>OZ004699.1:19796932-20996932 GCA_963924545.1 Pogonocherus hispidulus
TATGCTTAAAAGAATAAAGGTTTCTGATATCTGTGTTGTAAGAATTTGAAATATCACTTTGCAGGGGTTTACTCGTTGGATTTTTCCCATGAATTACTTGTCTCTTAAAATAATTATCACCATACTGCACTATTTTATTAGGAGGATAGTCTTTCTTTTGTACTACATATTTGCTAGGTAACTCAGGATTGAAATTTAGCCTTACCCCTTTATCGCTATCAAATTTGTCTGCGAAAGGTCTAGTCTGACTGTAGTGGTGGGTAATAATAGGATGTAAAATAGGATTCTCTTCTAGTGTATCTTCATGGGACTCAGATGTAGGAATCGTTTCATATGTTACTATCGGAGTGTCAGAAAAATCATAATATTTCTCGCCGTCTTTCGAGAATTGTTCTTCTCTTTGCAAATTATATTTATTGAGCCACTTGGTATAATCTTCAGAATATTTCGTGGTTATGTTAGGTTTATTTTCCAAGTAGTTTTTCCAGAACAAACTACCTGTTGGGTTTATGTTGATTTTATTTTGAGATATGCTATTATCAGTGTCCGATTGCAAATGTATTTCGTATATAGCCGGTACCTTGATAACTTGTGTGACCTTGGAACGAGGTTTCTTGACTTCTAATTCATTAAGAACGTTTTGAACATCATCTAAGTTCGTTGCGTGAAAATCTTCAGTAGATGATGTTTGAAAATTATGAGAATTATAGCTTTGGACATTGCTAGGTGCGGCAGAATAATGCTCTTTGAATTGGGAGCCAGAAAAGTGGTTCTCCCTTGCTTTATTTTTTGGTGGTATTGTAACTCGATTTCTTATTTGAGGTGAAAAATTTGTCAATAATCTTGGTCCTCTTATATTTGCACCTGTTGTCGTTTGTGGTTTTATAGCACTTGAATAGTAGTTTTTCATAAAACTTATGTTTGATGTTCCATTGGGTGGATTGCTATTTGGTGATTGATTGGGTCCAACTGCATACCCTGCTCCAATATTTACGTCAAAGGAGTCATTTATACTTCTTCTGTTTTGTGATGTGTCATTACTGGCATGGCTTTGACTCACTACGAGGAACAATACGATCTGGAAAAACAGAAAATATATTAAAAGCATTAATGGAATTTTAATTAAGAACATACAAATTATACCACCGGAAAGAATATGGGTCTGCATTTTGGGCAGTGTGAATGTAAAGTCTAAATTTAATTGAATGTTGTTTTTTTTGGTAAAATTTAATATTAATTACTGATACCTTGTCTTTATATTAGCAATTCATAATGTAATATGTTTATTTAGTTATAATATATTTAGAAAATGTAGGTCGCGAGAATTTTTAAGGACTGTAGTTGTAAATATTGGAATCCTGGTTGTGATACTGAAAAAGATAAACTTTAAGTTACAGCTTTGCTAACCTATATACCACTTATTTCCGAAAAGTCATGTTTATATATTAAACGAAAAGTGAAATAAGTAATGAAAGTTATTGAAATGTTATCTGATTTTAATGACTTCCTGTATATTGGCTACTAGCAAAGTTGGACTAGAAATGTAAGACTCTGTAGAACGCGACTTAATATGTATTTAATACATTAATAAATATAGCCTCATTAACTAATTGAAATTAGACCAACTGTAAATCTAAGAAAAATGGAGCGTGTCATGTTTTTTGTATTTCGGTGATCCCGTTCTACAAACGTTTTCATTATAAAGTAAGAATGAATATATGAACATATGAATAATGAATAAATAATTGTAATCCAATTTATATAAACTTTCACCTATACTAGGATGTGAATATAGTAGTTTAATGTACATTTTGATGACGAACATGTATTTTCTGGAAATTTTTAGTACCTTGGAAGATGCATTTTGAAATTAGATAAAAAGAATCATGAAACACCACATAGTTGTCATTGTATTTTATTTATATTGAGTATTCCTTAAAAAACAAATTTTTTATAATTGCATGAAATTGAATTGTACTTGATCTACACAATGGTTAATCTATTAACCTATCGCACTGATGCTCTGCTGACACCCTTAAGAAATATTTTGTTAATACCTTTCAGTACTATTTCAGTACTTCAGTATAATAAAATATAGACTTTTTTCACACACATATATAATAATAATAATAATAATAATAATAATGTCTTTATTTTGAAAATTGTATAAAAACGATTTCACATAACACAAGGCGGAGTCTAGCCAAAGGCTACTCTACTCAACCTTAATAAACAAAAATTTAATATATCATAAAATAATATAATAATAATAATAATAATATCTCTACCCCTCATTCTAATCACAAGGATTAGCCCGAAAGTCTGAGACTTGTGTGGGAGAGGGGGCGGCATATTATTATTTCGAGGGCCGCATGTGCGCCTCAGGAACGATTTACGTTGGTAGGCCCTAACCACCATTCAGTGCTGGAATGAGGGAAACCTGGAAAACCTCATTAGTTAGGGGGACAAGTCAAACATCAACTGATTTTAATCTCTCACATTAACACCAAGTTGACATTCTTCCCATCCTAGGCCATCGCCAGGATAGTTGATACTTTAAAATGTGGGTACAAGAGTTGTTGTTGGGGGGGGGGGTGGCATGAGTGAGTAGGATGTTGGACTACCTCATAGTTCTGGTAACGTAATAGATGACACCTACCAGTACGAAGATTTAGATACTGTCTGTGGTTTGCTCTCACACTATTACTACTTATCACTTAATTGAATTTTGTTTATGCAAGCTGAAAATTTAAATCTTTTTTCTATTCTAAAAATTCTAAAAAATGTTCATTGTCATGTTTAAATTTGTACAAAAACTGTTTTTATTGCTTATAATAAGACATCTATATATGAAACCATTAATTTAAATTTTGTACATTGCTGATGAAATTGGAAAACACTATTTTTGTAGAAGTCACTTTGTAAAAATCATACTATTTGTATCGTATTTTAATTATGGTGAGTAATCCAAAACCATTTGTGTTTCACTGTAGTATTTTTAAAAGCTTATGCCTCTAGTATGTTTTCAATATTTTCGGAATTCACAATCACACACTGATATTTAAAAATAACATTGCGCTTTTTACTTAGCAGAAGTTTTCACTACTTTACTAAACACCCGTGGTAAAGATCACAGATTATACGTTTTCCGCTCCAAATATGTTTAGCTGAACTTGATATTAACGAAATTAATACTCACCAAAATGTAATTCATATCTTAATTGAACGAGCACTAAACAACAAATGCTGGTAATTCATGTAAACCGCATCTTTATACTATATCTTAAATCCAGTAATTTCTACACTTTCATCTTATACATATTAAATTTTTCACTCTTGTTACCTACTCCTATTTCTATAGCATCAGACGCCTTTTTGGGATAAAGTATAAACTAATTAATTACTCTTATTTATTTGAATATTATGCCACCACTGAAAAATACAAAAAAATAATAATCAACTTCTGCGCCTACGGATCAGTTAAAGGTTGGTTTTTTTGAAAAATATGTTTGCCTAATAAAGAAATCTCACACTAAAAAGCAGATTAACAATATATAAGATTAAACACATCACTCGAAAACGTTTACGTTTCGAAAACTTTTCCATTTTCGTTATCAAAACTTTACGTGTGACTGACGTACAGAATTTTGTAATTTATTTTGTTTATCTACTTCCATGGACATATTAGATATTAGTCGATATAATATTTATATAGGAGGTCAGCCAAAAACTTAACTAAGAAATAAATTATTACTGAAATTATCAAATATTATGGTTCAATAAAGTTTTTAATTTTCCTTGTTACCTATACTCCTAGGTACGTAAAGGAATAACCTTATCAGTTTTAAGATATGTTGAAAACAACTACACACTATACAGTGTTTTTTTGGGGCAAATTTAGAAGTTTGCCTTGTTACTACACTTTGAATATTTAATTTGTATACCTACTTCTGGTTTTCTGCTTTTTGTTATTTTACAGGTGGTGTAATCCCAAAAGAAACTATGAATCATGAAAACGCACCACAAATAAGTTACAGACATTATAAACTAACTACTTGTTTTAAATAAATAGAATTATAAATTTAGGGAACGAAATAAAATTTTATGTACATAATGAAACTATATTTATTTGTTTAATCAAATCAATAATAACTGTCTTATTACACGAAAATAATACAGCTTAACAAATCAAAATTGATTAAAAAATAGTTTTTCTCTGTGTATTAGTAAAACCCATACGATACATACGAAAACATCTGTTTAGGTCCATATATTTAGAATTTTATGAATGAAAAAAAAAGTGTAATAATGATAAGTAAAACATTAATAACTTTATCTTAATATCCTAGTCTGAGGATTTTGACATGAGGCCTGTATAATTGACCAGTTAAAGGATGTGAGGAAATGCTGCTACAATATATATTTGTATATTTTAGACACGTTATTAAGTAAAAATTAGAGTAACTTCACGATTAACATTTCTGTCGTAACTGTCAACATCTGATCTCACACATATGTCGGCCCTTGTGTAGCCACTTTCATACATGTCAAACGATGAATCCCTTACTTCCAGAAGGATTTTGTGTCCGTAGTGTTCATTTAATTCTGGAATGCATACTGGGGTCCCATATGGTAGTCCTAGTCCGTTATCCATAGCTAGGGTAACAAATTCGGCCCTGTTATCAACGTAATCCTAAAAAATTATAATAATATAATGTTAGGTGAATATTTTTCAGCTAACTAATTTAAAATCTTAGAATAAATCATGTGTTTGGACCATGCCCTTTGCACCACATTATTTATTACATTATTAAAGGTTTTTTGAACTGATGTATCGAATATTTAAAAGATGATGTTAGTTTTTGTTAATAGTTTGGCAGTTCAGTGCAAAGGATCAAGAGGTGTTCGGATCAACCCCGGAGAACCTTCCGCTGAAAACTTATTTGTCAAAAAAAAAAAATAATAAGAAATGAACACATTTGACTAATATTATATAATATAGTAATTACTAATATAGTATAATTATTACATAAAACAAATACAATACATAAATGTGAATCAACTGCTTTGTAATTAAAGAGAACTCGTTGTTGGAAGGCGGCGCGGTTACCCGCAGCACTCAGACCTTTCGACCTATTGTGCCTGCCGTTAGTCGAGAGCTAGTTAGGTGAAAAATTCTGACGGGCAGTTGCTTTGAACTTTTCACGAATCAATTTTTGACTGTGACCACGAAACCTTCTATAATTGCTGGTATAAAACATTTCCTGTAATTACACATATAATGTGTTTGTCGATGTTGATAGTTTCACTGCAGACCTTATAAGTATTTAATTAATTAAATTTGAATAAAAGGTATGTAGTGCATTATATTATAATCAATACATTAGCATAATATACGGTTTGATAAAATTAAATATTATACTAAAGAAAATATAACTAAAAGGCTAGTATAAGTGCGTTAGAAGTTGGACCTCTTCTAACTACGTCTGGTATAATATTTGTTTTTAGAAAATTTGCCCTACACCATTGAATATTTCAATATTATAATACATGTACTTGCCTAACAAATTTATAAAAACTTACGTATTTATATAATATATAAATACGTTTATATATATACCTATATAGTGTTTCAAATATATGTTTCAGTATTTTGCTTAATGATTTCTTAAGTAAAATCTAGAGAAAGTGGAGCTATATGTCTAAAAATCCTTAGTTAACGATATACAGGGTGTTATTTAAGTATGTGCCCAAACTTCAAAGGATAATTCTTTGAGTAATTCTAAGACGAAAAGTTTATATAAACATAGATCCGATAATATTTCGTTTTCAACATACCGGGTGTGAAACTTTTTTTGAAGTAAACCGTTGAAAAAAAAAAAAAATTTTTTAGGGAATACATCGAAGTTAATGTGTATGTAGCAGAGTAGCAAAACTCTAATGTTATGTTTTTACCTTTATAGAAATTTCTAAAATAGCGTTGTTTGCAATTTTCTGTTCCTTTTTAATTTTTAGTTTTCAGATACATCAAATATTTTTGTAATATTACTTATTTTACATAATTATTCTATATATCGATGATTAATTATCAGTTATATCTTTTTATGAAGCAGCTGAAGAGTGAAAGTGATTTGATGCAAACTAGTGTAAAACCAATTACCTAGAATAACAATCTTTTGAATATATTTTATACTATTTAACTTCTCTGCAGCTTGTTGCCCAGAAAAAGTTCCATTGATATCTATAAAACATACAGAGTTAATTATATTGGTAAGTTATTGCTATTAGGGTACCACATCCAGTGGTACAAGGGGGCCAGTCGTCCCAACCTCCAAATGGAGACTAGAACTAGAACGAATTTGACGAATAAAAAAGAATAATGCACCTCAATGTGTTGCACCTCAGTATATTTTTGTAAGTACTTTATTATTGTTTAATTGGATATTAATTTTAATTAATATCTAAGTTTCTTAGGTACTAACGTCAAATTTATATTTAAATTGGTTATCAAGATGTTTCAAATGATAATAAGAAAGAAATAGTTTTTTATTTTTCGAAGTTGACTGCCTGTATAAGTAAATATTACCTGTAAAGTTCTAAGTTTTTGACCCTTTTTATCAAGGTATCCTCCCTCGTGGTCCTCATCAGTGAAGTCTGGATAATATGCTGTCAATGTAACATTTCGGTATGTCTTTCCAGTGCATTTTAAAGATATTTCTAAAATTTAATATGTCAGTCATCTTTTATCAGCCATCAGTCATTTCTACAATTTTTATCTTACCCAACAATTTGAAAATGAAATGGCTGTCTCTGTCTATTTCTCATAAACTTTGTTAGGAATATATCGATGTAGGATTTATTCAATATTAAGAAATATACACAAAAGAATGTAGATTAATGTATTAGACGAAGAGTCCAGTCCCTAAATTATACTCGTTTCTTTTACAGTAATTTACATCAAATACAGGGCCATGTTGCCCCTGTTGTTAATGTTATATTAACTGATTATCCATCAGTCCTTGTATCCGTAATATTAAAGTAATTAATGTACTCGAGAAATAACGTATTATACTAATATATTTAGATACATACAGGAAGTCTAACTTTATTCAAAATTTTGCTGAATTACTGATTGAAACGGAAGTCTCAAACATGTTAATAATGTGATATTACCTGTGTGTGATGAGTTTATACGTGTGTGATAATGGAATATAAATTATTGTCAAAAAGTGTAAAATTTGTAAGATACAAATTGTAGCAATGACCTGTTTAGATTGTTTATATCTAATATATAGGGTTTTCCATTTAAAATAAGCAAGTTGATGTCGACTTCCGTTATAACTGGAAGTGCGAGGAAGTTGACATTATTTTCATTGAATAGATATTTTTGATAAACCTCGGTATAGAAATTTTTAGATTTCAATTCTGAGTACTTTTTGAGATACCTAATCCTAATGGACCCTCTTCGTGACACACCCGGTATGCATATGTACCTATACATATTATTATTTAACTTTGCCCGTAAATTCAAGTATTTACTATTTAGCAACAATTATCTTTAATATTTATAATAATGTTTATTATTAAATACTCACCATTGTCGTAAAGGGCAGCAACAAAAACAATATTAATAAGTGACAGAATTCCACAGCAGTATTTCATTGTAACTACAAACTTTACATAAAAGCAACAGGGAAACAAATGTGGTGTTTAAACAAACTGTATCCGAATCAGCTTACTAAACAATTTTATTGTACTATAATACATAAGTGCAGTGACATTAACGTTTCATTAACTATTATGCAGCAAAGTCTATACAATTATGTCCCCTCGTTTTCGCCTTGATGAAGGTAGAGGTTCGGCATACTGCTGAGTGCTTCTTAAAATGCTCATACCCATGTTGCTGATGGTATCGTGATACTCCGTTGTGCCAGTTCTTGGAGTAAACCATTCATCAATCAGAGTTGGAGCTGAAAAAATAATGTAAATACATTTTACGACATACCTATCTAAATTGAATAAACATGTAAATAACTCAAAATGTCTTCTGAGCTAGCTAACTTTTGAGAAAATATGTTCTTCATTACCTCTCGTAATGTAATAGCTCAAGTGGTGAGACTTCGGTCAATAATTGAGTCAAATGGTTACCAATTAATTACTTTTTAGTGTAAAATTGAAACAGCAATATTCAAAGATGGCGCTGAGGCCGTCATTAATTTCAAATGTCAAATATGGTGATGTGATGCCTGGTGTGAAAGGTCTTTGAGTTTTCTATTCAATTTTTAGTTTAGTCAATATTTAACATTTTCTAGAAATCCTCTAAGCTTGATGCTCTATGCTTAATGCTTGATAGCTCCACTTTTTGATCCATTATTTTATTAACTGCGTATGCGAAAACAAAAATATCAGTCACATATGAAATTAAACACGATCGTAATTCCGGAGTCAATTGATGAAACTTAAAAATGAAACTACGTTGGGTATATAATTCAAAGGCCTTTCAAATGAAGTATCACATGCCCACACTTACCATTTAAAGATCAAAGTTATAAGCACCTCAGCATCTTTGAATATTCCAGTTTCAATTTTACACTAAAAACTAATAAATTTGAAGTAGGTAATGTCACTCAGTTTTTGCCCGGAATATAACTTATTTGGTTCAAAAGTTAGTTCAGGGATAATTTAGCTCGCTAACTATCACCTTACTGTATAAATGTTTCTTATGAAGAAATGAAAATATATGAATGATTACATTAAAACTAACACAACGCATCAGGTTATGTGCCTAATAGGTTGGGTATCTGATAATATCAATTAAACAAAGTTCTAGTTGCTTTTTATTAATCAGTTATTAATATATTCCTGCAAAAACATTTATTGGGATCTATAGAATATAATATATCGAGAATATTCGTTGTAAATAATACAAATACTTTTAAATAACTTACTTCTTGTAAACGTGACTTCAGGGCAAACACCCACCAACGGTTTGATGAAGGCACTGTATCTGAATTTGGTTGGATCTCTGTAACCTGTGCCCAAACCTATAGTCTCTCCCTTAACTGGAACACCAATCGGGGAGTCTATCGCAGGCATCAGCTTCCTGTAGGCGGCCAGAGGCAATCCTAAAACATCGAAAGTAGGGTAGAAACTACTGGTGTGAAGTAAAACAGGTCAAATACCTCTTTTAATGTAATCTGTTTGGTAAATAGTTTCCATTTTGATATCGTCGTTGTCACAAGGATGATCAAGAATTCCACCAGCGAGAGTAGCCATCTTTAACATAGGAGTAATTTTAAAGTGAAGCAATAATATATTATCGAAAAAATTTCATCTTGCCTCCACCTTAATGGGAGTTAAGGCTTTAACAAATACAAAAGGAATAAAGGATTACATATGGTTTTTAAATGATGACTGGCAAGACTTTATATGGTGTGCTAGCAAATTCTATTATTGGATAATAGGTCCCTACATAAAAGCGCGACAAGCATCCGTACAGCTTGTCAAGAATAAGAACAGCTGCAAATTGAGTAGGAGAAAGAGAGAAAAAAGTAGTTTTTATCCTTGGAGAGTTGTACCAATACTACTGTACAGGTACAGGTCTTATTATATATAGGATGTCCCATTCTTATGCTGAAATTCGGGAACATGTAGAGCCAGTAAAAATAATGGGACTTTGCTATATAAACTTATTTCCAAATCCGTACCGTTTCCGAGATACAGGGTGTTGAAGTTGGAAAAAGATACGTAGAATACTGAATTCAGTCGAAATAATATAAAGTAAATTAAAATAATTTTGATGGAAATATGTGATAATTTGTGACAAATAATATTGGGCACACCAATTATTGCCCGCTTTTTTGTATTGGCCAACGCATTTTTGATGTACATTTTTTGTTTTGCGAATTTATAAAATAGAGGGTATTTGATAAAAAGGTATTTTTGGCTAAATCTCCAAAATCAGGATAATTTTTGTTTACATATTTAATATAAAATATACCTGTAAGGACATTTTTTATCAAATATTTTGGTTCCAATACTAAGTAATAAACAAACGCGGATATACCTCTTTGTTGAGTTCATCCAATTCATGATGTAGCCTTTTCTCCTTTTTGGCTAATTTTTTGTATCTACCCAACTCCGGCTCGTACAGATGGGCGTCGCAGTGACAGTAAGGTTCTACAAGTTGTGCTACATAATAATTGTTGGGTTTTGTCGTTACGGGTGGCTGAGAGGGCCTAGAAATAATTCAAAGGTATAAAATAAACATTGTCTGCTTACAAAACTAGTACATACGTAGAAGAACTAAAAATAATAATATTCATTTCATTTCAACTTTCCGTTTCAAGGAAATGAAATATGAGGTACCCACATATATCCAGGGAACAGCATGGCCTGACCTTACATTAAAAATTGAATTAAACATGAAAAAAATACAAACAAATCGCGTACTAAAATTATTGTATCAATTGCATAACACGATCATTACGATTCTTTTTATTTGATTTTATCGACTACAAAGCATAATGGGTACGTATCTTTTTCGCTGTAATGATTTACGATCTTCAACCTATTTTACTTCATACACCAAAAGTGTATGTCATAAAATATTGACACTCAAGAGACTCTTTTGTGGGAGAAATATGGCTAATGCCTCCGCTTACGCTGCGGCCTCTTGGGCGTATTCTGTCATATCCAAATATACAACATCCATAGTACCTACCATTAGAATGGTACTATCCTGGTATGGTTAGAATGGTACTATGATTATAATGGATAGTATCTAGTTTTAATTGCTTTACATTTGCTTAAAATGTTCTGTTACATGTACAGCGTATTCACCTAGCACAAGATTCTAAAGATGCATTTAAATCAGAGCGAACAGAAGCGAACGAACGAATTCGTTTGCTTAAGCTTGCGTAATTTATATGGAGAACAAAACGGGAGCGAACGAACACGTCCGTGTTTCTGCATATGTTGAGCGAATAGAGACGAACGAACGAATTCGTTCGCTCGCTTCTGTGCGCTCTGATTTAAAGGCACGATATGAATGTGACGGTATTACTCACAAGCAAACAAGGACAGTCATATCATAATTTAGTTAACCTGAGATCAAAAGAACTCGTCCCCAGAGTAATACTTCAATATTTTTAGAAAAGTATTCATAATAGAACAGTATATATATAATTTAGAAAAATATAGAGAAAGAAAAAATGAAAGAGTAGCACACGTCGCTCATTAATTCAAATCAATCTAAATAAATAAAAAAGTATGTATTTTTACACTATATATGCATTTATAATTTTTATAAAGATAACTGAGTTCAATTCAAATTCTAAATGTAGGTAGGTACTGAAAAAACAACGAATTATTGATTCTATAGATGCTTACTTCTTCCTTACAAATATATTTAATATTTGATTAGTTGATTACACTTTATATAAAAAAACTAAAACGTGAGTCTATGTATTATCAAAAAGAGCAAAGCATTTTAATCAAAATTATTGATTTAAACTATTTACATTTAAACATAGGCTTCTCAGTACATTTGATTAAACATTCATTATTTGAAATTAAAGTTTGATATACAGTATCAAAGTTTATTTCCATGTGAATTAGAATACTACAGAAAAATGGTATGTTAATATATTCACGACAGTGATAATTGTAGAAAAAAGTTATGTGGTTAAATTAATAATAATTTAAAATTTTCTTACCCAGCAACTATCGGCTTTGGATAAGGCCATTTGTATTCCTTCCTACTAGTACTTAAGAAAGTGTCCTTATCCACCATTTTTATACACCTACTTTTAGTATAACCTTAGGACTTCACATAGACGTTCACTTAAAATTTAGTTAAAATATAATTTTTTATTTACTCTTAGATTTGGTCATTACGTATCGCTTTAAACCACGAACTCTAGGCCACATAAACTTAAAGGCAAACCTTAAAACCAAATAAACTGCGAAATTTTGTGACAGTCTTGTCAAAATCTTGATGTACTCCATTTTATATTAATTTGACTGCTACAGGATGAAGTCTTACACCTAGATGTAATAGGAATCAATTCACATTTTTGAAAAAATATTTAAGGCGATTTAAGACAATTTTTGGACCAGTCAAAGTCGTCTAACGCCAAAGACATCACAGTTTATCTTAACACACATCACAGTTTATCGAACACTTAAGTTAAGCTTAAACTTCCTAAGGAGAGGTGGTGGAAATGGGCGTAAGACTTATATCAAGAGATTATATCAAAACGTTTATGTTATTTTGTCTTTTGTGCAGTCTTTTAAAGCTGTTTAGTTTTAAGAATTATGGAAAAAGTCGAAATCCGTGCTGTCATAAACTATTTCCATATAAGGGTTTACTATTTTGGATAAGTCGCGTCTTCTTTTTTAATAGTTAAAACTTGGGTTGCAGACTTTAAATGCTCTAGTAGACCAAAAACGGCAACTTCGGAAGAAATTGTACAAAAAGTTAACAAAACCGTTTGGAACGATCGACGGATCAAGTTAGATGAGATAGCTGAGGCTGCGGGCATATCAAAAGAGCAAACACATATTTTACATGAAATTTTAGATATAAGAAAACTAGCCATGGTGTGTTGTTTTTTTTGACTGAGGAACTAAAACTTGTTCTCATGAACACCTCAGAGGAATGTTTGACATTATTAAGAGTGATCCAACATATTTTTTTACATTGATTTGATACTGTTAACAAGGCATGGCTTCACCATTATACACCAGAAACAAAACAACAGTCAAACCGACGAACCAACTGCAAAGAAGGCGAAAGCAATTCCATCTGCGGAGAAAGTGCAGTTTTTAAGATGCAAAAGGAATTCTTCTTATAGAATTATACCTCCAAAGCGGCAAAGAAATTATGAATACTTGGCCAAGTAGAAAAATTTTGTTTCATCAAGATAATACGGCTTGCCACGATTCAGTGTTTGTCATGACAAAAAACCATGAATTAACGTTTCATTAGTTTTCACATGCATCTTATTCGCCAGATTTGAATTCTACAAATGTTATTTTGTTCCCGAATTAAAAAAAATGTCCTTAAAAGGTTTGCGTCCGATGAAGAACTGAAGAAATGATTGTTGCTACAAATGCTTATTTTGAGGAATTATGCACATCAGCATTTACCGATAGTATAAAGGCTCTTGAATATCATTGGAATAAATGTATTGAACTATTGGAGCTATGTAGGACTTCCTCAGGCCGAAAACGTTCCTTCCCATCTTCGATTAATCCAATAAATAATATAGAGGTGCTTACAGTTATAACTAGTGAATGAATAGAGGTGTAATTAATTAATAGCAATTACCCTAATTCCGCTTTCGTTTAGGTGCGCTGAATCCCCCATGAATGTGCGTTGTATCTCTGTACAGCATTTGTCCCCACTTATTTAGGCATTCATTTGTTACAGGATTCTCCTTTTCAAAAGGGTTCCAAACAGTAATTTCAGAGACCAACCTTGGTGGTTTACCTGAAATATGAATTAGAATAATAATAATAATAATAGAAATAAAAAAAAAAAAAAATAATAATAATAATAATAATATCTCTATCTCTCATTCTCATCTTGATCATGAACCCATAAGTCAGAGATTTGTGTGGCGTATCATTTTTTTTGCGGGTCACGAGTACACCTAGGAACGACTTACGATGTTATTCTATAACCACCATTTAGTACGAGGATAAGGGAAACCTGGCTAACCTTATTCTTAATAATTCAAGTGAACAGTGGGTTGTTAACCATTTATACAGTAATATTGCCGTTGCATATTTAGAACTCCACCAGTTTTATGCACACAGATTTAATATAGGAGCCAATAGAAAAAGTTAACCACGGTGAGATTCGAACCGTCGTCGACCGAGGACAATGATTTAAAACTTGACGTATTTATCCGCTCGACTATCTGTATTGAATGTTGCTGTTTAAAATTAAGAATTACGAACCACATTAAAAATATTTTAATAAACTTACAAGATTTTTCTTCAGTTTTGAAGGACTCCTCAATTTTAAGATTATTCTGTATTTCATATGGTCTGTAATAAGGTCCAGGTGGATTTATTGGGCAGGTGTATATTCTTTTGCGCCTATCACATTTTCCTTCTGAAAAATAAATTCGTATTATACCTAACTTTTCAAGATTACTTATTTTGTCCGTGCATCATTCGAGTTGCTTTAAAATTTGATGAATTTGTAGATAACATTGACTACTGATCCTAATACCTACAACATTTAGTTTTTATACCTTAGCATTTGAAGATATTGGAAGAACTACGACAATAATGACTATAACATTGTTTTTCAGAATATTTTACACTTTTATAGCCAACTACCACCGAAATGTAACCTTGGCCTTATTTAGTTGACACCCGAATCTACTGGTTAGATCTATTTAAAACTTAATCGTAATCTTGGTCTTAACAATAATTCTTTCTATACGTCTGAAAAAGTGTGTATAGTTCAAATCTCGGCTCTGGTTCCTTCTTACTGGAGAACATCCTGGACTAGAGATAGTTAGTTGAATTTCATTCAATTCCGTATGTTTTGTAGTTTCCCGGGTTGTGGCCCTGGGATGAAGAGAGCGTCCAAGTAGTGAGACATTTGTATGGATATTTTATATTATTTGTAGCTTAATAATTCTGGATAACTGGATAATTAACAATAGTTATTCGTTTAACTAGTACGAAAAATATACGTTTTCCAGGTGAGTGAAAGGGTTGCCGGATGACACGTAGCAGAGCCCGGAAATTTTACGAGTCTCGAAAACGTATTTTTTGTACGAGTTTAACATAATATTTATTTTCCAACCGCTTCTAATTAACACCCCCAGTTTCCATATTGTAAAATAATTTTGCAAATAATCATGGCACACCTGTCACCATAACAGATGACATAATTTTAATTGTGTTTTGTTTTTTTTTGTTTTGGTTTTGGCAGATAGGTAGGTTTGGTTTGGATGGTAGGATCAATTGGGGGTAGGTACTCGTAAACAAATAAATAACTAAAACGCGCTTGGAAACATTTAATAATAGACATTTACTCTATTGAAAAAGGCCTAATAAGCCGAAATACTAGTATATAGAGTGTTTTCTATATATTTCTTGGAACATCTAAATGAGATCAATGTTTTTTCAAAACAATTATTTTCACGATGTTTCATAAAGAACCATCCGCTTCGAATATCCACTTTATTGACATAATTTTATTAGTAATTCCAACAGAAGACTTATTCTATGAGAAGACTTATGCTACCTGTGCTACTCTGATGAGCGCATAACAAACGAAAAACAGGTCAGTGTCTGCTGGTTGGTATCGATGAAAGATGTGCCGACTCTTATGGAGATACCGAAGTAATGCAATGCCAGTCGAGGCACATTGACCGTGGAGTAGGTTTTGTCATCTCCTTCAAATAAAGAGGACTTATTACTTCGAAAAATAATTAACATTATAATCGTTTATAACTAATTTCATACAGTACTCTTGTATTTTGGGTAATAGTTCTTAAGTGTTATTTTCTATTGATTTGCTTATATCAGGCAGCGTACAGGGTTGAAAAAACCATTCATCGCAGTCAAAAGATTGTTGTTGTTGTTGTTGTTGGAAGGCGGCGCGGTTACCCGCAGCACTCAGGTCTTTCGACCCATTGTGCCTGCCGCTAGTCGAGAGCTATTATTATTGGAATAGACCCGTGCTATGCGCATAGGCCAACGCCAGGTAAAGGGTTGTTATTAATAAGTATTAATTATGATAGAGTCCTTTATAACATTAACTTTAGCTCTGGGCCCAAATATCATAATACAAGATTTCTTGGGATTAATTTTTAAGTTGTGTTTTTGAAATTTATTGAATAGAACATCCAAATCATTGTTAATGTTGTTTTGTGCCAAAAATTACATCCTCAGGTAAAAAACTATAATAAATTTGCGAATCATGTCCAAATGCTTGAATTTAGTATCTTAATCTTATCAGTATCTTAAACAACTTAATAATTCAGCCGTATATAATATAAACAATAATGAGCCCAGTATCGAACCTTAAGGTATACCCGCTTCAATATTCATAATTCATTTAATTCAATTAATTTATAATAAATTAGTTTATGGTTAATGGTGTCGAAGGCTTTACAGAAGTCAAGTAACACCAAAACATTAGTCTCATTCTTATCCCTAGCAATCGATAAGTCGTCTGTTACATGAGTAAGTGCCATACCAGCACTATAAACTTTTCCAAAACCTGTTTGAAAAGCAGGTAAAATTTTTTCAGTATTAACAAGTTCATATATTTGGTTTAACATTTCTTTTTCCAGGATTTGAGATACATGGCAGGATACTAATTATTCTTATATCTGGCATTTCAGGTGGATTTCGTTTTTTTGGTATAAGACAACAACATATTGCAACCTTCCATACATTGGGGTATGCACTAATTTCTATCGAAAAGTTGATAATATGAGTCAGATACTTGTGAATAAAAGGGCTGCAGTACTGTAACATTATTGCCGATATATTATCATTCCCACAAGTATTCGATTTTTAGATTAAACAAAATATCATGTACCTCTTGCTCAGTGATCATTTTAAAACTAAAATCAAGATTACTAAATTTATTGTGTGCAAAGTAATCTATACTATGTTGGCACATAGCGTCATTAGGTTTCATAACAGATGAGAAGAATTCATTTAGAAGAATTGGGTTAGCTAAATGTTTAGGTGTCATCATTTTTATTACAAATGTATCTATTTAAAGTTGACCAGGTCTTATCAAAGTTGGATATTGATAGACTAAGAACTATCGGGATATCAAAAATTATCTTGGTCAAGGGTGGTTGTGCAATGTAAAACGTCTGGAACAACTGCACAATGTACAAAAATCGGTTCGAGCGGGCAAGATGCTAATCGTGGTTACCAGTCTTTGTTGCACTTATTGATGGTAATGGGAAAATCGCAAGTAAACATAATTTTATTATCTGTTTCAAATGAAACTAATCACCATCAACTCTCATAAACACAGACGTGCTAAACAGAGAAAGGAATACACGATTTGCAACCGCACTGCGGCTCGCTTTTTGACACTACGCTGCATGGACGCAATCGTTCCAATTGTTTAAATATAATTCCGTGAACGTGTGTCTTACTTTAAATTTTTGAATATGTTTTGTTGTGTCAGAATCTGTCAAGTCATTGTGCTGAAATTTTCTAATCCAGTTTTTGAATTATGCCTCTTACCACACAGCACAAAATTTTCATAATTGAAGCCTATTTTCGAACGGGTGTGCTAGTTAATGGAAATTGCCAATACAGTCAACGTTTGTGTTTGGACAATTTTCGAGAGCACTTCCCAAACGTGGCAATATTACCGGACAATTTTTATGCGTGCCTTACAAATTGTATTGAAGTGTTTCGCGAAACTGGTTGTGTGACTCATAAAAAAGGTGCTGGTAGACCAAGAGTTCGTACAGAAGAAGTTGTCAATGACGTTCGTCAACGTATGGAAGAGGAGCCTGCAAAACCTTTGAAACGTCTTTCTCAGGAAATTGGACTTCCTTATGGAACATGTCATAACATTTTAAAGAAAGACTTGAACATGCATCCATATAAGATGCAAGCACATCAAGCTCTTCTGCCAGCAGACCACCCCAGACGCCTTGCTTACTGCCATTGGTTTGTCAATAATTTAATGAATGACGATCTTCTAGACTTAACTTTTTTTTCTGATGAAGCGTGGTTCCACCTTTCGGGATACTTCAATTCTCAAAATATGCGAATGTGGAGCAATGATAACCCTCATGTTTTTACTGAATCGCCACTACATGCTCAAAAAATTGGTGTTTGGATGGCAGTTTCTCGCAGAAGAATAATTGGGCCAATTTTTTTCGATTTCACCGTCAACGCAGAAAGGTACAGACACAACTTTTTGGCTGAATTTGTGCAACAGTTAAACGATGATGAACTTCGGTACGGTTATTTCCAGCATGACGATGCAACAGCACATACTACACGAGAAAATATTGCTTTCCTCCGCGAGTTTTTTGATGACCGGCTGATAAGTTTGCATACAGAAGTTGAGTTTCCTCCGAGATCACCTTGTTTGACAATTATGGACTATTTTATATTTCCTTACTTAAGAAACAAGATTTTCGCAACTCCTGTAAATAATTTGCAAGAACTGCAACAAAGAATTGTTCAGCAATGTGCAACCATAACGCCAGAAATGCTGCAAAACGCTTTTCACAGCATGAGGAGGCGCGTCAACTTGTGCATCGAACAAAACGGGGGACATTTCCAACAATTACTGTAATTTAGTTTTTCTTGTTACTAAAACCGTTATTTCATAATTTGTAGTTCATTATTGTTTTACAACTGAAATAAATAGGTATGAAATTTGTAGGTTATTGATGATGTCAGTGTGACAGTGACATAATTATTTCAAATTTAAAGTAAGACACACGTTTTACATTCCACAACCACCCTTGACCAAGATAATTTTTGATATCCCGGTATATATTTAGATATAATATGAGTAATAACACAGAATTGACTTAACAACATTTTATTCTTATCAATAACTTTACACAGGAACAAAACTCTTGGACATCGGTGAAGGTATTCCTAAATTCCAGATTACATACTAGTGCACTTTTGGATGTCGACAATGCAAACATTCTCTAATTATCAGATTGCCTAATCGAGATACAGTGTCTTGATATTCTGTGTTGCCTGGTGTCAAAGCCGTTAACATACCTCCTTTGCAACTTCCAACTGAAACAAGAAATCGAGAATTACACTTTACTACTGACTTTTAGGTACTTGACTCTAGAATAAAATGTAGAATGATGTAGAATGTATGTAGAATGATACGCTCTTTCAAATGGCGTGGTCAAAATTGGGGGTTGTTATTTAAAAAAATTGTCGATGACGTCATATCTCGAATCGACGTGTCAGGGGATTTTTTCGAAAACTTCTCAATTTCTAAAATAATGAATTTATTCGTTACTTTTCGAAAGCACTGTATTATTGTGTTATTTGAGCAGTGAAAGTTAAACATTTTTGTTTTAATAAGGGACGGTTTTTCAATACTTGGTTAACACGGTTTAACCAGTAGTTAAGCTACCTATAAGTTAGAATGTGATATACCTCAAAAATTTTATGAATTCACATTCTAAATTTTTAGTCAGTTAACTCTAGGTTAAATTACGTTAACCAAGCACTGAAAAACCGGCCAAGCACTGAAAAACCGGCCCTTAGTAATGTCTCGTTCGTATAAATGAGTCAAATTAAGGCATAGGGAAGTATGATGAAATTCCCCCTAAAATCATGCACAAAATTCAAATAGGTATGCAATAAAAAAGATACATTCCAATTAAAATGACAAAGTTGAGGTCAACTGTGTTTGGAAGTATCTGAGCAATTAAAATATTTTCACGGAAAGCTAACAAAATTAAAAGAAAACTCCACAACTGTCATATAATCTAGCCAAGAAGTTACGTTACTGTATAATCAGTAGATACCAGGTTATTGTACCATCTACGAATTCACATTTTTTTCTTACTTTTAGTAAAAACATGCAATACATCCTGATGATATCGTAATAGCAACTGAAATAGAAGTAAAGGTGCTTTGAATTCATTCATGTACAAAGACATTGTTTTATCATTTGGCTTATGATTTTTATCAAATTGGAAAAGTGTTGATCTCGTCAACAAACTGGTTTACATTTCAGTAGATATTCTTATTTGTGGCACAAGAGACATCCATTTCATGAACTATTGGCTACTTCTGCCACAGGATACAAACACTTCCCCTTCTCCATCATTTATGATGGAGAAGGGGAACACTGTCAGCGAATTTTTACATGGATGAACTATGGTTACAGTTTCTTTCCACAACTGCTAGTATGCAGAAACAGAATTACGTATGTCAGTGTCAATACTCAAAGGTACCTACATGAACAAAAATAGATATTCTTGAGGTTCAATCATCCCCCTACGTAAAGTTATGTTAGACTAGTAGTTATGGAAAGAAATGGTAACCACAGTTCATCCATGTAAAAATTCGTTGACCGTGTTCCCCTTCTCCATCATAGATTGCGTCTTTGTATTCTGCGACTAGAAATAGTCTAGAATTCATGATATGGATGTCTCTTGTGCCACATTAGTTGTCCTCATCCTGGACCTGTACGTAGCTGTGGAAACCTAATATGTCGAAACAGGCTGTCTGTCGTTGGTTTTAAGATGTTGACGATTTGTATGGTGGAAGAGCATTCGCCTGCAAACAATATATTTATATACGATCGATTAAAAAATAAATTGAATAAATCGTATATAAATATATTGTTTGCAGGCGTTAGGGAAAGAATATCCTTTTAGAGCGAAATCTTTCGGTCTAGAGTCTAGACTAAAAAAGAACCATTTCAGTCTGCATTCATTCAAAATCATAAGGGGAACTTCATTCACAAAATAATTTTGGTTTTCTTATATTACCAGGCAAAACCCTAAGCTGAAATATGAGGAGTTCAGAGTAGGAATAAAAACACTTGCTAAAACAAACATATGGAAGTTATTATTGATATGATGTGTGTGAATTCCATCATAACAATACCTGTTCCAATTTCTTAAATTATCACTTGGATTTTATATACTCATCCTTATTTTTATATGTAGCCTTGAATCAACCCTGAATCTGAACTACCCAATGAACATAATTTTCACATCGCTGCATTTATAATTATACAGAAATGCCATTAATTCCGCTATATTAAATGGAATGATATAATTAAACCTGTATAGTATTTCGTTGTTCTTTTATTCTATTAATTAGGTAATTTAGAAATGTAATGAGATTTCTCTATACCTAGTTCACTTCTAGTATAGTTAGTTACATGCTTCTTATTGTCAACCATATGTAATCTTTTTATTAATAAAAAAGCTTTTGCTAATCGATCTGACCGAAGCCATAATCACACATACAGACACAAACCATATATAGCCAACTGATCCATTTTATAAAATAAAAACAAACACAAAACATTTTATACGAAATTTTTTTTGCTTACCAGTCATGTTTTGAAAACTTGCTTATAGAGTGCTGAGAAAGGCTTTGAAATTGAAATTTGTTAGAATTATTATCTGTCAAATGTGACTATAGTTCGTTGACATTATTAGTTTCAATCGAATTTCATATCACTAAATGTTTACAAAATAAGTGTGAACACATCTAGAATTAATTTCATATGTAAAAGCTACCAAATAATATGACTTTATAGTACTACCTTTACTATAAATGGTACAAATAGTACCAATGGTACCAATAGTAGCTTTCAAAATTCATTAACTTTGGAAACCAATTTTGTACATGCTGTAATGTGTCCACCCGGAAGCTTAATATTTTGGGGGAAAATACAATTGCCATACCATATTAGAAAAATACTTTCCAGGGCCAATTTTAATTAATGTCATTTTCACATTAATGAGCCGTTTTATGGCGATCATTGCATTATCTAATACCAAACATGATAACTCTGTGACTGAAACAGTCTGTGAAAAATATATAGTATACAGAGAGGTTGTAAAGTCCCGCATAAATTCAATAAAATGCAAAATTCTGAAAAAAATCCTGAAGTAAGTCAATTTTTATTTTTAAAATGTAGTTTTTTGGTAAATAACTTGCCATCGTTTTCAACTCCCTCCGAAGGATAACAACCCCTTACAATTTTTTAAATGGGAACAGTTGTGCAACACCTATATTCAAAGGCAATTTAATACTCTATCCAATGACGTATTTCGTTTTAGATTTGGATCATTAGTTTGCGAGACAATAAACGTTTAATGAAAGCAACATTTTTTATATAAAATTTAAACATATAAATGTCTTTAATTAAAAAATTATTATGAAACAACTGTAAGATGAACTGAAATAACTTGTAGAAACAAAAATCACTATTTTAGAAGGTGTTCGAAGTGCTCTGCACCAACAACTTCTACAAGTTTTTCAGTTCATTTTACAGTTGTTTGATAATAATTTTTTAATTAAAGAAATTTGTATGTTTCAGTTTTATATAAAAAATGTTGTTTTCATTAAACGTTTATTGTCTCCCAAACTAATGATCCAAATCTAAAAAGAAATACGTCGTTGGGTAGAGCATTAAATTCCCTTTGACAAGATGTGTGGCACAACATTTGTTCCTATTTAAAAAATTGTAAGTTGTTACCCCTCCGAGGACGTTGAAAGGTATGGTAAAGATATTTATATCAAAAACTTATATTTTAACAATAAAAATTGACGTATTTCAGGATGTTTCCAAAAGTAGCTATTTTGCATTTTATTGAATTTATGAGGGAGTTTACAATCTCACTGTATATAAATAAATATAGACTGTTTTCTAAGTAATCTGAAGGACTGAAGAATACGCTCCCTCAAGTGCTTACTGTATGAGACTAGACTGTATGAGATAATTCTTAAACATTTTTTTCTCGAAAATTTCTGTACCAAGAACATTTTTTCTTAAATTACAGAATTTTATACATCTTTAGTATAAGGCATGTTTTGGATATTTTTTTTCATAATACTGGAGGCGTGCAAAGGTGTAGGTAGCTCTTCAATATATTTATAAAAAGAAGTTTTTTTTAAGAATTATATCTTTACATTAGTACATTTTTTATATAATGCGTAGTTTATCTAGAAAAAAGTCATATTAAAGTGTACAAGGCAATAAGAATAATCATGAGGAATTCTAATAAAATTGTAGTAGCTTATCAAATGAGTTTGTTTTGTCAAAATTCTTCCTGTCGAGCTTAGTCTACAGTCAAACTAGTTTTCAAATACTTAGTGGATTCTTCAACAAATAATTTTTAAAAATTAATACTGTTTTAATCCCGTTACTTACGAAATAACTTTAAATGACCTTTTACACAAGAAATCATTTGAAGATGCATCTCCTTGAGTATTTTAGATTACTTAGCAAATAGTCGGTATACTGTGGTCCATAGAAAGATTACTGATACTTAAAATAACTTACTGACATAAAAATTTATTGTTTTGCATACAGCAACCTCAAGTAGGCATTATTGAAAAACAAAATTATAATCAATGAGTAGTTGAGACTGGGTTTGAAACTATTACATGAAATAAAAAATCGACTACTTGTACTTCGATCGTACTATTTCGACTACTTGTAGTTCGTACTCACGTACTTCGATGGAGATTCGTTTCGATGACGATAATCATAAATTATAGTATAAATAGGTATTACGTTTGTTATAAACAAATCTAAGTTTAAATAAATCCTTTGATGATGTTAACTTGGATAGCAAAACCTCTATTGAGAAAAATGTAGGTTAGTCATGTCATTAGTGGAAAATTCGGTTGGATTTAAATGTTTTGTACAGTGCCTAATTAATCATTCGCTAAAGAATCATAATTTACCACAAGATTTGGCTTCCTCCATTTTAGGAACTCCACCACATGCTTTACCACCTCCAATGCGTTTCGAAATGTTATCCTTTTGAAGAGGCCGACAAACGTCACCAGGCAGCCGAACGGTTTCTGGACAAGGTGGAAGTCCTTCCACCCCAGCAGCCCTTATCAACTCATCGTACGGGGCTGAGGGATATTCCACTGAAAATAAAAATATTGTGAAGTTGCCCATCTAATGTTCAGGAATATAACAACATGTACGTATTATTAATGTTCAAATACCTACGTTCTTCTATGATACACTATTTTCACAGCATATAAAGGATATAAAAGAAACACGAATGAAATAGTTTGACAAATGACCAAGTCTCAAAATGGGAACTGTTAATAACTTCCCCTGCTGAATTTGCTAACTTCAAAGTTTGTTAAATTAATAATATTATGCCTTCAAATAGAAAAGTAACAGTAATGTATCTATTTTCTGTTGTGCCCTGTGGTGAAGATAATCTACACACTACTTGGTCAAATATTACTGTGAAGTACTTATATGAAGAATACAGTAATAGGGAGATTTTGAACCTCTCAAATTCTACCTTATGCGCAGTGCCAAAAATGATACTCTTTTTGGCACTACACATGCTTAGAATAGCGATAACGATAACGACGTGGTAAAATTTAAAGGGTTAAAAAACTCCCTAATATCGGCTTATATAATCCGATCAATAATTTTGATTGTAACTAAGTATTATTAATTGTTGAATTGTCTTGAAATTTGATTTAAGCTTGTCTAAAGTCTACCGTCCGAGAATACACTTAGTTTCTTTCACGAGGAGAAATACAGTTTCATGTTAGATCATAATGAAGTAAATGTAAAAAAGTGAAATAATTTAGAAATTATCACTTTTTAATAACCACCCAATTGATACTGTTCAAAACTTTCGAAGAAAAATACACAGTAATTTAAACTTTCATTAGTTCATTACAGTAAGGTTATTAATATCTTTGCTTAAAACTAGGAAAGCGGACGAGCTATAATATAAAGTCACTAGTTATTAAAAGTCCTTACTTTTTTTGCAGTAGTCAACTTGATACGTAGAAGATAGTCTATCCTTATTTATTCTAGCCAGTATGTCTCCTGGTGGTGCTACCCTTAAACATTCATATATGAATGGGTACTTTTCTTCAAGCTGAAAAGGATAAGTTTAAATTTTTCAATGTCAATTTCAATTTAAATTGAACTGTTCTAAACAGTTAATCACATTTAATCTGTTTTGACAACAGTTAACTCTTCTTATAAACCGATTTGTTAACTCTAGAATTAACGATTTATTTAATAATTCCCCTATCATGCTAATTCTAATCATAAGGATTTTTTTTTTGTTCTTTAAGTATGTATGTAAGGGATACTCCCGTAAATAAATAAAATAGCATATGTTTTCTTATATTCATCTGACTTCAACCGTACTATTATTGCATGTAAAGTGGTCAATAAATAAATGTTAGTAAATGGTGAGGAAAACTATAATTTTTCTGTTTTGATTTGCCAAAGGAACTTTGACGTAGATATTTAAGTAGGATGAAGGCAACAAAAATACTTTATGGTAATTTACATTTAGTTAATAATTGTGAAGACCTGCTCAGAGTTATCATACAGTAGTTTTTATGTGTGTATACTATTCAAAATAATAAAAAAATTAAAAGTACAACTCGACCGACCTCGTAGGTCTTGTGGTAAAACTAGCTCAGATAGCTCAAAATTGATAATTATTATTGAAAATAGTATTTTGCAGTTGATTTACATAAAAGTTAGTTGTGATAACAAAGGAAAAATCTACGAATGAAAACATATGCCCTATATGCCCCCTAACTAATGAGGCTTTCCAGGTTTCCCTCATTCCAGCACTGAATGGTGGTTAGGGCCTACCAACGTAAGTCGTTCCTGAGGCGCAAATGCGGCCCGCGAAATAGTAATATGCCGCCCCCTCTCCCACACAAGTCTCAGACATTCGGGCTAATCCTTGTGATTAGAATGAGAGGTAGAGATATTATTATTATTATTATATAAAATAACGTACCTTCTTAAGAAACACATTTGGCTGATTTGCCCTACTGACTTTGGATTCGGGAGCTGCAGATACTTTTGCGGGGTACAGCTTTGGGTCCAACAAAGGACCCATAGGACCCAGTCTACTCCAAGCCTCCTTTTCATATGCTTCTGGACCAAGAATAGATAACTGGTTACTAGTTGGGGGTGGTTGCGGCAAACAGTGGCAGGTACAAGCCGTTGGATCTCGATAATGAGGTCTGTAGAGATGCTCTGGTTCAGGCCTGGAGAGTAATAGTAGTGTAGTGGTAGAATAAAGTTTTTAAATACCTATGCCAATTTGCTTAATACATTAAGTGTATCCTGTGTCTTAAGAGTTTATGAATTTAAATGTTTGTCTTCAACGATTCTTTGAAGATAAATCAATTTTTCAATACGTAATGCTAATATGTTTCTTCGATATTTTGTCAAGTATCTAATTTTTAACTAAGTTTGAGTAACCGTAGAAAATTCATAAATTTTAATAATCCGTAACATTCTAGACTTTAAAAAGCGAAAGAGGTGTTTTGTCATATTGATTTTTTTGCTCTAGAAATGATTTTCTAGTTATTTTTATATATAAGAACAGTTGTAACTGGAAATAAATAATAAAAAATTATGAGTACTATCCATACAAACACTATTTCAATTTAAAAATATGGAAGGAATAATGGTGAGATACACTTTCTGTCGAAAGCTATACTAATTTTTTTACTATAAACGATGACCCATTAAACTAATATAATTTTTAAAACTTACTTCAATCCTAGAGTTTTTACGTAAGGCCAGAGATAGTCCTTTCGGTAGGTGGTAACAAATTGTCCCATAACCATTTTGATTCTTCTATAACACAACAAATTTTAAAAAACTTTAGAAATTATGAACTGGGAATTTGGAAATTAAAAGTCAATAATTGTGATGTCAATTTAGACAGCGTCAATTGCTGTTGTTTGATTCATGATCAAGGACATGATACAACTACCAAGGATCATTCTGTCTTCCAATGCTTTCTTAGATAAAATATAATAACAGTATATACGCTAAATGTATGATGTTTAGATTATTTTCATGCCAAATAAAAAAGCTCAGATCCTTTTATCAATAAATAAGATAGATGTGACAAGTACGTTCAAGTAACGTTGAGTGGGTAACTCTGAAAGTAATATAAATATAAATCAAAGATCGAGTAACATAAAAAAAAAGTAGAATACAATACTTTCAAAGTAGAATTATATTGTAGTTACACTATTTATTTAAAATATATAATATTGCTACACTTTAATTTCCTGTAGTGAAAGTGCGAAAGTACTTTAACAAATCTTGTTAAGGGCTACACTTACTTATTTGCATAATCTTTGAAGTACGTAACCTTATCTCAATAGCAGCAACGAGCAGGGGTTGTTCGCCACAATACAATCAACTTAGTAGTAGTTCTAGTATTCGGGCTGCTAAACTTTGGAAGATAGGCAAATAATGCGCTCTTTTTTCCTTCGCATCACTATCATCCCGATACATATTATCAATTGCGTGACCTTCTTTAAACCTACCCGAGTTTTTAATAAATGAATGTCAAGATATCGGCCCATGTGAGGAAATATAACAAATCCTCCTCTGCAGCTCCTTGATGACACCTTAGGCTTTCTGGAGTCTTTCAGAAAAGAAAAATAATATGTTTCTTCCTCCTCCACATATTCTGGACTGGTAGTATTGTGCTTTACTTCTATCAGAGACAGGGGTCCTTCGAGCCAGTGTCCAGTTAGGACTTGCACCTGTTTGTTTAGAGTCCTTTGACAGTTTTACTTTGTCAAGCCCTTTAGGAACTGATGGGACTATCTACAATAATTTATATATCTTTGTTAACATTATTACAAACTTTTCCTCAGGTCCCGTTAAAAATAAAACTTCTATACAAATTTTCAATTCAACAAATTGTCTTTCGATAATAGGAAATATAGTCTAAGATAGTACATTTTTGGGATGTGCATTATCAGGAATAGAGAAAACCTTAAACAAAAGAATATTTCAGAAAAGTGGCAGTTCATAACAAACGCCATTTTCTTGATTGTTAGATCTTGTATGATTGTTACAGACTAGTTAGAAATTAGAACATATAGTGACTTTAGCTAACACAAGAGGTACAAAAGAAATTAAAAGGAAGGTGGCGTGCCGATGGAATTATAGTACAAAGACATAGAAGATACCTATCCTCACCAGAGCAGAAAAGTCATTAGTCTAATCTAAAATCAACGTACCTGATTTATCTTGGCTGCAAGATTTGAGTCCGCGCCAGATGAATTGTTAAGTATGTGGCCAATGAGGATTATGCGGTTTTAAAAATAATTATTTGTTAAAAATTGACAGAGTTTTCATATGTCTAACGTTCATTGAACAAACGCCGTGTTCATTAAAAAAAAATAAAAATATGCGTGGATTTTACTTCATAGTTCTGATATTGGATCGTCGAGGTGAATCCAGGATATTGAATATGTATAACATATATTTTCTTGAGTAATCTGTCTTTCTCGAAGTATGATAAGTTTTTATACATTATTGACTTGTCCTAATACACCCGTTGACATTAGATCAATTCTGATGCCGTAGAAATAGAATAGCACTCGATTTAATATGGGGGAATATTTGATGGATGGTTTTCACGTGATCAATACCATATATTTTCGATGATTTTGAGATTGGATGATTACATTTACGATACCTTTATATAGGTATTTTGTGGCTATTAGGGTACTAACTTAGTTCCCTTACAGGTAACGTATACTTACAACAGATGAATTTCAAGTAAGAATATGTAAGTTCTATCAAGAAGATTTAATGAAGAAAATTGAAGAGATAAAAGATAAGATTGAGAAGATAAAATATAAAGATATAAAGATAAAAGAGATTATATATGTGGTGGTAGTTAATCCCACTAGCAAGCTTTTTGCTATACCATCATTTAATGATGTGAAATTATTTCATACTATCACCTATAAGAAACAAATAATTTGCATATCACTGAACTATAATTTTCTAGGTACTTGAATTCTAATCAAATATTATTTATCAGATATTTTAACAACTGGAAAATTGTGATGAGTTTCACATGTGGTATAAAAAAATGTGTCCTATGAAATCTACAAACATCTATGATATAAAAATCATAGCTACTTACAAAAAAGATAGCTTTATATAAAGCTATTAATAATACCCCGTTCAGTATAAAATCCTCAGCTTTTTCTTCAACGGGGTCTAAGCCTGGCAGACCAAAATGATAAATTGGTGATTTGATTCGAGTCTGACGTCACTAACGTATGATATGCAACTCAAGACGTATTTATAGCGCTGATATGTGTACAAGAGAGTGCGATTTAAATATAGATACAACACTGTTCGTGTTTCCGACCGAGACAGCTATTTAAATATCGGCTCTGATTAATATCTTAGCGAAGGAGAGTCTAGCCTTGATTTACTTCACAATTCGGTAAATCGTTGTAGCTTTTTCACAGAAGCATTCATGTTCGAAGGTAGGTCACAGGAATAATGAGTTTTTAGTCAGACGTCTGCTAGCTTAACCTTCGGTATTAATTAAGTTTTTTTTTAAATCTAGACCATGCGTAAATGCATTGGTGAAAAGATAAATGAACTGTCAAAATTTGTATTCTCTTATTCAGATTATATTTAAAAAAAATTGTTATGCAGGAGCGTTTAAACACAATTGACTGCTGATGAACAGAGTTAAAATGAAGTAATACATCATAATTGTTCACACTTATAGCACTATCATATCAACATTGTCGAACAAACTTGAATAGAAACAAGTCGGAAACTCTCAATATGTCTTATTTCCTCTTTGTGCTGCTTAATATATGCCTCACCATTTTTGGAACTAATTTCGGAAGTTTTTATAATTGACAAATGTATTTTGTCTGCGTTCAAATACAACAATATATATGTATCTCAAACGTTTAAAATCACAATGTGTGATTTTTGTGATTTTAAACGTTGTCAGAGTGTATTCAGCATTTTTCCCTATTTATTCCCAGGAATGTCCAGTAAACACGAGAGCTGTATCATCAGCATATGAAACAGGATGACCGTGTTGCATATGCATGTTAGCAATATTATTAATGTACACAAGGAACAATATTGGCCCCAATATTGTTCCTTGTGGTATGCCCATGGTAATGTTAAAGGGATCTCTATATACAGGGTTATTCACGCAAAGCGGGTATTAGAAGTTCTTGGGGTTCGGTTAACGATAAAAATCTAATTTTTTTATGGGAGAGGTTTTCGATTATTTCCGATTCAATGAAAATGTTTTTAGGTTTGCATCACTTCCGGTTGTACCGGAAGTAGACCACAACTTCGTTATTTCAAATAGAACACCCTGTATATTATTGCAATTTTGAACTCTACGTGATATTCTAAACATATTTCATGTAGGATGTCCTATACCTATCTTCAACTGTTTTTGAAATATTGACAGGTGAATATTGACATTTTGCAACTTTGACACCCTATAAAATCTAAACGGTTAGAGATCAAGCAAAACGGTTTGTACATTTCTATCTTAACTTTTTATAAGCTATCGTTTGATACTAATATCAGATATATCCAGAAATAAAAAAATTTCGATTAAATTTAATCTCTTGGTTAAATCTGAAATTAGTATCAAACGATAGCTTTTGAAAAGTTAAGATAGGAATGTGCAAACCGTTTTGCTTGATCTCTAACCGTTTAGATTTTACAGGGTGTCAAAGTTCGAAATTGTCAATATTCACCTGTCAATATTTCAAAAACAGTTGAAGATAGGTATAGGACATCCTACATGAAATGTGTTTAGAATATCACGTAGAGTTCAAAATTGCAATAATATGCAGGGTATTCCATTTGAAATAACGAAGTTGTGGTCTACTTCCGGTATAACCGGAAGTGATGCAAACCTGAAAATACTTTCATTGAATCGGAAATAATGGAAAACCTCCCCCATTAAAAAACGTCTAATACCCGCTTTGCGTGAATAACCCTGTATTTCACCAACTTTTACTAACTGATCTTGATCGCGAAGATAATTTTCCAGAATCTTCAAAGCACCACCACGTACTCCGACATCCTGCAATCTATCCAGCAAAACTCGACACGACAGGGTGTTAAAATCTTTAGATAAGTCAAGAAATACAGCCATACATTTTTCTGAATTGTCTAAACTTTTTACAATTTCTTGCATTGGATCTAATATAGCATGTTCTGTAGAACTATTTTATTTAAAGCCAAATTATATGAACTTTTGCAGCACGCGGAAATATATATTATATGGAAATCGTACAGTTGAAGAACTGGCATTGATTCTTAAGGATGGGTGTTTAATATGAGAAAAAGGAATGGTACAGAGTTTAAGGAGGCTACAGATAAAACTATGTGGAATGTAATAAGTAAATTATTACAAGAATAATTGTATTTTTAATAAATAATTTTGAATGACATTTAAAAAAAAAATGTAAAAAATTTTCTCACCGAATAGTCCTCGAGCATTGATAAATAACTCAAAATTTTCTCAAGCACGTTACTTTTTCAAAACGGCCCTTCGCCTACGGCGTCGGGCTGTTGTCAAGTAACGTGCTTACGAAATCTGTGAAAAAATTATCTCGTAGTTATCAATGCTCTCGGGCCATTATAGGTGATAAATTAACTCCTATATAAAATAGTCTATTTGGCAGTGACATTTTTGTCACTTTGACAGCGATAAAAAAGGTGCATCGTTTTTTATCACCGATAAAAATGCCTGTTCCTCAAAAGCAGAGTACATCTAGTAGTCGCACGTCACTTTAAAATCTGTCCTGTCAGCTATAATTTTTAAGTATTGTGGAAAGTGGAAACTATACTGTACAATATGAGTCGTTTTGGGAAAATTTCGACTAAACAAATTACAGAAAACATAGAAAAATCAATTGCGCAATCCACAAAAAACACGAAATCGTCAATATGGAGACTATTTATGGAGTTTTGTCAAATCCGAAATTACGAACTGTCAGAAATAACTCCACTACAATGTATAGCCGATATGTTAAAGGATTGGGCATATAATATGAAAAAGAAAACCGGTGAAGATTACAAGGAATATGCAGTTAAAACAATCTGGAATTCAACTGCGAAGATGATTCAAGAAAAATATTTCAGTGAGTACAATATTAAATTTGATCCGTTTACCGACATAACTTTTAAAGAAGCACGTGATGCAAGAAATAGTAAACGGAAAGAATTACAAGCTGTTCCAGAGAAAAGAAAGGTATGTTCTGTAGCAATAGACAAGAAAGATATACTTAACATGGCAAAATTGTGGAATATAGACGAACCAGAGGGATTACAAAAAAGATTCTTTCATATAGCTTCATATGAATTAGCTTGGAGAGGAGGAGAAGCAGTAAACAGTAAAATTTACTATTTTAATGAAGAAAAAAATCAAGATGGAACTCCAACAGGGAGAATTGAATATAATTCAATTTTTTCGAAGACGGCACAAGGTGGGTCTAAAAAATTAGCAGACAGCAAATGGATGACAAAAAATGACACGGATAAAAACATTTGTCCCGTTACATTATTAAAATTACTCTTAGAAAAAAGAAACAAAAATATAACATCGGAACGACTTTTTTTAACTCCAAATCCCTTTTGGAAAAACACAGATTCTAAAGGTTGGTATAAAAATGTTCCACTGGGAATTAATACGATATCTACTTGGACTAAAAATTCTGCAGCTAAAATTGGACTGGACATCACAAATAATAAAATTACCAATCATTCAAACCGTGCCAGTACAGTTTCCCATTTAGCTAAAGCAGGGGTAAGTGACCAACAACTTATAAAGATAACCGGGCACTCATCATCATCATCAATTAAACCCTACCTCCAAATTGACCCTGAACATCACGAAAATCTTGTTAGTAACTTACGGACCTCGAATGAAATAAGTCAAAATGAATATTCAGCATGTGTGGAAACTAGAGAAGAAAATATTGAAATTAGTACACCCAATCAAACAATTTATAACAACTGTATTTTTAATAACTGTTGCTTCAAATAATTGTACAAATGAAGATAAATATTATTGTTGTTCTTTGTTTACATATTTTGTCGTTAATTTATCTTGCCAAAAAACACTCGAGCTTTATTTTTATGGATAAATTTCTTTTTAACTCAAAATTTTTCCATTCAGTAATTTTGCTCGAAAAACTGACATTTGACAAAATCGCTCGACCTCCGGTCTCGCGATTTTTTCATGTCAGTTTTTCTCATAAAATAACTGATTGGCAAAATTATTTCGTTACAAAGAGAAATTTATCCGATAAAAAAAAAGCTCTTGTGGTTTTACTGTTGATAATAATATTTCTCCGGCGAATTGCCGGAGAATGCCTAGCAACCCATTTATTTTCATCCTAATCATGAAAACGTTATAATGTCAGATATGGGCACAATTTTTTTTCAAATATTAATGTTCAAATATCTCAATCTCAGATTGAAAAAATTAGGAGAACTACCCAGATAAAACATTTAGCAGTAAACTACCTAAAACACATATTTTTTACTGTCTAGTGAGATATTGAGTACTTACAGATGTAATAAATACCGTAATGAAAAGGTATGATTAATTTTAAGCAAGCCAGACCAGAATATCGGTGGTATACGATCTAAACCTAAAATATACAGTTTTAATTAAGTTTATACCAGTCAGCTATAAAATGTGAGTATTTCTGACATGTTGTATACTTACGTTTAAGTTCATATTTCTTAACACCGTCAAATGAATATATCGGCAAGTTAGTCGCCCTAAAAAAATGTTGCAAAATTTTTGTTGATGTAAATCAGCAGATTATTCTCTAATCTTTGTGCACTATACTGAGGTGGGTGATGGGTGATGTAAAAGATCAATTTAAGAAGTAGACCTCAATAAATTCAAGTCATTTGTACAATAGATATAAAAAGTAGTTCCACTTAAATTGAACTTTACCTAAAATTGAGTGAATTAAGTGTAAAATAAAGTATAAATATGTATACATGGCTGTTTACTTAAAGAAGGTGATCGGCATTTTCCCGGGGCGGTGTTTTATAAAACAAAATATTACTATATAATTGGACGTGAGATAAAACAGGAATTTGTTTTTAACTATTTAATTATGACGCTGACGTAGTTTTCCACATAACACCAAAACACTACACTGCACTCGACGCGCGTTTAGCCAACCAAGTTGGCATCATATGGAGATGATTAAAACTAAACCTATGGTAACATTGTGTCCTAAACTAATTCCACGGTTCACTAAACCGTGACTTACTAACCAATAAAGCGGGCTATATGGGATTAGCCCTCTGTCACCATTCAGACTAATTCTACATTTAGCAATTTCAAAACTCTCAAATGCATCCAGCTGTCTGGAATTTGTTACATTCCTAATTAGTCTTAAATTGCTACTATCTATTTTATGGTTGTTCTCAAACACATGCTGGGGACACTACACTTATCTGTTCTAGCATATTTGAGGAAGTAAGGATCTACTCGAATCAAACAATCTCTGTCAAGATGTAGTAAAAGAATATCTTGAACTCACTAATCTTTGTATGAAACAAAATTTCTGTCGATTCAATGGTAATTTCTTCAACCAACATATTCGAGGGTACAGCAATGGGTAACTATTTGCCACCGTTCATTGCCAATCTCTTCATGAACAGATTCGAAACGGAGTCAAAAGAAGAATTCGAGTGTATTTACCCAGGGTTTGGTTCAGATATGTGGATGATATCTTTGCAGTCTTTGATATAAAAGTCACTGATATTTTAGAAACAAAGCCACAACTTTGTTTCTAAATTGAATAGTCGTTTCGCGCCAGTTAAATTTACATTATGAAATTGAAAACTCTGGACAACTACCATTCTTAGATGTATTAATAATTAGAAATAGTGAAAATAAGTTAGAATTTGACATATTCAGAAAATATATCAATACTTTAAGATATATCCTTAAGGACTCGCAACATTGTGCTCAACACAAGATGGCTTCAGTTTCAATTTTTTAATTCATCACCTATTAAGTTTCCCTCTAAATAAGGACAGGTTTGAAAAAGAAAAGGCATTGATTAGGGATACAGCTGCGAGTCATGGATATTCTGTAAGTTTAATTGATAACATAATTAGGAAACGCAAATTTAAAGAGACACTTCGAAATTCCTCGACTTTTCAAAATAAAATAGAACATCCCAAATTCATATCTATTCCATACAATCCTCGTTTCACCCGTGGTTCTGGAAAAGTTTTTAAAGACTTAGGTATATCAGTGGTTTATTCATCGGGAAATAAACTACTTTAAGGGAATCCAAAAGACAAAATAGAAACTAAGGAAAAGTCAAGGATTTACGAAATTAGCTGTAAAGACTGTAATCAAAAGTATGTTGGACAAACTAGAAAGTCGGTCGAAAATCAGTTAGTCAGTCAGTCGAAATGGTGATCAGCCGCGATGGTTCTCTGAGCAGTTACGATGGTTCACTCAACCGTAGAAATAGTTTAGGTATACATCGGACCTAGTGTTAGCATAGGTTTAATTTTAATCACCTCCAGATGAAGCCAACTTGGTTAGCGAAACGCGCGTCGAGTGCAGGATAGTGTTATGGTGTTATGTGGATAACACGTCAGTGTTGTCTTTACACCAAAGGTCCCAACCCCCTTCAAGGATTTTTAATTATGTGTAATAATGACTGCTACAGTGTGAAATTATTATGGCTTATTAGGAAATTTTCTTTCATTTGCTATTACATTTTCTCGGAGAGTCCTCGCACACCCCTGGTGGTCAATCGCCGATCGTACGCTCACAGCCAGACAAGCGACGTTATTTTGCTCCCTTTAATTTACTTTATTTTTACATTGTTAATTTTGAGTACAATATAGAATTTCGTTTTCTTTTCCCATTCTTTTCTTTACGCATTTTCAAATGTCAATTATTCGATAACGAAGAGACCGATTTTAAAATTGAGCACTCCGTTGAATAGAGAATAAATAAAGCCCTTTCAAATGTGATATGTGATGCATTTGAACGTTTGGGTGTACCTGGGGCGGGGGGAGAAGGGGTCAACCTTCACTTATGCTCAAAAAGTTGTCCCCCCGAATCAAGGATTGACCTGTTTCGGCAAATTTCTAAAATTTGTTTTCTTCTATGATATTAACGGTGTTTCGTTTTAAATGGGACACCCCGTATAACACCCTCTTATACTTATATAATAAGCATCAGGCTCATTGATTGAATATAATCGCTATCACTATTATAATACACTATCTAGTAATTTTACGAATCATCATGATTTTCTATTTTATGTTTCAAACATTTTTATGAAACTCAGGGGATAACAAGTTGCAAATATTTTTAATAAAACAGCTAAATACTTTATAGATACTTTAGAACTTTTAAAGGTATTATATACAGGATATAAGATTTATATACAGGATTGGTTAATGACATTCAATAGTCTGGTCATCTGATTCACCTTATTTTAACCCTCCTGCTTTCTATATACTTGACTGTTGTATTGTATAGAAAGTAATAAATTATTCAAGTATGGAAGAGAGGTACTAGAAAATACGAATAGAAGAATATATCCCGATTGTTTTTATATGCAGGCTGAGCATTTACAGGTTTATTTATGCTCATTATTCTTAATGTTTTATTGTCGATATGTGATGACTATCAAACATAAAAGAATCCCGAAAAGTATTATTTAAAGTATAATTTTTCCTTTTGAGTTTTCAGAGAAAGATGAAAAACACTTTTTTATAAGGAATGAAGTAGAAAAAAATTTTACTGTGATGTCAAATGACTTGAATATTCAATGACATCAATATTGTCGATGAAAATAATGTTAACCCACTTAAGTAGAATTTGAAATTCAGAACTGTCTTCCACTTAGGCTAGCGATTAGTTCAGTTATATAATAATATAAAAAATTGCCTTTTCCTAGCTTTTAACATGCCATATGTCAAAATCGTAATATTTAACGAATCCTTTTACATCACAACACACAACGAAAAAGTTTTGTATATTGTTTAATAAAATTACTTACCTATTATCTGTTTTCCTTTTCAGTGTTTTTGTTTGTTGTGGCTAGGAAATATTAGTTTTTAGAAAAAAGCAACCCCCGACTTTCTTTTTTGTCAAATGACTTTATTTTTTGATATTTTATTTTTTTACAAAATACAAAGTTAATGAAGAATACCGTATCTATATAACATATTTCGCTTGTTTTTGGAATAGATTTATGGGACACTTATATCAACACTGTCAGTGTAGCTTTGAGCAGACAATTATGGATATTCCAATCATTGAATCCAGGAAAACATTGTGTTGCAAACAGTATGTACGACATAATTTTGAATATATTCTATATCTACTAATAAAATAAGTTGGTGTTAATATCTAGCGGACCCTATATAATAGTTAAATTAAAAATACCATAAACCAGGGAAAAACTTGGAGAAGTAGTTAGTTTTAACACCCGTGTTAAAAATAATAAACTATAAAAGAAATAAAAGTTGGAGAAATTAAGTTGTTTTCCAATTGCAGTCGGCAAATGTTAAAACTTATTTTATTTTCTTAATAGGGGGGAATTCCTGAAATTCGTTTAGTTGGCTTATAAAATAAAATGTGCCTTTTTTAACACTTATAGATAACTATTAAGTGTTAGATACTAAACTGAACTATTAATGCAGTGCTTCTATAATTTAAATTATTAAACACCTAGGCTACAATTAATAATTGAAACGATTTATATTTTCTGTAAATCCCGCTTGTAGCTTGAGTGCTTATACCAATAGCAATAAACTAAAATACCTACCTACATTTCGTGTAACACAACTAGTAGGATAACCTGGTTATAACTACATAACTTGGTGGTGAGTAAATCATGTGATTAAACTTGACCTGTAGGTACCTTGCAAATTTAGAAAATGTTTGATCAATATTCTGTATCTAAATCAGACAAAAATAGATACATTTATGCGAAACAAGATCTATAAACGCAAATATTAAATGTGACGGTTTCCCTCTAAGAAATGTGGTTCATATCACACTGTGTCTCATTTAAAGTTATCGAAATATATTCCCAACTAGCAATCACGTTAAAAGCAATTTTAATTATCTTATTTCTTTTAATATCTACTTATGTTTGTTATGTCTTTTAATGTCTTTAATATTTACTCCTTGTTCATGTAACAGTACAAACCCTATGGACGGTGAAGTATCCTTGTGTCCTTTTTCAACAAATTTTAAGTTTTTATGAATTAAGTAAAAAAATAATTTCATTATATAACACATAATCAAATAATTCTTCAAATACATACATTTGGCGTTTAATTGATGATCCAAGTCATGGATGAATGAAGTCCATATTTTAACTTATGAAATCCTTATCCTTAGATACACTAGTTTCCCAAATTTTAAAGTATGTATGTTTTTCAAAATGCGATTAGATTTTTTATATAATGTTGTAAGTATAACTTGGGGCTACAAATAATATTATAGATTGAAGAATGTTAACTGCACTAATATCCAATTTTTTCCACCCTATTTGTTAAAATAAAATTGTTGTCATGTTGTTGTTGTTGTTGTTGTTGAAAGGCGGCGCGGTAACCCGTAGCACTCAGGTCTTTCGACCCATTGTGCCTGCCGCTAGTCGAGAGCTATTGGAAGAGACCCGTGCTATGCGCATAGACGAACACCCGTTCCAGAGGAAGCTCTCTAATATCCTGGGACAGGAGAAATGCTGCACCCACATGTTTGTGTCTCTTGATCATGAGGCAGGCACAGCGACAGAAGATGTGAATGGAGTCCTCGTCATCGTGTCCGCAAAACCTGCACCTTCTAGTTTCACTAAGGCTCATAGTGTTAAGGTGCTTGTTGAGATGTCCTGAGCCCTGGTCTGTCTTGGACCCATCCGTAAACCAGACGAGCCCATTCGAGACCTGAGCATCAGGATTTTCGAGCCAGGCGTCCCTGTCCGGTATCTCTACTGTGAAAGGTTTAAGGAACACATAACTGGGAGATATCCTGTCATTGGGTGCGTCCAGCAGACTGTCTCCTCCCACAAATTCCTCAAGAATACTTGTGTGACCACTGTCGTGGCTTTTACCTAGCCACCACCCCCCCACTGCTTCACCCTATAGGAGGCTCTCCTTGCCTCCCTCGACCACTATATACAGTTTAGGGAGAGCCTCCAGAGCCTCTGTGCCAGAAATGGTTGTCATTCATGTCAGTAATAAAAATGGTAAAAGTGATTTATAAAGTAGAAGATGTGGAATTAAAAATTTAAATAGGCCTGTCCTTGAATTGTTTTTTAATATTTTTTCTCGTAGTTACTAAATTTAATTCAACCTGATGATCAGGCCTGGCTTTTATAATATTTAAAATATTTGTACTACCAGTAACTTGGAAATGCTTATTTTGGATCTAACAACCAGTTCTGAATTATACTGAGCGTGCCCAGTTTGAATAAAACCTTCGAATTTTAGTTCTTCGACTTAGAACCAGTTCGCTTGAGAACCAAAGTAAGCCTTAAATCTCGTAGTTTTCTCCTGCTTCTATATTGAAAACCGTTAACTTTCATTAAACTGTTGGAATATTTAATGAGTGCATTATTTACGACACATCCTTTACATTTTTATAAAATTCATAAAAATCGTAATATAATATTTTAAGTGAGTCAATTTGGTAGATACGCTGCCTTCTGTTCCAATCAATTCTACTTTGGATTTCCGACAAAATAGCAGTTGCTTGCAATTAACAGTTAAATAAATCGATACCTATTTTTTGTTTGGCTGCCGTCGCAGAGTGTCCTGCCAAAAGCAACATGTCGGTGGAAATAGTCGCAGTTCTCGTCATTAGTGTGATGCAGCACTTGGTGTGACCGATGACATCTACACACGTGTCAAGTCAATGCAATATCTACTTAAAAGATTCGTTACTGATCTTTGGTAATTTGGCTCGGCATGTCAAGGTTATATTTACGAGAATTGTTTTTGCGTGGAAAATAAAACATTAATTATTTATTATAAAAATGAGTGGTGGGTAAGTACCTTTGTGTTATAGGAAATACAGGGTGTTTCACGGTAGGTTTTTAAATAGGACATCCTATATACCTATTATAGCATATTATGATGTAGAATTTTATTCTCTGCCAATCTGTATTACACTTCCCTATACCAGGGGTCGGCAACCTGCGGCTCGCGAGCCACATGCGGCTCTTTGGATGTGAAGCTGCGGCTCTTTATATATTCGATGCATGGAATAGTCTTCCAGATTGCTACAGTGAGGTGAAGAAGTTGGTATTTGGAGTGCTATCTTCGGATCGACATATTCGTGCGAGCAAGCGTTCTATTGCATGAATATAATTAAAAGTAAACTAAGAAGCCAACTAACGAATGAAAATTTAGAGTCGTGTTTGAAACTTAAAACAACAAGTTATGAGCCAAATTTATCCAAACTTTCTAAAACCATGCAAAGCCAACGCTCCCATTGAATTTGTTTGCTCAAATGTATGTTATTGTTTTTTTTATTTTAAGTACAAGTTACATTGTTTAGTAAAGTTTAAATTTTCTACTTGAATAACCATGCAAAGCCATCGCTCTCATTGAATTTGTTTGCTCAATTGTTTGTTATTGAAGTACAAGTTAGTGTTGTAAGTAAATGTTTAATTGTTTTAATTTTTTTACTTAAATAATAAGTAATTATCTAACAATGCCATATATATATATTACCTAATTTGTTGTGAAAAACACTACTTATATATGAATAAATATATTTTTTCTTATGAATAAATAGATTAGTTTTTTTATCAAAAAACTTTACTTATCCGAGTACTATTTGTTGTTGGCAAGAAAAAATTTTGTGGCTCTTTAAAAACTTTGAAATTTTGTGAATTGTAATTTTTGACTCTTCCGACTCAAAAGGTTGCCGACCCCTGCCCTATACCTATCCATTTTGTTTTGATGTTATTAAGACTCTTAACTACAATAACAAAAATCTTTAAGGCTATGAAATTGTAAGCAGAACAAAATCATCATATATCCAAATAAACTACTCATCTGTCCTCGGTTAATTGTTTGTTGTTCCTGAATACTGCTGTCACGTTATTTATAGCCATCTTTGAAATAAAATTAAAGATTTTTGTTATTGTAATTAAGAGTCTTAATAACATAAAAACAAAAAGAGATACGTATATGGAAGTGTAATACAGATTGGTAAAGAATAAAATTCTACATCATCATATGCTATAATATACAGGGTGTCCTATTTAAAAGAATGTACTTTCTTTGACTTGAAGTTAATGACACTTGATACTAAATTTGCAGCACCCTGTATACACTTAAACAACTGTTAAGGTATAGCTAGGAATCTAAAATAACCCGTAGAATCCAAAAATGCAATAATATATGGGGTATTCCATTTAAAATAAGAAAGTTAACTCTGGTATAACTGGAAGTGTCACGAGGACGCCATTGTTTTATTTGAGGAGAGCATACTTAAAAACCCCGTGTTAAAATTTTCACTCTAAATTAAATCTAAGTAGCCTCTGACATATTCTAATGAGTCGACTGTGAAACAGTCTGTATATTATTTTACCATAGGAAATGTACCTACTTCTTTTATAATAACTTTCCTTCACACATACATTAGTGTTGTTATGTTACATTATACCGAGTTAGGCTTTAAATTTCTATACCAAACAACTCGCAGGAACATTGACTGGAAATCTAGAAAAGGTCGAAACACATTTTAAAATTGCAATGTAATACGCCTCTTAAAAAAAGGGAAGATGCCAAAAATTCTTTATTTTAATAGTACGGTGTATATACTATATTTACATATTTGGGTAGAGAATTTTCTCACTTGTATAGAGTTTAGGGGGGCTATTTTTATTAATATAGGGGATATTCGATTTAATATGGTATTGAAATTGATCATTGTGGAAATAAGATTCCAACAGAAATACTTATTGCAGAGATATTAGTTTGATAATGAATTAGAATGCGTATTAAATAAAAACAAAAATAACCAGTATTAGTTAGTTGTTTTTTCTATAATTTTACCAGACAAATAAGTAATTTGTCTGTGATTTTGCTGACATGTACAAGAGTTTGCAAAAACCTTTTTTATATTACTACAAGTACATCAAATAGATGTAACTTTAACATCTACAATGTCTATACTTGAATAAATTGAGTATAATGTTTCAACAGTTGTTCGCTTAAACCATGAACTATTTGAACCATATGAACCATATGAACCATATGAAAATATAGTAACTCTGGTCTGGGTCCCAGGCCATTCTGGTCATGAAGGGAATGAAGCAGCCGACTCTTTAACCAGGAAGGGGGCTGCTTCTCAATTTGTCAGACCAGAACCGGTGCTTGGCATATCCTCGAGTACTGCCAAATCAATTCTTTTGACCTGGGACCTGGGCTGAGGGGTTAATCCTCTAGAACTGGCAAGAACTACCAAGATTAGTTCATTCGAAGGCGTTCATAATAAACCCTTCAAAAACAAGAACTAAAAAGCTATTAGAATTAAGCAGGTTACCCCTACGAACTTTAATTGGCATATAACCGGTCACTGCCGTTTAAAATATCATCTGAATAAATTTGGCTTAGCAGAAGAGGCTGAGTGCCGCTTGTGCTTAGAAGATGATGAAACGGCAGAACACATATTATGCACCTGCCCCGCTGAGGAAAGGATCAGATACTCATTACTTGGCAAAGGACAATTTCTGCCAGTTGATCTGAGTAAGTTCTCACCCTATAAGGTGATCGCGATTAAGACGCTGGACCTGTTGGATGAAATATAAGTAGGTGTGAGCCACAATGGACCACATGGTCGCGGTGGAGGGTCTGGTTTTCGGTCACTCATTTTTGGACCTTACCTAACCTAACCTAGGGGTATTACAGAAAAATGTACATTGGAACCTACATTGTTTATTTTGGAACTAGAAACAAAAATTGATTTAATGAATAATCACAGTCAATTTAATTTCTGAACAGCTTACATAGAAGTGCTAAAGCTGCACAATTTCTTTTATCAGATAAGGACAAGAAGTTAAACGTTTCTAACAACACAACATGATCAAAACCTATGGAGGATAATATCCATAATACCTAAAAAATATGTATTTCAGACTTACCTGAACCGATTCTATGTTTTGAATGAGATTCTAATAAATAGGGGACCAAATAACTGAAGCGCATTCCATTTTACTCCTTACAAATGTTACATATAATTGTTTCGGTGTATTTACATTAGAAAAGCTATCCCAATTTCTAACAAAATACACTAGCATTGTTTTACATTCTGTGAACACTGAAGGCTGTAGTCTAAATTCAATTTATCATTTATTATAAACCAGCTTGTTTATAATAGATAGATTGAATTGTTTCAATTCAAATACCTTTTTTATTATTAATTTACTTCATACTTATATTCTAGTATCGTTTTTTCATATTAACGCATATACATATTGTTCCAAAAACTTATGTATGATACCAATGTTGCGGAAGTAAAACTGATATCCCTTCATAATTCAGTAATCGAATTAATGCAAATCAAAGCGCATAGAAGTTGACAGGTCTGACTAATTTCACTTAAATATAAATAATCACGGAAATCAGAGGACGTCCGAGGTTTATATTTAGATTTTAATGATTTACTGGTCGATAAATGCCTTATAACCATTACGACCTACGTCATTTTGGTATTAAGAAATTGCATTCGTCTATTTATTTTCACTGACTGTAGGTAGATATTAATGTAATATCAAAGAGTCCTTATTTCATTTTGATGACCCTTAACTAATGAAGATTTCCAGGTCCGTTACTATAGAGCACATCATTCCGTTACTATAGAATAGAGCTTAGTTACCAAAATGAGCCCTTGCGGACCGCTAACGCGACCTGCGTACAGTAATATGTCGCATCTTCTCCCACATAAATGTCTCATGACTTATTGCCTCATCATTGTGATTAGAATCATAGAGGTATTATTATTATTATTATTATTATTATTATTATTATTATTATTATTATTATTATTATAAAGCATAGTCGCTTAAAAATGTCACAAAGTGTCATAGAAAAAGGTTCTATAGATAGAATGATTATCTTCTAAGTTTACTGTACAGGGTGATTCAAATTACTCGGATTCAAAGGGTTATTGCGAATCTGTTATAGATAGAGCATATATAGACGAGTCTAGAGCTCTTTTTTCGAGAAAATAACAATGGCGCAAACCGCATCTCTCTACAGGGTGTGTCATTAGTGGGTAATTGTTCGATTACTCACAAACGGTACATTATATCAAAAAACTTTTTATATGAGAGTTTATTGGCACTAAAAGTGCATATTGTAAAAATATTTTCAATTACACAGGGTGTTTCAAAAAGTCGGGACAAGGTGCAAGTTGGTTATTTCAAATGCGACACCCTATATATTACTATGTTTTTGAAACCTTGGGATCACTAGGAACATATTTGTATTAAGGTTCCCTATAGCTATCTTTTTTCATTTTCCAGATATTTAACAGTTAATGGAAAAAAACCTCGTAACACTGCATTGGAAAATAAATAAAATTTCCTCTATGACACAATCTGAAGAGGAAAAAATCTAGTGTCGGTTAGCACAAGGGATACCTTAAATATTGCACTTGAAATTATTTGGCCATTTTATACAGGGTGATTTTTATTGTGATTTATATTTCACAATATTAAATTACCTAAATCTCATTTTTTTTTAAAAGGAACACCCTGATTTTTTTATGGCATTAGATGTAGAATTTAATTACCTTTCAAAGGGTATTAGGATGTTCTATACGAAAAGTTGACCGGTTTCGAGATATTCACGATTTTTTTAAAATTTAGCTTCCATAACTGATAATTAGAAATTATAGTCAAGTAAGTTATGAAAACAATATATTTTGTTGTGGAAATTATTTAACTGTCAAATAAATATTCGATTTTCTGTAATCTGTACATTTTATATGCAAGATGCACTATTTCAAAATGCTCTCAAAAGCACCATGAATTCTGTTCATCATGTTTTCTCGTATGGTTTTCGTAGGTTGATGGTGTGCGGTAAACTAAATCTTTTGTATATCCCCATAAAAAAAATTTAATTTTGTAAGGTCCGGGTAACGAAGAGACCGTTAGGTAGGTCCACCCTATCTACCTATTAGTGTAGGTACTCCCTATTTAAAAATCTCCTTACTGAACCGCAGATAAAAAAAGTTGATTTTCCCAAAAATGCAAATAAATTTCTCCATTGACAGTCGCTTCAAAAAATATGGTCCAATCACCTTGTCGCCTAGAATCCCCCCCATACATTTAATCTCCACCTATGCTGCATGTCTACCGTCCTAAATACTGTCAATGGAGAAATTTATTTGCATTTTTTGGAAAATCAACTTTTAAATTATCTTGAAGATATTCCTCTGAACATTTTACCAGGGATGCGGTTGCAGCATGACGGTTGCCCTGCACATTACAGCGGTTCAGTAAGGAGATTTTTAAATAGGGAGTACCTACACTAATAGGTAGATAGGAAGGGTGGACCTACCTCACGGTCTCCATACCAACAGGACTTGTAGCATTCAAAATTTAATAGTTTTTATTAATTGGTTTGGGAACTACTTTTGTACAATGCAGTCTATTTAATTATTGAACAAGATATTAAATTAGGTAGGTACTATATAATAACTGATTCCTCAATCAACTTTATGTAATTTATTTCCATTAGAATGTTTGAATATTAAAAATTCATTTAACTATTGCATTTTATGTATTTTATGTATTTATGACATCCTTTGCATAGTTTTATCAATTCAGTGAAAATTAATTTCTTTGTTTCAGTTAAATGAATAGTAAGTATTTATAAATTTTTTGAAAATCCATTAAATAATATTTCCACTAGGTACTGAACTATTGCATAAATTTTATTTCATAGTGTATCAATGTGTATCCTAAAAATAATGATTTATTTTTATTACATATAAGAAGCGGAAATAGAGAACATCTAGAAATGAATGGTCCAAGAATATTTCCTAAAACCAATTAAACTACTCTTACAAATAAATATATTTTTATATCTTAAAATGTAGGTAATTACTTCTAGCGAGCCAGTCTATTTCTGTATCAACTCTACGAAATGGAAAGTAAATGAAGGCGCAATTTCCCACGTTTATCTAGCTTTTTTTCGCATGTATTCACATCTTAGCTACTTTGGGATTGACAGTCAAGTTGAATTCTAGTTGCAGGGACCAATGGACTAAGAGGAGGCGGAGGGAAAATAAAAAAAACTATGGATATACAACTATTAATTAAAGCAGTATGGCCCAAAATAACCCCGAAGTACTAAATGATCCTACCTTGTTATTTTTTATAGAGACGCTGCCGTATATAGTCCAGAAGGCGGTCATTCTGGGCTCATTACGTCTACTCACGGCACAGGAATCCCCGACTCAGTAGTTACTCACACTGATAATCACCAACGGCCGACCCTGAGAATCGGAGCCAGGGAACCAGTTGACTGGGATTCAACAAAAAAAAAATAATAAAAAAAAAATAATAATATCAATAATAATAAGAATAAACGGACGAAATATTGAGACCTTCTCTTTCGACTCTGTAAAATATATCCAGGCATACTGGAAGCTTATGGTGTTGATTGTAAGAGATCTCGGTGGAGCAAGAGATACACTGCTTTCGGAACTAAAGATTTCGGCTAGCCTGAAGATTGCAGAAGGCGGTCATTCCGGATTCGTTACGTCTACTCAGGGCAAACGATTCCCCGACTCAGTAGTTATTCACCCCACACAGAAAAAACTGGTATTGTATTTTCAATGAAAGACCTATGTTTGATCATTTTTCCTTTAAATAAATTCTTATTAGTATTGATCTAAACGAGAATCATCCATATAATAATATATAAAAATTTGGGTCAACCACAGATTTTTTATTAAAATCCAAACGTATATGAATTTGCTTAGAAAGTTTATATAATTAGATAAAAGTTAAATTTGCTAGTAATAACGATCACAGGCATATAGTTATTTGAAAAATAAGTAGTGTTTTATTAGAGGAACCTCGCATATTTGACCAATGAAAATAATAGGGATTCAACAGTATTTGTTTGTTTTCAATTGAATACATAATATCATTGAACTAAAATATATACCCATTACTTACATTTTAATAGAATGTTTTATGTTTTCTCAGCTATTCCTGATATTATTACTGAGAGTATGGGTCTCTTTATTAGAACCACGTCCTATAATAACTTCAATGATTCTTATCGTTGATCCTAACCTACTTTCTATTATACAAATTTGAACTGGTATTGTCGCTAAAGGGACAAAATTATAAGTAGGGAGTCTAAACTTGTCTGCGACGTCGGTGGGCCTATAATAATAGTGTCTAGTTGGTTTCCATATTATGTTATATCTTTTACTCTAGTCGAAAAATCATAATTATTTATTAACACAGTTTCCGAGTTTATAAAAAACTGGCCTATGATTAGAGATCCCAGAGCTGATAGCTTGGTGCACGGGCGTGGGGAGTAGCTACTGATAATCACCGGTTGACTGGATTTAAACAAAATATAATAATAATAATAATAATAATAATAATAATATATCTACACCTCATTCTAATCGCAAGGATTAGTCACATTCGGAGGCTGCACATTACTATTCCTCGGGCTGCATTTGCGCGTCAGGAACGACTTCGGTTGGTAAGCCTTAGCCACCATTCAGTGCATGCTAGAATGAGGGAAACCTAGAAAACGTCATCAGCTATGGGCCAATGAAAGATCAACGGATTTCTTACATTAACACCAAGCTGACATTCTTCCCATGCTAGGCTATTGCCAGGATTGTTGCCAACTCAGCTCTGTGAACAAGCCTTACTATGAGTAGACAATCTAATTAAAAATTGTCTGTTGGAATGGGGATTCGAACCCATGTCCTCTGGGTTGAGAGATCGAGACACTAAACTCTGAACCACCGGCTTGCTTAAATATAGTGGAAAAGTATTTTTATCTACTCTTTTATCTAAGGCACCCTCGCTACCAATTCATTATAGGTTTCAAATCGTTTACCATAAATAATTGTAAAAGTATTAACAATAATAAATAAATGTACGGAAGCAAAAAATAACAAATTAAGGTTTACGTACATTCTATATAAATAAGTAGAATTATATCGTCTTTTAAGTTGTTGATAAAGAGATAAATAGTTACCTATGGTACTTATCTTTAGTATAAACTTAACCTGTTGAATGAATGATTAGAGATGCTCAACAAAATCGTACACTTTTAAATTGATGATGTTAATTCTAGCTGCCGTATTCGGTACCTTTATATGCTAGAAAATTTATTTTTATTGGATTGTTGATGGATAAATCGTTGAACTTCTAATCATAAAATTAAATAAATATAAAATAAAAATGTGTATTCAATTCTTGCTTTGCTATTTGAGAGGTGGATACCTATACCTTCTTAAAAAAACTAAACAAGAGTTTTATAAGAATTTAATAGATAATTCGAGTAACAAGCCTAATACAGTTTGGAACCTAGTTAATGGGGAAATCGGTAGGAAAAAATTAGTATCGGATGCTATATCTCTGAACCAGGATGGGGTAGTCTATTCTGATCCTGGGGAGGTGGCAGCGATGTTCTGCGGGTACTTTGCCAATGTGACGGATGTTACGCTGCAAAATCATTTTGGTGACACTAGATCAGATAACTGTACAGTAAGCAGTATTACTAATAAAACCTTTTTCTTCACGCCAGTATCAAAAGAAGATGTATTGAGTGCAATAAAAGAATTAAAAAATAAAAAAAGCAGCGGCACTGATAATATTTCAGTTAAGATTGTAAAAAGGATAGCTGAATGTATTGGTGGATGACACTTAGCTCATTTAATTAATTTATCAATTGTATCGGGTATTTTTCCTACCAGTTTAAAGGCTGCTAAAGTCATTCCTATTCACAAGAAAAGGGATCCGCAGAGTATCGCGAACTACCGCCCAATATCTATCTTAAGTGTGTTTTCCAAGATTTATGAAAACATTGCTTATAACAAAATGTACAACTTCTTGACAGACTTCAATATTTTGAATGATTCTCAGCATGGTTTTCGGAGAGGCAGATCTATGCAATCAGCGGCCTCTACTCTGCTCGAGCATGTTTACGCGTGCCTTGATGGCGGAAGGCATGTGGCAGGTTTTTTCTTTGACCTGACACATGCCTTTGACTGCCTGAACTTAAATTTTGTTGAGAGTAAATGGTTCAACTTGGGATTTAGGGGTATATTTTTGGACTGGCTGTTGGCCTTCTTGAGAGATAGGACAATCCTGGTAAAAGCGGGGACAGGTACATCAGATTGTCGTGAAGTAAATGCAGGTGTACCTCAGGGATCTGTACTGGGACCACTTATATTCCTGTTGTTCGTTAATGACCTACCTATACATATTAAAAGCGATATCGTCACATTATTTGCAGATGACACTTCATTAGTGGTATCAGCGCAGACCCATGAGGAGATGGTCTCATCCTCGGTAAATGTAATTGGATGTTTTGTAGAATGGTGCAATGCAAATGTTTTGATAGTTAACTTAGATAAAACACATTGTATTTACTTTCAAAATAATTTAGTACATAAGGAGATAGAGATATCACTTCAAAGCTGTAAAATCAAATCAGTTGATAAAACTAAGTTTCTTGGGATTATTGTGGATCAGGATCTTTCATGGGCTGCTTATATTGATGATTTAAGCAAGAGACTTAATAAATCGTATTATGCTGTTTCTCGCATTAGGGATTGTATGCCTCTATCTGCACTTCTTAATGTGTATTATAGCCTCGTGTATAGTTATAACGTGGTGTTCTTTGGTAACTCCACAGAGAGTCAGAGGATTTTTAATGCCCAGAGGCGCATAATTCGTAATATATTTGGTATTCATCAGAGGGAGTCATGCAGGCCTCTTTTCATTAGACACAAACTCTTCACTTTTTCCTGCATATTTATATACAAAATATTACAGCATATAAGAAAACATCTAAAAGATTTGAAGAAAAATAATTTCAATCACGGCTATCAAACCAGGCGAAATGTTATGTATTCCTAAGCACAGGACTGAAAAATTTGAGAAATCCCCCTTGTACATGGGCATACAGTTTTATAATCACTTACCGCTTTATTTTAAAACTGTAAGTGAAACTGTACTTAAACTGTATTTAAAAACAAAATAAAAAGGTTACTCCTTCACAAGGCTCAAGATTTATTATATTATATTATAAAGATTTATTATTATTATTATTATTATTATTATTATTATTATTATTATTATTATATATTTTGAAACATAAAATTATTGAAATGAGATAATGATCTCAGTCAAAAAAGGATGAGAGTAAAGTGAGTGTGCTTTCCTACATCCTACAGATGTGGGAACAATGTTATACAGAAAATAAAGATAGTTTGGCAACTATGAGCTAAATAAAATTAGTTAGAAAGGCTCTGGCATTTCTTTAAGTAAATGTGATATTACTCTATATTGTACGTTAATGAAGATCATCCAGGTTTCACTCAATATATTGTTATGGTTTTATATCTTTGGCTGGAAACTGTTTAACGTTTGAAATTACAAGAATATGGCTTTCTTTTCATTTCACAAGGGGTAATTTTGTTTTATTATTCAGCTATTTATTGTAACAGCACTGAAAAAATAGCGCTATCAGTATTAATGTAATATCTATTACGTAGTGTAAAAGTTCTCTTTAGTATCTTATATTTTATCGCTAGTGACTCAGTTATTTTCCCTCCGGCACGTCTGAAGCAGCGATGTTATCGTCTGCTTTATTTTAAAGGAACCATTTATGGATTTGTACAAAACTGAATCTGCTATTCTATTATACGTTATTAATATACATATATGTTGGCTTTATGCGTACCCTACTTTATTTTGTCAGTCATATATTCCAAAAAGAGTGAATTATACACCTGATTAGGGTGAACATTTTGTAGAGTAGAAGTAAAATGATGATCTTCTGCTTCTAATAGTATGAATAAATACGTATGAACTCATACTACATTATTTTGCTCCAGCGTTAGGTACTAGTTACATTTATACTTATCTTAGTGGATTCGTAACACAATATGAATATAAATAAAAATATTTGTATACGTCTGTAAAAGTGTTTCATAAAAAAACACAAAGTGTCAAATCACAACTTGAACAAATGAAATAAAAGAATATATGATTTATCCTAGACATTTCGTGCAACCAAAAAGCAACTTGATAGATTCCTATATATTTTTGTAGACACAGCTATAATATAATATTCAGAGTAGGCAATACTCTCATATTGTATGCTTAACAAGACATTGCAAATGCTATATATTATATTAAGAATAGGTGTAATAAAGTGCATGTACCTCTAGCTTAAATTTACTGTTAGTCATATTTAATTTTATCTTAGAAGTAACGAAAAGCAGATTTTGGCTCATGGATATTTGTTTTGATCTGAAAGTAATAACAATTTATTAAAATTATGGGAGATTTATTAATAAATCGTTTTAATTAATTTATTGTGTGCATGTATTTTATAGGTTTATTAATACCTTCTGATATTAAAGAAGTTTTAATGGGGAGTAGTGTACCACAGCTCTAAAATCGCACTTATAATGCATAAAAACCTAATGAATAATTTAAATTAAGTAACAGAAAACAATTACTAATCCAGGGGGTTGAGGTTTCAGTCATATAATATTTAGTACTGAAATTTGCACTTCTACAGCCTTCAGTCTGTAACTTCTATTTTGTTATTTGATTGTTTATAGCTTTCGGCGATTGTATTGACAAAGTCGGCATAGTACGGATTTCCATCCCCTTATTATTTTAATAGCATATCTATGACTGTATCGGTCATTAGAGTAGCAAATTTCTCAAATTTGATTTCGCGATTTTTTGAACTTGGTTGATAAATTTTCCTTCTTGACATTATTTACATCCAACATATTTAATTAAGTTTGAGTTAGCAAAACCTTCAGAATATAATGACAGCAATATATTTTATTTATTATAATTAATTATGACAAATGTACATTACGTAAATATACTTTTCGCCCTTCCAAATTGACCATCAATATAAAACTGGAAATTTTATAATTTTAATTTCAAAAATATGCAAGACTCTTATTTGTAATTTTTTCTTGCGGTTTCAAAAATTATTAATTATAGTCAACAGTGTGAGGTCTCAGATTCGAATATTTATTTTTCATTATCGATTATGGTAAATGTACATTGACTTTGGTTTGTTAATAATTAGTACATTTTTTAATCTTTTATGTCTCGTTATGTATACGTTTTGCCGGATATTTCGCAGCCACCTTAATTAAATACCGGAACTACCAACAACATAAAAATCACAAAAAATGTTAAAAATCTTCTACACATATTTAAATAAATATGATTATTTAAATAATACATTTAGAGTAATATTTGCTTATTTAGTGTTTCATTTAAAAACTTACCGAAATGTGTCATGATTTGTAGAACTTCATAAATCTTTTTACTCAAGAAATTGAGTAAATTTTTTGTGAAATTAAAATTTAGATCATCGCCATATTGATATGCATAATTAGATAGAATGATGTTAAAATTTGGATGAGGTGAATAAGACATCTTATATACAGTGTGCGTTAAAGTTCGCGCCGCCCCCTGGTAATTTTTAAACTAATTGAGTTAGGGACTTCGAACAAAATATAGTAAGTCATGTAAAACGTATTATTTTTTAACGATAAATTCATTTTCCTAAAATGAAAGATGGCGCCACAGGCGCTGTCAAATAAAATCATCATCAAAAATCATCACTTTCAAAGGTCTCTCAATTATGTATACTAATATTCGAAACATTGAAATCGGTCCATCCGTTCTCAAGTTATAAGCGTTTTTGTGAGTAAGGATACGAATGAATAAAAAGCAGTCAAATTCAACAGTTTAATAAAGAAAATAATATTTTAATAGGAATAACTAAAAGAATTTATTTAAAATGAGCACCTTGGACCTCTTGAGAGTAGAAGAACCTATCAGACATTTCCTCGGGCACGCTGTCAAATGTTTACCTGGGGATAGATACCCATAGGGAATAAATATTCGTTGGAGATTCTCTACCTCACATCCGAAAGATTGTCTGGTTATTGGGTAATGAACACCTTACATTTAAGGTAATCCCCATAGAAAAAATCCAATTAACTCAAATCTGGTGAACGAGCAGGCCACTCAAGAGGTGGTCGACGCCCAATCCGCCTGTTAGGATAAAATTTATCAAGGAACTTCCTGACTTCTCTAAAATAATGTGGCGCCCCGTTCTGTTGATACGTTATGTTAAGCACTTGAAACTCATGGACCTTCTTCTGGACTATGTGACTATCGCAAGCTGAATATTATCTTCTGAAAGTCAAGGTAAACATATCCTGTAAAATTTTCTTTAGTGAAAAAGCACACTATGATGTGATCTCCTAGAATAATGTCCATGAGTTTCAAGGACTTAAAATAGCGTATTAACAGGACGATGCGCCACCACATTATACAGGGTGGCCCATTAAGAACCAGGACACCTTTCTAAAAAATTTTTGGTAAGTGCGATCCCAATGAATTTTTATATATATATATATATATATATATATATATATATATATATATATATATATATATATATATATATTAGCCTATATATTAGCCTCCTAGATGTACTTGTTGAACGTATTACGATGATCCAGCTGCTAATTCTCAGCCTACTACGATTTTTTTTTCAACCAATTTATTCGAAAATTACTTCAGGGATCTTTTTATTAAAAATTTGATATCGTGGCATTCTTCAGCATCATTTAAAACCCCTGTGGCCCAAATTTCATCAATTTGTATCAAAGAATAATTTTTTTAGAGACTCTTCAATGTTTCAAGATTATTGAATTTGTGTCTCGCTTAAAAGGTATAGCAGGCATTAAACACTCTAATAATTATTGTTAATCTAGAATACTGTTCCTTTACTTACTTCAAAAATTAATAATAACGTTAAAACAATACTTTACAGTAGTCCCTTATACCCCTAAATCCCTAAAGTAATTTTAAAAAAACTTGATTGAAAAAAGAATCGTAGTAGGCTGAGGATTAGCAGCTGGACCATCGTAATATGTTTAACAAGTACATGTAGGAATATACAAAAAAATTCATTGGAATCGCGTTTACTAAACATTTTTTAGAAGGGTGTCCTGGTTCTTAATGACCCAGGAATTTACTTGATAACATTTATCCTAATAGCTCAAGGACCTCTTGTGTTGCCTGCTCATTCACCAGATTTGAGTCCATTGGATTTTTTTATGGGAATACATTAAATCTAAGGTGATTATTACCTAATTAGACAGTCTTTTGGATTTGTAGTAAAGAATCACAGAGTGTGAATCTATTCCTAGGTAAACATTTTACAACGTGTGTCAGGAAATGTCTGATAGATTCTTCTACTGTCAGGAGGTCCAAGAAGGTGCTTATATTAGGTATTATTAATAGGCAACCATTGGCCTTTTTTAAAAATTAGGGTACTTTAAAATTGTGCTGCTAGTAGAACAGACACATTTAACTTTGACATTATTATGTATTTTTGGACTCGATTATTTCAAGCAAAATTTGTACTTACAAGCCATGGTAAAGACATAAATTATTATTATTATTATTATTATTATTATTATTATTATTATTATTATTATTATTATTATTATTATTATTATTATTATTATTATTATTATTATTATTATTATTATTATTATTATTATTATTATTATTATTATTATTACTAAAATACGGTGATTCTTTTCAGACTGTGAGATATAGTATCTTATTTCAAATTATCTGGTTGTTGTGGTAGTCAGCTTCGGTAATTTCGGTTTCATTAAATTAAGTTTACACAAATCAATCCTTACAAGTTTACGAGCACCATCGTCGACAGTTCAGTTTTCTCAGATTTATAACGAGTTTTCCCGATTTATTTTTAACTAATAGACGTATGGATCGTCCATCAGATTATTTATTGTTACGCACTCTTTCTATATGTATACACGAATATACGTAGTTGTACTCATTGACATTGAGTTTATTGACTTTGTTAAATTCATCATTTTGCCACAATTCATTCAAACGTCTAAAGAAAATGGTTTTAATCATACGATAATAATAATAATGTTGACAAGTGAAAATATAAGAAAACTATTATTTATATCCAGTAGAATCCAAAATCGTAGTAGTATAATATTCAACGAGCATAAAATGATGGTTATTATTCACGAGGGTGATGCTTACGACACGAGCCGTAGGTGAGTGTCGTAAATCACCCGAGTGAATAATAGCCATCATATGCGAGTAGAATACTATACTTTGTGTACATACAGATATAAATAATATAATAAAAATAACATAAGGCTGAGTTACAGTCTTAACTCAATACTCAACTGAAATAACATAACATTTATATAAATAACATAAGGCGTACTTTTATCGTATGCGTTCAAGTTAGCGGTTAGCTGGTTTTCTAAAGTGCCCTAAACGCCTTATGAAACGCGTTGTTTATACTGTTTTTCCTATTTTGTACGTTTTACATCTATGAAATCAAAGAAAAATCATCAGAAAATTGAATTCCCGTATAGGGATACATATTCTGGAACAGTTTGTGTCATTGACGTTTATCAACTATTGTTTGCTTGAAAATTTAGTTAGGGTATGAATACCATACCTTACCATTTGTATGCCACTACTCTACGCATTTCTTACTAAGGAATACGCTACCTACTGGCGGCACGCACAACTAACACATGCTTTGATTAGATATGAATCATTATTGTTGTGAGCGTCATTGTTCCTCTTGCACAAAGAAAAACCCCGAGATCAGTTTCATACTTTTCCAAAAGCGGGAAAATCTGGAGCTATCGCGGAAACTATAAGTTGGGTATTACAGAGTTACAGGAGACAAGTATGGATAAGGAAGCTAAAGAACGCAGAGTAGAGGGTGTGCTCTTCACCTTTCTCTAAGGATGACGATTTCCATAAAGGTATTATGCCGTATGCCTAATAAAGAATTTGACATATTTTGAGGTTAAGTTTCATTTTCAGATTGAACGCTCGAAAAATATTGAAATCTGTTTTAATTTTATATCACTAGTTACCCCTTTCAAATTAGTTGTACAAGCTTTTTACCTGGTTTAAAGTTCTCGACAACAAATCTTTGATGAATATAATTTCAAACGTCAGTGTCAGTGACCGTAGGTTAGTATAGGTTACTGCCATTTTGACGCTTCGATCTTAAAATGAATTGCGTATAGCAACTATAATAGCACACCATACAAAACAAAGGATGTAAATTTGTTACTACTACTACCTACTAATATTTAAAAACAAAAATTTGAGTGTCGAAAAAAAGGATTTCTTTTCGATACTCAATTGCGTGTCATAATGACTTGTTTATAGACGCAAAATTGAAAAAGGTACTTTTACATATTAAACAAATTTTACACTTTCTTGTCTATTTATATTAAAGTATCTTTAACTAAAAGAAATATACAAAATTTTATTCAAATTGTCGACGAACATGAACATCGCGCAAGATATAAAGAAAATGAAGTAATACCCAAACACAAAATATCTATTTTTGAAAAGTCCTCTCAATATAGCTTTGCTAAATTACATAATTCTTTGCCGCAAGAATATAAAGTTATAAGTTTTAAAAAAGAAGTAAAACATTTTTACACTGTTGATGAATTTATTCGTAGATAGTTTTCGTTTTGAGCACCTATCTATATAAATTATGTTTCTATTCTTTTATGTCTTTTTTTTTCAAATTCCAAAAGTTAAGAGTTATTGTAATGTTTAATGAACTTCGTTTTGTATGCATGTTTGTTTATCGAATGTGTAATGTTTTATACTTATTTTATAATACTTAATTCTAGATTCCTGTTACCACCTTGCTATATGTATTGTTGTATTATTTGTGGCCAATAAAATTATCTATCTATCTATACCGCGATCAACGTACTTAACTTTCTGATATGCATGTTAAGTCACTGTAAGATTTCACTATATCTATTACCTATTTATAATGAATCATCCATATTCCATTATTTATGAAACATAATTTTCTTAATGTATTAAAATAAATAACAAATATTTGTTACTCCGTAGGTACAATTTCAATACGTAAATTCTTCAAACTTAATATAAATAAATATAGAAATACATACATAGTTAATGTATGTATTACATAGTAAATTAATGGGTTGATGGAAATATAAATGTGAACGTCCATGTAACCTTTGTATTTGAATCACTTAGTCACAATAAGCAGTAAAAAAGTTGAACGCCCGTGACAAAATTCCGAAAATCGCGACCACTATTTCAGAATTACTAAATGAAAACAGAAAAATCCAATAAGAAAACTTGAATATACGGTTTTGGCTCGGTTTCACATTGAAATTTGTTCAGTATTAACTTTTCAGTCTGTAGTAGTGCATGTGCTGAAAATAGTCAAGTAAACTGTGCGGTCTCTCTGATAGAATTAGAAGTTTAGTATGAGTGGACGGGAGGTATATTTCAATTACTAGAGGATATTATCTTATATAAATGTTTTAAGTGCTGTTCCTGTGTTTACATGAGAACCATTTCACTTGTGTTTATTGGTGATGTGATAAGTGATAAATTGTTTCGATGATCACTATCGCTAGGAGTGATGTGGAGGTTGCGAATGGAACAATTTCCATTAAACCATACACACTGATGGGTACTGAAAGTACCACAACTTTTATACATAGAAGCAAAACAATTGGTAAGTGGTTTGGATGATGTCTTTTGGCGTACCGTATAAAAATATCACTGGCAACAGATATGAATAGGTATACGTCCTTTGAAGTTTTATGAATACTACAGAATGTTAGGTATATCTAGAATTTTTTAGTATATTGCCAACACATGTTTAGTTCGTTTAAACACAATTCTTTTGGAAAAAACGTATTCTGTAGTTATGACGTGTTTTTAATTAGGTACTGTACTTAAGTATAGAAAAATGAACAGCACTGCATCTGCAAATTATGGACTTACAATTTCTTGAGTTGTTTATTGAGAGACAACCAAGAACATTTTCATATGTCGGTGGCATTTTTGAAACAATGCATTCTTTTATGTCTGTCGCTCTATACAATGCATTTCTATTTTTAGAGATTACGTTAGAACAATAATGAAAATTGAGTTAATATATTTCAAGACACAATTTTGTTTACAAATTTACCTTAAAGAAAACAAGAAGTACTTGATGAAAACTTCTCGAAAGGAAAACTTTAGTATTTTATCTGGATAGAATCCATCCAAGGACCATTTATTTTGTTATTTGGTTATCTAGTCACCTAGTAATTTGTATAACTGCATTAGTTGGTAGATATTTGATATTATACTTGACATACATAATTCTTAGTTGCAGTCTTTAAAGTCTTCTCTTACATAGTTATAGTTGTTGTCTAACTTCTAACTAAATACTATGTATTTAATTTAATTTTATTTAATTTAATCATAAAAGTAGTATAGTTTAGTTTAAAGTAAAACTAATGAACTACAATAGCATTCTACTTATATTTATTTAATAAAAATTAAGTAATGAGTATATTTACGAATTCGTAAACATTTGGAAAATACCTAATTCATTTGCATAAAGAAAATAACATTCAGGGGTTTCAATTTAGGTATTGAACAAGAATAAAATATAAAAGTTTAATACATCATAGCGGTTTTCTTCTTTATATTAAAAAAACAAAGTAGGCATAACACTTAATTCTCGCGTTGCGTAGTGTATAAATTATATTTAGTTTGAAGTATATTATCAGTACCATTTTATGATGTTTATAATATTGAATCAATTTTATTGAAAATATTGCTTCTACTTAGACAAAAATGACTTCCATTTATATGAGAAAGTTTGTATATACATAAAATATATTCTGATTTACCTAGTGGCCGTCTTATGATTTGATGATTAATTACTGATCGATACTTAGCTAATTAAGCATTTGCAAATTCTGTTTTAGTTTCTTTGAACTTCCCCGAACATGGTTATAGAAAAAGTCATTTGATGCGATAGTAATATATTTTTCCAATCATTTTTTTTAGTTATTTATGCATCTTCGAGTAAAGTTCATATCTATCCATTACCTCCCTTGTTTGGCTGTTACAAAAAACAGTTAATCACTTTCACTTTTTTACTCGGTATGTTTTGGATGCTTTGGGTGCTTTGGGGGACAAACTTTAAGATTTAGGAATAAAATGTTCCTTAGAATGAAAAAAAAATTGATTAGAAGTGTTCAAAAATAGTGTTATAATTATTCATTGTTTAATAATGAATAAATATATTATAATATCTAAAGTTAATTTATAACTACAGACATTATCTACAGTGTGTTATCTTATAATTTAATTATAAAATTTGTGTTATGAAATATATAAAGAAAGCAACCACTTGTCAACATTTACATAGAAAATGAAACGATTAAATTAATTTCTTAGTATAATACTATACCTTTTAAATATCTTTTGAAGGATGAACAATAAATTTTGAAGTACCTAATACATTTTGTCCCTTTTACCTGTTTTACTCAAAAAATTTACCACCAGATGGTAAAATGATATAAATAATAAAAACATGATAAAATATTTGCTTATAGTATAAAATATTCACATTTGTATATGGAAATCCACAGTGATCTTTAGTCATCATACCTCGTTTTTGGCTCGTACTGTTGCTGTATTCATTGGAAAATATTTCACTGTATTATGATTTTAAAAATATCAGTTTACCATTTATTACTTCAATTGTTACGTATCTTTTTGAACAAAATGCCATTTTACATAAAAGTACCGTTTCCGACTAGATATAGTCATTACTATTTTGTTCCGATATCTATTTCATTCATGCTTAATATTGGCACATTTTCTTAATTTCTTTTCATTTGTTTCTACAACTTTCTTATTTTTTAATACTTCTTGCTTGAGCTCAATCATCTCGGTGGTTGTTTGAGTAAACAATTAGAAAAAGCTAATGTGTTCCAATTATTTTCCAATTTTTCATATTGATTATAGCTAACTAATCAACTAATACAATAACTAATACACTTGACTTGTACTAATACAAACAACTGAAGCCTTAAATTTGAATAGTTGCTTTTTTATTTTTATTAGGCTGCAGTTGGCGTAATCAGAAGATATTTTTTCTTATAAAAAAACTTAATTTTATAAAGTTTACATTTTCCCATAAGTATCCCTAATTAATTTCCAGGTCATTATTTTGTTTCCTTATATCTTTTTTCAAGAGGTAATTGCCTTATGTATTTCCGAGCCCATACTTATAAGGTCTTTTTCACATTTTTATAAATATTATCACTATTAGCAAATTGTTGCACTAATTTTTTCACCCGTATGTTCTCATCGTGGCGGTGAAAGGAACAAAATGAATGTGTGAAATATTACTTCCTCAGACAAAATAAATTAGGTTTATATTAAAAGCTTCAATGATACTATTAATATATATTGTATATTTACATACTGTTGGAATTGTACCAATATTAATGATGATTACTCTTATATTTGAATTTCTCCTGTATAAATGTCAGAAAAAACTTTAAATTAAAGGATTACCCCTCGGATTACCCTCTAAGTAATAATAATAATAATAATAATAAGTTTATTTTACCATATAAAACATAACAACAACAACAATAACAATAAGATGAATAGAAATATTATGTACATACATATATACTCATATGACCATATATAACATATGATAAAATAAATCTAGGGGGGGGGCACGCCACAAGATTGTTATCAATCTGCATGTGGCTAATGATGATGACACTACTTTTAATTATAATACCTATATAATATTACATAATATATTATATGATATAGACAAACAATACAAATCCATAAAGGCATTGCCAGAACATGGTTGACGTTTGTCCATAAAAACAATATTACATACCTGCAATTTTACATTTCAATTAAAACAACATTTGACATGATTATTTAAAGTAATAGAGATACACACACTCACACTCACACACACCCGTCTTTACTTACATGACACTCATAATAGGAATGAAAACTATTGCACGTTGTACGTGTACGTTGTAAGTAATACTATAGTTTATATTAACCACTTTTGTATGAAACAACAGTTATTCTTACTTACATCATATTAGTATGCTGCCGATACCTTTTAGAAAAAAACTTATTAACAGACAAGAAGCAGCCGAACAATTTGGTAAGGTTATAATTAAGAGAAACAAACAAAAATTAAACAGGGGTGCTGTTTAGGGGTTGAAACTGTGTTTTTGCGATTTTCAGCAAAACGTGACCTCCTTGGCGAAACAACAAAAAACAAAAGTTGTAGATAACAAAAAATGTAAAACTTTTCTATAAGGTATTTTTCAACATAACCTCAAATTTTCCGAGAAAATGGCGGAAAACCGATTTTTTCGTTTTAAATTTTTTTCTCTTAAAAATAATTCAGTTAACATGAAATTTTTCAAAAGTGAAAAAGTATACCTAATCACGCTAATCACAAGCAATTCAAGGAAATAGAAAATTATTGTTATAGAAAGTAAATACGTCGATAGCAAGGAAACAGATAATTATAGGGAATCCTAATACAGATTGAAAGATCACTTTATTCTCCATGACATAAAGCAGTAAAATACAGAGTGTTCCATTTAAAAAATATTACTTTTGGATAGTTCAAATAGTCAGAAACAAATTATTTTTTTGAACACTCTGTATATAAATAATAAAATATGAAATTACACATAATCTGAAAGCTTGATGGTCCGCCTAACCATAGCCCAAAACTTGTTACCATATTTCCTTGTCAGTCGATGTGAAGCATTTCAATAAGGTACCTACTACAAAAAAAAATTAAAAAAAAATTAAAATACTTACCTAAAAAATTATTAATATCTCAGTTGGTTATGTGTGTTGGTGGTAAGGTTGTGCCATATTAAAAAACGTAGATTTCTGGCACTTTCGGTATCACCGGAAGTGCCAGAAAAACGCAAATACTTCAGATCAATAGAACTTTCTCGAAAATCCACGTATCTAAATCTTCAAAAAATCAATCAATCAATCAAATCAATGGGAAGTAACTAAACTTTTAATGAACGAGTTACCTGAATCACCCTGTATAGATAGAATATCTTCTTCTCTGAACTAAGTTAGTATGTTATTCCTTAAACTAAACCTACACTGCGTACAAAAATTTCAGAAACAGTACTCTTCCCTTATATTCACATTTGGAAAAAATGTAAAAACATGTCAAAAAATATATTAATCCGAAAATGTAATGAGGCTAACCCTATTTAAGTTAAACTTTTACGTACTTAGGTATATAAATATATTTTTATGATGTATTTTAAAGGAAATATACCCTTTATAACTCGCGTCCCTTGAGTATAATATGAAATATTTGTTTAAAAACTTCAATTATACCTGAAATGTGGAAGTGATCAAAAGTGTGCCTTTTTACAAAAAACGGTGAAAAATCAGACACTATTAATTTCAGGATAATCATTTCCTAACTTTTGTAAGGTTTTTGAAATTCTTTTGTACAATCGACTTATCCAAAGGGTTTATAAAAGAACGATCTACCCCTATTAATTTAGTAAATGGTACACATTATCACTGTGTAACAGTATGACAGATCAGCTTACAGTGATCTATCTAAGGCTTTCGATAGACTTGACCATAGGATACTTTTCAAGAAACTGATAATTTTTGGAATATCACTGCTTTTATTAATTATTTTCACTTCCTACTTGGCAGGTAGACATCAGTATGTTATATTTAACGGGTTAAGATCTGTCGAATACGTAACATCTTCTGGGGCTCGACAAAGAAGCAACATGGGACCCTTATTATTCAATATCCTCATAAATCATATAGTTGATATTACTGATGTTCGGTGTCTACTTTATACTGAGGATTTGAAAATTTACTGTGAAATACAGCCTGAGAACGACTGAACTCATCTTTATAACAACTCAAAACGCGTTGAAGAATGGTGTTCTTTAAATTATCTCTGTCTGAATGTTGCCAGATAAAGAAATATCTTATTCTTTAAAGAAAACTGATTACTTACTTTATATGTTAAATAAAATTCTTCAAAGGCCAGAGACGTTCTCTGATTTAGGCGTTCTTTTCGATATGCATCTTACTTATAATGTGCATATTAGCATATTGATAAAATGGTTGTAAAGTCCAACCGCATGTATGGCTTTATAGCTCGCTTTATTAAAGTCGGAATTTCTCATGTAGAAACTTTAAGTCTTGTATTATGCGTACCTATGTCAGATCAAACCTAGAATATGCCTCTGTGGTTTGGAGCCCTGTTCAAAGTCTCTTCCTCGAACTATTATATTTAAAGACTGATGGTGTGCATCTTGATATTGGTGAACCTCATGCTTCTTTGCTAGAGAAGCAAAATTTTAAAAGCTTACAAGTTCGATACAGTCTATCTTTTATATTTTTATTTAAGTAAATAAATAATGTAATTGCTGATCCGACTATTTTACAAATTATCAGTATTATGCGGTAGTGACAGTTTACTGACAGTTTTAATTCTCTGCTGTTTAAAATTTGTGGCAACTACAATTCAATAAGTAGCCAGCTTGATAAATTTAATACATCCATTACTGGTAGGTATTAAAGGGTCATTGTTAAATTAGTTCTTGTATTATGTATGTCAATCATCATTGCATCTCCTCATCCTGTAATTGTAATTAGTGTTTACTATTGGATGTTGTAAATAAAAATAAAATAAAACAAAAATACAAATATTCGGGGATATGTGGATAGGAAATTGTCTTATATCTACAAAAGAGAGGCTATCACGAGAATTAATATGTTGGAAATATTGTATTTTTTTAACAAACTTTTTTCTAATATTTGTTTTAGTGTGCGCTATTTTCAACGCAACACTCAGTTTTAGTTTTGTCATATGGACAAATGGACTTTCCGATGTATTCGTAGCAAAAAGCTCCAAATATTTAAAAATTTGTAGACAGTCCACTTACTATCCAGTTTACTTAAAAAGTAAAAGTAAATCAAGTCCAATAAAAATTAGTTTACATTCGATCCTCATAGTTATGATTGTGATATAAGAATAGAAAATATGTTTTGTTCTGTAGCAATTGAACAATTGATGCTTAAAAATTTAATCTGCTAACTATACTATAGTTTGTAAATTAAAATTTTTTGAAGTAATTTCGGTATTGGTTTATTTTATTAACATTCCATTATATACCTATTATTTCATATGTTTATATCATTTTAAAAATGTTTAGTACTTATACAATATTTGTTATAAACTAACACTAAATAAGTTATCACTCACATAATATGTATTGCTAGCCGGGAACATAATCAGTTTGTAGAGATGCAAATTTATTACTTGCTGCATAATTCTAGGTGGAGTTTGTAGGTTATTTTAGTTTAATTTAATTGGTATTAAAAATTTTCGCCCTCTATAGGCTCAACGTAAACTTTATACGGAACATTTTTCGAAATCAATGGAATTTTATATTTAGCTCGAACAACGTTGAATGTTGTTTACATATATGTGCGGCAACAGCCATGAAGATGACACTGGATGACTCATTACAAATATAGCTTGCATAATTTTAGTGATTTTACTCCTATTTTCGTATTTATAGATACCACAGACGAATAAATAGATACATTTCAATAAACGTGTTTAGACTGGTTTTGGTGGTTAACTGTGTAAGAGAAACCTAAAATATTCAATTCTCTAGTCAAAAACCGGTAATGGTTTATTAATGCGTTGCAAAATGAAGTGGGATGTTTTTAATTTACTGGCAAATTATCAAAAATATATAACTGCAACATGATCTAACTGTCTACCATTTTATAAAATTGTAAGATCATTATATTAATTTATTTATTATGACATTTTTCATGTCCATTTATTAAATAACTTTTATTTCCTAAAGTTCCTAATGTATTTAATTTTTAAAGCAAACCATTTCTTTTAAGCTGCTATATACTAAAGATAATTATCATTCTTGAAGAGGGTGGAACCTTTTTTTGTAAAGATAACACTGACGTAGTTTTCCACATAACACCAAAACACTATACTGCACTCGATGCGCGTTTCGTCTGAAGATGATTAAAACTAGTTTTAATCATCTCCTGATGATGACCACTTGGTTGGAAAAGCGCGCGTAAAGTAAATCATTTCACGAAAATTAGCTGAACCAATTTCTTCTCACAACCATGGTGATGTCTAAAAGTATAAAAAGGGTCACGATGATGCCCACTAATAATATTTTAATGGCAAGAACTGAGGACAAAAATTTGTCTGTACCAGAACCGATGATATATACATTAACTGAAACTAATTATATTGTTAAAAAATATGGGCTTTATGCTGTTTTTGTAAATCTGCGTTAGGGTAAAGAGAGTATGTAAAAATTTAACTTCTGAGAACAAAAATAAGGATATGTTGTATATAATATCAGTATGTTGTAATATTTAATGGTATATTGAAGAGATCTTAAGAAAATGTTAAAAAGAGATAGATTCTCAAAGACAAGAGTGTCTTTCATGTCAAGGTTTAGTAATGTTTTCTATATCATACACTTGTGGGCTGGTGTAATCAAATGATTTTAAAATGATCTTGTATATATAAAAATGTTTTAAAACACAAATAAAACTCCATAATTAATATCGAGTTATTTTAACCTTCCCATTAAAAATGTTAATATACACTAAATAGAGTGTATATACATTTATACACTTGTATTTACATTCAATACGTACTTGTGGCGAATATCAATATTATATTTAATATTTGATTTTAAGAATAATTGAAATCGTATATACAATTCTAATTTCAACATAAAACTTCCACGAGCTAAAAAGTGTTTATATTTAAATAGAAATAAAAATGCAATGAAAAAGAAAAACAAGATAAATGGTTATTTTGACATATAAAAAAAAGACTCAAAATGGTTTTGGTGATATCGAGGGAAGTTAAAATGATCTCCTACACGGTAAGCTACAGACGCTTTTTATAAAAAACTGGTCAATTCCATAACTATCAAATAGTTTAAAAATAATTTCTCATGGTATCACAGAAAGCTGAATGATTTGATTGTGTGTTTCCCGATTAACTAAAAAATGAAGGTTTGAATAAAGTATTACATGTACCTAAGCTTTAAACCAAAAATATTTTCTGAGCTTTATGACCTGAATTCAAGATGTCACCGTTTTTTAGGTCTAATGAAACCAAAGATGAATCGTTCTGAATAAGATGTAAATAAGGAACTTCAATAAGTTATATTTTTTGGTTGAAGAATATCTTAGATATAAATAAAGTTTAGCCAAACGTTTATAAAAATTTCATCTTAAATTATTGTTACCTGAATCTAGATCTGATTAAAAGTTTCACAAATAACCTTCATGCATCCTCATACTCATTATCTGAAGGGTTAAAATATGTCAAATTTGATTTAAATTGAGGTCAGGTATAATTTCGGTTTTGATGGTCTGTGTGGTGGGAATTTCCACCGCCATTTCAGAAACTTACTGTGCAATATGCGTTTATTTAGTAATAGTTGATGTGCTTTGGGTTTAATAATAATAATAATTTATTTAATCTATACGATCATATACATGACATTGGATAAGTCAGTGATAATGTATAAAAATATAATTTACAAATATACAACGGAGACAACATATATAAATAACATGCATATATTCGTACAACACTAGGCAGTAAGCACCTACGAGAGCATAGAGCATAAATTCTATAATACTATAACATTTTTATTTTTCTATTAAAAAACTTTTAAGTTTATTTTTAAAGCTATTAAAATGTACTTCCGTCCGAATATCATCAGGTAAGTATTATTGTGAATGTCAAGCATTTCTTACAAAATGGCTAGCTAGTATTCTTAGCAACCTGTAGTATATATTTATAAATATAAATACGAGGAAATGTTAAAATTTTATTTTTTATACAATAAGGCTTATAAGAATCAAGTGGTGGTACTCCCAATATTAAGTGGATAATTCTTTTAGTGAATCGAGAATTTTACTGACATTACACCACTTGCACTACCCCAAATAATGACGTTTTATGACAAGTGGCAGTAAATTAGTGCGTAATAACTGTCAAGTAGTTGTTTTGTATCAAACAAACACTTCAACTGCAGTAGAGCATACTACTCACTATTACGTTTTTTATAAATATATTCAACAATACCGTTCCAATTTATTCAATGGCACAGTCAATAAAAGTACCTAAAAAGTTATTAGTTTCCAATTAATTATTGAATAATGTTATTATTTATTGTAGAATCAAAGAAAGGGACACGCTTAAATCGAGAACCAAACTGCTGGTAGGTAGTCTTCTCAGCGTTCAATATTAGCGTGATTCTTCTACATCAATTCGTAAATTCAACCGATAAGTTGTTCGCGTAATCTCGAAGCTGCTCAGGACTATCCGAAGCAGCTCCTAGTGTGACATCATCGGCACACAGGACAGTGCAGCTATTACTAAAATGAGCGGGAAGATCGTTTACGAATGCTAGGAAAATTAGGGGACGGTATGAGTCCTTAGCCAGGACACAAAGCAATTAGGATTTCGCTGGAATATTTGATACGACTCCCAAACGCATTCATTTCTTTGTTTTTGTTTTGTACAAATCGGTACCATGGTAGGAGTCAATCGTTTGTGACCACTCCGTTTCTTAAGGGTATTTAAGAGTCCATTCACTAGGTCGAAATAAGCCCTAAATCGGCGTTCGTCTAGTGTCTAATTATAAAAAAACTATAAAAGATAGCGACTTTTAGTAAAAAAGTATTGAAAGATAAAACTTTAATCTAAGTCCTTATAGTAGTAATTTTTGGTATTTCTTTTTATTTTTAAAATTCCAGGCAAACAATCTTGTACTAAAATAGCGTATTTTCAAAAATTATTTTCACTAAAATACATGTATTAAACAAAAATTTGCTACTATAGGGATCTAGTTTATCTTTTGATCTTTCCGGTGATATATAATTTATAACACTAAAAAGAAATTTTGTTGCAGTTATAAGACAAATCCGGTACCGTTGCAATAAGGGCTAGCTTTATTTCCATGTGCCTTTTTACTTCGGCTTTACGTGCACCTCTGAAATCTTAATAATTCGGTAGTGGGAATATATGTCTCCACCCATGGGCTACCCATCCTCTCAATCCGACCACGCATTCATGCCTGTCAAATCTACAGTGAATGGACCCTTAAGCAGTTTTACATCAGCATCAAGAACACTAGCATAAACGCAATTGTTTTCAATGGGGTTTGACCATTAGAGATAATGGTAATGTATTAATGAAGAAATCCTTGATTTCATCATCTAACTCTCAACTGGTGGCAGTCACAATGGGTGCTGCGGCTATCCGTGCCGCGTTCCAACATTAACAACAATCCCTAGATTGTTGTTAATCTACACCTATAATACTGAAATACTGTTCTGAAATGACATCACCCTGAAATACTCATTTTCATGTTGTCATTTTTCTAACTTATCGGGGTTTTAGTTGTTTATCTTATCGGAATTGATCTTTCTTGCAACTCAAGTTAGACTTTTGAAGTTATAATTGTGTCGGAACTACTTGTCCGAAGCAGTGTTCCTTAATATTAAGGAACACATTTTAAGGCATATTTTTCATGAGTTGTTAACACGAACCACTCATTTTTTTTATAAATATTTATTCCTACTCAATAAAGAAGTACCTATTTATAAAATAAACACCGTTTTAATAATAACCAGCATACTTTGCCTTGAAAGCCAAATGTTTTGTTTATTATGTAGATTTTGTATAATCATATCTCTTCAGTTAATTTGTAAAAGCACTTTTGAATTTTCGCCATGTGATCTCATTTAGAAGTCAGTTAATAATAGTAGTGTTTGTTGCCTATTCCTAAAATTCTATATATATTCTTTCAAAACTCTGTGATAATAAAAAAACACAATATTTTTCGGGTTTTATGTATAATGAACTATATGATCAAATTTATTCAACTATATGTATAGGAACTGTTTCCTACTTAGCAAACTATTTTGTTTAAAAAAACTCTTCACATGGATATTACAAATTTTTATAAAATTTAGCATAGCTTTATTATGAGCTATGCTTTGCTTACGGAAATATCGTCGAAGAAGCTTGTTCTGAAACACTAATAATGTTTTTTATAGTTTGACCTTGTTTGGAATATTTTTTCAACATATTAATCCAACAAATTAGTAACACAGTCCTCTGTGATGAATTTATAAACTGACTGTTATTTTCTGCTGTCCCATCTTTTTACTCTTTGGGTCATATTTATTTTTGCGACTGAGAAATAAAACTAATGGTTAGAAGTATTCCCATTTTCATGATCATCAGCGTATTCTTAATAGTGTAGCTAGATCGTGGTACATAAACTAGATGCCTTTAAATTTACCGGCGAAAAGAAAAAAATGCACACTTAAACCATAAGTAATTTTTGTATTCGTCTTTTATATATACTTGGAACAAATTGGAGGAAGCTTCTACAGCTATATTTAAAATTTCACAAAAAAATTAGTTTCTAAAAAACCTTTTATTTTACTGTCTTTGACCATCTTCCCTAAATCGAATTTTCTACCAGATTAGATGTTGAGAAGGGAATATTTTTGTTTATGTAGTTATTACTTGTTTAAGTATGGTTGTCGTTTAGGTTGTTATGTACCCTAGTTTTTATATTTTTATTGTATTATATACCTACATAAGTCGGTTTCATAATAAAATTTAAAGGGACTTTATATGTATACAGTTATCTTTAAAAACTTTGGATACAATTGTGTCAATAATAGTAGATAACGCAACAGCTAATCCTCCTTTTGAATTTCAATATGAAATCGGTCCTTACTCTGGCATTTATTAATGATACATATATGTAAAAATTAATGAATATGATACAATCCAATTCCATATAAAATTTAACTGTATCTGGTTAGTAAATCATAATTTTCCGAACTTGTGTAATATACGTGCTTTCAAAAAATTAAATGGCTTTATTTATGTTACGTAATAGTGTAAGAATGTTGCTGTTATTATATTTTGGCAATCCTCTTCCATTTCTCAGTTATTATATATCATTAATCGATGGGTACTAATATTTTATAGTTAATATTTTAGTCGGAATAATAAATAACTGCAAAGGTAGTTTTGGTAAACGATTTCAAATGGATTATAATCTTTGCTGTTCTGTAAATTGTTATTTTTAGCGATTAATATATTTTTGGTAACTAATTCAATATTATTACTATTCGTTCGTATTATTACTTAATATTATTTTTTTTAACTAAAAATTCAATATCTTCTATGAAAGTATTACACCATGAGGTTTGTATGAAAAATGTGCTCTGTATAATAAATTGGTCTAAAATAATAACTAATAATTGAAATAACTTTAAGGTAAGTTTTTACAAATTAAAATTTAAACTTGATTTTGCTACAAAAATAATACATTTATGTATATTTTAAGCGACAACGTGGTGTATCATATTCACGTCTCACATTTTTCAGTGTATCTCGTCAATGAAATTCCCATTTCGTAATCACATCTATATTTAATTCTTTGTAATAAATAGATTTTGTTTAGGAGGTTCACATTTTATCTGAATTTATGCTATTTTTCTCTATCGCGCAATAGTTTGGAGAAGAGTCAAGAGAAATAAACAAAAATTATAAATATATAAATAATAAATAACTTATTGTCTCCAGTAAATTAACCAAAATGGAATCAAAGTTTAGCATACGAATTACAAAATATAGTTTTTGAAAATAAATATCATTTATCATAAAGTTGCATTTCTTGAAACAAACCCGCAATATATTGTTAAATATTTGATGGGATATAGTCAGCAACCTACTCATAACAGATTTTATATGATTACCTATAAATTCAATAGCAGCCCATTTTTTCAAAGGAGACTTATGAAAGACAAATTTACACGTGCGCCATTCTGACCGAAGTTTGACAAAATGTCAAAAAATCATACCTAGTTATAATGGGTAATTGACGATAAGGCTATTATTTATTCTTGTTTCTGTTATTTAATAACTATATTACTAGAAATGAGAGAATTTTCGTTCCTATCTCTACCCCTACCGGGGGTTCAGGCCTCCGGCCTGGGGTCACCCTTCGGGTAAAAAGCATCTAGAATAATATTATTTTAAAGAAAATACATATTAAATTTTGTATCAGGAATGATGATGTAATTATACTAAACGATTTTTTTAAATATTTTGATGAATTGTAATGGTACTCTATTGTTGATCATAATTATAAAACATCATAATTTTTTAAGTATTGAAAGTAGAATTTATTTTTAAGTACATTATTAAGTACATTAGTTAACATTATTATCAATTTTATCAATGGGACCAAAAATATTGTAGATATTTACTTTTGTAAGGTAAAATGAAGAATTTAACAGACTGCTAAAATGAACGAATTAATTGCAAACTTTACGTGCAGAAAGAATAAAAGCTACGGATAATGAAACAGAATAACTAAATACTAATAAATAATTGGAATTAAAAAGTAAAAAAAAAGTTTGTCTCCAGCGTGACACGAACTCACTAAATCAGCGTTATAAAGTTTTGAATCCTACGACTTTCCCGTTGCGCTACCACGCCTGTTGTCAAATGTTTACCTTGAGACGTTAAAGTATGTAAACTGTACGTGTCAACCTGAAAAAATAATTTTTACCGATTTTCTAATTGGAAAAGCATTTTGCTTCAGTATTTCGGTAATCAGAAGTGTGTGGCAATCAGTACTATTGATTCCGTTAGCAATATTTCTCGTAAGAAAATAACCTATCTGAAGTTTAATTAATTTTGACAGTTTTCGTGGGAGATGCTTGTCTCGTTAGTGCAATCTCACATCGGTAGATAAAATGAGAAAGAAGTTGAGACGGACGCGACTCGAGATTTTCGAAGACGAAATAGACGTAGAATGAGTCGATGTACGGTCTCGAAAAAAAATCTCAAAGGATTAGAGAAAGGACGGAACTTTCGCGTGAAGCCGTTCTCGAATCCGTAAAATTAGAAAAAGGGTTTAGGGAGTCCCGCGAAACCATTAGGCGCTAGGACAAACGCCGGTGCTCTAACCGTATCTCTCTCGCCGAACGGCGATGGACGAAAATTTTGCAGAGGTTTTTTAAAAAGGCGTTTAAATTAGGAAAACGCGTAGGAAACGGGACGAAAATACCCCTACGCATTGGAGAAAGGCCGGGGACGACCTCCGGTCGATTCAGCTTGTCGTGACATATATCCTGTATACATGGTGTCCCACGACGAGCTGCGGCGATCGATCTCTCGAAAAGTAGCTGTTGGAAAATTTTGAAAATTTGGTAGTAGGTAGACAATGTCCATTGGGGCAATTCGGCTAAAATATTTTCAAAATGGTGGCTCTTCCGGTTATACCCGAAGTAGATGTCAACTTGCTTATTTTAAATAGAACACCCTATATTATTTCTGTGCGTGTCAACGACGATTTGAAGATAATTTGTATCACTGTATGGATGTTGGTGGATAATATTTTCAATACTTACTTCATCGATACCGTACGTTTTTAAATGAAATTGATTTAAATTTTGCATTTTTCGTGAAATGTATTAATATAACTTCAAGAATTCGTAACTTCTAAACGAATTTACGGAATTTCAAAAACGGAGCGCCAATGTATAGAGAATCAAAAACCCTTTCCAATGACGTATCCCTTGATCCCCATTCCCTTTTGAAACATTTTGGAGGATGGACTATGATATTTGGGTCAAAAATTGTCTTCCCTCACAAACAAAATCAACGTGTTTCAGGATTTTTCCTGGCAGTTATGCCCTACGGTATGTCTTCGATGGGCCACACTGTATTTTAACCGTAATTTTACTGAGTGAAGTTTAGATAGTGAATTTTTTCAACATTATATCTATGTACATCTATGAACATTTTAAACTTATAATAGATAGTTAACTATCCATACTCAAAAATTGAGAATATTAGTTCTACAAACAGACAAATAACATAGATATGTACAGGGAGGTGCATTTTCGATGGGATTTGGGGGTATCTCGGTTGCTATGAGCGACAGAAAAAAAATGGACAGCACGAACGTTGGCTAATTTTTTGAGACAAATTCAACTGTCAAAACAGAAATCCGATAAGTCGATTTGTTTTCGAGTTATAAGCCGTTTGTCACTTTTTTGTAACTTTGGGTGGACTCTATATCTCGCTTATTTGAAGAGATACAGAAAAAATGTAAAGGCAACTTTTGTCGACGTTTGATAGCATAATTCAACGGTGATATTACTTTTTTTATATACCGAGTGATTACTGATTTACGAACCAAACTTATGATTTTTTAAATGGAAACCATAGTTGGCTTGGGTCACAATAGAAAGCTTATTTTGTCAGCTTTTCAAAAATATATAGTTTCATATGGTTATTTTTAAAATTTAATCATTTACGGTATTTTTTGTAGAAGAATGGTAACAAAATTTTATTTACAATACGGGCAAGTAAATTATAATAGCATCTATCTATATAGGATAGCATAACATCTATCATTAAGTCAACCCACAAAATTACACAATAAGTAACAACAATGAAACTAACAAATTTACAAATATTACAAAATTTATATAATATAACAGTAATAATATAATTTAATATAATTTTAGCAAGTTTAGTATAATTTTTTTGTAATATAATTTACATAAGAGAACAGTTTGAACATTGAAGTTCACACAGAGTCTACATCTTTTTTTACACTATCTATACTTCTTAAAATATACAGGGGCTTTTGATTTAATCTCTGAAATGCGACTTCTATACTGTTTCTTAGGTCCTCCACAGAGTTACGCGGCATGTGATATATTATATTTTTTATAAAGCCCCAAAGAAAAAAATCGGCAGGAGACAGATCCGGCGAGCCTGATGGCCACAATATAGGACCATGAGTTCCTATCCACTTGTTTGGAAAAGTTTCGTTTAGATAATTAGAAGAAACTCGAGCATTATGTGATAGCGCACCGTCTTGTTGGAACCATATGTTTCTCATATCAAGTGGTAGATTATTTAAGAATTCTGTTAATTGCTGGTGTAAAATGTGCACATAGATTTCCGCATTTAATGTTTCCTGATAAATATGGGGTCCAATTAATCGGCCTCTAATCGCATGGGGATTTTCGTCTGCCCACATATGGCTATTGTGTCGATTGAATATACCGTCACTGGTGATTATGGCCTCATCCGTCCAAATAATATTACGCGGAAAATTCTCATCCTCTTCACATTTGCCTAGGTACCATCTACAGAAATTAAGGCGTCTCTGACTGTCGTCTGGATGGATATGATGAATTTTTCGGAATTTAAAGCATTTAAAATTATTTTCTTTTAAAATTTTTAGGAAACTCCCACTGATTCTACAATAGAATTTGTAGATATTTCTGGATTCGCTGTTACCACTCCTAACACATTTATTGTATCATTTTCAGCGTTTGCCTTATGATATCTTTTTGGTCTAGGTTTTTTAAAGGAACCGTAATGTTTCAGATTATATTCGAGCCTGCTGAACATCTTAACATTTGGTTGTCTCCTTTCTGGATATCGCTGTAAATATAACTCAGCAGCCATTCTTGAATTTTTATGCGCTTCACCAAATACAATAATCATATCAAATTTTTCAGTATTATTGTAGTTTTCCATAATCTTAACTGATTTGATATTAATTAGATAATAATTTAACACAAAATAAACAAATCTTGTAAGGATACTGACTAGTTAGAATAATTTGACATATATGCGGAATAGCTGCAATTTTTGTTTTATTACAGCCTACTAGGATTAAAAACAGTTGTTGATAAGACTCTCCTATATATATTATTGGGTTATAACTCAGCCATTTTTAAAAATAACCATATGAAGCTATATATTTTTGAAAAGCTGACAAAATAAGCTTTCCATCGCGACCCAAGCCAACTATGGTTTCCATTTAAAAAAATCATAAGTTTGGTTCGTAAATCAGTACTCACTCGGTATATAAAAAAACTAATATCACCGTTGAATTATGATATCAAACGTCGACAAAAGTTGCCTTTACATTTTTTCTGTATCTCTTCCACCCAGTTACAAAAAAGTGACAAACGGCTTATAACTCGAAAACAAATCGACTTACCGGATTTCTGTTTTGACAATTGAATTTGTCTCAAAAAATTAGCCAATGTTCGTGCTGTCCATTTTTTTCTGTCGCTCATAGCAACCGAGATACCCCCAAATCCCATCGAAAATGCACCTCTCTGTACAATTACTCAATAACTAATGAATCAGTGTGAAATGGGAAACTGAAAACAGTAAAGTAATAATAGAATAATAATAAAAACGTTAAAAAATATAGGTCTCGAATTTCCTAGCAAAAAAATACAACCTAATAGTCTACCTAACTATATGCTGGTATCATTGCGGGAAGCTGACCATAAGGTATTTTGAAAATACTGTACTAGTTACTAGCAAATGTTTATAGCAATTTGTAGCTTTTATTCATGTGTTAACGTAAGTTGTCATAAAAATATAAAAAATTGAAATATATTGCTTTATTTACTATTTCTTTGAAGATATCTGAAATAACTGTCATATACCCACTTATATTTAGAAGGTTTTAAAAATTTTAATGGGAAGTTGAAAATAAATTGACATTGAATTTTTACCCTTGTAGTTGTATTAATAGTGTCAAATTATTTTTAGGTGTATTTCTTGGATTAAATCTTAAAATAAATTACCTAAAATTTCCTGCATTTAGTTCAGTCCAAACAAAAAGTTACACAAGTAGTTATTTGGAAACATAGAAAACGTGGTTTATAGGTATTTGGCGTCGTGTACTGTGTTGATAGCGTAATTCTTAAAATATTGTCAAAAACATTTTTGGCCGGTTATGTAGTAATTCTAATGATCTTGGGACTGATTTAAATATATTATTTTTTACTATTTACATAATGCAAAATATTTATAACACGCATAACAATAGTATGAGTTGACCCAAATATAGATGGTAGTCTTCCCTATCGTATACTGTTTCTACTTTAATTACGTTCTTTGAATCCACATTCTACCCTGCAATATCATCGCCAGATCTTGTATCTTATTACGGGTGGTATTTTCCTATGCAATGTGTTTTAAAGTGGATGAAATAACAGACCATGTTATTTCATGTCTTATACATTTACAATAACTTGTAAACCGTTAGAGATATAAACTAGGCTAAGTTGGGGCAAAGTTACATAATTTCATGACCAATAATATGCCTCAAAAAATCAAGGCTAATAACATGATTGATTTTTGAGATATTTGAAAATAATCTAAATTTTGGAAATTCGTTTTTGTAAAATTTCAGGCTTGTTTGACAATTACTGAAAAAAGGACACTTTCTCACAGCAACTTAGTACATTTGGGAGTTAGTGGCCAAGTTTAGGAAACCAGATCTGTAGGTACCTAATAAAAAACGACACCCCGAAAGAAATTAAGCAATAGATGTGACGGTTCTTGGCCATGTTGCTATAAATCCCAGAACGAGTACGAGGCAACTGACAGCTGAATCCGGTTTTTGGCCGATTCAAAATTCGCAAAATTTTTAAACTTCATAAATTTCAACCTTACAAAATTCACCTTGCACATAAACTTAATAAATATGAGTTTGACCACCGACTACAATTTTGTGAAATAATGAGTGAACGAGCTATTAACAATCCTGATTTTATTTTTAACATCTGCATTTCGAATGAGTGTTCTTTTTCTATTAATGGCATAATAATAATTATTATTTTTCTAATTAATGGATGGTTAATCGTCATAATTGTTGTTATTGGTCCGATTCTAACCCAAGGATATTTTATGAGAGTTACACAACACCCGGAAAAATTAAATGTGTGGGCTGAAATTTTTAGTGACGGTATTGTTGCTTCTTTTTTCTTACCAGGTAATCTCACCGGGGAGATGTATCTGGAGTTGTTGGAGGACAACATTGATCCAGCGTTGAAAAATATTATCGAGAATAATGAGAATTATCTGGCAGACCGGGGTTGATATTCCAACAGGATGGAGCTCCCCCACACTACCCCCTTCCTGTTCGGCAGTCTCTTGATCGTAGGTTTGCGAATCAGTAGATTGGGAGAAGAGGCGTCATAGAATGACCTACGCGATCGCCGGATTTGTTTCTCCGTTGGACTTTTTCTTGTGGGGGTCACTTAAATTATCAAAATTTATTTCACTCTACCTACTTCCCTTCAAGATCTACGTCAACTCATTGTCAACGATTGCCACCAAGTTACTCCAGGAATGTTACAAAATGTGCGCGAGCCTTTTTATAAAACTTATATCATTGTATGGAGGCTGAAGGTTATCAATTTGAACATTTAATTGGCTGACCTAGTAATTTGCAATTGAATTTGTAAAAAGTAGGTCGTTTTATTAACAACCTGTATCTCCGAAACTAATCGGTCAAATTCAAAAAATCAACCCTTCGATAAAAATCGACCTGTCTCGGCGTTTTTCGGAAAAATAATTTTCTCGAGAGTTATTCGCTCTGTTTTTCAAGAACAAACTTTGTATAAGTATATATTTACGTCACTCGACAGCATTTTTCCCTGTGAAATCAATGATGTGCTATAGTTTGTTTACTGTTCTATTAACTGTTCGTTATTAGTTTTTAATTTATTGTTATTTTGTTAATTGTTTCTTATTTTTGTTAATTAATTATTATTTATTGTTAATGATTTGTTACTTTTTCGTTATTCTTTGGTTAAAACCTACAGACAGATGTGTATATGTATGTAGATATTATATTATTATTATAGTCAGATTGTAGTAGTAATGAATGGGGCTGCTGAAGCCTGGCAGCCTTCCGAATACCCCACAATGTCCTAAAAAGTGAAGAGGAGACTAACTTGATGGTTTGTGATGCAATGGCTTTTATGATACGCTACGTCAATGACGTGTCAAGGTTAGTTGTCGCCCCTAATATTAGAAGAATAAAAGAGTAATTTTTGAGCAGAACAACGCATATATTCAAATTTCTGCGGTTGCTATAAATCAACACATACTGGTACTTCCATGGCCTCCTGAACCACCGGATGTATCTCTTACTGAAAAATCTTGGTATTGAATGGGTCACCAACCAGTTCCACGTTACAATACGATATTTGCAGCTTTGGAAGAAGCTAAGTAAACTGTAATCAGGAGCTTATGAGAAGAAGCACGACTGTATCGGAATTCATTTATTTATATATACATTTTTCAACTACAACATTCCATTCATACCCTTTATTGGCTATTATTGATTAGATATTTACTTAGTTTCTGAGCAATATTTCATTTTAAATGGATCATACTAAATATTTAGAATATTTGTGAATAGTTGTATCACTAATACCATACTAATACCCTAAATTGAATCCTTCCAATGTAATGGAACGGAAGAAAGATTTCAGTCAAAAAGTTGTTACCCTATTCCAGTTGTCCCAAAGAAGCTCATGAAAGTAAAACGTATGCGTGCGATGTAATTTAGATCAGCAAAGAACTGATTGATTTCATATAGGTAGGATGAAATACCTATTGATGCAAAAGGAAAGACAGAAAGACTAGCAGAATATCACAGTCAAAACAAACGGTGGCGGGTGCTAATGAATAAATGTGAAATATTGTCATCAATCGTAGGTTCGTGTACAGTAAACACCGACACCTAAACACCATTCATCGACGGTCAAAGTAATACGATCGCTGATTGGCTACTTTCAATGTCAAAATGACAAATAACGCCAATCGCATGACGCAACGTGAAGAAAATAAATGTACTATTTTTAAAATAGTTACTGGTCACGTGGCTTGTGGAGATTTATGAAGTCTCGGTATAAGAACTACAGCGTCCTACTATTTTATTTATGGAACAATTTGGATAAAATCTATTTTCTCGTATATGAAAATATGACATAAGGATAGTCATATAGGTATTAGATGAAGTTATAGTCTCGAAACGATTAGATATAATATGCTAAACGGTAACTTAAAATGGGCTGCAAAATTTCCTAAATAGTCACAATTTTGGGTGTTGCATAAATAAATACCGATCTTGATGTTTTCAGTTCTAGAAACGAATGAAAACTATGGAAAGGTCATTCGCTCAGGAGACTTCCTCGTTTTTCGTTTTCTCGTTCCACGAGTAAAATAATTCGTTTCATTAAAAGAATAAGTGTTCCCAACATTTTGCTGACATAGAAGAAGGTGGGTGGGGGCCAGTAGAAGTTTATTAATTCACTATATTATACACCTCTCCACATTTTTCTGAATTCATGCGGCTGCGTATGTTAAGTTAAAACAAATATTTGGTTTTCTACATATAATTTTAAATGAACTATACGTTCTTCACGATACGTGTATAAAAATATATGGTGTACGACGACATTAAAATATACCTTTACACTAACCGCGGGCATGAATTCGGGCTATTTTTAACATTTTTGCAATTAATGAACCGCGTGTATGATGTAGTAGGAGACCTAATAGGCGCCGAGACTATTTTTAAATTTACTACGGTCACGATTTGAAAAATGTGACTTTCATTTACATAGTGATTCAGAAGAAATAAATTATAAATTAGTAAATCAGCAGGAATAATATAAAGAAAAGCCAGGTTGCACTTTCTCCCAACTATTTTCTTGTTACTTCAGGATTAGTTCGACTTATATATAAATATACTATACTTAAATATACTTATTGAATCGGTATTTTCTTTTACGACAGAGATAAAGTCAAATTTGGTATACGTAGGTTGTGCTAAGAAGTACTAATTAATATTACTAGTTATGAGCTTCTAGATATCCACAATTATTCATATTTTACGGGCAAGTATTCTGAAAATTTAGCTTTTATCAGATTATAACTTTATTTGACTTCCTTACAAAGCTGTTCTAGTATCAGTTATATACCCAGAGAACAATTATTATTTGGCAATTTTAAACTCGAAATCTTCCCAACCATCTGGGACTATTACATCTGCTGTTGCTGTTCAGATTATTTCTTTGATAATTTTGGAACGATCCTAGAATTGTTAGAATTGGCACTTGGTTGTGAGGCGAAACTGTGTTCGTGGATTTTGATTTTTAGGTTATAAACAACAGTTTTGCCTTGATGATGAAGGTTAGGAAAATATTAACACTGTGATTATAAAAATCCACTCACATATACCGGGTGTTCCACATAAAAGTCCTTAGCCTCGTATCTCGGCAACGGAAAGATATATTTTGATTTTGAAAAAAACAGTTGATAGAGCTCATCTATGGCTTCGTCACGGAGTTCAACTTGATTTTTTTTCAGAGCAAATTGGAGATGGCGCTGAAGTCCAAAGAAATTTTTGTTGGCAGGAACTTTGTAACAAGGTTTATCCGATACTTTGTTCAATTCTAAACAATTTTTGTCAAATTACTATTTTTCAAAAACTTAATAGTTTCAGAGATATCGGGCTCTTCATTTGGTGAGGCCCAAACTCAAGCATATTTTAGAGTCTCGAATTATTACCTTATACAATGAAACAATAATTATCCAACTTCTCCTTTGGTACACGTAATTCCCATCTTATATAGACTTCTAAGTATAAAAATGAATTACTTGAAATGGGTCCCAGGGGGTGAAAAACTAGCACCCAATACATACAATTTGAATTTTCTCGAAAACTATTGAGCGTCCCAACTTCTCCTTTGGTACACGTAATACACAGCTCATACAGACTACTCAGTATAAAAATGAACGACTTTCACCCCCGGTCCCAGGGGGTGAAAAACAGATAGCACACAAAACAAACAATCTCAATTTTCTCAAAAATTATGGAGCGTCCCAAATTCTCTTTTGGTACACGTAATAAGCATCTCATATAGACTACTCGGTATAAAAATGAGTGAAAATGATGAGTGAACCGTGATGCTAACACTATAATGTCTGTAACTTATTTGTAGTGCGTTTTCATGATTCATAGTTTTCTGATGGGATTACACCTGTAAGATAACAAAATGCAGGAAACCAGAAGCATACAAATTAAATATTCAAAGTGCAGTATCAAGGCAAACAAGCATTGATACTGTACTTTGAATATTTAATTTGTATGCTTCTGGTTTCCTGCATTTTGTTATTTTACAGGTGGTGTAAACCCAAAAGAAACCCATGAATCATGCTAACACTATGTCCTAGTTTTGGCATAGCGGAAGTAGTTATTAAATTCAACTAACATAGTAAACATAATAAACATAGTACATAATAATATAATAAATATAGTAAATTTGGCGTGGTGGAGGTAGTTATTAAAGGTCACATTTTGACTTAAAAACTATCTTTTTTCCACTTTCAGTTTCACGGGAAGTATTACTAACTCTCGATATTTATATGGAACACCATGTATATTATATTTTTCATACGTCGTATTCTTAATCAAACGATATAACAACATAGGTAGCAATCCAGTTATCAAATTACTTTTTGTATTCTATTTTACTTTTGAATTTAGATGCCCTTGACCATCTCCATTTAATTCTAATGGACCGTAGCAACCATAAGAAAATAGAGTCGGCATCAAAAACGTCAAAATTTCTCTACTTACAGGGCGTTAAAATTGTTCAAAGTGGTTATAAAGCTGATAGGTACTGGTTTTTTAAATAGTACCATAATGGTACTAAGTTATCATTGAAAGTACAATTAATAAGCAATCTACCCATACACATATTTTATCTGTGGGATCAACAGAACTAAAATTACAGTTGATAGAAGGAACTCTAAATTTAAAAGTAAAATAAATCCCAAAAAGTAGCATTAAAGATAATAAGTTGAAATTATATGAAGATATGCCGTTGTAATTCAATGTTGGTCGGTGGATGTAGGATAATAAGTAACGAGGAAATATAAAACTTTATTGAACCATAATATTTGATAATTTCATTAATAATTTATCTTTTAGTTAGTTTTTTGGTTTAATTCTCATATAAAGAAAGATGTAAACCAACTATTGTGTAGCTAGTTAAAAGGTACCTACAATTAGTATTTAGTAACAGGATGAGATGGATATACCGTATTGTCCTGAACAGAAAGTCATTTACCTTCCTAATATTCCAACCCAAGTTACCCTACTTAGAAAGAGAATATTTCTTTGTATTTCTCATTTCCTTACTAAAACTAAAAATAGGAAGAAACTTAAATGGAAAAGCATTATCTTATCATGGGTTTTGTGTTTTCTCTATATACATAGACAGTTTCAAACTATCTGTTTTGCTTATTCTTATTACATGGTAAAATATTACATATTTTTTTACGGGTTACTACCAAGAACAATTTAAGGTCTGTTTCTGTCAAAGTCTTATTAATTTTAGGTATAAGGTTTAATATAGCTAGCTAGTGGCACTAGAGTTTCTTGTAGAATCTAAAAATGCAAAACTATATATATGTTTCATTTAAAATAAAGATGTCAGCATGTATTGGCGTACACAAATAGTGACAGAGAATTGAAAAAAGGAGAACGTATCTTACAGTTTGTTTTTTAGAATAATGTTTGTTAGGTATGAAATCACATAAATATTTATTGCGTAAATACATGAACCTAGTCCCACATTTTTTATTTTTATTAACTAGTCTATTAAAAAAACAACTGAAGATGTAGTTTTGGGAAAATTTGATTAGGAAATGTTATAAAATACAATTAAGACAGGCATGTATTAGTATAAGTAAATTGAAAAGGGGCAATTTCTTATGAATAAGCTCAAAGTATAATTTGGTAATTTGGTGATTTTTTTATTATTTAGTGACTTTATTTACAAGATCAACTATTCTTTTCTTATTAGTTATTAATTTCATACAACCCCAATAATGCATTCTAGGTTGTATCTCTGCTTTCAAGTTCTTGAATTTTTTTTATGGACTAACGTTCCTTCATATCACATATACAGAGTGAGTTTTATGTATGGAACGCCTCAATTATCTCGGAAACGGCTTGCCCGATTTTTATGAATTTTGGTTTATAAGGGTTTTGTAATATGGCCGATATTATTGTGGCATTTACATTGTTGTCAGATCTTTCGTTTTTCCGGAAATATACTGAAATTTGTTATTTCAAATGGATCACCCTATCTTTCTATTAGGATATAAATTATTAAAGATATTACACGTTTCCTGTTGACTTCTACGCACATCACCATATCCTAATATCATTAAAATCTCAATTCGTTCTTTCTCAGATAAACGGTCCATTGTAACTTTCAATAAACACCAACAATAATAGTTTATTAAAACGTCAAAATTGTTTTTGTCGCAGACATAGCCCTGATGTAATATTTTAACTTCGGCGGAGATATTGCAAATGTAGCTGTATCTCCGAAATTATGGCAATTAGGTATAGGGAATATTACATGAAAAATATTCTAAATTTCTTAGAGATTTCAAAAACAGAATAATATATAGGGTGATCCATTTGAAATAACAAATTTCAGTATATTTCCGGAAAAACGAAAGATCTGACAACAATGTAAATGCCACAATAATATCGGCCATATTACAAAACCCTTATAAACCAAAATTCATAAAAATCGGGCAAGCCGTTTCCGAGATAATTGAGGCGTTCCATACATAAAACTCACTCTGTATGATGGTTAAACAATATTTTGGCAGTTAGAACTTGGATGGACTATGCAGGGAATACTCGCAATGTTTGCTCGAAATTTCTAGTGAGCTGTACTCGTCAGTGAATTCACAGAAGATAATATACAAACTTAAGCGAGGTTTGTGTAGAAGGTGATAAGCGAGTAAAAGGTCCTTCCCTCATGACAAAGTGGGAGTTCATCATGATACAAATAAACAAGATATGATTGATCGCTGTCCGAAATTCGTCTGCTTTGCGCATGATGTCACCTGGTGCTACTAATTTCAATTTGTAGCATTGTAGTTCATTACACAATAAATGTTTATTGTTGACAATATCTGTAACTTATTTGTGGTGCAGCTGTATAATTAATTCTAGTTTCTTTTGGGATTTCACCATCTGAAAAATAACAAAAACAGGAAAGCAGAAGTATTAAAAAATAAATATTGTAGTATAAATGCAAATTTTTGAAATATGACCCACAAAACATTGTATAATGTGTAATAAAATTAAATATATGATATATGACACATTAACTAATATAGTGAGTCCCAGAAGTAATGTCTAAATTCATTTAAAATTCAGCGGTGTGTTTTTTGGAAAAAACGCTCAGACCCGTCGATTTTTATTTTTTAATGCGGTTTTTTATGCTAAATTCATGTACCTATATATGGTAGCCCAAAAATAAGTTACGTCCATCAACTTTATTTTTTAAAATGGAAAACCTATTTTTTATTTCATTTTTGAATTCTGCATCGAATTCTACGTCTGTTTCATCTACCATGAATCAATTGTTTTTGAAATATTTGCAGGTGAATATTGACATCTTGCAACTCTGACCGCTGTAAAATCTCGACGGTTTGAGATCAAGCAAAACGGTTTGCACATTCCTAATTTTAACTTTTCATAAGATATCTTTTGACACTAATTTCAGTTTTGCAAAATTGTTATCGATTTTTTTTTTCATTTTTGAGTACTAATACTATACTTTTGAAACTACAGTTTTTTTTTTAAGTGTTTTATCCTGCAAATCTGTATTTAGTTTTCGCATTCTAAATAACATTTTGGATCTGAAAAACAATAAAAATTTTTTCTTTTGAGAATCGAAAACCGGAGGATGTTTAATAAGACCCTTGGTTTTATTGTTAATTTTGCAATTTGCCACCGCACAAGGCATATTTATGAATAATTTAAACACTTTTGTAAGGATAATCTCTCTAGAAACACGCAGTAAAAATTGTCACCAGGTGACGTACGTCAGTTGACCGCTTGGCTCCCCCCACATGCGCAATATCATATTATTATCTTGTTTATTTGTATCGTGGTAGGAGTTGGTATCGTTGAAAAATAATTTTGAAATATAGTACTTCTTTTGCTTTTTCTTTCTTAACATGATATTTCAACCTGTTTAAATTGTATGTAATTGTTTTTACTCATTTCTAAAGGCCCCAACATTTTCAAACTAAAATGCGAGTTTTCAGTTTTTGCGATTTTGAGGCATTATAAGAAAATATGCAACGACATAAATTAATGAAACTTTAGGTACTTGGGTTTTAAATGGTGCTGAATAACGCAGCGTTGTCAAATTTTTAATTAAAAAATCCCTAATACGATTTTCCAAAAAAATCATTATTAACAAATCATAACAAGTCACGAGATAACATTATCTCCTTAGCAATATGTTCCATACGTGTATCTATAGACTCCCTACTCTGAAAAAAATTGACATTAAAATCAGTCTGGTATTTTACTGGTGTTTTGGATCAAATGTGTATAATAATAATAATAATAATAATAATAATATTTATTTCAAACTGCCACACAGTGTAATACAAAAGTGGGTTGAAACAAAGTCAGGGGAAAATCGGTATAACCAAAAATACAAATACATCATAAAATCAAAGACATTCAAATAAAATACAATCGTACATAAAACTAGTAGGTAAGTGTTGTAAATAATCGAAACAATATAAAATCATGACAATACTAAAATGCATCTAAAAATTCGGCAACTGTATAAGGTTCTATATCTACTATCAATGTAAAAATCTCACGTTTAAAAACTTTAAAGTAAACAATTTTCTTAATACTCTCAGGCAAGACGTTAAAAAATCTTAAAGCCGCGTAAGAAGGGCCCCTTTCAGTATTACTTAACTTATGGTGTGGAAACATATAATTGTTGTTCCTAAAATTATATTTTTCCTTTGATATAAAATCGTTGAATTTTCCTTTATACTTAAAATTAAACAATAAACATTCATATATGTATAACCCTATAGTGGTCAGACATCCAAATGCTCGAAATTGATTCCTACATGAGCTATTAAACTAAAATTAAATTCCAAATTTCATCCTTGACAAGAAACTTGCATAATATACTGTATTTAAAACTGATTGTGAAACATATGGCTTTATTACTCTCATACTATAACATCGGCTGTTAAGTTTTTTCGTTAAATCATCTATATGATCTATCCAGTTCAGTGTTGAATCAACAAAAATGCCCAAAAATTTTGTGACTGAATTGAGATATATATGTGTCTCGTTTATATATAGGGTTGAAACTCTATTATTTGATCTATTTTAAGTAAATAGCACGTATTTTGTTTTATTTTCATTTAACACGAGTTTATTTCGTTGAAGCCAATTATTAACATTTTTTAAACATTCTGTTGACTCATACTCTAATTCGGGTAAAGTTTTGCTGGTTATAATCAGAGTTGTATCATCAGCATAACTTAAAATTTTATGCGGTTTGTCATCAAAATTGGAACCCAAGTCATTAATATAAATATTAAACAACAAAGGGCCCAGTATACTACCCTGAGGGATTCCCTGTCTAACACTTTGCTTTGATGACTTTACAGTTATTCCATCGAAATCAATATTAACCATTTGTGTTCGATTTTCTAAATATGTTTGAAACCACTGCAAACAGTTTCCTCTGATACCATAATTATACATTTTTTTAAGCAATATCTCATGATCCACGCAGTCATATGCTTTTGATAAATCTAGAAATATGCCTAAGGTCAAAAACCCATTTTCGATGGCACTAAAAATCCCACCCAACAGTTCAAAACCAGCTGTCTCAACACTTCTATTCTTCAAAAACCCATGCTGTGAAACACTGAACAGTTGAAACTCCCTGAAAAAATTTGTTACTCTGTTTGTTACAACCTTTTCAAAAATTTTTGAGAAAGCTGGTAACAAACTTATTGGGCGATAATTCTCCATGGCAGCAGGATCTCCACTTTTATATAAAGGTTTAACCGAAGACAGTTTCAGGTTGTCAGGAAAAATTCCATATGATAATGAATTATTTATAATAAAGTGTATAGGCTCCAAAACATATTGTATACATTTCTTAATCAAGGACGTTGGAACTTCATCTTCCCCAGAACTATTTTTATTTTTCAACGCGTTCACAGAGTTTAATATTTCATTTTCAGAAACATTGTAAAAAAACATTGAATAAGGATTTATATTTATATTATCCATATACTCTACCTTGGGCTGTACTGATAATAAATTACAAGCCGAATTGATAAAAAAATTATTAAAACCATTTACAATATTTACAGGATCACCTTGTATGTCGACTACAAATTTTTTAGACTTTTTTAAATTACCAGACACTGATTCTACAATATCCCACATCGTTTTTGTCGAGGGGCAAACCGCGATGGATGTATGGTGTACATGCACGTGGATGTCCATGGATGTCCGCAGATGTCTGTGGATGTACTTGGATGTACGTGGATATGCTTGGATGTGCGTGGATGTGCGTGGATGACCGTAGATGTCCGTAGATGTCCGTGGATTTACGTGGATGTCTTTGAAAATGTTACGGCTACGTAATGTTAATTATTGCGTAATATTGGTCATAAACTAGTTAAACCGGTATTTTTTACTTGTAAACTCGCTTTTAACAGAGTGCAAAAATATACTCTGTGCTTTTGTGGGTGTTACTTATTAAGGGCCGGTCTTTCCACCTCCTTTTAAGTTCCTGATAACTATTTGGCAGATTAGAATATGACATTTCAGTATTTTAGTTTTCAAAGTCTAACCTGCCAAATAGTTATAAGGAACTTAAAAGGAGGTGGAAAGACCGGCCCTAAAACAAAAAAGTAGATTCATTTAATGTTTTGAATGCATTTAATAATAAAACTTGTTAATACTGAGGTTAGTACTTATAAAAATCACTGTTTTTGACTTGGTTTCTATTAGTAACTTGACTGAAACGTGTTGCAGATAAATTTTCTTTGTTGTGCTTATCATTCAAGAATAGGTACAACTGTGAGATGCGTGGTAGAAAGAGTGGAAAGAATTGAAGTTATCTGGAACTAAATTATATAAATATTCAAAAAACTATCGATTCTGCCCAAATCAATGCAATTATTGACATAGAAAATCTTAGTATGTTTGTGGAAAGAGACTCTTGTTATTTCGTTTTATTGCGACAAAATTTGGAACATGAAAATCTTCCTGCAGATGTGACCGAAGAAATAACCGAGGAAATAACCCCACAAGAAATTTTAAAAGTAAAAAACGAAATAGAAATAGAAGACATTTTAAGTATCAATCAATCGGGTCACATTAGAAATGATACACAGTGAGCGGTAAAAGTGTTACATAAATTCATTATTTCACAAACATTCAATTTTTTAAAAAAAACACATGGACCCGTCGATTTTATTTGTTTTTTTTCTGTTTAACCTATATTATGTTATATACGGGGTGATACGGGCGCAGATGGACACATAAAGACATTTTATTTTTTTAAATGGGAAACCCTGTATATTTTTACATATTTAGAAAGAGGACTTTCTTACGGTAACAGCAATATATGGTATGGTGGGGTTAACACAAATATTAACGGAGATAGAGCCACTGGAATATTGAAAAAACATTCCACTTCATTTTAATCGCATTTATATACCTAATTGTATTACAAAAATTGAAAAAAAGATGTTCAAAATGCCATCCGTTAACTTCTTGACAATAGCCAAGCCTATTTACAAATTCCCGTTGAACAATTTGGACAACAGCTACAGTAATTTGTCTCATTTCATGTCTGATCCTGTTTTTTAGGTCTACTAAATTTTGTGGTCCGTCGATATAAACATTTTACTTTAAATATCCCCACAAAAAGTAATCCATTGGAGTAAGATCTGGGGATCTTGGAGGCCATTCGATGGATTCACCTCTACCAATCCACCGTCCAGGAAAACACGTATCTAAATAATCGCAAACACGTCGAGCAAAGTGTGGTGGTGCACAGTCCTGTTAAAACCAGATTGAACTATTCGGTAGATCAGGATTATTGTTATCGGCAGGAAGGAGGTAATTTTGGAGAAATGTTAAATATCTCTTCCCTGTAAGGGTATCATCGAAGAAAAAAGGATCTATCACTCGATTATCAATTATTCCCGCCCAGACGTTAGTTTTTTGTAGATACTGGGTATGTGATTTGACTATTCAGTGCGGATTATCTGTATTCCAATATCTACAATTTTGACGGTTCACCGTGCCATTTAGACAAAATGTGGCTTCATCCGAAAATATTATATGAAATTTGACGTTTCGTATCCAAATTAACATGACACATATTTATTAGTTTGTCACAAAACTGCAAACGTCCGTCAGGGTCATCTTCATTGAGCTCTTTAGTAAGTTGAACCTTATATGGATCGTATTTCTCTTTTTTTAATACACATAGTACGGAGCGTTGACTAATTTCATTTTCGTTTGCTATTGCTCTAGATGTAGTATGAGGATTTGTAAGCAAATATTCGATTTTTTTTTCGTCATTTATCTTTGAGCGACCCGATCTTTCAATATCCTTAACATGTCCAGTTTCTCTGATTTTTTTTTAATTCTACTAGCAGTAGCTTAAGCAATAAGTCGCACACCTGATTTTTAGTTCTACTCAAACCTCCATACCTAAGAAATATTAAAACTTCTATCATCTGAGTCTCTGTTAATTGCACCATAATTGAATTTTAACTGTTGCAACTGTACGGACTCTATACAATAAAGTCAAAGCTTGACAGGTGTCGTAAATGCGATTAAATAAAGAGGAATGTTTTTCAGTATTCCAGTGACACTATCTCCGTTAATATTTGTGTTAACCCCACCAAACCATATATTGCAGTGATCGTGAGAATGTCCTCTTTCTAAATATGGAAAATAATGTCCCATTTAAAGAAAATGTCTTTATGTGTATGTGTATGTCTTTACAAAAGAAATTCGACGTTTTTTAAACAACTGAACGTTTGTGAAATAATTAATTTATGCAACACTTTTGGCGCTCGCTTTATATATATATATATATATATATATATATATATATATATATATATATAGTTGCAACATATTTATTTGTGCAACAACATAAACTTAAAAAGTTTACCAGTAAAGTATCAAATATTCCAAAGGATGGTCTATTTGTAGAAATTCATATAGGTAACAAAAGATGAATTATCAATTGGAGATTGGGCTTTGTTCTTCTTTGTTATTGGTAGAATTCTAGCGTTAAAATATTTAAATAAGAAAAATAAAGAGAATACTTATATTACTACTGCCCACATAGGTCAAGATAAAATTGCCCCTAAAAGCCATGCGTTCGTTAATAGTTGCAATTATAAGTATACAGTACCAAATTTTTCAATTACCTCTGTATATTCATCAGGCCTTAGAAGCTTCAATAACAGAGGGAACTTCGAAGGAAACTAATACGGTTAGTCGACGTATTAGGCAAAGCTTGAAGCAGCGAAAAATTGAGCAGTATTCATTCATCCTCTTCTGAGGATATTTCCAGCCCCAATTAAAATTCATATTTCTTGTCATTTTAATGTATACTACAGGTATTATTATGATTGTACAGAATGAATATATTTATTTCTTTATTTATTCTATTATTACTTACTGATGTGTGATTTTAATTTCTAGTTTTTCTGTTTTATTAATAATTATGGATAGGTAGGTACTGTACTCGGTACTGTAAGCATATATACAGTGTATGATTTATTTTAAGTTACTACCTGTTACTTAGCATGAGGTATTATTAAGTTTTTTATTATGTGTGTGTGTATGCTCTTGTTTTACTGTACTTGTGGGGATTTATGTCTGATATTTACCAGGGCTCTGGGGACCTTATAACTTGTGGGGTCATACACACGTCCCCACAACTGTTTTCGTTCTTTTACCTCCTTATTCATTAAAATACAGATCTCAGTATCTCTACTTTTCATCTTTGTTGTTTTTTTAGTATTACCAGTTTATTTTTATGTAAATATTTTGCCAATTTACAGTTCAATTTCACGTTCTACTTTGTCCCCACAGATATATAAAATTTTGATATTATACATATTATATATTTACTATATTACTGGGGACATTTTATAGTACGGGTAAGTGGCGCCCTCACACTAAAAATCAGTTTGCAGCTATTCGGTTCATATTTAAGGATTTCAAAATGTGTAAATAAGTTCCAAATATTGGTGATATATGAGGTCATTTTATACCGGTAAGTTATACTGTTTTTTATTACTCGTATACCCATCCCATTATGATATTCATCAATTAGCTTTATTAAGGAAAAGTAGGTAGGTATTAAGAAAAAGTAACTACTTCTAATTTTCCGTTAAAATATTTGACTAGTAACTTAACCTAACTTCTTATTTAAAATGTTTGTACTTTAAAAACCAAAATGTTTGGTAGGTAGGTAAGTGAATAATTAATACTTTAATTTTAATCATCGAATTAGTGTTCGTATGCATCATAGATTTAGCTTTTCAGTATTTATTGGCAGGAGTTTTGTCTTTACATAGATGTATTATATGCACCTAGTTTAGGCAAAATAAACGTGGCGAAGTAGGGTCAATTTTTAAACAAAGTTATATTTGCATGACGTTAGGTATCATTGCTCGTTTTTTTGGCTATCTATTGTCGAAATGTACTTGTTAAATGTTCTTACATTTTTGTGTTAAATATCCACAAATTAAAAAGAAATTTTGTTGCAATTATAAGACAAATCCGGTACCCTTGCAATGAGGGCTAACTTTATTTCCATGTGCCTTTTTACTTCGGCTTTACGTGCACCTCCGAAATCTTAATAATTCGATAGTTGGAATATATAAGTCTCCACCCATCCTCTCAATCCGACCCAACATTCATGCCTGTCAAATCTACAGAGAATGGACCCTTAATGTTAGTTGTTTACTTACATAGTCCTTTACTTATATAGTAGTTATTTTACTTATAATCCACGCCCTCATGGCGGGATGTATATGCTCTTAAAAATCTATAAAACATATATCTATAAACTAAACTAAATCTATAAACTAGAAACCATCACTGGCGTATGTTTTTGCTATTGATATTAACTAAGTTTTCTTGAAAGGGGTTGGAACATTTGGTGTGAAAATAACACTGATGTAGTTTTTCACATAACACCAAAACACTATACTGCACTAGACGCGCGTTTCGCCAGCCAAGTTGGCATCATCTGGAGATGGTTAAATGTGATCATCAGTTTTAATCATCTTCAGATGATCTCCAGATCGAGTGCAGTATAGTGTTTTGGTGTTATCTGGAAAACTACTGGTTATTGACTAAGTTGCCCTCTGGATTGCGCCACTGGACCAAACAAGTAAAATATTGTTACATCAAAAGATATCTTGTATTATTTTAAATCAATCTGGATAATTTCAATGAAATCGGAAAAAAAATTTCCGGTATATTTAGAAAAATAATTTTTTTATAAAAATTCTAATAGTTATCCTCTTTATTGAAAACAGTGTTTCCTGTCATATGTTTATAGGAATTTGTTTTATTTTTTTTTGTGCAATTAATCTTCACCCTTTTTTCAAAATACCTATTAATAAATCAGCCTGTATAAATAAGAATATTTATATGAAGTAGGTTTATAGAGAAAATATTATTTGCACTTTAAAATGTTCATTATATCACAATTTGTGTCAAAAATTTTTTTCTCAAATTTTATAATTATTAATAATGTTTCTGTCAGAAGAGAAGGTACCTGTTTAAACACACCTTTTTCAATTAAGAAGAGTTTACAAAAAAATACTTTTTCTTAAAAAAAAATTTTAACAAAAAGTTACGTAAATACAAAAGGGATATAACTATAATAATATTTTTTTATTTCAAGTAGTTAATCTCTTATTTTTTTGCTAAATACCTATAAAAAATGTATAAAGTTAAATAAGTCATATAAAAATAATACAAAAACATAAATCAGTAAAATAACTTTATTGTAGTTGACAAAATAAAAAAAAAACAATTCAAATAAATAACTAAAAAGAAAATAATAATAGACAGTTATTATTACAGACAATATTGTTAATAAATATGTATAATATATGTAGCATTCTCACGGTTTTCGCCTTTTAAATGATTCAGCTTTAATTTAAGTTCTGCAGGGCTGTGGTGAATTATCATAATGAATCCCAGGATTTCATTATGGCACCATTCCCCATAATCTCTCTACGTACTGGTGCCTCAGTTAGCACCCTGAAAATAAAAATAATAAATTAACTAACAAAAATAAAATATAAAAATCATATAAATAAAAAAGAATTAAAGTTCATGCATTGATTCTTTAACAAATCTTTATTTTGCAGAGTTACCAGAAATAGAAGAAGATAATAGTGAATCTGATACTGAAATCGAGCAGGGTAAATAAATTTTTCTAATTCTATTTAGATTGTAATAAGTGAAGTCTGTTTTTTTAGAAATTGATTCAATGGCAACACAGGAAATTAGAATTAAAGGAAAAAGATCTCAGGGCTCAGTATCAACGTTTTCTCAATTACCAGGTAATTTAATAACAAAATCTTTATTGTCGAGTAATTAGTTGTACAGGGTTTCTTAGTAACCCGTTTATTTAAATTACTTGAACCATCCAGCAAAATCATTTCGAAAATTTCGTACTCACGGTAAATTAAATTGAGATATTTCAATAACGAATCACTTCCGGTTGTAACCCAAGCAGAAAATTTGTTTGTTATTTTAAATGAAATAAAATATTTGTATTGCAGTTTTTAATTAAACTCTCTTTTTTTTTTGTAAGGCTACTTTGTAAAAAAGTACATTATATTACTATTTAAAACATGATCTTCTTTGAAATATTTAGATTTTTTATAAATTTTGTCACTTATGTGACCATTTCCAAAAATAAATATATTGGTAATTTCTAAAATTTTAACTGTCATTATTGTAAGAGATAAACTACTAGTTCAGACGAGAACTCAGGATAAATCAATCAGTTTTTCATTTTTGGAGAACAAATGCACGGCTTTAATGTTTTTTTTTTTTGAACATTATGTTCTCAACTTTTTTCATTTTTTAATTTCATTTGTTTTATTTTACTATGTGTTTTATTTTACTTACAGATATGTCAGTGAAACCAGTGAAAGGTAAAAAAGTTCCTTGGAATCCTGAAGAAGTAAAAGCAGTAACAACATTTTTCCGTACATCAATTAAGAAAAAAATTGTACCCGGAAAACAACTGTGTGAGGAATGCCTTGAAAAAAAATAAAAATGCGCTTAATAGAAGAGCTTGGAAGGACGTTAAATATTATGTCAAAAATTATATTGACAAAATATCCAAATGCAAAAACGGGTAGATTGTAGATTTTTAATAAAAATAAATATATTAGTTTATATTCTATATGATATTTTTGTTTATAAAAGGATACCTACTTACTAAAGTGTTAGATTTTATACCGATTAAACTGCAAAAATATAATTTTGATAACAATTGAATTTAATTGATCACTGATTTATTTAAATTATACAGTAGATATATGAACAAAATATACTCCTACATCAATGCATTGTTCAATACTCACCGTCTTATTGATGCTAGCTTCCAATCTCACTTTAAATTTAATACTTACCAGATTCCCTATTATTATGAGGTCCATAATACACAATATACATTTACATAAAAAGTGGGGCCATGTTAACACTTTTTCTGGTCTTCTATGCTTGTTGGGACTGTCCCCACAGCAATATCAGATGTGCATTCAATAACCAGCGAGTGTGTAGTAAAATTATGTATAGCTATTAGATCGCCACAAGACGATAGATGTCGCTGTTCCTATAACTTCAAAGACCCCATTGTACGGTAGATTTCAGGTGACCCCACAGTAAATGTAAAACATGTATGTGTGTGTGTGTGTGTGTAGTGGATACTTTAATAAGATTTAAAAACAAAATATAGTAATACCTTTACGAGTATTTATATTATGCTGAAACAAGAATCTTTAATTTATATATTTTCATATAGATCACTTCAGTATACTGCACTCAGCGAGTGCAGTATACTGTTTTGGTATTATGTGGAAAATTACGTCAGTGATATATTTACACCAAAGGTTCCAACCCCTTTCACGATTTTCATATAAAGTTTAACTTAAGTTGTTTAGCAGTATGAAAATTAAACTGAAATATTTGCGGATGTCCGTGGATGTCCGCGGATGTCTGTGGAAGTCCGCGGATGTCTCCGGATGTTTCCTGGATGTCTATAGATGTACATGGATGTCCGTGGATATCCATGGATATTCCTGGATATTCTTGGATATCCGTGGATGTACGTGGATGTATTGTGGATGTTCGTGGATGTACTGTAGAAAGTGGATGTTTAGTGTACAAATTTTAAGCGCGGTTTGCCCCTCGGTTTTTGTTACATTATCTGTATCTAAAAGTTTTTTATTGAAATATTTTTTCTTAGCATCTTCCAACAGATGCACTAATACTTTTTTTTCCTCATTGTATATGCTCCTATAATCACTGTTGGTTTGAAGTAACATATTTAGTGTACTTAATCTTTTTTTACTATTTATGATGTCGGGACTACTTTCATATAAATTTTTATTCTTACAAGCATTAACTTTTTTCAGCGGAAAACACACTGAAAAGCAGTGTTGAAATATATGAAAAAAATGATCCCACTGACCATTTACGTTATCACTTTTATACTCATAAATATCCCTCCACGGTTGGGTTTCCAGCATATTATTAAAACTTGAAATACTACTATCATTAATAATTCTCAGATTTTTAAATACCTTATTACTATTAGCCTGTAGAGACACAGATATCTTCTGTGCCTTATGGTCGGACATATGATATTCTAAAATATTAGTTTGATACTCAAAATCAGCATTAGTAAATATGTTATCAATGCATGACTTTGATGAACTTGTAACTCTGGTATAGTCCTTGATGGTTACTTTAACATTAAAAGATTCTAAAATAGATATAAATTTTTTCGTATGTTTTGAATTATTTTTTAAATCCAAATTTATATCTCCACATATAAAAAATAAAGTTTCAGACATTGTCAATACATTCAATCTATACAAACTTACTACAACGACGTTTTTGTTGCAGTAATATACATCTATTGCCGTACACTCAAAAACATAACACTTGGCTAAATTGTTAATATCTTCTCTAATTCTCATTCTTAAACACTTTAAACAATACACTGCAACTCCTCCATGACTCCCTGCAATCTCCCTACAGTAAGAGCTGCCTAGGTGAAAATTATTTATTTTATAAGATGTTAACTGGTCATAAGTTTTCCAATGTTCTGTTATTGTAATGATGTGGGCTTGATTTTCTTTCAACATCATTTCTATTTTGTCAATACTGTTTCCAATTGATTGGACATTTTGGTTAATTATTATGATATTATTTGAATTGCTTTTAATATTCGTACTTTTATTTATTTTATTAACCCTTTTGCCTTCTCCAGGTGAAATAAAAAACGATTAATACAGGTGTATTTCGGCCAAATCTTAGGGTTCAAGAAAGTTTCCACATCCTCAATATTTACGGATATCTTAAAAGAAGAGTATTCTTCTGGATGTTTCGAATTCAACTTGCTACATTTCGCTTTTTCAATGTTTTTATTTTTTAGATGATTTATTATAGCTGTTTCATCTAAACCAGCATCTAATCTATAGACATGAAAATGTTCAAATCTGCTAACACCTTTAATAGACATAGCTTCTTCTCCTTCTCCTCGTATAATATCATCATTCTTGTTTTTATTTTTAGATTTCTGATATTCTGTTCTCTTATCCCTTGAATATTTATCCTTGCCAGTATTTACTGTTTTTCTAGGAATTTTTTCTTCTGCCGCGTTTGATGATGTTTTTACGACGGGTGAACATATCACAGGTTAGGTTGGATTTTCACAGAATTTGAACTATTTTTAAATGGTACATTTCCATTTTCAAATAGTCTCACTAATTCTATATTTGATTGCCTGAGATTATCAATGTCAGTCTTTAGGTTCATTATAGTTTCTTTAAGTTCCTGAGTTTCACTCATCACAATATTTCTTATAATATCTTGAAATTCATCACTTTTTAAAAAATTAAGTATTGTATCAGCACTGTTGGCTACTTTCGGTGGCATTTTGAAAATTAGTTTGTAAATTAGTTTGTAAATTATAGAGCTAATAAAACTCAGACAGACGTATATTGTTGTTTGTTATTTTTTATTTAAGAAGCAGATTTAAAATTTCATGGCCTACATCATCACTAAGTATCAAACAAGAGGAGAGCACTTATATCAATTTAACACACTAATCCAAAGCTAGGTTAAACTGGATTAATATTACCAAATATGTAATGATAGCTTCAAATATATTTGCAATAGTTGATTGATTTATGTCATAAAACCCCGCTGCCGACAAAGTGGGTTTCCACTGTTCAGCATAGGTGGCTAACAGGAAAAGCTGTTTCTTCACGAGTTCACTTCCAACACTTTCATGGAGTAAGTAACAGGTTTTGATAATTTTTTTACCACTTTTCTCCAAAGAGTCGCAGGACAGCACCAACAGCATCAGAGAAATCTGAAACAAAACAAATTATTTAATTACTATTATTAGGGCTTTGAAAAAAATATATAGAAATATCTCAAATTCTAAAACCAACCAACTGCTAATTTTTTGTCTATTAGTGTGTTATTTGAATACAATAAATACAGCTTTAATTAGAAATTAATATCGATGAACAACACAATTATTAAAATTAGTTTTCCTAATTTATATTCTGATTACTATTAATCTAGAATCTGTCAGTATAATATAAACGACGGTATGTTTTAAATTATAGTGAGAGGGAATTATTTTTAAATGATGGAATTGAAAATAGAAATGCAATGTTCTTCATTGACATTGTCATGAATTATGTTTGAGAAATGTTAATCAATATACACGGTAACCTTTGCTGGTAGGCAATTAATTATCTGGTCTTTTAAGGTACTGACAAATATAAAAAATTAGTATTAAGATTACCTCGCTTGTAATGTAAGAATACCTGTAATTTCCGAAACAAGTTACGAAATCTCATACGTTTTGCACCACAATTGGTACTTCCACTTGATTCAATGATCCTTCCGTAAGTAAGTCGAAGGTCTAATTACTTTCATAATTATAAAACTAACAAAAATATAATTCTTTCTAACACGTTTCTGTTGAAAATAGTAAACAGTTGGAGTTTATTGTTTGATATTGACACGAGAAGAAATAGCCGAAAACAAAAATTATAGAAATTTCCAAAATTAAATCATGGTGGAGTATGTATATAGAAATTAGATTTGTTTCATATAATTAAAGGAGATTTTTTGAATATTACATATGAAAATTAAGTTCTCCTGACTGAATTTGGAAAAGAAAATAGGTCGTTGCCTCGCAAGGAATAAAAGCAATTATTTCCATTACAAATTGGACCAGTACTTCCTTGTCAAATAGGTAAAATTAATTATTCGTTGTTTAACAATATTTGATTAAAATCTGCGTATCTGTGGGCAATTTAAATACCATATAAATTAGATAACCCCCAAAGACATAGGCTGTCCAGAAAGGAGTTACACATAGCAAACGCAAACACTAGACACTGCCAGTGCTGGAGCCATGGGGGAAGACAGACCATAATAGGCAGTGTGACCGAAAAATACTATTACAACAGGATCTAGCTCACTGTATTACAGTGGCAGTAATATTTATTTTCAATTTAGGGTTTCTTAAGGAAACTTGAAATATACAGAATTTCCATTTTCATGTACACTAGGCATTCTCAAAGTAAACACTTTTTTTATTATAACGGCTTATATTTTTTATTATTATATTTTTTGTTTGAATAAGTTATTGAGAGACAATTTTAAATATATGATATTTGTCATCTGTTAAATCCACGGCTATTGATAATTAAATGAAATTCAAATATGAACGTACGGATTCATCAACGCGAAAAATTTGCGCCCTTGTTGCGCGGGTTAAAATAAACGGTGTAGTCGGCTGTGCAAAGTTGGTTAGTCCGACTAACACCTTACGTCCCTTTCATGAATCCGGGTGGAAATGTTTACCGATATTGCATTTTGATGGTTCTTAACCGGAGTATTTCATTAAAATATTTGTAAATATCAATCTGAATCCAAAAGGGTTTTCTTTGTTACCGGGGTTTGTTCAAAATTTGTTACCACGTAACGTATTTTGTAGAATTGAATATATATAGAAATTTTAATTCTGACATATTTATAAGTGAAATTGTTAATATCTCGATACCCATGGAACTAATAGCTGTCAAATATTACATTTTGAAGTTGTCGTTTAAATATATAGTCATTCAAAGTCATTCATATATAGTAATGTCATTCAAAGTGACCTATTTAAAAATTATAATTCATTATATTTACTATATTTCAGAAAATGTCAGCGGTACATGAAAATAGAACACTATGGGGAAATGTAACGTTTCAGAAAATCACTATCTATATCTATCTATATCGGTTAGAGAAGTATTAGTTAGTTTATACTTGTTGGTTTCTAGTTGCCAACCAGTGATTCTTGATTATTTCTGATTGGCAGTATTAGACTAATCGACTACCACCATGTACTACACAGAAAAAAGAAAGTGTTTGGGTCAAGTAAATTTTGCGTTGACTCAAGTAAATATTTTCTTGATATGGGCGAAATACATATCCATTTGAATCAACTGCACCGTGAATTTGGATGTCAATAGGAAACGTAAGTGAACCAAATATATATGTTCTCGTGCTTATTTCGCAAAATTGCGACTGAAATATTTGTTTATTTGAATTAAACGTCCAATAAGTTGATTTATGGTCATTGTTTTTAGTTCAGCTTCCTAACATTCTTCATCCAATAACATAATCATTAGTTCGAATATAATATGTATTTGCCTATAATAGACCATATTAGAGTAAACGTTTTTAAATATTTGTTTCAAACATATATTTTTTGGGACGAAAATGTATTTATTTGTATCAAAAACATCTGGCTTTCGTTAAAGCACGTACTGATTTAATTCAAATAATTAATTCTTTGGATCCATGCTATATGCACTTGAATGGAATTGTCTGTAAGCTTGAATCACTTACTATACATATTTAACGTAAATATTTCATATATTTCATATAAGCACGTGCATAATATACAGAATTTTCAAAATAATGGATAAATTTAATTAAAGGCCAGGTAAATTTATTTCGGAAAAATCTTCGGACACGTCAGTTTTTATTTTTAGTTGCCAATTTTTGGACGGGACAAACAAATATACAGGGTCAGTCACGTAGTGGATAAGTATCATTGTCAATGTTTTTCTTATATAGAACACCTTGCGTATTATAACATTTTTGAATTCTATGTTTAAAAATAAGAAAGTTGTGTTATATAAATTTATGGTATACCTACGTAATGTCAGTTATTGTTTTCGTGATACTCATGTTAGAAAATTGACTATTAATTTGACCTCTTTGACACGCTGTATTGAATACAAGCGATTTAACTTAGAGAAAAACGGTATGTATATCCCTGTCTTGGTTTTTCGTATCCTATCGGTTGTGTTTGGCCCAACCAGATGTTAATGTCAAAAGATAAATTATGCAAAATTAAGGTACAAACCGTTTTCTTTAAGTTGAACCCTTTAGATTTTAATGTGTTCAATTTGTCAATTTTATATCGCGAATATCTCGAAAACCATTGAATTTAGGTATACCCACGGTTTATAATATAATTAACAAAACATTCTTATTTTTAAACGTAGAATCCAATACAATATAGAGGGTGTTCTATAAGAAAAACATTGGTCACACTGACAAAACATTGAAACTTTGACATAATATGTATGTGCTACGTAAGTGACCTTGTATACTTGTTTGTCACGTCCAAAAATACGCAACTAAAAATAAAAAGTGAGGTGTCCTAGGATTTTTCCAAAAAAAAGTTACCTGACCTTTTATTGAAGTTATTCATTATTTAATCACAACCCTGTAGCGTTCCAAACACAACAGCCAAAAAATCGGCCTCACTTGTATATCTGTCTGTCTAAACAGAATGAAACTAAATTATGAAAAAAGTTGTTGATTTGGCCTAAATTAATAAAAAAAAAACGGTATTTTGTAAATACACGTCATTGTTAAGAAAGCTTCAAGGAGGGTCTAATTTTCCGCTAGAACGAATCGAATACTATAAATATTCCAGGACTGTTTATTTTAAATATGCAAGGTGTTCCAAAAAGCTCCGAAGAAAATATTAGAAAGTACGGGTAGGTATAGGTGCTAGGTCTCATCACAAAATGTGTTATGGCTGGAAGAGTTGCTTTTTATGCATTACATTTTATTTTTCTCTGTGCATAAGGTTAATTCAGACATTAAATGAAAACATAATATACAAAATAAACATTTTATTTTATCAACTACTAGATACAATATTTTCAATACCTGTAACTAGTTATAACACATTATCGCTTCCAACTTATTCCAAAATCCGTTCGATGCGTGATGCACTATTTCAGGACCCTGTATTTCAACAAAATAAAAAATATAAAACAAAAGTATAATTTATTTGATTTAACTTATTCGTGTTTAAGAAAACCGCATACTACTTTGAAACACACTTATATTTTGTCACCTCAATCGGCACAGAATTGAGTCAGTCTGATATTTACTTGAGACAAATAAATAAAAACTTGACTTCCAATAATATTGCAGTAACGGTGGGAGTGGATAAAACGCTCTTACGCCATTATGCAAATTTTTCTTCAAAAAAATGATATGATTATGGCTCAAAACTGAACTATGACATAGATACCTGCATAATATCATACTTAGTACCTACATATTATATCATTTATAATGAAAATTATAAAATAAAAGCTTTTAATTAGTCATACCCGCGTGGGTAGGGAAATTTATACAAGTAAAAAATGGAGATAAAATTTACTTTAGGGTTATTATATCATTTTAATATTCTGGGAAAAATTTTGGGGCAAACTCAAAGAGTTTGCCTTGATACCACTACACTTATACAATAATTCAAATACATTTGGTTTTCTCTTTTTATTATTTTTACGGGCGGCATAATCCCAAAGTAAATAAAGAATAAAATCATTTTAATATCTATAAATCATTCAATTTCTGGGGTTTTTTATTATCATGTTCAACAGATATCCACGACGTATTTAATTATAAGGTTATACTTACCTTCAAAAACAGACTACAAATGTTTAAAATCATTTTTTCCAAAAATTCCTCCATGACGATAATAGAATTAGTAACCCGAAGTTGCACAACACAAAAAGATAAAATGTCTGTGCGTTGCGCCGGTGCGGAACCTGTGTGCAGACCAGAACAGGTTCCGCTGCCGAAAACATGGCTGAATGATGACTTGATGAGATTGGCCACAGAGGGTACCGCAAGTTTGTACGCGTTAGAAACAAATATGTATTCGTTTGAAACAAATTTATATTATATTCAGTTGAGCATAAAATATTTGTAATGGAATTAAATTAAGGTAAATATTTTAGAATAATCGTTTCAAGTAAGCATGTATTTAAATTGACCTAATCCGAACTAAATCATGCCATGTATTTGAACTAAACATGCAAATTTTTAATTCAGTATATTAATTGGCAAATAAATGGAAGATTTGTGTTAAATACATCCATTTCTTTGATTTAAGTTAAATTTGGCGAATTCTAATATGTATCTATTTCATTCAACTAAATATAGGTCAAATATGCGATTTATTTGGCTTCCGATGACGTATTTTTTTCTGTGTACTATCAGCCACTATAAAATGGCAACGGAGTTGCCACGCATCGATATTGGATCAGCTCAATTCATAACATCCCTGATTAACTTCAATCTGCATATTATCTTTATTTTACGGGCTGTAGTATTAGCAGCCAACAGTTAAAATTTTACTTTAGCTGACATGACATATTCGCAGTGATTACCATTACATCAGATTGAAGCCATAAATATAGTTTGACTATTAATTTATATTTTACGTTTCGCATAAAAAAAAGTGTAAATTTTGTACGTTCACAGAAGGTTTTTAAATTATAAAATAAACATTAATTCGTGTTTGATAATGATACATACATAGGTATGTTGTTCATCTCAAACGACAAGGTATAACATAAGTTTTACGTTCTATTTATTATTCATTTCTACGATCACACCTAAAATGTCTTTTGCTAAAGGTAATAAAACACTGCCTCACGCCTCACTGCTTCTGTCTACGGTTGACGATATACATCCACAAACTGCTACTAAATAGCAGCTATTTTTCTTGAGCTGATAGCAGTTGTTACTCTTACTATCATATAATAGTTTAAAAAGAGCAAACTGCTATTTAGCGACCCAGTACTACCTCATTGTTCGTTGAATTTTCAATTTTTCAAACAGTGGAAACAGCTGTCTGTTGTGACGTGGCAAAAATCTGCGTGATCTTTAAAAAAGTCATGTTTTATTATAATTAATTTTTCAAACAGAAATTTGTAATTGGGAGGTAACTAGTGAAACTAGTTACCTCCCATTATAGTATTTTTTTCCTCAGTATTACTACTAGATACTACTACTTTTTTATCTCAACCTAATACATATGGAGTTTTTAATAATACGATTTGTAGGTCGCTATTTTAGTAGCTATTTGAAAACATTGTCTACCAATCATTGTAGTTTCTTTTGGGATCACACCACCTGTAAAATAATTAAAAAAAAACAGAAGCATTCAAAATAAAGATTGAAAGTGTAGTCTCAATGCTACAAGTGGGTGGGTACTTTATCGTAAAGCAGACTAATTAGTACGAAATGGTATACTTACAATAAGGTTTTTAACTTATTTGTGGTGCAGCTGTATGATTAATTGTATGTAGTTACTTTTGGAATTACACAAAACCAATTACAAAAAGAGGAAACCAGAAGCATTCAGAATAAAAATCTAAGGAAGGCTGAAAGTATATAATCAAGGCAATTTTCTAAAATTTACCCCAAAAACAACTGTTTAATATACAATAAAAATAAATAAAAGACAAATTAACTAAATTTCATCAGTGGTTTTTTAATTTGATATAAAACTGTGTAATATTACAAATGATATTGTGAATTATGCCTAAATAAAAAAAATATAATAAAATTTAAAAGAAATTAAGCACTTAATTAGCTTCACTCTATACGTTTCCACTCGATCCCTCAACTCATCATCAGTAGAAGTTTATATGACTAAAACTTGACAGATTGAGATTTTTAATGGAAAAATAAATACAGTCACTGTTTACTATGTATTATTAATTTAGATACAGTTATCACCAAGTTTAATTAAAAGTACTTTCTTTTAATTCTCTTTTCACAGATTTTTCTTCCTTTTGTATAATTTTAGCTAATGTTCAATCAACCCGGTGACCATTATCCCATACATAAGTTACTAATGTAGACTTATCAAGTTGATTATTTCTAACTTTAGGATCGACTGGAACCGTTTAGAATAAAGCTCTAGTTAAGTGTTCAATTTCTTGTGAAACTTATTATATTTCTTTAGACATAATTCAAAATATCATTTGTAATAATATTACAGAATTTTATATCAAACTAAAAAACTACTGATGAAATTTAGTTAATTTGTCATAAATTTATCTTTATTGCATATTAGACAATGGCCTTTTTGAGGGCTTGATATTACACTTTCAATCTTAACTTTGATTAGTTCTGGTTTCCTTCTGTTTATTATTTTACAGGTGGTGTAATCCCAAAAGAAACAACAATAAAGCAGCACTAATAAGTTACAAACATTATTGTATACCATTTCGTACAAACTGGTTTGTTTCACGATGAAGTACCCACCCACCTTAACTTTGTGGAAAATAGGCAGAAAGTTGATTTTATAATGTAATTAAAAGTCACAAATCTTTGCAAGGCAAAGCTAAACATATCAGTGTGTATACTCACGGTGTATCCTGGAAAAAGCAGCACAGAAGAAATATTTATAACTTTAGCAGTAATTGCACCATTTATGACAACTAATATAAGTAACACATGATTTGAGACAAATAGAAATAGATGTCCTCCAAAAATTTCGTTCATATGTTCAATCGTGCAGTGGGTCATTTTGTAAAAATGAATTATTGTCTCAACATTTCCTTTGAGGTGTTCTACCATAAGGACATTTTTTAACCAAATATACCTTCTTTTCATAAAGTAAGTCAAGTATATGATATATATTACCAAAACAAGCCTATGCAAATAAAGTATTGAAGGAATAGTTGAAAGTACTACATAGAAAATTCCATGAGACCATAAATTGTATTTGAACCACAAGTAGTATTGGATAATATGTCCGCCAGTAAAAGTAAACAGGATGCTAACTATTGGTATGTAAACTAAACTTTGCTTCACATCACCTGGAAAACCATACGCGGTAACAGCATTCTCCATCTCATCAATGGATTTAACAAACGCTCTCCACTTTTGAATGCGGAAGTTGGCAGACAAAATGCACAAAGCCGTAAGGGGTATCTCACATATATTTAACGATATGAATAGAATATCATCAGTTGCTTTTTGTATTATTAATCTATTTAAATTGGTAAGGCTGTATAAATAAAATCCTAAGAGAGCTACAAAGAAAAGAGAGCACGCAATTTTTGCACAAATGTTATCTTGCAGAGAAAAAGGCGTTAGCCCCAAATATTTTAAAAGGCGACAGAAGAACTTTAAAAATTTTAGATCACTTTGCTCCTTTGCAGGTCTTCTAAATTGATCGTTTTTATCAAACAATCTAACTTTTATTTTCATTACTTCGCTTGATACGGCCATATTGTTGTGTTTTAATGGCTGAACAAGTTGATATTAATGTACGTCAGTTATGAACAAACAGCAACTGTACTGACATATTGTCAAACATATTGACTCATATATACACGGTGGGCCATTTTAATCTATGCACCTGAAAAACTCAGTAAGTTCGCATCCTATCAAAAAATGACCTTTATAAAAGTTGTAGGATACAAAGGGGGTCAAACAATAGTGACCTTGAATTTGACCTTCAAGCTGACCTTCAAGGTCAAATCAAGGTCAACTTGAGTTTTTTTAAATGGAAACCCCTATTTTTTACACCGGAATCGGAAAGGGCGGGAAATTTTACGTCCAAATATGCTCTCAGGTCATCTGACCTCGATGACCTCAAAGGTCAGATGAAGGTCATAAATACGAAATAATCGGATGGAAGTAGACTTTTGTAGAAGTCATTTTTTGATAGAATGCAAAATTTAACGGGTTTTTCAACCTGGATTTCGTTTTACCCCATTATGTCCGTATGGGGTAATCAGGACCTCACCGAAAAAAACATTATCTAAACGTAAAATTTCGCGCTCATTCGATTTTTAATGTCAAAATAAAGTGTTTTCATCTAAAAAAGAAATTTTACCTTGAAATAACCTTGAAAGTTATCGCCAAGGTCAAAATAAAGGTCACCACTGAATTTCACGTTAAAAATTACTTAAATAATGACCTTTACTTTTTCGGCAATACCCTACCTAAGATTTTTCATAGCCATCCGATTATTTCGTATTTATGACCTTCATCTGACCTTTGAGGTCATCGAGGTCAGATGACCTGAGAGCATATTCGGACGTAAAATTTCCCGCCCTTTCCGATTCCGGTGTAAAAAATAGGGGTTTCCATTTAAAAAACTCAAGTTGACCTTGATTTGACCTTGAAGGTCAGCTTGAAGGTCAAATTCAAGGTCACTATTGTTTGACCCCCTTTGTATCCTACAACTTTTATAAAGGTCATTTTTTGATAGGATGCGAACTTACTGAGTTTTTCAGGTGCATAGATTAAAATGGCCCACCGTGTATATATATATATATATATATATATATATATATATATATATATATATATATATAATGGTACATTTATACAATACCAATTGATTTGTATGTTTTTATATAAATGTAGACAATTCTAAAAGAAACAACTTTATTTTTTACAAGGTACACCGTAATGGAGTTTTTTTTTTTGGTTTAATATAATCGATGAAAAGCCACATATTTTTATTTTTCACGAAATTATAAAGAACTCAAAAGTGTAATGTGGGAATACTGTAAATATTAAGAACATTTTTTAGAAAATATTGGTACAATGTATTGGTAGAAAATTGCCTTGAAAAATGGACTCACCAACCCCTGTACGAAAACAATTAAAAGAGTTTTTTAGTATTTGAGGTTTCATGCGAGTTTTTTGTATAAAACCCAAGGATTGTTTTACCCAAGGATTGTTAACTGTTTACAGGATTGCTCGATCGCTCAATTTTGTCATCCGCCTTTGTGACGTCATCGAAGATATATGTAATCGAATTGTCAAAATATACCTATTTTGTGTTTGTTATATTTCAAATTTGCAAGAGAATTTTCGTATTTGAATGATTATTAATATTATTATTTATTAAAGTTTGTAATAACAGTATAAAGTGTACCTATTTCTACAAGTTCGAGATCTTTGGATCTTTGATGACGTCACAATTATGGATTACATTGTAGTATAGGGATCGAGCAATCCTGTAAACAGTTAACAATCCTTGGGCAAAACCCACCATAGATTTATAAATCTTCATGTCGTAAATGAACATTCCGGAAACAACGTTGTATTTCCGTTAGTTTGTTGACAAAAATTTAAATTCCTATAATACAGGGTGGGCTATTATTGCGTTTGCGGACCATACCATCTATACCGTTAAAGTTATAATAATAATTTTTGGTATGAAGTTAGATGCCAGTGGCGTGCATATTTTAAAATTATTTTGGTACATATAAGGTGTTTAATATTAAAATGCCAAACCGAACATACATTTTTTTAAGTGGAACATCCTATATATTTTTAGATTTTTGAATTAAGCGTACTTTTCTGAACAATTTAATATAGCACTTAATATATCCAAATTTACACGTGAAGACGTTGCAAGTTTTCTATGAAAAAGGTCGTTACTTCGCATTATTGTAGCTCTCCATTTAAATGAGATATAACTTCCATTTTCTCATAAGATAAATTAAGAAAATGTCTTTATTCAAGAAAATTTACGATTTAACAAATAGTTACATTTGCTATACAGGGTGATACATTGCGCACATCGTAATTTTACTTCAAAATTTTAAATGGAACACCCTGTATATTATCATGTCGCCTTAAAGAGCTCATTTTCAGCTTTCTAAAGATACCATACTTGGTGGGCTTAAATAAAATTTATTTTCTAACTTTAACGGTATAGGTGGTGTGGTGCAAGGATTGTTAACTGTTTACAGGATTGCTCGATCGCTCAATTTTGTCATCCGCCTTTGTGACGTCATCGAAGATATATATAATCGAATTGTCAAAATATACCTATTTTGTGTTTGTTATATTTCACAGTTGCAAGAGAATTTTCGTATTTGAATGATTATTAATATTATTATTTATTAAAGTTTGTAATAACAGTATAAAGTGTACCTATTTCTACAAGTTGGAGATCTTTGGATCTTTGATGACGTCACAATTATGGATTACATTGTAGTATAGGGATCGAGCAATCCTGTAAACAGTTAACAATCCTTGGGTGTGGTGCGCATACGCACTAATGGCCCACCCTGTATAATATACTTAATAAAATAAATAAAATGTATATATTCATTCAGTATATTTTTATTTAACTTTAAATAAATTGAACTGACCAGATAGTTCAATTTGTAAGTGTAACCCTATATACAGATTTAAATAATATTAGGGTTAATGTTCTACCTCCAAAGATAAGATGTACAGGGTTAGTTTTATTAACGTGAACCCCATCTTAATATTTTGATTATTGACAGATAGAAAAAACTTGTAAACTGGTCTTATACAATTTTTTATGTAGATTCCAGTCATTCTTTTGCGGTGGCAAATTATGTATACAGGGTACACAAAAAAGTATGTTTTTTTTATATGGAACACCCTGTATATTTTAATATTTTTGGATTCGGTACGTCATTCTGATAACAAATATATATGCATAATATATATACAACAAAATAAAATTGAGGAAAACATAAATATCCTGAATTTGAATATAGCACTTTTTCAAAATATTCGCGCGAACTTTATGAAACGTTGTTTAAAATGCATTGAAGTTGGTGGATATGTTGAAAATGTTATGTGATTTATTTTAATACGAATATATTTTGTAATCTATAATAATATATTTCTGTTACCTTAAAGTTTCCACATAGTTTTTGGAGAATGAAACAAAGAATATGAAAATACCGAATCCAAAAATATTAAAATATACAGGGTGTTCCATATAAAAAAACATACTTTTTTGTGTACCCTGTATACATAATTTGCCACCGCAAAAGTGTTAGAATGACTGGAATCTACATAAAAAATTGTATAAGACCAGTTTACAAGTTTTTTCTATCTGTCAATAATTAAAATATTAAGATGGGGTTCACATTAATGAAACTAACTAAACCCTGTACCTGACGATTAACGGTAGAAAGAAAGTTTTCAGCAGATTGGTTATAACTTCGACCTACTCATTATGCTTTATATGGTACATTGTGGTCCACTATTTTGCGTATAATTTTACCGCTACTATTACTGCTCTACTATTTATATATATGTATATATATATATTTTTTATTATTTTTTCTTCTTGGGGATATGGTTTGAAATGACTAATTTTTTAATTAATTGGAAATTGTTTTATTTTCCATTCGTTTCGGTAATTGATTGTTGCCTTTATCAATGATTTGAACTTGATACCTAGATATAAAAATTATATTTTATATTATTTTTCCGCTGGATATAACTTGAAAATTACATTCCTCAGCCATATAGATGATATCGGTCGTTTTCGATTATAGATGATATCGTGATCAACTTAACTCACAAACGTAACAACTTAAACTTATCTAAACTTGTATTGTTTTTTCTTTTTGTATATCATGTTTTGCCTCTCGGGTTCAAAGATTTCTGAATGCTTAATGAGAATTATTTATTTTGGAACTACCATTATTGTGAAACATGTGTTTATTTTATTGGGGTTTCTTGGATATTTTGTCATTGGCTATAAAATAAGTAGGTATACAATCAGTGACGTGCACTGAAGTTTTATTTTTTAATTATTATTATTATTTTTTATATTATATTAAAGGATGCTATTATATATTTTACTGAGTTTTTGTGTGTCTGTTTTATCATTTATGCTATTGGGTTCTTTTTTTTATTTCAATCATTTCTAACATTTCTCGCTTTTTATTTTGGTTTTCTGTTACTAAAATTTTTGTTTGATCAAAGTTAAATTGGTGTTTTATAAGTTGGGTGTGTTTTGTGAGCGCTGTTTTAATGATTTTATCGTATTTGTGTGACTGTATCTTTTTTCTAATTGTTGTGAAGTTTGTCCTATATAAACCTTATCGCAGATTGCACAAGGAATTTTGTATACCACATGTGTTTTCTTTTTCGACGGTGTTTCGCTCTTAAGTTTTGTATAGTTGCTTCTTAGTAAATTATGTCCTTTGTGTCCAATTTTAATATCATGTTTATTTAATTTTTTGCTTAATTGTTCTGAGAGTTGTTTTGTGTATGGGATAGAAATATATTTAGGTTGGGAATTTAGTTGTATCGTTGGCGATTTTAGTTTGGTCTGATTGTAATATTTGTGAATTCGGTTTTTGAAAATTTTTTCTATGAAATTAATGGGGTAATAGTCTTTTTGTAACGCTATTTTGGCTTTCCTTATAGCTGCTGTTCTATATTCTGGGTCTGAAAGACTTATTGCTCTATCTGCAAGACCTATTACTACGCTTTTCTTTTGGGATATGGGATGATTTGATTGGAAATTGATGTATCGTTCTGACCACGTGTTTTTCGTGTACCATTCTGTCTTAATTTTGTTTTCTTGTCTCATTAGTGTTGGCTAAAAAGTTGATTTTATTGTTATTTTCTATTTCTATTATGAATTTTAGTTTGTTATGGTATGAACTGAATTGGCCAAGTACATAGTCAGTTTTGTCTCTGGGAATTGCCGGTACACAGTCATCTACATATCCATAAAAAAATGGTATTGAGAAATCTATGATTGGGATTATTGTGTTTTCTAGGTCTTCAAGTACAAGCTGCGCAATGACACTAGAAATCGATGCACCCATCAGCAACAAATTGAAGGTTGTGCAAACCTTCAGTTTGTTGATAAAAATTGGTTTTATATTGGAAACAGGTTAGTATTGGAAACAGTTAGAGAGTAATCTAAGCCTTCGAGAAATTCTTTTAGTGGTAATGTTGTATGAGCTTTTAACTGTTGCCATTTTTTCTCTACTATGTTTTTTGCTAAATTTATATGTATGTTGGTATATGGTATATAGTGAGACAACGTCAAGTGAAATTAATATGTAGTTGTTTGGTATTTCGATGTTTTTTATTTTGTTTTTGAAATCGGTTGAGTCTTTAATGTAGTGCTGGTTTTTATTGATTATATATACATTATATTATATATATATATATATATATATATATAATAATAATAAAGCTTGTTATTAATATAAACGGCGTTCATATAAAATTGCAGAACATTCCACATCTACATCTAAAATTTGATAATGTTACTTTTAAAGACTTTATAAAAAGCATTAACAGCTTCTATAAATTAATTAAAGGCAGATGTTTGTGTTTGCTTCTAAACAAAGCGGAGCAGCGTAGTAAAAAAATCATGTTATATTTATATTGGATAAATTGCCTATAAATTTCCTCACTCAAACCGTTTCACTGAATATAAAATAACCATTTAATGCGAACAGGGTGTATCTATATCTAAATATATTCTGTAATTATTACTAAGTTTACTTATGTTTTAAACGGGCTAGCCAGATATATTGAAAACTGTAGTAAAGAAATAGTCCAACTTGTCGTTTTATGAAGCAGCAGACCTTTAAAGAGAGCATTCTGGCATCACATTGTCTGGTTTTGTAATTAAAGCGTCATCGGAGACCGCTTCACATTAACGTATTTGCAGTTATCTAAAAAATATAAAATTATTCCCAAGAACCCAAGAACGCTAATATCACATTTGCCACATCAATTTTCGTTTAACAGAACCACAAAACTTGAAATGTGTATACCCAAAAAAGAGCGGTTTAAAAATGTATTTTTATGTATAAAATAAAATTTATAATATCACTTTAATACAAATAAAGAATACAGTAATTCGCAGAAATCTGCATTAATTTTAAACGATACACGATACACAAACAAGTCCAGTCAATACTTAAATCTGAACATAAGTATAAATTCACTATATTCACTATGGCTTATTCACTATTTACTATGGCCGCGGCGATAGCTCAGGCTGTTTGGTGCTAGGTGGTAGCTTGTGACTAACAGAATGGTATATCGCGGCGCGAGTTCGAATCTCGCCAGGGGAGAAATGGCACCTCTCCCAGGCAATGGTTGTGTGCCTGCGTTTTTTTCATGTGTACTCTCCCTCTACACAAGCCTGAGGCTTTCAGAAGGGAGGTTTTCCGTTTCTGTGGTGTGTTTTATGTTTAAAAAAACTATGCTTTTGATATTAACCAGTTTTTCATGTAATTGCAATATGTATAACTTACAACACTATCAAAATATAATAGTATGTAGAAGATATTTATTAGTAAATAATCGATCTATTTACCTTCTTTCTGTTTAACAGCTAGTTAATTTAGTTAAAAATTTAAACAAAATATTGATGATTTTTTATTTTTATTCAATAAATCACAGTTTCTTGATACCAATCCCAAATTCCAAGGAAACGAACATTTACCAGTGCTACATACATTGGAATAATAAATGGAATTAATTTAATGTTTATATTAAAATATCGGTGATATCGGATATAATACAGAGAGTTCCAGAATGATTGTCCGGTACGGGAACGCAGTCTATCCCGAATATAATCAAAATTTATTTCCATTTGCTAAAATTATTTTCTTTTTAACTGTCAATTTGAAAATTTTCATATTTGACAGCATTTGACGTTTGACTCAGTGGCGTTTAGCATTTTTCGTGTTTAAATTGTTTTACTGAAGTATCATTCGCGTTTAAAAGAGTATTTTTCAATACTATACAGTTTCAGAGAGTCCTAAATCAGGTTGGTAATTTTGTATTTGTTAATATTGAAATTAATGTTGAAATTAATATAAGAACCATAAATTAATGCTCTTTAACGCTCCACAATTCACAGTTTGAATAGGTTATACTGGTGATACATAGGAATAGAATAATACAAAATAATAACTATATTATTTTTAATAAATTGTCTTTATTTCATTTTTAACATAACCTATGTTTACTGACGTACCATGGTATGACACAAATCAAATCAAACCAGTAAATTCCCTTGTCTGCGCTTATGATTCTAGTGCAGATACTAAAAATAGAAAGGCGGCACATAACAAATCATTATGAAGCGGCACGGACAATCATTCTGGAACTGTCTGTAGAACACTCATCATCATCATGTAAGTTTTACAAAGTTCTTGCTTTACATGTTGGTTTTCTATTACAACTGCACACGTGAAGAATTTACAACATTCAAGGCGCATATTACAATAATCGTACCAAGTACAAATTTGCTACCTATATTGTTATTCTTATGAGCCCTTACTTACTACACCTTAGGCACTAAATTACAAATTGTAAACATAGATAAAATATTTCTACTTACTAGATCACATCAGCATGAGGCATTGAAATTAGAAGGAAGAAATGAATGTCATGAGACGTTACTAAAAAATGTATTTGACATTGAAAATATTTCTTATTTGCTATTGGTTGAAATACCCACGACTTACGCTTATTGTTATGTAGCTTTGGTGAAGTCTTGACATATTCACGTGTTCTTGATATAATACAAAGCTGACTGACATTCCCCATTTCCATCCAAGATGCCTAACATTATAATTAAGCCCCATAAAGTAGGAAAAAACTGGTGCATGGACTTTGTGAAGCATGAAGTTGGAGCACTTAAATGACGCTGATGAAACCTACATATCGAAATAGCTATTCGCTGGTAATTAGGGATGCTTGATATTATAAAATCTCATGCTTGATTCGTATTTACTATAAGTATTTGAATATTATTTTATGACGATCTGCGTCTATGTTATTATCAGTTGCGCTATACAGTAACTCTTCAGTATACCGGGGAATTGCCTGGTGTCCTGGTGGACCTATCTGCCCCTGTCCAAAGACAAACAACCAAGCAATTTCCTGGGAAGGCACATAAATTAATTTTAAAAATCGTCATTCGTGTTATTGAATGTAAAATTAACTTCAAGGATGTCTTTAAATAACAACGGGGTGATTATAAATTCAGATTTCGTTTTAGACAGCTTGACTCCGATACTATTATTGGAAGGCGTACTTACCAATTGCTAAAGAAAATGCTTGACGTCAAACGCTGACATTATGAAGGTGGTAAAAATATATATTTTATTTTACTGCTTAACAAAATGAAATTAGTTCGTTTTTATTTAAGTACTGCTCCTTAGTGGTGAGTGATAACTATAAATTTTTAAACATAGTATATATAGATTAATGAAAAGTAAAAATAAGTAGTGGATAATTAATGCCTGTAACTTATTTGTGGTGCATCTGTATGAATCATTGATGTCTCTTCTGAGATTATACCACCTGTAACATAATAAAAAAAAGTATTAAAATAATAAAAAAGTATAAAGTAGGTAGGTACTCAAAATAAAGATTGAAAATGGTATTTTGGGACAAACTTTGGAAGTTTGCCTTGATACTACACTTTCAATCTTCATTCTGAATACTTCTGGTTTCCTGTGTTTTTTTTTATTATTTTACAGGTGATGTAATCCCAAAAGAAACTATAATAATTTGATAATTATTGTTCAATTTTATTGCACACCCTGTATGTTATTACAATTTTGGAAGGGCCTCTTTAATACCATTCCAACGAAACACTTGTCAGAATTTGTGTAGAAAGTGGTAGGTAAAATGAACTGTAAAACGTACGGACCAATTTTGTTTAATTTTGTTAGGATCAGTAAATAAACAAAACTTATTAAAATAGCATTCTAAGAATTAATTTTGTTTCAGCTATCTACTGAAATTGGAATAGCGTGTAGGGTGTCCTATTTAAAATTTTGAAGCTGATATAACTGACTGAAAATGTCAAGTTGAAATACAGTTCTTTTTATACCAGAAATACACAATGCTTTCAGTGTTTAACATCACTAAATTTCAAAATCGTATTTCAAATAGTTTTCAAGATTATAGAGTGGCAAAAATCTCCCAAGTCGAACATATTTTTATAAAAGGAACACCCTATGAATTGATTAAACTTTCAAATCTTTTGAAAAGATTCTTAAAAATAATTTTACATAAACCTTTAATACCTATATTCATCAAATTTGAGTTATAAGTTATTCTTATACAGGCTCCTCTCTGTTATTCTTATATTTTGCCTGTTTTATTGTTATGTCATGTATTTTACCTAATTATACAATTCGCTACAAGAACAATTGTCGAAAGACTACACCCACAAACGAGCCTGCCTTAGGGGATTTTTGTAATGTCATAATTCTTTTTCTTTTTTTGCATTAACTTCTATTATTACATTATTATTTTCATATTTGCTATCTATAGGAATATTGTGTTAGAACCATGTGGAGTTATATATGTATATTATTTAGTACTTTGTAAGATATTGTCTAATATAACAGAAAAGTGACAATATATTGTCAAAAAATAATTAGATAAATCTGTAGAATTTTCAATCGGCCTTTTCCTCCGTTGCTACTCATGATGGGAAAACTTCAAGAGAATCGAATCCAATTTTTTTAATTTTGGAAAAATAAATATAGGTTTATATAAGCCTACATTTGTTATACATTTTAAGGATTCTTTAAAACTGCACTCAATTAATTGGACTTGTAAAGGGTAGCCCATAATGTAATGACGCACTTTAAAGTCTAATAACCTTGCCTCTGAAAAACCTATAAAACCTAGTTTTTTTTTTGCTGCAAAAAATACAGGATGTACCAAAGTATAAAACGATTTTAATAAAAATATTGAATTTAAGAAATTTAATAACAAGGGAAACTAACAATAATAATAATAACTAGCCTAATTTTTAAAAATTGTGTCTAAAAGATGATGACATTCTCTTCTTCAACATTCTTCTACTCTAGGCAGCATATTTTGCTTAGCAATATGCAACATTAATTGAGGAATATTCCATTTTTGTTCGAATATTTTCTTTTAATTCGTCGATATTTTGCGGATTATTGATGTAAGCCCTGGATTTTAAATAGCCCAATAACCAAAAATCACAGGGTGTTAAGTCACATGACCTCGGGGGCCACTGGAGATCACTAAACCTGAAATCAGGCGTCCTGGAAACATTTACCGCAGGACATTCATGGATGCGCGGGCAGTATGACATGTGGCACCGTCCTGCTGAAACCACATGTTTTCAAGAAAACGCCGTAACTGTTGTTAAAAAAAAGTTTCCAACATGTTCACATAACGTTCCAAGGTTACAGTGGTATTTTCTTCATGTTCACCCTAAAAAAAATAAGCTCCCACAATTCCTTGTGCTGACACTACACGCCAAACAGTAACTTTTTGACTATGAAGAGGAGTTTGGTGTATTTCTTTGGGATTCTTGAGACCAGTAACGAGAGTTTTGTTTGTTTACATAGCTCCACATATGAACATGTGCTTCGTCAGACATAAATTAATTTTTCGGACAAATCAGCATTGTTCTCTAAAAACTCTAAAAAATTTATAGAAAAAGCCAGTCTGGCTGCAAAATCGGTGTCCTTCAGCTCCTGCACAAGTTGAATTTTATATGGTTTTAAGCGTAAATCTTTATGCAATATTCATTGCAGGCTATAGTTACTGAGAATGTTAATGTTTGAGATATGTTAATGTTTGAGATTGTCTGGTTGCAGCTCTCTTTAGACTTCTTAGAACGGAACCCGAACTCTTTCAATATTTGCAGGAGTTCTAACTAAAATAGGCCTACCTGCAGGTTTCTTCTTCAGAGCTGATGCTGTGGTTCTAAATTGACCAATCCATTTTAAAATTGTGTTTCTACACGGAGGATTCAAAATCTTGTGCAAAACTGACGTTGAGTAACGACATAGACTCGTTATTTTTAAAAAAATTTTCAACAATAAAAGCGCGATCATTCATTTTGCGAAACTAAACAGTACGTCACTGTCATTTGACAATTATAACAATTATAAATCTCTATGGTTACGCTTCAAAAAATAGTAGTACTTATACAGAATGTAACTTTAGATATAGTTATTTTTTGACTTGCTTTTTTATACTTTGGTACACCCTGCATTTTTTTGCAACATAAACAAACTTTTTGAGTTTTTCTATCGAACAGCACCAAAAACTTACCTAGGTATAGGTTTTTCAGAGGCAAAGTTATTAGACTTCAAAATGTGTCACTACATTATGGGCCACCCTTTATTATATAGAAACTTGTATTACCCCGAAATGAGTGATTAAAACTAACCAAATTTAGCTATTCTTCTTTTGAGTAAATGCAAGAAATCCCTTCGATAAACGAAAAGCCAATGAACTGTAGTATGCTGCACTCTAGCGTCAGTGTGTCTTGTGAGTCACAGCCGACATCGCAGAATTATTTTCAGCATTTACAAGTCCTGGCAAGTGCTGCCACCGCTGCTAAAATCCGAAACCTTTATATTTATATATAAGTGAAGTGATCTGAACAGATATATCTAAAAATATCTCGCTGGGAAATCTAAATAAACAGAGGTTTGCCCATTTCGCAGACTAATATTAGATTGGGTTATTAATTTTAGTTTATAAAAAACGGTTACGTTAGGATGGAGAACGAAGTATTGGCTTGGATTCCTTTTGTATATAATTCGTCATACAATACAGAAACACGGCCTGGGAAAGTTAACTGAAGTAAGAAAAAAAACATCGTCTGCTAAGCGCATATTTTTTAGTTAGTTACAGAGATATAGTAAACCGTATATATGTTTATGTAATTATATATTTACCCAAGCAACCCAATGCTGTTATTTTATTCAAAATTACCAAAAAATGTATGCAAATATATTAATTACACAGCCTCATTCAGAACTTATCTCTAAAACTTTGAGGATATGTGCATACTTAAATAAGAAATCCATATCATCAAAAAAATTTATAATAAAAGGCTTAGGATTTCCGTAAACAATGTTTAAAGTTATATCATTATAAAGGACTACGTAGCTGGGCAACTGTACTTCAACACATCTGATACTTTTCTACCACATTCCTAAGAATGTGATAAAAAAAACACGTTTTTGTGTGGAACGCCTGGTTAAAACCGACCGAATAAAAACACTGCAAATCTTTTTTGCGCCGGTGTCGGTATACTCTCAGAACTTCCGAAGTTTTTTTGTGCTAGCCAGTTTGCATTGTCAGTCCCAAGGTCACTCCATTACAGTGGACCAGTATTCAGCGGCGTGCAATGAAATTTTTTTAAATAGTTTTAAGACCCCGCCAAAAGATTGTTTTTTGCACTATACCACATTTGTACATGTATGTTGAACATCCCCAAATTTTATTATGGATAAGTTCTGAATAACCCTGTATAGGTTGGTAGTGGAAATCGGTTGAAATAAGTACCTCCACAAAACGGTTTTTTCCTGAAATGTAAAATATCAGTTCCTTCGAATGTAAACCCATTTTATTATGAAATGTGCTGGAGGTTGAATGGTTGAGGAGGTAAAGTAGTTTACGATATCATGCTCGGGCTGCCGAGCAATAAGTTAGAAAAAGTGTTTTTTCTAGAGGTCTTCGGTTATAAGCAACTCCGACCTCAGCCAAGGAACCGGTCGACTATTGGGACGAATAACCTCTGATAATCTAAACCTTAATAAAACGGCATATTCGTCTTGCTGCGTTCTTCTTGCAACCAGGGGAAATCTAATTAGACCATATAAACCGGAAGTCACAGAACTAATAATATGCCGTCCCATTTCGCGGGCCAGGCCACCCGGACCACCCATCTCTGAGTAGAATTTCCTCGACCACTGAATGATCAAAAGTCTTTATAAATTTTAGGTACCTTCAGTTGAATGTTTGACGATTAGAGATTCGTCAAAATCGGGACAAAACGATTCGTTTCAATAACTGATAGAGTTTTGAAAGAAAACAAGGTCATCCTCACGTCATTGGTCGAGCATTTATTGTTTTATTAACATTAATTTAGTTAACTGAAACGACATTCTGAACCTGAAAGCAATATTGGACATCTGATTTTTCCTCCCGCTGTAATAAATGGATAGTCTTGAAGAGAAAGGTTGGCATGCCTTTATAGAGCCTTCTCTCAACTTTCAAGCGATGGTAATTCTATCAGAGTTAACCACCGTAACATTGGCATAAACGATCAAAGAAGTTCTCTCTATGCTGTTTCAGTAAGAAGAGTTTTACGAAGAAACATGCCTTCTTTGCGTCATTGTGTTTTGCAACTTGCGTTTCTTCCATGTCCTGCTTCTTACCTCAGAAAATGAAGGTATTCTCCGCCAGTCAATGAACCGACGGAGGTTATGGAGAAATGATATATCGATACTTGACCCACCTTTTATCCGTGGGCAAAACCATGCCTTTTTCCTTGCCCTTTGGCCGCCATGCTAAATTCAATTTACCACAGTACATTTTTTTTATTTGAACTTAACAATTATCTAGCAAAAACAAACAAACACTATCATAGTGTATTACTATGCACTTTTTCTACCATCCGTTACACTTATTTTAGTCCAAAATGTAATTAAAAAACTACCAAATTGACTGTAGTTTATTTTTGGATTACACCACCTGTAAAATAATAAGAGAACAGGGAATCGGAAATATTCGAAATAAAGATTGAAAGGCTAATAGCAAGACAAACATCTAAATTTTTCCCCAAACTGGATAATATGCAATAAAAATAAATACACGACAAACTAATTATACGCTTTACTGTTTTTTATATTTTACAGGTGGAAATCCCAAAAACTACAACGAATCATAAAGCTGCATCACAAATAAGTTACAGATATTAATCTACCGAATGTTTCAACCTAAAAATTGCTATGATAAGTAGCAAAAACACTAGCACTCCTTTAGCTGCAAATTACATTACAGTCGAATTTATATTTGCTAAATGATGTGATAATTGTCACTTCCGAAATTTTTAGTCGTCTTCCTCTATATATGTTTACAATATTCATTGTCTTCATCGGCGATTTGAATCGCCAATACTGTATACCAAATACCATACACCAAAATGTATATTATAGTGACATATTATATATCGGTAATAAAGTTGTATGTATTGTGAGGGTCTTAAATAGTCTTCCATTATTTCCATAGTGCCATATGGTAGTGCCTCAAGAAATAGATTATTTGTGATGTGCCTAAGTGGCAGTGAAAGTGATTATTGCGTTTATAATTTATAGAAAGTTATTTCAGTATATAGAATTTGTAAACACTAATATTTGACAACAAAACTCTATAACAACCACCAGTCCCTACAAAAAACAATCATGGCGTTAGGTTCGACTTCTGTATTAAATACTGTGGACTGCATTTTATGTATGTTTACATAAGTTTATGTTAGAAGCAAAATTGACCTATAATGTAATTTTATGTACATGTAATTTTACATAATATTTTTGTCGTAGTTCTATATAATAAATATTTTAAAAGATAAACTTGAAATTCACAATTGAAACTTTATCAGTATAAGTAACATTAAGTCTAAATTTTTTTAGAAATCTGGGGTAAGCCAAAATCTCATAAGACACGTTATTCATGTGATTGATTGGTATACATATCGGCGATTAATTAACATCGGCGCATTCTGCAAAATATTAAATCCAGGATTCGTATATACTAATACTGGATTGAATATTTTGGAGAATGCGCCGATGTTAATTAAATGCTTTTGCTGACAAAATTCTTTTAGGAATAGGCCACTTGAATATAAAAAAAACTTGAGGCATAAGATTTCATAAAAAAATAGAGGTATAAGAGCAGTATTTAATTTATTACCTAATCAGTAAATATATCACTGCATTTAAAATATATGTATACTTATATAACACTGTCGTAGTTTTCACATAACACCAAAACACAATACTGCATTCTTTTTTCTGCGCGTTTCGCTAACCAAGTTGCCATCCAATTTCAATCATCTCCAGATGATGCCAACTTGGTTGGCGAAATGCGCGAAAAAAAAGAGTGCAGTATAGTGTTTTGGTGTTATGTGGAAAATTACGTCAGTGTTACCTTCACACCAAAGGTTCCAACCCCTTTCTAGAATACTTATATAACGTATGTTTCAGGACATTAAGTTTCCCTAATAAAATATAAATTGAGAATGTTAATCCTTCTAATATCTTATTTCAAATTTTGTAGTGCGTGTCCTTCCTAAGGAAAATATGTACAGGTAACTATATATTCAATTGATTTACTTCGTGCTACGATCAGAAGAGAGCGCTCTTTGTATAACGTTTTCGAAAGTCTATTTTTAAAACTATTTACTGCCTGTTTAAATATTGGGATCTTCTATTTTATTTCATGAAGTGGATTTTATGGAACCACTTTACATCTCGAGCAGGTGAAGTTAAAAATAGGATTTTGCTTTATTTGTTCTAGCTGGCCTTCACATTTGATATTTACCCGATTATTTTCATTTAACTTTTATCAAATTACCAATTAAACGAATAAGAATAGACGTTTTATAAAATTTGTGGTTTGGTTTACCACTGATGAAATTCCTGTTTATTTGCTTTACTTATGTTTATCATTCAGTTTCTATATGGTGACCTACTGATGCGTCTTAACTTAGATTGTAAATTACTTAGTTACTGTATTTATCATTTGCATTTCGGATATACAGGGTGTTTCACGGTGACCATCCATTAGAATATGTCAGAGATTTAAAGAGTGAACACTTGAGTTTTTGAGTATGCTCGCCTCAAATAAAATAATGGCATCTTCGTGATACTTCCGGTTATACCGGAAGTTGTCGTTAACTGCAAACATACTTATTTTAAACAGAACACCTATATATTATTGCATATTTGAATTATATGCGTTATTTTAGGAGGCCTTTCATAAAACTTCTCTATACGAATTCTCAGCCGTTTTTGAAAAAATAAAATTTTTTAAAAATATTTGTGAAATTCCCTACCTTACTCAAAAGAAATATTATTTCTATAAAAAAGTTATATTTAACAAATATATTCATTCATATGGGAAGTGTGTCTAGCTGTATCTTAACAGTTGTTTAAATAGGGTGCTGGGTAATGTTTATACAGGGTGCTGAAAATTTAATATGAAGTTTCATTAACTAAATGAGCACTAGTAAAGCACAAACCAAGAAATATAGATATTTTTAAATAGGACACTTTTCATATTATAGCATATTATGATGTAGAATTTTATTCTCTGCCAATCAGTATTACATTCAGTACTGGGGTCACTTTATTTATAGCCATCTTTGCAAAAAATTTAAAGATGTTTGTTATTGTAATTAGGAGTCTTAATAACACAAAAACAAAAAGAGATTGGAAGTGTAATACAGATTGGCAGAGAATAAAATTCTACATCAAAATATGGTGTAATATATAGATTGTCCTATTTAAAAAAATCTACTTTTCATGGCTTGAAGTTAATGAAACTTGAAACTAAATTTTCAGGACCTGTATACCTACAGTTAAACAACTGTTAAGATACAGCTAGAAACCTTAGACATTCAAGAACTTCCCATATGAATAAATTTGTTAAATATTACTTTTACATTATGTATAACATCTCTTTTGTCAATAAAATAACTAAAAAATAAAGTTGATAATAAAATCATGGAAGCACACGAATTATGAAATAAGTATGGCACACATATTTCATCAAACAGCAATCACATAAATTATTAATAAACTGTGGCGCGGACAGCATGTATCATTGTCTGCTTAACTCATAATATCGAACATCATTTCACTGATTTTATATCATCGATGACGGAAAAGATTCAAATCTTTTTATTCCCGAATTTTAAAATTAGCATAATACAAAATTCTCAGCATTATTCGGTCTCGTAATTTTGTTAACGCGATTATAACTACTGAGTCTATTTTCGTCCTGAATAAATTTAACAAACTTTTCAGTGCAAATTGTGGATCCAAATTGCTGGTTACAAAAAATACTTTTCACACTATATAAACCTCAGAGAAGGTGGTTCTGGACATGGTTAATAACTACTCTATTTTTGTAATTCTGGCCGTGAATTGACTTGATTAGTCGTAGTTCAGTTCGTATGGTATAGTGTGTTAAGGAGTAGTTTTTCATTGAATAAATAATTATGAATAATTTTTTTACTTGCTTATTTTCGAAAATATTAAGTCTTCTAAGGGCTTGATTATCTTGGCAACTATATAAGAGCAAGATCTGGGTACGTTCCGGAATTACGGTACTGATATTATGCATTCTTCTATATTTCTTAATGAATCAAGGCAAAGTAATTCATTTTTTAAATATTGAAAATCCAGGAATTTTAAAAACCAGTATTTGGTTCATTTCAGCTTTAAAAATATACTGAAAAACTAGACAATTTTTTCATGGTAACTTTGCATGGCATAAATAAATACCTAGATATGTTTTCAAATTTCCACTCAAAAGTTCTCTTAGACTATTTATATTGCCCCAAAGAATCCCTAACAATACTGAAAAGTTTATCCTCGAAAAATCAATATACGAGTTAATCTAAATTTTTGTAGAGGTATTCATTTATATATTCAAGGAACAAATATATCTTCAAACAGCAGAGTTATAGCAATTGTAGCAATAAAGTTTAAATTTGATGACAAAATAATTTCTGTGCACTTCATTATGAAGTCCAGTGGAATGGAAAGTGTAAAACAGCATGCATCTAAATTATGATAATTCAATAAATATAGAAATCAAGTAAACAAATTTTAATAAACGAAAAACGCAGAAATTGAAGACGGATTTTAAGACAAAAAGTTAACATTTTTCTAATCATAATCACGCCTCAGTCGCGTGGTTTTTCCAGTACTGTGAGTACAATTTTAAGGCTGAGTTAATCTGAGGGAGATTTACAAAAACCGGGCTCAATGAATTTACATAACTTTGGGATTTAATTAACTATATCCGATGTATATTGCAACTAGATACGATATATTAACAACAAGAAAATATAAACAACGCTTAGATCGTTAGCCAACCAATTAACATACATTCTTTCTAGAAATATTACAATTGCAGCAGTTTTTTTTAGTAAATAATCTGTTACATTTCGGGAGAAAACTCCTCTGTCATCTAAAATATATATGTTTTGTAAAATTTTTTGATATCTAATTGAATATGTTGCTACACTTCTGAATAGACAGAAATATTTTTATACAACACCATTTCAGGCAGAGGTTTATTTTTTGATTAGGGATTTGCAAATTTGTAAGGGAACTTGTCAAAAATACCAATTTTGAGAAATTTGAAAAATATATTCTTAGCATAATAAGTTTTTAGTTTTCGCAGTCACTTTTAATAATTATTTGTAATGCACTTAATTCTCAAAGGAGTTTTAAACTTTTTAAATATACTTAAATGTGTAATATACTTATCTAAATACGTTTTGAAAATATTGACATAAAATGCCCTATAAAATGCTTAAAAATTATTCATTAAAAATACAGAACGAATATAGATAATATTTTACTAAATCAGTCGTCATTCTCAGCATTGGTCGTTGTAATTTGAAAATATTCGTTGCGCAGGAAAGGTGCATGTTTTGCAGGAGGTCACTGCCATCCTAAAGACAATAAGTTGAAGTTATATAAAGATACGCCGTTGTAATTCAATGTTGGTCGATGCATGTTTCACGCAAAGTAGTTGTTTGCGACATATCTTAAAAATAATAAGGTTATTCCTTTGGATACTTAGGATAATAGGTAATAAGGAAATATAAAACTTTATTGAACCATAATTTCATTAATAATTTGTCTCTTAGTTAACTTTTTGGCTTAATTCTTATATAATTCTTATATAAAGAAAGATGTAAATAGTTAAATAAGCCAATAAATCATCAGCGAAAAATACACTAGAAAACATTTACAATTATACCTCCCGTCTCATGCCTCTTTCACTATAAATGGATGTACCTAATAAAATTTTCCACTACAGTAACTGCTAAAGAATCTAATTAAGTGGTGGCCCCTTAATATATAAATGATGAGCTTTCAGTGACAACCCACACGGCAAGCTGTTGCTGGAAGTCGCAGATAAGACAGTTAATAAAGTCCCCAAGTTGATATTTAGTTTACTCGACCAAGTCCTAAACTGTAGAGATAGTGTTTAAAGGGTCTATCGAACAAGGGGTCTCTATATTGTGCTAAACAACATACAGAGCGTTATTCCACAATACTAATTTTATTTTCAAAACTGTGTCTGAAACAGTGTGTAGATAAGAGAAGCCAAATGAATATTAGGTAGAAGAAAGATACACAAGATGTCATTGCTTAATATTAGGCTATTATTATGTATATTGTGACCTTTCTAAAGCGTATAACCAGAAAATCATTTGAGGTAGTGAATTTATTGAACTTTTATGGCAAAGTTTATGGATTTATTTTTTAGTTAGATAGGTACTGAACTTGAAAAATATATATAACAGCACTTTGGATACATTTCAGTGTATCACAGCTAAATGAAGGGATCTATGATTTTTTATTTAGAGCAAAAATGAATGAATCGCAAACACCTTGTGATGTCGATGTTTGTAGGTATGGGTCTCTTTTTCCATTTCCCCAATAAATACATTATTATTATCGTTATTATCGTTATTATTATTAACATTATATCATATTTTTATTTCTCATCTAATCAGCTGCAAGTTGCAACAGAATGTGAGGTCACAACATCATGTACAATGTATGTATTTTACAAAATATTTCTGGTAGTATTTGCCCAACCACTGAAATTGTGATATATATTTCACATGAAAAATTTGTTATTATAAAATGTGTTTAAAAAAGTAATAAATTCTTATTAAAATAGTCCACAATTTTGTCTAATGATAGAAATATCTAGGTATATAAAAGCCAAGTTTTCTGGTTGTCTAACTTTTAGACAGGATTATAATTTTAAATTACAAGATCCATCATACCGATTATATTTACTTAAAATAAGTGATGAGAATTAATCGCTGTGAACTCAGACTCTATAGTGTCAGGTTTAACAAAAATTTGCAAATAATGAAATCACGCAAATTTGCAGCCGGGCGGGGCGGTTGAATGTAAAATACTAAAACCACTTTTATTTTCCGTTAATAAATCTTAGTTAAGTTAATAGGAGGAGCAGTTATTAAATTAAGGTTTATTATGCGAAAATCAAGCCATATGGCACCGCGCTTAATATTCTCATCAAAGATTTTACTTTTTCGGTTTCAGTTTCTTTATAAAACTGATTTCTTTCAGGGCACGTGGAAATATAGAATAATTTCAGTTCCACTGTGACAAACTTTTTTTAGATGTGGTAAAATGAGACCTGTCTGGGGTGGTTGGGTAATCTTTCGTTTAATTAAAAAACTTAATTATGATACTCAACGTGCTACAGATATTCGGAATAAATTAAAAAGTACACTTTTATGGGGCCTTCGCTTTCAACTTCGACAACTGCTCTTTTTATATTACCATTTACAGGATAAAGGGGGTTGATGCTTTACAAGGCTTTACTTCAATTTCTCAAAGAAAAAATTACAAAAATTAATAACACATATATTAAGATATTCTTCAAATTATTAATCATTTTATGTATATGACACCGATTTAATAAAAACAAGGCAACTAATTGTTATTAATGATACTAGTTCGATATGAACATTATAATGAAACGGGTGTAACGTTTACGAGACGTTAGTCCAGTGAAAAATACGGATATCAGTAAGTACGTTCATTTAATTGCATTTCTAAAAAGAAAATCGGAAGGATTTCGGCCAAAAAATCTAAGACTCCAACAGAAGAAGACATAACCCGTTTTTTGCTGGGGTTTTCTGCTATATTTAAATCTTTCATAGTTTTTCTACAGCATACAATACTACAGGTAGGGCATCACAAACATAATAATTTTCGGTGTCTGCCATTTTTATCTGACAACTTTTTATTACATAATAAATTTATTACATACAAAAAAGATGACACTGAATGACGTATAATTGTAGCTATTTAAATATAGCTTATAGTACCATTTAAATTTAACAAAATCAAAGCGTTTTCAACGCAACCTAGATAATAATGTTCCAAGATCGTGTAAAACAATAGGAAGTGTGCGTAACACGTGCAAACAATATTATTTCTCCTTTCAACGCCTTGTCCAAAATTAAGTGCCACTTTCCTAAAACACTTTTTCACTTATTGTGTAAATAATTGTAATGTCACCAGAATCGTTACATTAAATAATAAGCAAAACAATTTATTTCAAAACGTTTTTGGGAATATGACTTTGGAAGTAAAATAAAAAAATAAGTAAACAAAGAACATTCAAATACTACAACTGCAGGATCAAAGAGAATAACCTAATAAGAGTTTTTACTTATGTAATTTTCTATCTCCCAAATTTGGGTTTTTCGGTGTTTTTTGATACACCTGACGCATGTGTAGAGCTACACAATCCATTCATTAAAACAAACATTTGACATTGCCTTTCGGATAAAACGAGAGCACAGGACCGGTTACGCCATGTCTAGCACCCACACAATATAAATTTTACAACACAATCATAACAGTTATAATACAGTCTGTCCATAAAGTAACCCCCCCTGCTAACTTTTGAACGAATCAAGTTAGAGAGTTTTAACAAAATACAGGGTGAATCACGTAAAATGAAGTTGATTTTGACGATAAATTCGATTCTTCAAATTCAAAGATGGCGCCACGGGCGCTGTCAACTCAATTTTTTTAAATGGCAAAGTGTACCGTGTTGCACCTCATTTAAAAGGTAATTCAATTCTCTACATTCTCGTTTTTGAAAAACGACAATCGAGTTATCCGTTTTCTAGTTACAAGCGTTTGTATTAACGATATTTAAAATTTTACTTTTATCAAGTCTCCTTACCTTTGCTTGCCACTGTCACTGAAACGTCAATAAGGTTCGAGAAAGTAGTTTAGCGTTCAATTTAAGTGTGTTTCTACAGGTTTTTTCTTATTTTTTTAAGTTATTCGATTTGATAGATTGATAGATTTAAGATAAAATTTAAGAGGAGAGCGGTACTTAAAAATGCTGCGGGAGGAAATATTTCCAAAGATAGAAAAAATAGCATGCAATAACATTCAAAGTATTGTATTTCAACAAGATGGGGCTCCGCCTCATTTCTATGGACCTGTTACCGATTTTTTAAATAACCATTTCCCGAGCAGATGGATTAGCAGAAGGGGCCCGATAGAATGGCTGGCCTGTTCCCCGGACTTAACTCCCCTTGATTTTTTCTTATGGGGATATTTGAAGTCAAAAGTCTACAGAACTCCTCCAGTAAATATCGACGAACTACAGCAACGTCTAACACATATGTGTAGAAATATCCCTGCAGAAATTTTTACAAATATCAGGCAAGAATTTCAAAGTAGACTTTTTATATGCCAAGAAGTCAATGGACAATATTTTGAACAACTTATTTAATTTTTTAGTTTTTTAATAAATATTTGTTTAAAATTTGTTGTATTAAAATATTAATTAACATTTTATTCATGAATCAGATTAGAAACAGAAACGCTTGTAACTAGAGAACGGCTGACTCGATTGTCATTTTTCGAAAACGAGAATGTAGAGAATTGAATTACATTTTAAATGAGGTGCAACACGGCACACTTTGCTATTTAAAAAAATTGAGTTGACAGCGCCCGTGGCGCCATCTTTGAATTTGAAAAATTGAATTTATCGTCAAAGTCAACTTCATTTTACGTGATTCACCCTGTATTTTGTTAAAACTCTCTAACTTGATTCGTTCAAAAGTTAGCATGGGGGGGGTTACTTTATGGACAGACTGTATAATTAACACAAGCACTAAAACATCGAGCCACTCGAAGCTTCCAAATGATTCAATCAAACAGATAAAACAACAAAAACCAAATGGAGGTAACGAAATATCTCGAAAGTTACAAAAGACGAATCCCTGACCTGGCGCCCACACGTGCAACTAGTGTAGATGTTCTCTTATTTTCTATTTCACTTATTTGCGTGTTACTGACAAAGATAACTAGATGTGCGATATGACTATGATTAAACCAGTCTTATAAATTTACTATAATTTACTATAACCTGCGTGGAGTGCATTACTTTTCACGCAAATTCTATGCACCTGGCGCATAGAGACAAAGATAAAAATTTGGTCGACGGCATGAATGAATGTGAAAACTCTTATTACCTAGTTTATTCTCTTTGGAAGTATCTAGGTAAACCTTGATACTTTGATCCAAAGAAACACCATATGCAACGTCGTAAAGACGTAAACACATAATACATAATTTATAAATAAGACCACTGATATCTTACATTCACTCTCACTAAAGTTAATGATACAATTGGTAAATCTTGCATAACAGATATTTTCAGAACCATCGAGGCTTATGTAAAGGCTTTATATGACGAAAACTAGTCGCCCCAGAGAATTAAGGGTTAAATACTACTTAATGGAGGTTATATGTTTTATTATGTCATTACATTTTGTTTAATATTAACAAATTTAATACTACTTCTGCCTTCATCAGAGTTAATGACTGCAATGACTAAATTGCTGCTCTCTATGAAATAGTGTAGAAGGTATTGTAACCAATAGTGTAACAAATGATATAAAGTTAAATTTCATTTGTAATAATTCTATTTAAAATGCTTCATATTGAAACTTAATATAATTTTCTTGAAATTTAAATATACATACTACAACAGATTCATATATTTATATGCAATATATATCGAAAAGAACCTATTTTTAATATTCAATAAAAGTTCCCTCGTTGAAGAGGTTCAAAATGAAAATAATTGCCGATTATATTTGATATTTAATTTATAAAAGTATCCTTCATAAAATTATAACCTAAAGCGGTGATCTGTCATTCCAACAATTTCATGTTTTCCAGCATCCAGTTGACAACTTTATGTTCGACTGCATCATAATACCTTTGTTTATGACACTGTTTAGCGACCATAAAGTAGCACTTTATTGTACTAGTATTATAAAGAACAGCACCTCCTAGATTGACTCCGTTTTTGTAAGGAAGATTATCTAGGCAGCACTGATAAACAAGTTAAAATGGACTGTTGTCAATGTCACAAGAAATGTTAAAAGAAAGTTTGGAATTTAGGAAGGAATCTTCGTTTAGTTGCATTCACTTCTTTGGCAACAGTGCAAGAGAACTTCTATCTCTTGCACAAATTTCTCATTTGGTGCATCCTTCCATGCCCTTACTAGTCATTTGGAATAAATTTGACAATTTAATAAATTTAAATGTCATTAGTCAAAGCATACTAAAATATTTTTCAGGCATTTTCAATCGAGTTAGTTATGTCCAATCGACAATTTAAGAAAGAAATCTTCCTCAACTAAGGCAGTCGAACATAAAGCTTTGTATGCAACTCGTACATAATCGGACTTATTTTCATCGCCTCGCCTAAAAGACTCGCCTTATTTTTATCAGACTCGTTTACGCTCGCTCGTCCATAAACTAAGGCTCGACTAAGGTCCAATAAAGTCCTACACTATGTACTTGTTACATAAATGTCTATTATCACAAATATACCTAGTAAGTATAGCAGCACTAATTCGAGACATATTATCGATAACGCTACATTTGCCAATTTTTATTAAAATCTATAGTTTCATTAATATCTATAGCAAATCAGTGGTAACGTAGAGACATGTTATTGATCCTTGGATATAATCGTTCCTGGTTGCTATTTTTAAATAACTGTTTACGCTATACCCATATACTTACCCTAAATAACTAACTATAAAACTGTTACAAAGAAAGTTTTGTTTACGCTCGAAACCGCAACAACTGCGAAGGTAATTCATAGCCACTTTGACATATATTATATAACTTTTCCACTGCATAACTAACTAGTAGTAACTTCTTCATTTCTCCAATAGAGTAAAGTTCCATAGAGTTACTAGTTTTTGTATAAAATAGACACCTTCCCATAATTTTTTACCATTATTTAATTTGCATGTAATTTTCCAAATCTTTCTTTTAGGATATTTACTATTTTCGTCTATTTAAACTTTGTATACGTTTTATGGATCACGTAGAATTAGAAATATTTTAGTTCGATGTTTATTTGCACAATACTTTTAAACTGTAATTAACTCTGGATTTGTATTTGCGGTCAACAATAACACTCGTGTCAGCTCACCCAAATAATTTAAGTTTTTTATATGAAAAAGCATGATATATCTACCTGCTATAAAATCTGCCATATACCATATCAACCTTAGTTAAATAAACAGCATAATGAACGCTGTTCAAAGAGTATTAAGTCTGAAATCATTTGTTAAGAATCAGACTGAATAATCTGTAAATAAGGTTTGAGTTAATGATGTTTGCAGAAAAAATATTTTAAATCAAGAAAAATACATATTTTCCAGTATCTTAAAGATAACACTAATAATTTATCGTTTCTTTTTAAATAAAGTTAATGTTTTACAATGTTTCTCTGATTACTATTAATTTTCGTTTTGTATGAAGTATTTGAATTTCGTTCGAAGAATTTTTACAAAAGTTTGTTGATAAACGTTACATATTACATTTTATTATACATGTAAAATAAGCTGTGATATGACAAACTGCAAGGAATATATAAATAAGTTGCCCATATTATGACTACCTAACTATTTTTGGGCCATGGATAAAAAATGAGTATTTTGTGATTGAAACACTTTGGAAGGGCCATTTTTTAAATTTTCTATTAAAGACAAAGTCAAACGGGTAGACAAACTAGTTCAATGCCAGGGCATTGGTTGAATGCTCCCCAGCCTAGTGTACATGTGTGCTAAAAATTCCGTTGAGGCACAGGAAGGAATTACCCCTATAATATTTTTGTAGACGACTTCTGGTTGATAATGTCTGTAACTTATTTGTGGTGCGTTTTCATGATTCATAGTTTGTTTCTTTTGGGGATTAAACCACTTGTAAAATATTTATAATATTATTTTATCACAAATTATACAGTGGTTTTTTGGGGCAAACTTTAGAAGTTTTTATTAATATATTTTATTCACAACCATATATTTATTACCTACTAACTTTTTAGAAGTTTGAATATTGGTCACTGTTAAATTTTACTTCTTTCCAGGTCGGGAAGTGATCATTTTCTATTCAAGGATGGGAAGTAAAACATCTGAAAAATGCAATACTATGGTTATATTTTGAGTGACTTTAAATTTGATAAGCCATGAGTCATAGACAAACCCATAGACATTATATTTATTTATATTTATTTATACAAAATCAGTTTACAAAATAAATAAGTGGATAATTACGGACCTACATATGCGAAAACAATTCAATAGAAATCTTTTAGGTAGAAATTTCTACTATCTATCTAAAGCAAACAGCGTTTATACAGGTTTATATAGGCCTACTACTTAAACAAATTTAGTTATTAATAATCAACTGTCTGTGTGACACTAAACAATTTATGCCATCTTTGTTAAATAAATCTGTTAATAAATGTGTAAACATAAACAGTTAAATAAGCACATAAATAGTATTACAAAACATAGGTATTTTATTTAAATATACTGTTGATGACGTTATGACAAAATTAAGTTTTGACATAGCCAAGAAGTAAAATTTTCAATGATTAAAACAAAATTTAACAATTTGCTTACTACTTCTTTGTTATTTTTAAGTAGGTAAATGTTTTCTTTTTTTTTAACAATAACAGTTTATTTACTGCTGTTTTAATATTTTTGATTGATTCTTCGGTATATCTTATTGCTTATTATATACTTAAAATATTTTTATTTTCTAACGTTCAGATAGGAATATGAATGTTGACATTTTAGGATCTTAATCTAATAATAATAAAAACTACAAAGTTATTCTTCATAATAAAATTAAATTTTCCGTCAACGCCTCTTCAACATCTTACTGTAATCTACCCTCTGGAAGGCTCATATCTCTTAATTTTATATTTTCGTAAAACTTTGAAGATAGATAAACATTTTATTCGGCGTGGAACACTAGCATAATTACTCTAGCAATGTAGGAGCCACTAAAAACGTTTTATGGAAGAATACAAAAATTGTTGAAATCATAAACGAGAAAGCGATTAAATCAAATTGGTACGCCATTAAACTGAGAGTTATGAACATCAATAAATCATAAACAAATTGTTATTCCGGCTATTTCTGGCACGTACGTAACAGACGCAAATGCAATTGAAGGTGTAATGGTTGTCAACCAGGCGTGCTGGCCGACCTAAAAGTGGGTTCTCGCCAATGGCATGGTTTTTTAACCAGTCTATAAATGCAACACTTCCAGCTATTTTTAGCGAAAAATTTGATACTCGTGCAGGTTAGCGGTGTATTTCCAGGAGGCTAATTCTATGTATGTTGGCCATCTAACGAACTATGCCACTGAGGATAGAAATAATTTCATAGTTACACATAACGATTACTCTTTATTGGTCATAAAATATGAAAATTATTTCTCTATTTTTAGTATTCCTATCTCCTATAGGATTAAGTATCAACTTCAGGGAAAATTCGTAATTGCTAGATCAGTTAATAACTATACCTTAATATCAGCAAGGTCAAAGTATTTATAGCAGCATTATACAATGTTAGTAGTGGTGAGAAACACACAGTAGTGCCCTCTTTGGGTCTTTGCTACTATCTATCTGACAATGGTTGTCAAATTCACAGACAGTAGTAAGCAGATCATTATCTATCTATCAATTTGACAATAATTGTCAGACAGATAGTAGCAAAGACCCAAAGACGGCACCATGGTATGTTTTTCACCACTTCTAACATTCAAGATGCCCCTTAAGCAATCATGTCGCAACATCATTCATCGATTTCACTACCTATGGCATTCTGACGAGCGCATAATAAGCGTGAAACTTATCAATGGTAATTGATCTCGATGAAGGATGTGGCGACTTCCATGAAGATGCCGGAGTAATGCAACGCCAGTCAGGGCATATTGCCCGTGGAGTACGAGTAGTTGTTTTCGGCATCTTCTTCAAATTAAAAAAAAATTATACAATATATTATTATTATTATTATTATTATTTTTTGGGTTGTTACAGTAGCTACTCCCCACGTCCGTGGGATAAATAGCTATTGAGTCCGGGAATCGTGTGCCCTGAGTAGACATAATGAGCCCAGAATGACCGCATTCTGCATTATTCCGGCTAGAAGATCTGCCGAATTTCGGCATGGCGGTATAATCTTCAGTTTCGAAAGCAGTGTATCTCTTGCTCCACCGAGGTCTCCTATTATCATTACCACAAGCTTCACAGTATGTTCTGGATGGAGTCTGCGGAGTTCGAAGAAAGGTCTCGATATTTTGTCCGTTTCTAAAATCTTGGAAGACAATGTTGGTCTCGGCAAGAGCCGAGAACTCAATGACAAACATTGTCCAGAGCTGGTGGTCGAGGAGGACTACATCAGGTTTATAAATATTATTGACTCGAATCTGCCTGAGCATGGGAAAAGAGTAGTTCCAATAAATTCGGCACTTCTCATTCCCTACAACGAACTCAATGTCCCCCGGAGCGTATGGCAGGACTGGTGTTTTATCTATCTCGTACGAGTGCCGTAGAAAGTAGTAAAGCACTCGTAAACCCTCATTATGTCTATATTATAGGCCAAGACTGCATATGCTGACAAGCGGAGAGCAGATGAATAATTGTCTCCGGCACCCTATGGCAGGCCCTGCAGTTGACATCAGGGACCTCCATACCCATGACACGGCTTCGACAGACGAGGATGTTATACACCATCCTGGCAAGCCATTATAAATCCCTCGGTCTCTGACTTAAGTTCCGCTGATCTTAAAAAAGCAAAGGTCAGCCTTTCGGATAAGCCATGGTCTTCAAGGCTCTTATAGAAGACACTGTGCAATGGGTTATTCTTTTGCAGCTGTAGAAGATTGCGACCTTCTGCAGCTTTAACTTGGGCTTTCAACTGAACGGGTCAAAACTCGGTGACAGAGTCTGGGTTTTTCCGTTCAGCGCCGAGTTCATCAGTTGCTCTTCGTGCTGCCTTAAATAGAAATGCTCCGACCCCTGCATTTTCATAGTCTTGGACCATGCAGAGGAGGTGATCCGAACTCCTAAGTACCTTGCAGGCTCCATCCAGTACCATTCTGCTGTACAGACACCCAAAACTCAAAGATTTGGCAAACAATTCCAAATATTGCCTAAAAATGCCTATATAATATTAAATTTTACTAAACAATTCTCTTTTTAATTTCAACTAGTGACCTCGGAATCAAGCATTCGTTCAAACACATTTGATACATTTGTTATGGTTTAGTTTATTTATTAATCAAATAAGTAATATATTAGTTAGCAGCTGACTCTTGGTTTGTTTTATAAACTTTGTCGCACCAGCCGACGACGTAACTAAGATGTAATCATATAATATAGAAATTGTATCGTTACAAAATGTTGATTCTTGATATTTTGATTCATTCTGTCTTGTAAAACCACTTGCAGTGGAAGTATTTTAATATATCCGTATTAAATTAGTCTTTCCATATTTTTAATAAAATCCAAATTTAATCTTTTTACACATTAATAAAAAATATGAAATGCAGTATATACGGAGTGGTAGTTGGAGTTATTTCTGTGATGCATTTATATTAAATAGGTATAAGAGTTTAAAATGAGACAGAATGTTTTTCTTAAAAATTGTTGAAATCCTTTAAGAGACCGATCTTTGTATCCTTTAGGGTAAGGAGCCTAGAATTGTATATCACAAATTCCAAATATTAAACTAACTTAATCTCTTTTTTTGTACAGTTGCTATGGCGATCTCAAACAGCCCCGAAATTACCTTCTTTTTATACAAAATAATTTAACGTTATAGTGTTTTATTTGTGTGGTAGGGAAAAAATAGTTTTCGTCATATGTTGGCTTAATCATCTTAATCACTCATTTTTTATTAACACATTATTCACATAATAGAGATAATGCAGAAGATTGAACGATTTTTTAGAAAAAACAAATAAAAATCATCTTTTCATAAACTTAAAAGAGGAATAGGCAAAGGTGGACAGAGTGCACAGTGCTGAGACAAATTCACAATAAGTCGCAAATATCTCATTATTTCGACGTAAGTTACCCATGGGATATAAAAAAAGGTTACCGGTTTCCTTGCTATTACAGTATTTTGGTTCTTTATTGTCCAAAGGTTGACTAAATGTAATATATAGTTGTTTCTAAATTTGCTGTTATCAGGTAAGATATTATGAAAAAATTTTAAATTTTTTCTATCCCTTCATAATAAACCTTCTAAAAATGCATCAAAATACAAATTCAATCCCTAAGGATACGACATTGAAATATTCCATAAAAAGTAACATTTCAGTTTTGGTATTTTAATCGGCATTTTAATATTGCGTATTATTTTTTTCTTATTCATTATCATGTTTAACTTATTTATGTATATGCTTATAAATAGGTAGACTTATTATTTATTATTTATTTACTAAGTATATAATTATTTTCAGCAACAAGTTGGTGATTCAGCAACAATTTGGTGCTAATGCCAATTTTATTATTTTCTCTGTAGTTTATTTTTAGCGTTAAAGTTATGTGGACCATAGAAATTGCGATACTTTTCTTTGTACTCCAATGTATATTTGTATGTTATATTTATTTTTATAAGTTTCTATATCTGACTGAACTGAATTTATATTGAATACTCTATATAATATTTCTAGGAAATTAACATAGCTGTTAATAATTTGAGGTATGAATAAAAACGAACTACCTGCTACTACTACAAGTATTACCTTATTTACGGGTGGGGGGGAATAGGGTAATTACCCCCCATGAATTCAAATTTTACACTAGCAAAAAGCAAAAACGTAATTAGTTAGAAAAACATAAACGTACCTCACTTAAAGATATTTTATTAAACGCTTCTATTTACTATTTCATTTTTGTTCAAAGAAAAACGTAACGTGCATCTAAATGCACAGGTAATTTGACAACATTTTTAGAAAATGTGATTCTTCGAGATACCCCCCGCCATGTTGAAAAGCTAAATCTGCCCTTGATTCTACGTAGCAGAATATACTACGTTTAGTAGTAGTAGTTTACTTTAAAACGAAGGATTTACTAATTTCCAGTAGTATCTACTTTACTTGACAAAGAACATGCTTTACCACAAAGTATATACTCCATATTATGAAGTATCTACTTAACAAGTGTAGTACATTCTTTGAAATGTGTAGTACTTACTTCCGTTGCACATATGGCGCGCGCCGGGCCCTGGCTAACGAGATAAGATATGTTTAAAAGTTTTTGCGAAACGGTTTCAGTTTTGTATGTATTTATAACATCAACAGTCCTTTAAGATGCCTTCGGATGAAGGAAGTGTGATAGAAGAATAACGAGTAACGAGAAAGTGACGTTTTCCCTACTAAACCTAGATAAAAAATATAAAATATAAACACAAAACATTCTAAATTGATGGTATCTAATTGTTTACCTAAATATTTGACGGTATGGGGTATCATCGTCGTAGTCTGTTCTGCAGTATAAATTTTATTTTATATATACCTATTATAAACTCTGTAGCACGCACGGTGAAGCTGCTATGATATCAACTTCGATAATGACGGAGCAAATACTTCAGTTGTTAAAATCGAAGGATTTATTAGTAAAAAGTAGATACTTTAAGTCGTAGTACATCCTACTATTATGTTTAGAAGAATGCAATAATTTTTAGTATTTTCGGAAAAATAGAAGGGAGTATTTGGAAATGTAGTATCTACTTCGTTTTAAAGTAAATACTACCTAGAGTTTACTAATACTTGTAGTAGTAGTAGGTACTTCGTTTTTATTCATACCACCCAATAAGTCACCTCTTGACCCGTTCGGTCAAATAGGTACTTTTTTGCATCTATAATGATTAATAAATCATAAATAATTGAATGGTAGCAAGTAAATCTTTTTTTGAGAAGAAAAAATGAATACTTCAATAACTGAGAACACGGAGCTCATTAGATATAGATAGATATATATTTATTAATTCCTTTGATCATATTAATATGATATTGGCAAGTTACAGTAGTTACAAAAAACAATCAGGTAAAAAGAAAACACAATAAGGCTAATATAGCTATAGGCTAGTTTAAAAAGGCTGTCATTTATACAATCAAGAAACCTCATAATCAAAGACCCTAAAGCCTGTCATTTACACAATTAAAAACGGGTATTCAGGAAATCTGATATGTTATACAGGGCGCCCTATTTCTTGACCCGTTGCATGGGTAACTTTTTTATTAGTAGAGATACAAAAACGCTTAAATGAGCAAATTAGTGCAGTTTCGTATTAGTAATTCTACGGTAAGGCGAAAAATTATATACGGGGAAAGGTTGAAAAGTTATTGACAAAAAACGAAAAATCCAACTTTTCTATTATCCCTCGTAGCTCGTTCATTTGAAGAGTTAGAGAAAAATGCTTCACATGTTTTTTGCAGTATTTTTCATGTAAAATGACATGCACTTGCTACTTTTTATATATCTCTTAAAATGGTTGAGAATCACAGTAAAATATATTTTTTTTAAATGTAATGGATAGGTGGCTGTGACATTAACCGAAAGTCCCCTTTTTTCTCTTTCAGATGATATAACATAGTCCATATTTTATCTTTACAAAAGTAATAATAATCGTTGTTTTTAAAGAAAGTTTATTGTCGCATCAATAATGCTATGGATTATGGAACAAAATAATGTTTTGAGAACAGAAATTATTAATTAATTAATTATATTGAAGTAAATGTTCGAAATGACCACCATCCTGTTGGATACATAGTAAGCAACGTTTCTGGATACTTCTTAAAACATTATTTATTGTATGTCCATGTATGCTTCTAATTGCATCTTGAATCCTGACTTTTAGATCCTCTATATCTAGAGGAGCTGTCACATAAACTTTATCTTTCAATAACCCCTAAAGAAAGAAATCTAAGGGGGTCAAATCAGGTGTTCGCGCTGGCCAGTCGATATCCATTCTATTTCCTATAACATTATCAAACTGTTCATGTAAATATTGTTTTACCTCGCGGGAATTATGCGCAGGTGCTCCATCGTGTTGGAAGTATTTAAGATTTCTAAAAATATGAAGTGGTAATTCATTTAAATATTCCTCTGTTAGAGTATTCCTTAGAAAATGAAGGTAATTATTCGCATTCAAATTATCTTCGTAAAAATATGGGCCAATAATTTTGCCAGAAAAAATTCCACACCACACATTTATCCCAAATTGACGTTGATTTCTTCTTTCAGAAACAAGATGTGGATTTTCTCGGCACCACATTATGTTATTATAGCGGTTAAAAATACCATTGTTGGTAAATCTACTTTCATCACTGAATAAAATCTTTTTCCAGAAGTCTAGATCCTCTTCGCATTTTGAAATGTACCATCGACAAAATGTCATCCTTCTTTGATTATCAGCTGGATATAAAGCATATGGCATATGGAATAATGATAAGGCTTTAAATTGTTACCTTTTAAAATAGCTCTTACAGTTTCCTTGGAAGTGTTGCAGTGATGTGCAATTTCTGCAGTTGAAGAATCTGGTTTAAAATTTACATAAGCCAAAACATTTATTTCAGTGTCTTCATTGAAGTTTCTTTCATCCTTAGGCTTTGAAAAAGAACCGTATAATCGTATATTATTTTCCAGCTGTCTAAATATTCTATGATGGGGTTGTCTTCGTTCCATGTAAGTTTCAAAATAAAGATTCGCTGCAGCTTGTGCATCTCGATTTTGGTTATAATAACAAAATAGCATATCATTTTTCTCTTCGTTGGTGTACATATTTGCAACACTATTATTTTGTATGCAGTATTAATAATAAACAATAAACTACTTAACAAAAACTAAAAATGTCACTTATGATCTGTCAATAATTAAATGCCAACTAGACGTTTTTAAAAATATCAGGAATCTTATTTTTTGTTTTATTTCCATAGCATTCTTGATGTGACAATAAACTTTCTTTAAAAACAACGATTATTATTACTTTTGTAAGGATAAAATATGGACTATGTTATATCATCTGAAAGAGAAAAAAGGGGACTTTCGGTTAATGTCACAGCCACCTATCCATTATATTTAAAAAAAATATATTTTACTGTGATTCTCAACCATTTTAAGAGATATATAAAAAGTAGCAAGTGCATGTCATTTTACATGAAAAATACTGCAAAAAACATGTGAAGCATTTTTCTCTAACTCTTCAAATGAACGAGCTACGAGGGATAATAGAAAAGTTGGATTTTTCGTTTTTTGTCAATAACTTTTCAACCTTCTCCCGTATATAATTTTTCGCCTTACCGTAGAATTACTAATACGAAACTGCACTAATTTGCTCATTTAAGCGTTTTTGTATCTCTACTAATAAAAAAGTTACCCATGCAACGGGTCAAGAAATAGGGCGCCCTGTATATCTTAACATTCGCGCACATTTATATATATATACACATTCTCCCACAAGGAGATTTTTTATTTTCTTTTAAATACATTAAATTCTTTTTCCTGCCTAATGCAAACGGGCAGATGATTCAGGAACTGTATAGCTTTAAAGACTGGGCTTTTCTCGTACAGCGACAGTATTTCCTGTGAAGTAGTTGCTGTCGGCATCTCCCTCAAATAAATAAGTATCATTGTCTTCCTCAAAGAGAATAGAGGTCACTGCTTTAATGGCAGTTGCAAAAAATCTGGTCGCTATCTGTCTGTCAATTTGACAGTAATTGTCAGACGGAAGTTCATATTTGTAGCAAAGACCAAAAGAGGCACTACTGTGTGTTTCGTACCACTACTAATCTACAAGAGTTTTCTCTCGTCTATCTTTTCATGAAGATAATTTCTTTAGCTATTGCGCAGTTCTGGAAGATAACTAATAAAACAGTAGCCATGTTACTCTTCTCCATACTAGATGACGTACGCCATAGTAAAAACAGTTTTTATACTAAAGGTATCAGCTACATCATAATAAAGCCTTGAAGTCGAATACTGTTTTTGCTTTTTCAATAATATTTTTAATAACCTATTCTGTACTACCTACTTCCACGGCTTCCAGATTGTTGGTGTATATGCCACCCATATTATACAGTATTTTAGAACGAATTCAACTAAGGATTTGTAGATAATTATTAATTTATTTTTGTTAATATGTCACTCAGTGCATACAATCTATCCAATAATAATCCAAGTTTTTTGTTAAGTAACTCATGTGTTGATCACATCTTATGCGTCGATCAATCATTCCTCCTAGATATTTTTATAGGAAATTATTTATTTTATAGGTAGGTATAGGAAATACAAAATATATTTAAGACGTTAATTGTTGTAAGGCAACGCTTCAATTTTCATATTTGCAGAAGTAGTATTCAGTAAAAAAAGTATTTGTTTCAGTTGTTGATTATAACATATATTAGAGTACCTACCTATATAGATATAAACTAATATTATCGACTTTCTATTTGTGTAAGGGCTTATTTCGAACATCGTATATTTTGATAGGTACTCTATGCTCAGAGGGTAATAAATTTAATTATTCTATAACAAAAGTTAGTTTTTTTTTTTGTAAAAAGTAAAACGAAAATTTAATAATGTTGAAACCTGATATAAATAGTCTTGATTGTTCCAATTCAATAAAAGCATATATATTATTAATAATTAATAGACAGTATTTTGAAATAAAAGCGTGATACATTCCTTTTTATATTATATATGTTAATTTAGAACTAAACTGGGAAATCAGTGTGTGACTAACGAAAAACCTTGCATTTGCTTCCTCGCTTGTGTGACTAGACTACTTATTTTTAGAATAAGTTTACGCAAAAGGCTTCATCACAATATTAAATTATTATAAGAAGTAATGTGTAAATTTTACCGATACACAGATGATTCTATAATCTAATATTTATCTGTATTTTCTTAACTCTGTCTAGCTCACCACATATCTGTTGCCAAATGTGATATTTTTGTTTCCAAGTAGCTGCTCTCTTAAGTCTGTCGCGTCAGTTCTCACTAGTCCTCTGAGATACTGGACTCGGGTGACCGCGCAATTTAGAAAAAAAACTTGAACATTCGGTATGGCAGCCCGAAACGAACCGCAAAATTTTTCGTCGAAATAATAGTGTGATAATTAGTAACTAATCTAAAAATGTTTAAATATTAGTGAACCTTTAGGTTGTTTAAATTTATATTAGATATAAACACCTGTGGCAGTAAACACTAAATAACACTAGTGATAAAATAAACTTAGTAATCTACATTTCCTGTGAGTTAACTATTTTAATTTTACGTAAATAGCTTATTAATATACGGCTAAAAACACATTTATTAATTCTTCGCTCGCAGCACAACAAGATTGAGAAACTTAAATTTTTTGAAACCTACGCCAAAGCATAGTGCCAAGGCGTTTCAATTTTAGATTATGTTGTGCTCTTAGCTGCCTATTGTTTGATAAAAAATAATTATATTAAATACCTTTCACGACATTTTGTAGAATTGCCAACTGACTATATTAAATCAACAGTTGCACCATGATACAAGTTGTAACCAATGACTGGTGAAATAATACTTCCAATAACAGTAAAATTGCATTTAGTACTTTTTCTGAGATATGGCTGAACGAAAGGCAAAGTTGAAATCTCTAGGAAGAAGTGCCAGTACTGAGTCTACAGAGTATTCGATCACAATGGGTAAATCTGTGAGGAAAAAAAGTAAAAGAGCGAAGCCGAAAGAAAGGTGGCTACTCACTAGGAAAACATGGAGATATATGGCAGATGCTGGCAAGAAATTAATTCCCGAGGGAGCACAAAATCGCCCAGAGGATATTCCTAAGATAGAAGCATATTTCCAAGAAGTATGTAAAAAAGAGCCTAGATTTCTCCTGTGGCGTAAAAACTCATATCCAGGTGCGCTAGGCTTCAGGAAGAAAAGAAGCGTTAACAGAAAAGGTGGAAGTTGTCGGAAAGCTTGCTCAGCAGATGAAGTAAGTTTGGGTAAACCAGATAGACCAACCCATTTAGATATAAAACCAACCACGCTTGGTAAATTTGATGTAAAAAAACTGAAGGAAGATTTTTTAAACAGAGATTCTCCCACAACAACATTCTCTAGTTATGATAAGATTATGAGTAGTACTGAGAAACTGAACGACGATCCAGAAGAGAAACAGTTGGTGAATATGTTAAAACAATATTTAAGCCTGGATGAGAAGGATTCTCGCATAAGATCTCAAGCAGATTTCAGTTATCAAGATCTTGTAGACAAACTCCAGCGGCACTTGACCTCAAGCAGTAGAGATTATGGAGGTACGAACTACACAGGGTACGTTCCTCATCAAAATGTTCATTTTCAAGGAGATCTCGTTCATAAATCATTGTCTGATACGCTAAGTAGATATTTTGGACAATCAGGAAACAGAGACAAAATAATTTCTGACTTATTAACGAATAGAAAGGCTTTAGAAAAACTTTACTTTGAACTACGTAAAACTAAAGGTTTCAGAGGTAGCAGAGGAGGGACTGGTTATACCACATCGTATGCTTATGGACCACAGAGAAGTAATTATGAAAATACCAATAAAAATAGGCATACTGACTTCAGTGCTGCCACTCATCCACCTCCACTGATAGAAGTTCAAAGTGAAACCTTAGAGGAGATTACTTTCCGGAATGGGGGTACTCAGACTCTACCAATCTCTGAAGCTGTTTTGGCAAAAATTGAAGAGGAATACAGAAAACTGCAAGAAGAGAGGAATGAAGAGGATTCACTTAGAGATCCACAAAAACCAAATCGTAGAAGAAGCAGTGTGGACAATGATGACGTTTCGCAATCAGTGAGTGACACCATTAAACGGTACTTGCGAATGGCGCGTAAAAAGAGCGTTGATACAGATAAAGCAGACAGGTTTAAACGCGTGAATTATGACAGAAACTTAAGAAACATTAAAGCTAAAGGTGAAACAACTAAACCAGGTGACGATGATGGTTTAAACAAGGGCTGCCAAACAAATGAAGATTGGATCTTAACTTACCGTGATTTAAAATTTGCCGATGTGTACGATGTTTCCGACGTAGAGAGCAGGTTCTCTAGTTCGCGCAGTAGTGTTGAATTTGGGGTTGTGGATGGCAGTGCAGTGTCCACTCCATCTTCACCACCAACTGTTAAGAGCAGTCAGTCTTTTTTAAGTCACTTGCTTCACGGCAAGCACGAGAAACATGATAAACCTAATAAATCTTCTGCAGCAGTGTCGACGGCGGGGGCGATGCAGAAGAGCAAGTCGTCCTCCAGTGTGATGCACCATGGCAGTCGACTCATGGCGAAGAAGATTTTCAGGTCCAGATCGAAGAGTCAGACGAGGGCTGCACATACGCCTTGTAATTGGACGCCTCAGGTAAGTTTCACATTTTCAAAGCTGTTTTGTTCCCATTGATATTATTTAGAATTATATTGCTGGTTTGATGAAGGTAGAACCTATCTGAATCTGAAATTGAAAATAGCTGTTCTTGATCAACTACATATATCTTATTACATCATAAGTATTTCAATTAATACATTATATTTGTATAATTCTCTTTACTACCTACAATGACCACTTTTCAGTAGTTTTAAAGAACATAAATTAAGAATTATAGAGCTATCCATTTCTATGACATATAAAGAGTAACTTTATCCATCGTAATATTTAAGAATTTTAATAAGGATCACATAGTTTATTAAATCTAGATTTATTCATATCGTTTGTACTTTCTTTGTTGCATATTTTGTTGTTTTATTCCAGGTGTCAAATATTATCTATATGTAAATATAACTTAAACAAATTGGCATGTCGTCCTGTCGTAATAATTTATTTATTTATTTATTTGATCTTATTTGATACTTTATTATTATTGTGGAGATTTACAAAACTCTTAAATACATTATAGCACTAAAGAAACAATACAAATGAGTAATTTAAATGGATAGTTAGTACCTAACTACAGATCATACTTTCTAGTGACATAAGTTTTGTTCTGTAACCTTTCAAACCAGTCGGATTTTGGTGTTTCTTTTAATACATTTTAACTTCTAAGAGGTTCACTAGAAGATTCAAATAAAACTACAACATTCAAAGTATTGGTAGTACAAATAGAATATTTCAGTTTTTTGCATATTTGCTTCTTTATAATATATTTGCAGTTATGCTACTATAGGCAGGCTACTATAGGCAGGCTACTATAGGCAGGCTACTAGAAAAAATCGTGGGATCTTGAAGATCCGAAAAATAGAATGTAGTAAATTCATTTTAGGTAAAATCAGTTGAGAATGTTATCCTGTTGTTATGGTGAAGCGGTATATTTCAGTGTTCCACACCACATAAAAATTTGCTTGCTAAAAAAATTGTTGGTCTCAGTACTCGCTTAACAGAATTTGACTTATATTTTATAACTAACAATCTACATTACGAACCGAGTCGGTTCTGGAAAATCAGTTTGGGTGGTTCTGAATCTATATATAGATGACGCTGAAAACTCACAAACAGCTGATTTGGTTGACTATGGCAAGGTCTGTTTTGTGTATATCTGTACTGTTACTTCATAAGCATCAAGTTTTATAAACTTCCGCAAAATTGAGACCTAGTCACCTATGACTTTGTAATACCGATTCATTTCATTAGGAATTTTTATCTTCTTTTATATAATTTACGATTCTTCATATATTTCATTTTTTGATAGTTTGAAATACCTACTAGAAAAATATCTGTACGATATTATATGGTAATAACCAGAAGGAGTATTTTCCAAATTTGTGTTTACTATAACATATTAAATTTTATACTAAATACATACAGGGTGTCCACCTAGTGCGCGTAAGTCCAATATCTGGGTTAATAAAAGAGATAACTTAATTTTTTTTTCTACAGGGTTGTCTAATATCCCGAGCTGCACAAAATGAAAATATATTTACATATTCAGGGTGTTCAGTTTTTCCTGGACAGGTACCAACTTCGTTTTTCTAAATGGAAATATATATTTTTTATTGCTTTTTCGAACTAAACCCTTGATTTTAGTAGGACTTTCATCAGCCTTCCCTATACCTATCTTCAACTGTTTTTGAAATATTGACAGGTGAATATTGACATTTTTGCAACTTTGACACCTTGTAAAATCTAAGCGGTTTGAGATCAAGCAAAACGGTTTGCACATTTCTATCTTAACTTTTCATAAGCTATCGTTTGGTACTAATTTCAAATTTATACAGGAATCAAAAATTTTCAAAATTTTCAGAAAATTTTAAATTTTTGGATAATTCTGAAATTAGTACCAAACGATAGCTTATGAAAAGTTAAGATAGGAATGTGCAAACCGTTTTGCTTGATCTCAAACCGCTTAGATTTTACAGGGTGTCAAAATTGCAAAAATGTCAATATTCACCCGTCAATATTTCAAAAACAGTTTAAGTTAGGTATAGGGAAGGCTGATGAAAGTCCTACTAAAATCAAGGGTTTAGTTCGAAAAAGCAATAAAAAATATATATTTCCATTTAGAAAAACGAAGTTGGTACCTGTCCAGGAAAAACTGAACACCCTGAATATGTAAATATATTTTCATTTTGTGCAGCTCGGGATATTAGACAACCCTGTAGAAAGAAAAATTAAGTTATCTCTTTTATTAACCCAGATATTGGACTTACGCGCACTAGGTGGACACCCTGTATATGCAAAAACTGTAAAATCGTGAGCTTAAACCTTAAGCTCTAATAATAATAACTTAAGGTCTTTTAACCCTCTTCACCATTTATAGGAAGTTGAGTAGGTAATGGGAATATCGAAATCGGAGCGCGGATTATTAATAATCATTCTTAATAATGTATATTTATATTATTTTAAGGCATGGCAGTGAGGAGGTTTACGTTTTATTAATTTTTGTACATTTTTCTGTTAATGAGACATTTATACAAAATTATATTACTAACTTTAGTATTAAGGCATTTTAAAGAAAGAAATAAAAAATTGAATTAGTAATAAATGCTGTTGTTAAAGATATATAAATAGGTATACAAAAAAAATACAGCTAGAGCATAACTAAATTCTAAAACTTTAAAGCACAATATTTTGTTGATATATAGATATCAGTAGTATTTGAACCACAATCCTTAAATTCAAATTATGGGTTTAAGGTAATTACTAATATTATCTTATAGGTAATTGTCAATGTGGCCCAGCTTTTAAGGTAATGTAATTTATTGATTTATAACGAGCTATCTGTTTCTGAATTAAAACACTTTTGAAATATCGGTCTATTAAAAATATCACGAACCGAATTTGTTGCTATTTTTTACTAGCAGGAAATCGTGGAAGCAACAAATTTTTTTGTTTAATTTTTTTAAAAGTATTCTAGCTGGCCTGAAGTTTTGTGGGGTGTCGGACTTTGTTGTAAATCTGTACCAGGAGCAGTAAATTCGGTTTCTGATATATTTCAATGCTCCAAATATCCAAGCTATATGCTATATTGCTATATTATGCTCCTCAAGAATATTTTACGATAAAAATCGTAGGAGCAACACATTGTTAAACATTTTAGATGCCACCAGTTTGTGCACATTCGGCGAGCCTCCTTATTAATGGTTATTACACTACTTTAGAAGGAGCAACAAATTAGGTTTTTACTATTTAAACTCCGGCGTGTTATGAATACTTTCAGATTAAAATCATAGTAGGAACAAATAGTTTAAACATTATAACAGCTGTAAAGTTTTGTGCGGTAGGCGCGCCTCGTGTATGTATTTTTATCATTATGGGGGGGGGGGGCAAGAACCGTAATATAAAGCTGCCCCCCCATTATGTTTTTAAATATCTGGTAAATGGTTCGAGCAACAAAATCAGGAATAGAGCAACAAATTAGTACAGAATTAACTCTAAGTTATGAGATAGGTACGACATTATTTTCGTTGGATCCAGCTTAATATACCTACCTACAGAATGCACAGGATGTCACACTTAGGACATGTAAACTTGAACTTCTAACAATACTATTTTTTGTTTTTGTAAGAAACAGATTAAAATCCATCTGATAGTACTATTTCAACTAGATTATAGCATGCTCCAGTATTAAGTACCTAGTTACACTTTTGCTATTGCTATATAAGATTTTTCCTATAAAAAGCGCTAGATCATAGCAGTATCTACGTGTGTGTATTCTGTGGAGAAGTACAACTATGATATAGTAGATTGGAACTTGGTTGGTTGCGAATGAATGCTTTACCCATTGTCTATTCGCTTGTAGGTCAGTGAATTCACAGAAGCTAGGGTTAGAAGCTAAGTGAATACATATTAAGGCGTCATTTGTTTAGTAGACATACCATCCTTCGAATAAGATGTAAAAAGTAAAAAATCCCTACCCCACGACAGTGTCACAAATATATAGAGATAATTTCTAACTTAGAGGTTTCTGGTGGCTTCGGTAATTATTCTTAGTTGGAGACATAAGTGATCGTTAAATAAGAAATATCCTCTGTTTATACAGATATCATCTATAACTGCAACATGGATTATTAATTGTCATAATTGTGTATTTATATTAACTATTTTTAATTGTGTTATTATTCCTTTGGCAAAAACACAAATCCTGTCATTTACTGGTAGACTGTAAATATACAATAATTTACTATTATTTATTTACACTGAATATAAAAAACTGCGTGGGATCAAACATATTAAGTGCTTTCTCCCATTTTCTGTGACAAAATGATCTGAATATATTGTGGAACATACGAAAATGACGCTTTGTTGATTTATTGTGTTAATAGAAAATATAGTAAGGAGCATTTGTAAAGATTCTGGTACCACAATTTTGTTACTGTTATAATTTTAGTTTTGTATCTGACAGTCTTAATATGTTTTTTTAATCGTCTGGACTTCAAATAAAAGAAATGCTTACATAGTCACTTATTTTGAATCATATGTTAAATAATTTATAGAATAAAATTTGTTTACGCAACGATATAGTCCATACCTACTATACCTATATCTCTAAAAAAATATATATATAACGTAGGTATATTTTTTTGGCAAAAACGTTAAATTCAGTTGTTTAGGTATTTTGCCAAATATTATGTATTTTTTTATGTTCTTGGGATCTCAAAGTAACAAAATACATATCATTTGAGCGTCATTATTGACGCTATTTAGTATAAAATATTGTTTTATTAGAGAAAAGATGTTAAAAGTCGAATGGTTTGCATGACTCCCTTCTCTTCCTGTGTATACGTACTCTATACACTTTACATGAATTGCTATCCATAATATAATATGGCCGGCCGGAATTCCTAATTTAACACCTCCATATTTTATTTTTACGGCTTCCTAAAAGTTATGTGTATTTACGCTTAATGCAACTTTCGTAATATCAAAGAATTAAAGCAAAATAGCTCGTATGAAGTCAAGCAAGCAATTCTAGTAGAGACTCGATAGAGAGCAACAGACTAGTTCATACAACGCATAAAAGAATGCCGCAAAAGGGGTTCATCTGATGCATTTCGCATTTAAGTAAGAAAACTCCTACATTTGTAGATTAACTTCTAGTTCCGAAACTACCAACATTACTGATTACCAGTAGGTCAATTATGGAACGGCGTCAGCAGCAATAGACCAGTAGGGTCATCAAAAGTAACTGGCAATTTCGGAACAACTGTGCACTCGTCATTCATTTTTTAATACTTATATGGAATTTATTTTAAAAAATATTGATGATAGACTCTGTGATGATGATGAATTTCTGATTTGCCATTTGTGAGAGAAGTTCTATACAAATACATAAAAATATGCAGGGTAATCTATATTTTCTTTAACTGTTTGTACAGAGCGACTCAGATTTTATCCGAAATGTACCATTAAAATTTGATTGAGTAAAAAATATTAAGTTATAATTGAATACCACTAGTCTTATGCTTGTGCCATATCTGATTCTGTCTAATTCATTCAAGAAAGGGTGCATGTAAAGAACTTTACTGCTTGTAGAATAATTTTTTTTATATGGACTACTATCAGGTGTTCTATGTTGTTATATTACAGCAGGCTAGAAAAATAGCATGCATGTAAATATTTTTAAGTGGTTTTTAAAGAGTTTTTTAGTTTTTGTGCTGCCGCTTTTATATGAATTCGTTGTTAATAGAATGACTGATCGAGACCCCTCATCACTAGTACCTAATGTTCGAAATCAAAATCTGAAGGAAACATTAAAATGTAATAATTGATATTCCGAATCTATAAAAGTAGCGGTGGCTTCAAAATATTACTATAATATCCTCTATTTAAAAACTGATCTTAGCTAAGTCTTGTCAGACATATCAAAGAATTGTACATATCATCAAATCATCAGCAAGTAGCGTACATCAATAATCAACAAGAAAAAGCTTGCTTTGACTAATTATAGGTATATACATAGTACATATATACATTATGTAAACAAAAGCTGTTGACAAATTAAAATAATTTCAATACATTATTAATATAATCAAAATAATTACAATACAGTACACTTTCGTATTTTTATAATTTCGTACTTATAGAGCTATCATACTTTAACTCTTAAATCGATACTTACCTGTGTCGGGAGTTGCGTGAATAGGTACATCTGAATCTCTGAGGAGTGTCACGTCCATTTGTAATTGCCATCCTTGAATTCTACCTACTAACTAGCTTGGCCCCCTTCTCCGAAATATAAAACACCTCATTAGTGGTACTAAATAAAAATGTTATTTCTTATTGTTGCTGTCTCGATGGTTACTTCTATGTTTATCATTTCACAGTATCTGGCTGATGTCCAATATAAAACAGCGAATTCCGGACATATATTGCTCGCAGCAGTTGGCTATAACAACTTTGAGGGTAACTTTTACTTTGAGATGTAAAGGAGAGGCTTGAAAAAGAAAAAGCATTGATTAGGGATATAGCTGCGAGTAATGGATATTCTTTAAGTTTAATTGATAAAATAACTAGGAAACGTCAATTTAAAGAGACACTTGAACTGACACTAAAATGAAAGCGAACATCTGAAATTCATATCTATTTCATATGATCCTTGTTTCACCCGTGGTTTTGGTAAGGTTTTTAAAAATATAGGTATGTCAGTGATTTATTCATCACGAAATAAACTACAACAACTTTTAAGCAATCCAAAAGACAAAATAGAAACTAAGGAAAAGTCGGGAATTTGCGAAATTAGCTGTAAAGAATGCAATCAAAAGTATGTTGGACAAACTACAAGGTCAACTTAAACTAGATTCAAGGAACATATGGCTTATCTTAAATATAGTTGAACAGATAAGTCTAGTGTCGCCCAACATGCATTTGAGAACAACCATAAAATAGATAGTAGCAATTTAAGATTAATTAGAAATGTAACAAATTCCAGGCAGCTGAATGCATTTGACAGTTTGGAAATTGCAAAGCGTAAAAATAGTATGAATAGTGACAGAGGGCCAATCCCATACAGCCCGCTTTATTGGTTAGTAAATCACGGTTCCCTGACCATCGTGGCGATTCACTGAGCCATAGCCACGGTTCACTGAACCGTAGCGATAGTTTATGTAAAAATAGGTCATAATGTTAGCATAAGTTCAGTTTTAATCATCTCCAGCTGATGCTAACTTGGTTGACGAAACGCGCGTCGAGTGAAATATAGTGGTGTTATGTAGAAAACTACGTCAATGTTACATTAATTAGATATTAAATGTTATATTATAGCTATATTAATAGATCGGTACCCCGTACCTTCACCACATCATCGCTAGTGTCAATTACTAACCAACAGACATTTGTTTCGGTGGTGGCTTGAAAATGAAGTATACACTACGCACCTACAATAATTCATCCACGTAAAACTTCAGCGAAGTGCGTTACTCCTAGATGGCGTTACTTATAATCCACTCTCATAATAGCACGACATTTTAGAAAACGTGCCCCTCGCCCAAGGATTGTTAACTGTTTACAGGATTGCTCGATTCCTATACTACAATGTAATCCATAATTGTGACGTCATCAAAGATCCCTTAAAGCAATCTGTCAAAGTCAAACTGCAAACGCGAAAGGGGAATTTGAATTTAAAATTATCAAATCATTAGTTAATACCTTTGTTGTTTGTATTTGTGGGTAATAGCAAAGAGGAATTAGTTTATCTTCTTTGATAATAGTTTCTGTGCATACCTATAATAAGTAATTGCATAATATTTTCCTTGGTTTCTTTATGTTCTTTAATTCTGTGTCTACCAACAAATTGAAATTATATGCACATTTTGATACAAACTATCCGAGTATATCATTAAAATAGGTAAGCATATGCATATACTTTTTTAATTATGAACATATTCGGAAGCAAAGATTCTGTAGAGAAATATGAACGGAAAAAGTGTGATGTTGGGTTATGCTGTAAGATGTTCAAGATATATTTTGCGGTTTTAAGTGTATATTTACGTAAATTTGTTAGTGCTTATCTTTACCATCTTCTTAATAGTTAAAAGATACTTACATACAAGGATGATTAGTTTTATATATAATTAATAATGTTAACTGCTTTTTTTTACAATAAGCAACATGTATACTGTTCGCAGGTATACTATATAATGCACAGAGGCCAATTTGTGATCTCGTAATTGTAGAAATAGGTACAATTTATACTGTTATTACAAACTTTAATAAATAATAACCATTCAAATACGAAAATTCTCTTTCAAATGTGAAATATAACAACAAACACAAAATATATTTTGACAGTTCGATTACAAGTATCTTCGACGACGTCACAAAGGCGGATGACAAAATTGAGCGATCGAGCAATCCTGTAAACAGTTAACAATCCTTGCCCCTCGCCAAGCTATTATTAGTCGTCTTCACTCTGAGACCTACAGTACCTACAGTGCTTAGAAGACCTAGTAGGTTGAACCAGCTAATTGTTTAATGTTAGAGTGACTATAACACGCATGTGATATTAATATGTAATATATTATAATATAGCATAATAGAATGTATAAAATATAATGTAACCCTTAAAAATGTTTATATAATTCATATATAAAAGTGAAATGTTTTACAGAACAATTATTGCGTCATTTTAAAATTTTACCTCAAATTTTCAGACAATATATTTCAATTTCAATTAAAAACCACCACCTCTCTAGATAAGTGAGATCTTCAATCAGTCATATTTCACCAGCCGTATGATTTTGCTTACAAACAGGTTCATGTTTTTTTATTTTTGTCGTGTGTAAAGCATCTATTTTTAAGTGATTTATTTCAGTTAAGATACCGCCTTCGCATGAGTGAAAATGCAGTAGGACAACTTATTTCGGATTATTTTCGGTTGTGTTGTTTCTGACACTCCCATTATTGTCGTGCAAATTACACGGTTCACGTGTTCAAATTAGCAATCGTATGACTTTCGCTGTTTTAATAAATATACATGTAAAAATGTTTCAGAGTTGGAGAACTAAGCTCATACATTTTTGTTAATTAAAGAAAGGAAAGAATATTATCTACTTACTTTCTTGTTGGAAGTGAGTTACATAATTGGTCATTATGTGACATAGAGCACATAGAGACATATATGTTGTATCAAGATAAGCTTTGTTTACAATTATATAGTAAACTATTTATGTAAAAGCGGAAATTTTCCATTTGAAAATTTTCCGAAAGTGGAAACTTTCCGGGAAAATGTCCATGATGTAAGCGGAAAATTTCTAAAATTTAAATTTCTCGCCAATGTTACGCTTACATGTCAATTGTTACTACGTGAGTACAACCAGAATAAAGTGCTATAAACACCTAAAATAATAACAAGCGAAAACAGACAAGGAGTAAATAAATATTGAATGTATTTTTTATTTGTCCTTCAAAAAATATACAGGCTGTTCAAATTCGCTTCTCACATGGGATCTCGCAAACTGTAAGAGATACGGGAAAGCTTAAGTGAGGGCAAAGTTACGTAATTAGGAGACCTACATAATGCCCTAAAAAAAATATAGGCTAACTTGATTAGGTTTTGAAATATTTTTAAAAAACAGAAATTTTGGAAATTCGTTTTTATTTTTTTGCAGTCTTGTTCGAGCAGATATTGAAAAATTAAGAGCACTTTCTCGAAGCAACTTTTGACGTTTCGTTTTTCCAGAACCATCATCAACTTCATTTGTTTAAATATGGACCTGGAATAAATCATATTCGGACGTTTCTAACAAAAAAATGCATTTTCATTGTTTCCGTTCTATCTGCATATCCACTTTTTGCTCTATATCGTACACATAAACATCGGTGGATATTACCAAATCCAATTAAGCCCTTACATTTTTTAATTGCGTTAAAAAATGAAAACTATTCGTTCCAAATAAAACATTATTGGATTTATATTATTACAAAAGGGTTTTAAAAGTAACAATGATGAATAAACATTAAAAATTTCCATTTTTTACATTACTTCATTTTTCAATACCTGCTCAAATAAAGCTGCAAAAAAATAAAAAGGAATTTCCAAAATTTGGGTTTTTCTCAAATATTTCAAAATTTAATCAAGTTAGGCTTAAACACAAAAAAGGTAAGATTCTAAAATATTTTGGTATTATACGTACTCGCTTCCCTTGTTTGATAATTCCGAAGCCTACCAGTTGAAAGCATGCTCTATGAATGAAAGAAATACTATGTACCTCACCAAATATTTGTGACCTTAACAAAAATACCAATTTGATGTGAAACAAGCTTTAAAAAAAATTAATACAGGAGAACCTACACTTTTAAATCTCTTTACAAATAAATATACACAATTTTACAGTTGCAATTTAAAAGTATCTAGATACTGGAAAAAGTAGGTACTTCGAGTTATAGTAAATCCTCTTATTGATTTTAGAGAGTATTACTGGTATTAGTAGGTACCTTCTGAAAAATATGGAAGTATCTGCTTTGCAATGTAGTACCTTCTTATTTTCTTAGTACATACTTTATGGTATGAATAAAAACGAAGTAGCTGCTACTACTACAAGTATTAACATATTCTACGTAGTATCTACTTTACTTGAAATAGAACATGCATCACCACTTTCCGAAATAATCACTTTGTAGCACGCACTGTGAAGCTACTATGATATCAACTTCGTTAATCACGGAGCAAATACTTCAGTTGTTATTAAAGTCGAAGTATTTACCAGTAAAAATTTGATACTTTAAGTCGTAGTACATGCTACTACATGTTTAGGAGAACGCTATTATTTTTAGCATTTACCGAAAAATGAAAGTGTGTACTTCGTAATGTTTTTATTCATACCACCCATTGGGTGGTATGAATAAAAACGAAGTATTTACTTAAAAAAAAAGTAGATATTACATTTCGAAGTACTCTCTTCTATTTTTCCGGAAATGTTAAAAATAATAGCATTCTCCTAAACATTATAGTAGAATGTACTACAACTTAAACTATCTACACTTTACTGGTAGATACTTCGATTTTAACAACAACTCCAGTATTTGCTCCATCATTAGCGAAGATGACATTATAGCAGCTTCACAGTGCATGCTATGCTACAAAATGATTATTTTAAAAACGGCTTACCGTCAAATATTTAGGTAAACAATTAAGTGCCATCAATTTAGAATGTTTTATGTTTACATTTTATATTTTTCATTTAGGTTTAGTAGGGAAAACGTTACTTTCTCGTTACTCATTACTCTTCTATCACACTACCTTCATCCAAAGACATCTGAAAAGACTGTTGACGTTATAAATACATACAAAACTGAAACGTTTTCCAAAATCTTTTAAGCCAGGGTCCGGCGCGGCGTATGTGTGACAGAAGTAAGTACTACACATTTCAAAGAATGTACTACACTTGTTAAGTAGATACTTCATAATATGGAGTATATACTTTATGGTGAATCATGTTCTATGTCAAGTAAGGTAGATACCACCAGACATTAGTAAATCCTTCGTTTTGAAATACTTACTACGTAGAATATACTAATACTTGTAGTAGTAGCAGATACTTCGATTTTATTCATACCACAAATTAAATGTTGTAGTAGTGCTAAGTACTTCGTTTTTATTCATACCAACCACCCATTGTGTATCTATTTTCTTTGAGTTTTTTCTATTATAGAAATAATTTTATTCGATAGTTCATTAGAAAAAATATCCTAAAAAAAAAATGTTTAAAATTTACCTTCTAATTAAAATAAATTGCAATAAAATATTGAGAAAATATACGTACGCAACAATAACATAATGTGGGATATATCAGAGAAGCTAGTTAATACTCTGTACAACCACAATGTAAAAATAGCCAATATATATTAAACCACAAAATAAGTTATGTGGTTTAACCACACCTTCTAAAGAAAGATAAAACTCATAATTACAGCAAATCTGAAGTTTATAAATTAAAATGTTTATAGTGTAATAGTGTCTATGCACTTTACCGTACCATACGATACCGTGCGCACTTTTGGAAAACCATAGTTTTCCATTAAATAGCATCGAAATCCCATACTATTCTACAATGGTGGTGGTGATGTGATAAATTAAATATTTTAGAATCCCTAGAAATTCACAAATATCATAATAATAATTTTAATATGTTAATTGACCAATTAAATCCTGCCTACGCACCCTTATACACAGTATTAGTAGTGGGGCGACCAAGACCTGGCAAGTAGGTCACAAGGGGGCCCTTTTTACCTACCCCAGTCGTCCCTACCTAGCTTCATCACCACTTCCCTCATCGAACCTACCCGACCTTCTAATGTAGGTCAGAATGTCGGTCCATTCAAGGGAACTGACCTCTTCCCCTTGCAACTACCCGGCCCCCCAGGTGTCGTGTCTCAGTCTGCCGAAAGCCGCGCACTCTGCCAAGAAGTGGGAAGGCGTTTCATCGCCCTCCCTACACTTTGGGCAGATAGGGTCTCCCTCAACACCCATCAATGAGAGATGTCTTCTAAGCCTGCAGTGACCCGTTAAAACTCCCACCAACTGGTTTAGAGCCTTCCGGCTACGACTTAACAGCCAGGCCGTCTTCTTGCTTGGCTCCACTATAAAGTTGCGAGCTTGTCTACAGCTCCCACTCCTTCTCCAGTGTTTACTTAGTGTCTCATGAGCCCAATCATTAAGAGCCATGTTGACCTGCCTTCGTGTAATGCCTAAAATCGGTCGAGCCGGTTCATCGGCCCTTTCGTTCCCCGGGATTCCACTATGACCTGGTACCCATACCAATTTGACCTCTTTTCCTCTGGCCAGCTCCTCCAGGGTATCTCCGCAATCTTGGACAAGGGCGGATCTTGTCCTTGGAGCCCTAAGGCCTTTAAAGCCGCCTGACTGTCGGAGCAGAAGTAAATATTTTGCTCCGTACAGTTCCTTACTTCTTCCTTGTTTGCTGCCATTAGGATAGCAAAAACTTCAGCCTGGAAGACTGTGGTATACTATACACAGTATATTGCATACATTATTTTTCTTGTATCAATATTCGTAGTTATTGGGCTATTATCCGTATCATATCTTAAGGATTCTTCGGTGTATATAGTAATAGGGATATTAAGATATTAAAAATGACTGTAAGTGGAAACAGCAGTCACTATTTGTGTTAAAAAAGGTACATAGTGTGTCTAATTATTTTACAAGATCTTAAATGCATTTAATAATGGATCTGTCGATCAACTATTATTCTATTTTTATGTCCTAATTAATAATATTAGTAATATAATATAATTGGTAGTTAATGTTATTTTGTTATCCCCATACAAGTATTTCATGTTATTTGCTAAAGAAAAATATAGTAATATTTAGGTATTATTTGAAATTGTTTTCTGCTGGCGGGATTTCATCTCGCTTCCAGTATGTAACTAGTATAACTGTTTGCAACGAATGTTGACAGTTTTCAAGTATTTTTGGAACATACCTTTATTGCTACTGTCTGAACAATGACAGTAATCATTGTTTCAAGCATTTATTAGAGGCATCTTTAGTCGTAGGATAAAATCAGTAAAATAATAAATTCTAAAGTTTTCTGTCTTTCCAAGCGTTAGTAATTCGTCACTTTGCCTAAAATATCCTTGGAATGTACGGGGCATACTATTTTTATAAAATATTTAATTACATCATCAATGTGCCAAGTTAGCTATGTTTGTGTTGAAAAACTTAATATTAATATTTTCAAACTTCAACCTACTTTTCGCGGATGACTAAAACTAGGTCGTTATATATACAAACACACAACATAGTCAAAAAAAAAACTAAATAAAAACACTTCAACATAAATAGGCAAGACTATAAATATTAGATAAAAGGATTATAGACCTATTATTTAACTCACGGATTAAACGAACTTACCTAAGTGATAATAATTGTTTTGAAAAAAACACTGATCTCATTTAGATGTTCCAAGAAATATATAGAAAATACTCTATATACTAGTATTTCGGCTTATTAGGCCTTTTTCAATAGAGTAAATGTCTATTAACTAAATGTTTCCAAGCGCGTTTTCGTTATTTATTTGTTTACGAGCACCTACCCCCGATTGATTCTACCATCTGGTAAAGCCCGAGTTTTTAGTACCTTTTCTGAGAAGGGCGAAAGTGTAAAATCTCTCTGATCATTCGTAGTACAAGAATTTATAATTAAAGATTTTTTAATTTCTAATTGCTCGACAGATCTAAGCGCTTTCCTTTCTTTACACGATGCAGTACCTTTACATGAATGTTTTCTATACAATTCGTCGAAACTCTTGAATTTTTGCGTTATTTAATATGGATTTTTTATGTTCTTTTACTCTAGTTTCAATACTTCTACCGGTTTGACCCACATACAAGGCATTACAATCCACGCAGTTAATTTGGTATACTCCCGATTGTTTTAATTTATTAACCCTTTCTTGCTAACCCTAACCTGACCCTAACTGCGCGGATTGTAATGCCGTGTATGTGGGTCAAACCGGTGGAAGTATTGAAACTGGAGTAAAAGAACATAAAAAATCCATATTAAATAACGCAAAAAATTCAGGATTTTCGACGCATTGTATAGAAAACAATCATTTTATAGATCAGAAAAATGTAAAGGTACTGCATCGTGAAAAGAAAGGAAAGCCCTTAGATCTGTTAGAGCAATTAGAAATTAAAAAATCTTTAATTATAAATCCTTGTACTACGGATGATCAGATAGATTTTACACTTTCGCCCTTCTTAGAAAAGGTACTAAAAACTCGGGCTTTACCAGATGGCAGGATCAATCAGGGGTAGGTGCTCGTAAACAAATAACTAACGAAAACGCGCTTGAAAACATTTAGTAATAGACATTTACTCTATTGAAATGGCCTAATAAACCGAAATACTAGTATACAGGGCGCCCTATTTCTTGACCCGTTGCATGGGTAACTTTTTTATTAGTAGAGATACAAAAACGCTTAAATGAGCAAATTAGTGCAGTTTCATATTAGTAATTCTACGGTAAGGCGAAAAATTATATACGGGGGAAGGTTGAAAAGTTATTGACAAAAAACGAAAAATCCAACTTTTCTATTATCCCTCGTAGCTCGTTCATTTGAAGAGTTAGAGAAAAATGCTTCACATGTTTTTTGCAGTATTTTTCATGTAAAATGACATGCACTTGCTACTTTTTATATATCTCTTAAAATGGTTGAAAATCACAGTAAAATATATTTTTTTTTAAATGTAATGGATAGGTGGCTGTGACATTAACCGAAAGTCCCCTTTTTTCTCTTTCAGATGTTATAACATAGTCCATATTTTATCCTTACAAAAGTAATAATAATCGTTGTTTTTAAAGAAAGTTTATTGTCACATCAAGAATGCTATGGAAATAAAACAAAAAATAAGATTCCTGATATTTTTAAAAACGTCTAGTTGGCATTTAATTATTGACAGATCATAAGTGACATTTTTAGTTTTTGTTAAGTAGTTTATTGTTTATTATTAATACTGCATACAAAATAATAGTGTTGCAAATATGTACACCAACGAAGAGAAAAATGATATGCTATTTTGTTATTATAACCAAAATCGAGATGCACAAGCTGCAGCGAATCTTTATTTTGAAACTTACATGGAACGAAGACAACCCCATCATAGAATATTTAGACAGCTGGAAAATAATATACGATTATACGGTTCTTTTTCAAAGCCTAAGGATGAAAGAAACTTCAATGAAGACACTGAAATAAATGTTTTGGCTTATGTAAATTTTAAACCTGATTCTTCAACTGCAGAAATTGCACATCACTGCAACACTTCCAAGGAAACTGTAAGAGTTATTTTAAAAGGTAACAATTTAAAGCCTTATCATTATTCCCTATGCAATACTTTATATCCAGCTGATAATCAAAGAAGGATGACATTTTGTCGATGGTACATTTCAAAATGCGAAGAGGATCTAGACTTCTGGAAAAAGATTTTATTCAGTGATGAAAGTAGATTTACCAACAATGGTATTTTTAACCGCCATAATAACATAATGTGGTGCCGAGAAAATCCACATCTTGTTTCTGATAGAAGAAATCAACGTCAATTTGGGATAAATGTGTGGTGTGGAATTTTTTGTGGCAAAATTATTGGCCCATATTTTTACGAAGATAATTTGAATGCGAATAATTACCTTCATTTTCTAAGGAATACTCTAACAGAGGAATATTTAAATGAATTACCACTTCATATTTTTAGAAATCTTAAATACTTCAACACGATGGAGCACCTGCGCATAATTCCCGCGAGGTAAAACAATATTTACATGAACAGTTTGATAATGTTATAGGAAATAGAATGGATATCGACTGGCCAGCGCGAACACCTGATTTGACCCCCTTAGATTTCTTTCTTTGGGGGTTATTGAAAGATAAAGTTTATGTGACAGCTCCTCTAGATATAGAGGATCTAAAAGTCAGGATTCAAGATGCAATTAGAAGCATACATGGACATACAATAAATAATGTTTTAAGAAGTATCCAGAAACGTTGCTTACTATGTATCCAACAGGATGGTGGTCATTTCGAACATTTACTTCAATATAATTAATTAATTAATAATTTCTGTTCTCAAAACATTCTTTTGTTCCATAATCCATAGCATTCTTGATGTGACAATAAACTTTCTTTAAAAACAACGATTATTATTATTTTTGTAAGGATAAAATATGGACTATGTTATATCATCTGAAAGAGAAAAAAGGGGACTTTCGGTTAATGTCACAGCCACCTATCCATTACATTTAAAAAAAATATATTTTACTGTGATTCTCAACCATTTTAAGAGATATATAAAAAGTAGCAAGTGCATGTCATTTTGCATGAAAAATACTGCAAAAAACATGTGAAGCATTTTTCTCTAACTCTTCAAATGAACGAGCTACGAGGGATAATAGAAAAGTTGGATTTTTCGTTTTTTGTCAATAACTTTTCAACCTTCCCCCGTATATAATTTTTCGCCTTACCGTAGAATTACTAATACGAAACTGCACTAATTTGCTCATTTAAGCGTTTTTGTATCTCTACTAATAAAAAAGTTACCCATGCAACGGGTCAAGAAATAGGGCGCCCTGTATAGAGTGTTTTCTATATAATTCTTGGAACATCTAAATGAGATCAATATTTTTTTCAAAACAATTATTTTCACGATGTTTCATAAGGAACCATCCGCTTCGAGTATCCACTTTATTACCTAAGTGAAGTTGAATCTGAATTATATGCGGCCTCGTTGAAGTAAATAACGAATATTGGTACCCTCGCTATGTGTATAATCCACAAGAAACATTGCTTCCCATTGCTTCCCCTGCCCTGCCTCCCCTCTCTACTCTGCTGCCCTAGGCAGTACCACCATTATTCGTGGTTAAAATATTTTCAACATGGTGGCTCTTCCGGGTATACCGGAAGTAGATGTCAACTTAATTATTGTAAATACAACACCCTATATGTTATTTCATTTTTGATTCTACGCGGCATTCTAAACACATTTCATGTATAATATTCTATACCTAAATCTGACCGTTTTTGACATAATATATTTAAAATTTTATGTAAAAAATTACATTTGCAGACCGAAAAGTAATTACCAGTTTTGACTATACGGGTGTCTCTATTATTCATTTTGGGTTGTTTTCTATGTACAAAGGGACCTACTTCAGCAGACTTTGTATAATTTTTGATAATTATTAGCACAGGGTGCTCAAATGAAATTTAAAAAACAGTTAAAAGTCAGTTTTTTTAAATGGAAATTTCTTATTTTTATAATTTTATCTGATTTAGCATTAAAAATATGGCTAACGTTGCATAAGGTTGTCTATTCCGAAAATTTGTTTTTTTTTTATTAACTATGTAAAAGATACTGTAATATTAATGGAATTTATAAAAAAATATTTTTATGGAGTCTAAAAATTGACTAAAAAAAGTCATAAATATTCTTATTTATTTTAAATTATACGTATATTTTAGGATATTTGGGTGTGTCCGGGTTATTTTTGACAATATTTTCTTTGTGCTTGATAGGCAACGGTAAATTATATGTGCAATGTGAATATATGCCTGCTCTGTTATGGAGGGAGTCATGGCGATTAGTCATTTTTGAACTTGAAATTATTTTCAGAGTAATATTATTGCTTATAAATATGACAGAGGTGCTCTAACATCAAATAATGTATCCTAAAAATAAAACAAGATAAAAGTTTTGTTGTTTATATATACAGCACTGCCAACAACTGTAAGATTAGTCTTAAAACAAAATGCACTGTTCCCGAAAATTAATGTTTGTGTTTAACAAAAAAATAACGTAAAAACGAAGCAATTAGTATACAAAGTTGTTATATAACCTGTCCCACTTTTAATTGCCTTCCTTTCGTATATCAGTTATTAGTTATCTGATTTCAAACAAATTTTTAGTACAGATGCCACTGGGTGATAGAAGGGATACGATTTTTTTACTAAAAACAAACCATTTCCAAGTTATTACGTAATTACGGTTTTTAAGAGACCGTTACTCGGATACTCTAATGTACTCAAATTTTTAATATGGGCGTTTCTAAACCACGATGACCAATAATCCATATATATTAAAACGCGTCGATTCTGTCTTCCTCTAAATTCCGTCGCCGAATCCGCAAAGTTTCAAAGCTATCTCCTCTGTGGGGGGATCTCGGAACGATATCCGCGGACCACAGGAGGACGCCCCCGGCCTTTCTCCAATTCGTAGGGGTATTTTCGTCCCGTTTCCTACGCGTTTTCCCAATTTAAACGCCTTTTCAAAAAACCTCTGCAAAATTTTCGTCGATCGCCGTTGGGCGAGAGAGATGCGGCTAGCACCGGCGTTTGTCCTCGCGATTAATGGTCCAGTCACGCCCGCCGAAATCCCGACTTTTCGCGAGACCCCCTCGCGCCTCTTCTAATTTTTACGGCTTTGAGAAGGGTTTCACGCGAAAGTTCCGTCCTTTCTCTAATCCTTTAAGATTTTTTTTTGAGACCATACGTCGACTCCTTCTACATCTATTTCGTCTTCGAAAATCTCGAGTCGCATCCGTCTCAACTTCTTTCTCATTTTATCCACCGATGTAAGATTACACTAACGAGACAAACACCTCCCACGAAAACTGTCAAATTAATTAAACTTCAGATAGGTTATTTTCATTATTTTCCTATGAGAAATATTGCTAACGGAATCCATAGTACCGACTGCCAAACACTTACCACACTGCCGATTACCAAAATAATGAAGCGAAATGCTTTTCCAATTAGAAAATCGGTAAAAATTATTTTTTCAGGATGACACGTCCAGTATACATACTTAAACGTCCCAAGGTAAACACTTGACAACAGGCGTGGTAGCCCAACGGGAAAGTCGTATGATTGAAAACTTCATAACGCTGATTTCGTGAGTTCGAGTCACGGTGGAGGCAAACTTTTTTTTTTACTTTTTAATTCCAATTATTTAGTAGTATACGTATTTAGTTATTGTGTTTTATTATCTGTAGCTTTTATTCTTTCAGCACGTAAAGTTTGGAATTAATTCGTTCATTTTGGCAGTCTGTTAAATTCTACATTTTAGCTTACAAAAGTAAATAGGTATCTACAATAATATTTTTGGTCCCATTGATAAAATTGATAATAATGTTTACTTAAAAATAAATTCTACTTTCAGTACTTAAAAAATTATGATGTTTTACCATCAACAATAGAGTACCCTTACAATTCATCAAAATATTTAAAAAAATCGTTTAGTATAGTAATTACATTATCATTCCAGATACAAAATTTCTTTAATACGTATTTTCTTTAAAATAATATTCTAGATGCTTTGGTTACCCAAAGGTTGACCCCAGGCTGCAGGCCTGGACCCCCGGTAGGGCTAGAAATGGGAACGAAAATCGCGGCAGCGATTTTCTCCCATTTCTAGTATTGTATTAATTTCTCACTAAGAAAATGCCTAACTTGACTTCGAAATCATCGACCCTATTCCTTTAAATAAAAATGCACGCCACTGACTAAAAATACGTTTGGTTTTACAAAAAAGGGTATACCAAAGGTTATTGCTTTGAATCCAAGTCACTGAGACACGGATATTGACTGTCTAAAATTATTTTTATATACGGGGTACTAAATGTAAAAGATCGATAATGGACTTTAATCGAACTGACGATGAGCACATTGTTGGTACTCGAATCTAATGACCTTTTAAATTTATCCAGCTTACACCTAGGTTTACCCAAATTTTTACATCCCCAAACCTCTATAAACAGATGACATTAAAGGTTTAATTAACTACTCAGATATTAAAGTTTGTTTTCAGGGTTGGGTTGGCAACCATCCTAGCGTGCGGCCTAGAATGGGAAGAAGTTTGATGTTAATGTAAGAGATTAACATCAGTTGTAGTTTGACTATCCTCATAACTAATTAGGTTTTCTAGGTTTTCTTCATTCCAGCACTGAATGGTGGAAACTGAGGGACAAATGAGGCCTACTGAATAATAATATGCTATTCCATCTCTCGCACAAGTCTCAGACTTCCGGGCTAATCCTTGTTATTAGAAAGAGGGGTAGACACATTAATATTATTATTGTCTTCTGGGCATAATGCACTTCTCAGTTTATCATTGGTTTATTTTTCTTGCAGACGGGTTAATACCGACTCTAACAAGAAATTACTGTTGGCTTAGAAACGATCTTACTATATTGCATGTATGAAGTATGGCTGCTTTTTGTGACTGAGTACACTTTGTGTACACTTATGTACACATATAGGTACACTTTGTTCCAGGTTAAGTTGAGTCAGGTGATTTATGAATGAATGTGGAGGGACACCCATAATCGATATAAGGAATAGAATGATATAAACTTGTTTTTGTTTCCATATTCTTTCAACTTCTATTGCTAATTGTTGATATTTTTCTTTCTTTTCTGTATATTTTGGTGCTACGTTTCGGGCAGAGATATTGCCACATCCACGGTGACCTTTTTAATTTTATCTTGAAGTTTTATAACTGGTCTATTATGCGCTACCGTTCTATCAGTTTGAAAGGTTAGGTCCTAGTATAATTTATAATATTGGTGGCATTTTCTGCACCTAAGAAAAATATAAGAGTATATGAGTGTATTCCATTTAAGAAAATATACGTTTGGTTCGCACCACTCTACTCAAACAACAAATTAATATAACTAACTAACCTACCTTACTAAAAATTAATATAAAATTCTCTCATTAGGAAGGTCACAATCATATACATATCTTTTTCAAAGAAACGTATTATAATGTTTCGCTACCCCTTTGAAAATTGCATCTGTTTCTTTATCAAAAGATTACACAATATTCATCTGCTTTTTTTCATTATAAGAATTTCATTTTTATATTTAGTTAGACAAACATTACATTCGAATTAAGAAGTACTGGACTTATCTTTTTAGTGTAAGGTTTCTTACACTAGGTGTTAATTTCTTTGTTTATAATTCCAGAGTTGTGTCTTAATACTATTTGCAACTTAATAATATACCTAAATAATTCTTGTACTTTAATAACAGGGGTAATTTAAAAACGAATTCACTTTTTATGAAATTCAGTTTTTTTATGGATTATTTTATAAACAACGCTATTGATTATCTATAATTGTAATAAAATAAACATTGAAATTATTCATATTCTTAAAATATTTTCTTTCACACTTTCAGTGGAATTTTAAAGTAATAAACAACACTAAATCTTTCGTTTTTACTAACACTTTATGTCGATATGTTTATTACAGGTCAGATTTAAGTTTAGAACATTTTTAATATCTATATTCACATACAGTTATTTAGGTAAGCAATGCACAGAATATGAATAATGAAATAAAATCTATTATTTCAGTTTCCACTTCCAATTTAATAACATTTTAGATTTATATTTAATTTAAACAATTCATAGTTTTAACTTAAAATTGCTGAAACTACAGCAAATATAAATTTGTATATACTTTGCTCATAACGATATCTCAGTTCGACACATGGAGATTGGCGAGGCGATTCTTATGAATATGAATATTTACCCCCCAGATTTAGGCCGTAACTTTTACTATAAAGAATTAATAGTCTAGTTAATCGTTTCAAATGTTAACATCAATTATTGTACTTCAAATGTAAATTAATTAAATATTAATATTATAGTTTATCAAGAAAATTATTTGGGAATGGGCCACCTGTCAAATAATAACAAAGTTAGCATAATAAATTTGCAATCTATATTTACAATACCTTTGTTTGCCTGATTTTTTATTATCTTGCAGGTTCTTGCATTCCCACAACTAATATTTGATGAACATAGAGCTACGCCACAAATAAGTTCCCGATGTTATTGATATTCTCAGAGATTTTAGAATCCTAGATAGCCAATGGAAACAATATATTTTTTCGCCTGTAGAAATATGACCTATTTTTAGCAATCAAATGCATTGATAAAAATTAACACTAATTATTAATGTCTAATGGATGTGTGAAGAACACTTACCTTAATACATTTTTATTTTGGAAAAAATGGTTCAATTTGCGTTATTTACTGCCCTAGTATGTACCTTTGTTTAACAGTTATATGAATTCGTTGATATGTTCATGATAGCTTATATGCTCAAAGATACCTTAAGTAGGTTAGGTTAGGTTAAATTAGGTTTTAAAGTAAGAGGGCCGAAAACCAGATCCTCCACCGATAACCATGTGGTCTATTGTGGCTCACACAAACTTATATTTCACCCAACAGGTCCAGCCTCTTATCACTTTGTTGGGTAAGAACTCATTCAGATCACTTTGGCACAAGTTGTCCTTTGCCAAATAATGAGTATCTGATCCTTTCTTCAGCGGGGCAGGTGCATAATATGTGTTCTGCCGTTTCATCATCTTCTAAACACAAGCGGCACTCAACATCTTCTGCTTGGCCGAATTTGTACAGATGATATTTTAAACAGCAGTGCCCAGTATATAGACCAATTAAAGTTCGTAGGTGCAACCTGCTTAACTCTAACAGTTTTTTAGTTGCTGTTTTTGAAGGGTTTATTATGAACGCCTTCGAATGAACTAATCTTGGTAGTTATTGCCAGTATTGGAGGATTAGCCCCTCAGCCCAGGTTAAGAGTGTTGCAGTACTCGAGGATATGCCAAGCAACGGTTCTGGTCCGACAAATGGTCAGAAGCAGGACCCTCCCTGGCTGGAGAGTCGGCTGCTTCATTCTCTTCATGGCCAGAATGGCCTGGGATCCAGACCAGAGTTACTCTATTTTTCCTGTTCACATGAGCGAGTGCCTGCTGACAACTCCATACCGTTTTTGAATTACAACAATAGGAGCTAAGAGCTTTAACTGCTGCTTGGTTGGCTGTCTGAGAAGATTTTTATCGATTTGCGTGGAAATTGCGTTTGTTTCAGTCTCTGTACACAGAGTTCGATGGCATAGATTCCTGCCTGAAATATAGTTACGTTAAGTAAGAACTTAAGTCAAGTGTTTCCTCAGATGACCAGAAAAAATACCTGTTACAAGTTGTAAGTTTCTTGTGGGCATATGTAGTTCATATTTGTATTTACGTCAGAAGGTTTGTTAAACTGTAAATATAATAATAATAGTTTAAATAAATCCAAATCCAGAATGGAAAATAATAACATTAGAAACAAAGTATCAGAGTTAAATACAGTAAGCAGTGTGTACTTATTTATATTTTTCTATAAAAATGAAAATGTCTTGGAAAAAATTACATTAAGGTATAAGGGACGTTTTATCCATTATATCAATGAGTAGAATTTAAAAATATAAAATGTGTATTATCTATTAAAACTAATCGTAGCTGTCAGCTACCTTCAGTATGGTCCAAAGCGCTACGACCTTAATTTGTTTTGGTTAAAGAGTATAGTTATAGGTAATTATGGTGATAATGTATATACATTTTCAGAAAGAAATTATCACTCTCCAAATATCTAACCAACCAGTCGCCTGAAAGACCCTGTATATTTCACCTTTCCCACATATTTTGTAAAAATAAACTTAAACCAATTTATAAAACATGAACAGATACTTTGATTTAAAGGAAATAATTTTCTGCTATCATATTAAAAAAGCGGAATATGAAGGAAATGTTACATGCAATACCTACCTGCATTCACCTATATAATAGGTATGCAGGTAGGTATTAATAGGTATTAATATGTATGCTCTAAGTATGTAAAAGTATACTATCTTTAGTATAGTAAAAGCTAGTGGCATACAACAAACTACTTATACAAGTACAATTAATCTCAACACGTAAGGAATATGTATATCGAGATGTATATTATTATAGCAGGGATTGGTGTTAATCGTTAAAACATCGATCTATTAAATATGTTGAAAATATATACAATGTTCAATGTACAATGTTCAGTTTTTCTCTTAAAGACAACAATTTTAATTTTTACGTTAAACGAATCAGTGTGATTATAATGATTATAATAAAAGAATATTCTAAAATAAAATACCATGAAGAATTATTGTTTTACAGATATTTACAATGTTTTCAATTTCATATTTAAAGCCTGTTTTATGAGGTCTAAAAATACAAATAGTTTTCCGTTTAAAAGTTACATCTATGGTACATTAAAATGCAGTAAAATACTTCCCAGCCACCTGAAACTTTGGTCACATTTACATTTTGTTTTACAAAGCTAATTGGTTATGACGCTGTTTTAAAAGTGGTAATGAAAACATCGTTAGTAATTTATACAGTGGGCAGTGACAAAGTGCTCTATTAGTATTTTAAGATATACAAGTTCAAGTAAACGTGTGTTTGCTACATTTTAATGAACCCTTTATGTATAAATACAGTGAGTGCCATCCTAGGCACGATACGCCAGTATGGTTGCCAACCCAACCCAACCCTGTGAACAAGCCTTAAGGGTTTGTTTTTTTGGAAAAATGCACAGACACGTCGATTTTAATTTTTGGCTGTGGTATTTCTGATGGTAAATTCATGTACACAGGGTGGCTCAAAAATAAATTACGACCATCAACTTAATTTTTTCAAATGGAAACGCCTTTTTTTATTTCATTTTTGAATTCTGCATGACATTCTAGGTCTGTTTCATATACCATGTCCTATACCCAAACTCAACCATTATCGAGATATTTGAGATAGAACATATCAATAACTAAGACAGTTTCAAAATTTCTGTGGTCTCAAAAGGACCGATTTATTAAAAAAGCAGAACAAGAAATCAAATTAAATGTTCAAACCTGTTGAGGTTGACCATTAACTTCCTGACAATAGGCAAGTCGAACTTGAAATTCTCCATAACACTTCAGTTAACGTTTGTGGCTGGAGTTGTTGTATTTCGGTTCTAATTCTATTCTTCAATTCATCAATATTTTCTGGTTTATTGAAGAAGACTTAGATTTCAGATAACCCCATAGATAAAAATCTAATGGGGTTAGATCTGAAGACCTAGCTGGACGATCGATACCAATTGAGGTATCCACAATTCCGGCCGATACGTTTATGTTCTGGGGCAGTTGTGTATGACTTTGCACTTTCCAGTGTGGGTGCCCAATATCGAAAATTTTGCCTGTTTACCGAACATTGAAATACAATGTTGCCTCGTCGGAAAAAACTATCTCAGTTAAAAATTGCGGGTTGGTATTACACCTATGCAACATTATTTCGCAAAATACTTGTATGCATGTTATTGGTTTTTATGTAAATATTTTAGAACAGAAGATTTACTGACTGACTGTTCGGCAGCTTCTTGTCGACTCTTGGAACTGTAAGATGGTTGATTTTGTAATTGTCTCTTACGTGGGCAAAGTCTTTAAACTTTTTCCATCTTACTAACTACTGATCGTTTAACAGGCCTCTCCGGGTGCTTAACATTAAACAATTCACAAACTTCAGTTTGTGTTCGAGTCCTGTCGCCATATCCTATCATCATAAAAATCAGTTAAAAGCGCCATTCTTTAAAACTTTGCAACTACTCTTGCCATGTACTTATTTTAAGCGAAATTATCATACAGTTTCCATGTGACTAAACGGTGACAAGTCAACAATAAAAAAAACAAAATAAACAATTGAATGTGTTGCTAGATCTACAAAAAAATAAAAACAAAAGCAAGTAGATAATAGTTAATGCCCAACAGTTTGATAACTCGATAACTGTTGACTTTGGATAGAGGACGTGGTACATGGTACATGAAACAGACTTAGAATTCGATGCAGAATTTAACAATGAAGTAAAAGATGTTTCCATTTGAAAAAATAAAGTTGATGGTCGTAACTTATTCTTGGACCACCCTGTGTACACGAATTTACCATCAGAAAAACCTCAGCCAAAAATAAAAGTCAACGTGTTCGTCCTCACTGTACATATAAAATATTGAACAAGGAAACTGCTAAATGCCATGCAAAAGCGATAAGTTGGCCGTAACCAAAGATATATCCTATGAAAAATTTACCAAAATTTCAGGTAGTTCTGAATTAGCATTTTCCTACATGTGCTGTCTATAAATATGAAGGTAGGAGCAAACACGGAACCGAAATAATAAATTTTCTGCCACAACTTTTCAGCTACTTTTTAGTCAGTTATCTTTATTAGAAGTTATATAGCAGTAACTGGTGATAAAAATTCAGGTGCTTCTTTAATTTTGCACAGTCGACGAAAAATCAATACATTTTGAAATCAATTAATATCTCGAAAACGGTTTGACATAGGTATCTATAAGGAAATATAGACAAAAGTTACTCATAAATGGATACAGAATCCAGATATCTCTATATCCGATAAATGGATATAGAAAAAGCATAGAGAAAAATATAAAGGATTTCATTTAAAATATGGAAGACGTTGCCAATGTTTAATAGAACTGGCAAGAATTCGCATTATCGAAAATATTTTAGGCCAATAGATCAAACTTAGTTACCTTGGTAATCAAATTTTCAAAACAATTAGTTGGCCTGTCCTTCATATGTTTCTAATACTTCATCCTACGTGAATCACCCTGTATATTTAGGTATATGAAGTTGGGTTAGATAAGGTTTTGATTTAATATATTTTGTATCCTTCGTTTAATTCTTTTCCAGTTATTTCCCATTTCCAAGTTTCCACTTTCCCAACTCAATATAATAATCAACATGATTTTCATAAGTTTTTTTCAATAGTGACTTGCTGTTACATTATTATTTTTTCAGGGTAGTTGTGTATGGAACAACGTAGCTGGGAGGCAGGTTGTACTTAGCGATACTTCTTTGCTTCACTTAAGTGAAGTTGAAAGGAAAGTGCTGCAGAAAGTTGCCATCGCCAAGTTGCAAGCCCTAAACTTAGGAGTTTCCATCAAGGTACCAAGTGGTAAGAAATTATTTTATTATGTTAAGTGCAGATACTAAAATTTTATTATGTTGAACAGACAGGTATAGCACTGCAGAACTTGATGTTGTTTTCATATATTATTCACGGCGCAGTAAAACTTCTTTTCACATTCGTATAAGTTGAAGAAAGGATGTAATTGTAAGGAATTAACAGTGTTCATATTCAGTACATTATTTAGCTATAAACTTAACAAAACTGAAGTGACTTACATACGAATAGTATTTTTTCACATGTAATAAATAATTAATTATCAGTCATAAAAACTTGAAGCATTGTTGACTTTTTATTTTGCCATTGCTGAAAGTTTGTTTCTATATTTTCTTAACCGTTTACAGTTTTAGAGAAATCTCTCTAAAACTGATCTTTATTGAAACAACTGCCTGCTATTATCTATCTGGGTTTTTCATATTCTTTTAATGGTAGTGGTTTACATAGCTACTTAGTTATCCAAAAGAATTAAACTTAGATATAGGTATATTTTTTAATTAAATATTTTCGAGTTATTCCTCATTATTTAAAAAATGTCGAAAACAATTATTATTTTAAGTACTATTTAGTTGCACCCCCCAACACTGAATTATATGCTTTATATATATATATATATGCTCTATATATATGCTTTACACGTAACAAAAATACATTTAGGTACAACTACAACTTTAATAATGTGGTTTTAAATCAAGTTCAGGAAATAAAAGACTTGGGTGTTATCTTCGATAGAAAACTAACTTTTTCTACGCATATTGATCAAGTTGTGGTAAAGAGTAATAGAATGTTGGGTTTTGTTATTAGAACATGTAGGGATTTTAAAAAAATAAGCTCTTTAAAATCATTATACTATGCATACGTCCATAGTAGGTTAAACTTTGCATCTGTTGTATGGAATCCTCAGTATATGTTTCATAATTCCCGCTTAGAGGCTGTTCAAAATAGATTCTTGAGATACTTAAATTTTAAAGTGAGTGGTGTTTACACATTTGAGAACTCTGCTTTACTGAGACAAAATTTTCATATTGAATCATTACAAAAGAGGAGAAAGTGTGGCGATGTAATATTTTTGTACAAATTGTTGAACAATATGATGGACTCGCCTAATTTAGTAGCTCTTATAAATTTTCGTGTACCTCCTCGCAATCTCAGGGATAACACTTTATTTCATGAGTTATTGTCCTACACCAATTCTGGACAAAACTCTCCTTTGAGCAGAATGCTTACAACTTATAACTCTTTTTTTTCTCATATTGATATTTTTTGCGTTTCACTTGCTAGTTATAAAATAGCTTTAAGACAAACAACTGTTTAATCTGTAAGTTATATTTTATTACATTCATATCGATGTACTCAATAATTTTATCGCTTTCTTTAGTTTGTTTGTTTGGTTTAGTTTAGTTTAGTTGTTACTTTTAAGATGTAGTGGACTTTGTTTGGGCTTATAGCCTGTTTTGTCCCATTTTCCATAAATAAATAAATAAATAAATATGCCAAGTTTCATGAATCCAATACTAAAACTTTCACAGTAGGTATGTGATATTGTAGAGTTTCAGAAATATAGAAATTTACTTGATAACATACGAATAGTACAATTAGTTACAATTAAATAAATAAAAAACATCCACCATATAAATGGACAACTTCTTAATGGTATACTAGTATATAACTTTGAAACTTTTAATCCTAGCTCAATAACTGTTTTATCTTACTTGTAACCACAGTCATAATTTCCACATTAATTTTAGTGTGGAAAGATTTAGATTAAAAAGTGTGAAAAAAATTATACATTTCGCGAACAAAAGTATATTATAAGACAAATAAACAAATCAAAATTTATTGTAATGAAATATTAATAAAAATTAACAGTTCACTTATGATAAATATTCAAAATACAATATGTGCAATTATTCTCGACGACACTTGGGATGAAATTGTACTTGAGATAATAAATTCAGCTTTTTTAGGTGGCCGTTTACTTCATATTTGTTGGGCCGCAAAATTTTTATAACAGTTTCTAAAAGTTTTCAACATATCCTTCTACTACATTTACTAGGTGGTACTTCTTTGTACTATGACCTTTAAGCATAAAAATATGTGCTCTTTAATCAGTAAATAGCGATGATGATGACCTGAGAACAATGTCCAGTCAAGGCGAAGGAAAGAGGAAATCTAAACAACATGAAGTATAAAGAGGAGTCCGAATTCTATATTGATAACTGTCACAAACAACAAACAAAACAAACAAATGAAATGAGTACAAATTTAATCCAATAAGTCGCAGTGTTCACTGTATAGGCGCTATCACAAACTGTCAACGTCATCTGTAATGCCATGACATTGGCGCGTTTAACGTAAAATTGAGAATTTTTGTGTTCTGGTTATGTAATTGACACATAAAAAATACTATTATTATACTTTAATTCATGGACAAAGTTGTGATACGATAAATGCCAAATACTTCAAACGTCAGTTTTCAATTGTGAAACAGGACAGTTAACAATAATATATAAGAGATGGACGAACGATCATGTCGACAGCAGCGCCACTGAAACAAATGAATAAGTCAATACCATGTACCGGATTTTCCAACGAAGTGACTCACCCCCTATATCTTTTTTATTTGTTATATAATTTAACAGTTATATAATTTTTTACGAGCTTTTCAGATATGTAGTTGAACAACCAAAATGAGTGCAGCTTAATGAAATATGAACCTAGGTTCAATTTTTTTAAATGGAATACCCTGTATATTTTATGATTATTGCATTCTACGGGTTTTTCTTATTTCAAAAATATATATATGTGCTATAATCGATGCAACAGTTGTCATTTTATGGAGCTTTTTTATAACACAGAAGCTGCAGCTGCCTTAGACATTGTTCATTTATCAAATTAGCCTTGGATAGAAGCAAGGCCTCAAATAGGAGTAATTGCTTCCAAAACGTGTTATAAAAAAGCTCCATAAAATGACAACCGTTGCAGCGATTATAGCACATATATATATTTTTGAAAACAGAAAAACGCGTAGAATGCAATAATCAAAAAATATTATCATAAAATATTTCATTTAAAAAAATTGAACCTAGGTTCATATTTCTTTAAGCTGCACTGATTTTGGCTGTTCAACTACATATCTGGAAAGCTCGTAAAAAATTATAAAACTTTTGTATAAAAGTTTTTTTATTAGCACCACAAATAAAAAAGATATAGGGGGTGAGTCATTTCGTTGGAAAACCCGGTACGTTTTTTTCAGTACATATTTTATCAGCCAAACTCTATTAAGTTCGGACTCTTCTTTATACAGAGTCCGACAACAGGATCGAACTATTTTAAAAAGCTTGCTGTGGGAAAATAAATGTAGCGATTCAAACAACCGGTCCTGAAACATGGACTTTATAATTGGCAATTCTTACTGTTTGTAAATTATGTCCTTAAGATGTCCGCCATGCTCCTTGACACACATTTGCAGTCTCTTCCTAAAATTTTGCAACACGTTCTGAAGTAAATCTTGATCAATTCGGTTTCTCTAATCCCTTCCTTTATCCGATCTTTTAAGTCTTGTATTATCTGAGGACGAGTAGTGTACATTTTTTCCTTAAATGCTTCAGCGTGTTGAACAGGCAAATATGTTTAATGTAGTTGTTTGTAAACAAACAGTTGCGGATAACATAAACACGTTTACCATATTTATCAATTTATTTATAGGAATTAAGCCAAAAAAATAAACTAAGGGGTGTATTGTAATGAAGTTATTTAAATACTAAGATCCAGTGTAGTTTTCATTTTCCTTTTTACATATAACCTGGGTACGCAAAGCAATATCTGGATTATTTGCACTGCTATATGCAGCCCCCTTCCATTGAATTATAACGCCATTTCCTGTATAACCTCATCTTAATGTTTTTAATATATTTTTAATTTCTAATAGTATTAGGTATTTACATCATTGTAAATATGAGAAAAAAAAATTATAGCCTGTCTTAAACATAGGTGTTCCGTATTAGTATCAGGAATACCTACTATTTTTCTATATTCTGAGTAACATAAACAATTTTTTCCAGAAAATGTGGGAAATGTGGTTGCAAAGCCCAAAAGAAGACCGTATTTGCTCAAAAGGAAGGCTTTAACGACAGGAATATTTGATACAAATAGAAAAGAATCAGACAAAGAAAAAGGTGAGTGAATACTGTTGTAAATATATTATTTATATCTCTAATTCGTTCAATTAAAATGTTAATGTTATGGTGCGCTTAACATAAAAGAATACCTACAAACTTAAATCTCTGTTACATTTTTGTTTGATTTTGTAAAACGCATGCGATATATTTAAAGAAACGATAATTTTAGTAGCATTATTAACAAAGATAAACAAGATTGATTTATTTAACTTCCAAACTAGAGGGAAGGGGATAAATTTGTCTACCACTTTCAGTGTTTTATAAAAAGAACGAATTTTTTTCTGCATCGATTGAGCTATACACCCGTTTCGAGTAAAATCGATATAAATATTATCTTGCAAGTCTTAAAAACATTCAAAATGAAAACTTATTTCTTTCGCAGCTAATGTAAGATTATTTTAAAATATATTTTATACGAAATCATTGCTTATATAGACGGCATAATGTAAGGATAGAGATATAACAATTATAGTTTATTAAATGTTAAGTTATATAATTTATAAGTTGTTATTCGCATATTAATATACAGTATGATACAGATTCATGGTATACAGGTTACCCTATATCTAATAAATAGGGTAGGTTAGGTTAGGTTTAAAAAATTAGTGAGGCGAAAACCAGACCATCCACCGCGACCATGTGGTCCATTGTGGGTACACCTACTTATATTTCACCCAATAGTCCAGCCTTTTAATGAAGCTGATCACCTTATTGGGTGAGAACTTATTTAGATCCTCTGGCAGAAGTTGTCCTTTGCCAAATAATGAGTATCTGATCCTTTCCCCAGCAGGGCAGATACATAATATGTGTTTTGCCGTTTCATCATCTTCTAAGCACAAGCGCCACTCAACATTTTATGCTAGGCTAAATTTGTACAGATGATATTATAAACGACAGTGACCAGTATATGTATATGCCAATTAAAGTTCGTAGGTGCAACCTGCTTAACTTTAATAGTTTTTCTGTTCTTGTTTTGAAGGGTTTATTATGAACGCCTTCGAATGCTTTCGAATCGCCCTTAATCTTGGCCGTTCTTGCCAGTACTGGAGGATTTGCCCTTCAGCCCAGGTCGAGGGAGTTGCTTTGGATATGCCAAGCACCGGCTCAGGTCCGACGAATTCAGAAGCAGCACCCTTCCTGGCTAGACAGTCGGCTGCTTCATTCCTTTCATGGCCAGAATGGCCTGAGATCCAGACTAGAGTTACTCTATTTTCTCTGATCAAATGAGCGAGCGCCTGCTGATAACTCCATACCTTTTTTAGTTACAACGGTAGGAGCCAAGAGCTTTAAGAGCTGCTTGGCTGTAAGTTACGTTTATTATTCCAACCTATATAGTTGCACAACACCAAGGCATGAGGATATGTATACCGTTAGGTTGCCACTATACACTCCGGCTCCAACACCTATGGATGTTTTGGAACCATTAGGAAACCAACAACTATCTATCCTCAATATGTCGGCTTCGCCCCTAATTGCCACTAAAGTATGAAAAAGAATAGGTATGATGTTTCAAAGATGGAAGGCCATAATAGTTATTTACAATATAAGTGTTGTAAAGATTCCTATTACAACACGAGATGTTAAAGTTATTAGTTAAAGTTATTAAATGATGTTTGATAAAACATCGAGTGTAATAATATAAGTTTGTAACAAGTATATTGTAGAAAATTTTATCTAGGTAGTCATTTAATATTCATTCAGTCATTTAATAACACGAAAAAAATATATCTTTGGCAAAAAGTGTCAAATGACGCGACAAGAAGCTGGTGTATTTTCAATGAAGAGAAAAAAGTACCTACCTGCGTTTACTAAACCTACCTAAACTTTACGGATCAAGTTTTCTTGTTACCTTTCGCATGGTTACTGTCAAAACTTTGTTAAACAAACCCAAAAATGTAAAAAGCACTTTTCAAAATAAGTGATTCTGATGGAAGTTTACCCTCTGATATAGAAGCAGCGGCAAACGGACCGATTTCAAACTGAGTTGACACTCAAAATGAGTTTTATTCATCTCCAGATGATGCCAACTTGGTTAGCGAAATGCACGTCGAGTGCAGTATAGTGTTTTAATGTTATGTGGAAAACTACGTCAGTGGTATTATGTTTATAAATCTATATCCCGCTGTGAAAATATGACGACTATAGATTGTATTACATATCACGTTATTTTTACATTTCCATTATTTTATTTAGAATGAAATTAAATAAATAAATTATGTAAATTTATATTTATAGAATTTTTTCAATTAATTATTCTAATGCATTTGAAGAAATATAAAATTTTAAACGTATATTAAACCAAAGTAAAAAAAAAGTTTTGAAAAATGTCCTTTTAAATATTTATGTATTTTCATAGTAAAAGACCTAATAATTTTTTAAATGGAAAAGAAATATCGCCCTATATTTTCTTAGCATACCAAAAAGAGGAGTTGGTGTTTTGTAAAGATTTTGAGGCCAACGATTAGTGGAAGCATGCCAAATTGAAAGAAAATTTTTATATATTTATTAATAAACTGGCAAATAATAAGTGAATTTCATCCTTCATATTTTGAAAACAGTACTAGGTACATATATTCATATTGTTCATTATTTTCAGTTACAAAAAGATAGTCCATTTTGTAAATTGGACATTTTACAACAATAATAGGATATTTGAGCACTAACGAAGGAATTGTCACTAAATTTCTGCAGCGTAAATACTAATTTGAAACTCCTTATTGTATTAATTCTAAAGAAAGACTTTCAGTAAACTTAATTTGAATGTAAAACTAGATTGGTGTTTACTTAGCAACATTTGAGACGCTTCCAGTTAAACTAATTTTGTGAGATTCGTATGCATAAATGATTACGAAAGAACCGACTTATGAGTTTGTACTTATTGTGTGAGGTGGCAGGTGGTTTTACATCCTCTAGGAATACGACAAAAACTCAGTTCTAGGTACTTTGTTAGATAGGCTTAGTTCCTTTGTGTAAAAATATATGTAAATAATATGATGAATAACCTCATATAGTCATATATGATTAGCTGATATGGTCGAATCTAATGGTAATGTTGATTTGAATGTTATGTTCTCTTCCTATACATCCTATACAGGATATTTCGGGATTTCGGTTATAATAAAAGATACGAACGCTGTTAAATTGTTACAAAGTTGCAGACTTTACTGCACATTTATATTCTAAAACGAAATTCGAGGTATCTCTATAACTTTCAAACCTATAGAGATTTTTGAAAGAAACTGAAATTTTGTATTTCCTTTTTTCAAAATTTTTCTATTTCGTTTATTATCACAGCTACTGTTTAAACAACATTTTTACACGTAACTTTTAAACATCATTAGGGCAGGTTTTTACGTATAATCTGAACCTGCCGACCGTTTTTTGCTAGGAGTCGCCATTTTGAAAATTCAACTGTCAACTTTTTTATTATGGGCGCCTTATAGTTGAATCGAGCTCCCAAGTTTGAAATCGGTGATATGTCTCCTTTGACATTTGAACGAAAAATGGCGATTCTATATCAAAAAAATTGTTTTATCAAGTATGCTGTGGAAATGGTATGAAAAAAAGGACAAAGTATACCTAGTAGTACATAGTTTACTTTCTTCAGTTTAAATAATTAAAATTTAAATCAGAAACATGAGGAAATTTATTTTATTTATAACATTTACATTGTATTTATTAATTTATAACAGGTGTTCGAATTGTTCACCATCTACTTCTAGATACTTGCCTGAATTTATGTGATGAAATGATGAGCTTATGTTGATGATCTCCGGAGAAATATTATTACGACTCTGAGAAAAAAAATAAGAAGATATATCTATTCTTTTTCTTATTTTTGCTCTCAGGATCGTAATAATATTTCTACGGAGATCATCAACATCAGCTCATCATTTGATCACACCATTTAAGGGACTGAGTAGAAATGTGGCTAGAAGAAGAAGAAATACGGGCACCCTGTATACTTATGCTTTAACAAAAAACACTATAATTAAGCAAGTATGTGTTAGAAGAAACTATATAACTCATATTGTTTTTATTTTAGTAGAAGCACTGGGGTATATACAGTGCGAATCAAAAGTCTAGAACACAATAATTGTTATTTCGGAAGACGCAAATATTTTGGGAAATTCTTCGAACAGGTCGATTTTTAATTTTCATTGGGCATCTTTTACTTTGTTTTTAGCAATGTTAGCAATGACGTCATCTTCTGGTTTTTTAAATGGAACACCCTATATATTTTTTAATTTTTGGTTAGTGCATTATCTCACGAATACATTGATATAGGATTTTATAGATCTATCTATAATAATAAGGGAGTTATGATCAAAAGTGTGTGGTATAAGCGTAGTTTAATGGAAAGAGAACTTAAATTGAGTGCTAAGCTATAGGCGTCACAAAGTCCTTGTTCAACATACTACGCTTATGGCACACTCTTTTGATCATAACTTTCTTATTATTATAGATAGAACCATGAAATCCTATATCAATGTATTCCTGAGATATCACCCTAACCAAAAATTTAAAAATATATAGGGTGTTCTATTTAAAAAACCAATAGATGACGTCATAATGCAAGCAGCGATGATGTCATTACTAAAAAAACAAAGTCAAAAGATGCGCAACTAAAATTAAAAATCGACCTGTCCGAGGAATTCTCCAAAATATTTGCGCATTGCCAAATAATAATTGCGAGCCCGATTTTATATCCGCACCGTATAGTAAATGGTAGAAGTGAACAACCGTAAAAGTTTTTAAGAAAACAGTCGTCGTAGAATGTTAGAGTTGTGTAAATCCTGCTTAGTTTAAAATGAAGGCTTTTAGGCGTTTCCAGTAAAAATATGGACCCAGTAATGCACATACTATTTGTACACATAAGTCTATAACTATGAAGTACTTTGCTAGAAATAATAATATAATAAACTGAAAAATCCAGTAGGTGAATTACTAAAATATATTTTAATTTACTGTCGGAAAACTTGGCAGTAGTGAATATTTTGACGTCGACAATCTGTTCCGGAGACAGACAAATTTTGGCGTCAATTTACTATTGTATAAGAATGTCAGATAGTTCATAAAACGAAATATTTGAAATATTTTAGTCTCGGATAAAGTTCCTGCGCCATGGAAATTCCACAACATAATTAGAAATAAGTAACATTATTTAAATACACCATTGAAGGGAATTTATTTGGGATAATTAATAATATAAGTTTACTTGATTTACTTGCTTGTTTATTAATACTATACAGGGTCCTGCACCTGAGCCCCCGTCTTTTGTAGCTCATTGTAACTCATATGTAACTGGCAATAAATTTGAAATGTTTCTAGTTGTTTTATTTTATTCGAGGCCCCCTTAGAAACGGGGTAACTTAAATTTTCGACCACTACTATAAAATTGATTATATCTTGAGCACCTTAAAAGATAGGTATAGGGCAATGCTATATCATTCGATTGAGAATGGAATGGTACTTTTAACTGTAGAATAATATACTGGGTGTCCCATTTGAAAGAAATGAGTTTTGCATCTTTCAAAATTGACATGTTGCTCAGTAAATATTAAACACTCTGTATGTATTACAGACTTCTGTTAGCTATTTTCAGAAAGACCAATGCGTAGACTATCTCACATATAAAAATTAAAATAAACACTGTTCAATTGTACAAGATACGTAACTTTGAAATAGTTATAACAACTGTAATTTTTTCTATAAAATGTCGAATACCTTCGAAACGGCTAAGTTTTGATATAGGGAATATAATACAAACTGATCCAAAAATGCAAAAATATATAGTGTGTTCCATTTAAAAAAACATAACTTTAGTATGGTACACGTTTTTGAAGCACCCTTCATATTCGAAAATATTTAAAAAATGTGCCTCTCTACGAAAATTTGAACGAAATTTATAAAGGCACCAGTTCATGAGCTACAAAAGATGGGAGCTCAGGTGCAGGACTCTGTATAAGTATATGAAATGAGTATACGGCATTATAGTGAAAATAATTATTATAAAATAAGAATGTTAATGGTAAGGATGAGTTGAAAAATACAAGAGATGATGTTTCGCGAAAAGTCGTACATTATGTTTGTTATAAAAATAGTTCAGTCATTCGTACGTACACCCTCCTATGGTAGTGCTGAAAAACAAAAGTAAAATCCAAAACATACCTTCTGCCAAGGATTGTAAACGACTGACTTCATACTTTATGTTCCATTTTTATATAGAAGTGATAGTGCCCACAACACAATAACAGAAACCGAAACATTAATTGGTATCAAGTGCTACAATACCTGCATTAGAACCTTATTGTTATTAAGACGTATCTTAGCTTTTAATATAAATAAAAAATTAATTTTAAGTAAATTAAAAAGCCGATAATGGCGAAAGTGGAAAAATATATTAGAGCAAATAAAATAAAAATGTCCGGAAATGGGACATTGAATATGCAATTAAATAAAAAACTCTTGATCCTGGTTTAAAACTTGACATTTGGGACATACGATCTTTTGCATATGGCACGTTTCAATTGTTTTCAGCGCAGTAGCCTTTGATATTTTATCACGTGGCTCAAATCAGTCGATGATATGTATATTTTTAATATACTCATGTTATAAATAATGTTTATGTAAAAGAGATAGTACAGAAATAGGAACGGTATTCCTATATTTATCCGTATTACAATCATTGGTAACAAAAGTCCTGCGGGAAATAAAACAGCTGTCAAGTAAAGATGCGAAATATTTTTTTGGGCCAAGTTCTATATATATATACAACTAAGCATAGATGTAAAATATAAATAATTTTGTATTGAGATCTTATCAACAATGTAAAATATATGGGTACCTGTCCAAACAATTTTAATTAAGCACATATTTCCAGGAGCAGACAAACACGTTCAATTTTTACTTGCACCTAGCGAAGAACCGACTGATTATTTAAAACAAAATAAATACTTTTGAGAACATATTTCGAAGTGCAAAAATATTTGGAAACTTAAAAATACCCCAAGGTGATAGAGCCGCTGCCTCACTTAAGTGATGTGTTTTTGTAGATTCCGATGTATTGTTTACTTAAAACTGCAGATTAAGTGTTAGGTTATAAACTTGATAGAGTAATATGAAGAGCGGCGCATAAATTAGAGATTGGTTTTGATCTTTAAATATTACTTTGCCAATGGAAAGTATGTATTAGTCGAATTTCTATCTAAGATATACTCCTCATTTTATTACATATTTTCCACATTTCTGAAAACATAAAAATGTTAGCAAAAAGCTCCCTTGCACCAAGAAAAGGAGTTGAGTTTGGAAATCTAATTTTGCAATCAGAAACTAAATTTTCACGCTGAAGGGGACACTCAATTACTACTAAACATAAGACACGTATATTTTCTAAGTGTTCCAAAATAAAATTCTGAAGTATAAGGCTTTACATATGCATAAAGAATGCCTAAGTTCATAACACATAACTATGAATAGTAAGGATCTACTTTATATCCACCATCTGTAAACGCCCTATTTAAATAAAGACTAAAACAAATTAAGCCAAAATAGCTATTCTCCTGATTATATGCCATGCCGAGCGCTGAATTACAGAGCGTTGCATATAAAGTAAATAATTCAAAAACACCAATTTATCTATATATCAAAGAAGTAAAAGGTAGTAATATCCACAACCTTTCCACTCACCGCTTTATATGAAAGAAATTAGTATTTAAGAAAAATAAAATAAAATAAAAACATGTTTCTCTTTTATTTTGAAATTTTTTAAAAAATGTATATGAAGTTATTTCCTCCACTGGAATGCTTAGGTGGAATATCAACTAGGTTGAACCTTGCCATGCTTCTACAATTACACTGTAAATGTATTTTCCTTATTACAATAAAGACATTTATTATTATTATTATTGCTATTAAAAGAAGATAGTGGAAAAGTGCCACAGAAAAATGGCTACACACATCAGTGTAAGATCAAGAGAACAAATTAAAGTAAACATTTAATAACTGAAAACTACAAAATACTCGTAATAGTATACGAAAGCAAACACATTCTGCCTATAGTGCTATTTAACCTTATTGAGTAAGAAGCGATAAAAAGCATCGGCTTCTACAGCAAGGATCATCACGTACTTCGCATATATCCGACGATGGTCAGAACGAAATTTTGTATCGATTTTACACCTGCAGTATTATTATGAATTGGAAAATACTGTCTTGAATTTTATATAGCGAACTAAGAATATCTCCATAATACAAATAGACGCAAAATTGCTATTATAATGAAAAGAAGGATTTGAAAGGATTGAGTAAATGCTTATATCCAAGGTTATATAATATATAGTTATTGGAAATAACCAATCGCATTGAAACACTAATAATACGGGTTGTTCGCCAAAAGCTGCATAAGAGTGCATTGCTGGAAGCTTGTGGTAATCGGGGAGTTAGTCCTGAATAATTTTTCTACCTTATATCATGTCAAGCAATAAATTACCTAGTTCTAATGTATTTAATACTTTTTACTTCATACCACAAGTAATAGATCTCTCTAACATATATATCTATGTATACTATATACAACAATAAGACCACTCTGTGGAGGAACACTCCTGACAACTCAAAACTAGCATTAAAAAATACAAAAGTAGGTGCTTTATAAATACCAGTGGAAAATAAATGCAAGTTATCAGAACGAAAACTGAATGTGTGGAAGAAGGTAGAAGTGTAGAAAGAAAAAATAATAACGAGATGTACGAAAGTCATAAGAACATAATATATCGGATATATTAAAAGGTAAGCTGGATAGAAAAATATAAAATTAGCTAGGGAAATAAATAAAATTATGGTAGGTACAGTAGAAAATTAATACTTAAAGTCATATGTAAGAAAAAAGTTTATGTTGATTTAGAAGACTAGGAATAAGAAGAAAATATATGCTGGAGATCCAAAGAAGACAATTTATATAAAATACAGATTTTTTTATTTGAATTATCAGTAATTATTACTTGCAATAGATTTTACTACAGAGTGTATTTCAAATTAAATGATCAACTAATAACGTAACTTGGAGAAAGAAATGTTTTTTTAATAAATCACTTCGTTACTATATGTTTAAATATTTAAATAGTTATTCTTGCTATTAAATAAATATATTGAAATAAAGCTTGCTTATTAAAAATCTATAACATTAAAGATGATATACCAAGTGAAATAATAGTGTCACAAGCTACGTTATATTTTTTACTTAATAGATGTGTAAATTAAATTTAAGAAATCTAATAGTATCAAAAAAAAGTATATTAATTTGCATAAGTACTTCGAACTCAAATAACTTACTATGAAATACTGTTTGACCGTTAGATTTCTTAATCATGTCGCAACATCGTTTATCGATTCCATTACCTATGGCATTCTGACGACCGCATAATAAGCGCGAAACCGGTCAGTGTCTGGTGGCGGAGATGCTGGAATAATCCAATGCCAGTCGCCAGTGCGGAGTAGTTGTTTCCGTCTATCTATTTGACAGACCATCTATCTATTTGTCTATTTGACAATAATTTTCAGACGGATAGTAGCAAAGAGGACACTACGGTGTGTATCTCACCACTATTAACAGATACCTATAGTGTTTTCTTATAAATACAATGATACAGGAATAATACATAATACATAATTAATAATACAACAAGAATAATATGTGATTATTAACTTGTTTAATGAACAAATTACATTTATAATACATTTTTATGTATGTATTCGCTGCTGAACGCTTTATCTAAAATGTGTACACTGTGTCCCATTTTCGATGTCTTAAAGGGATATCTTAGTTAATATAACATATATCCCTTGTATATTATTTGTAATTGTCAGATGTAGTAATAAAAATTTTGCTACCTTCTTTTGTTTCTGTGTTATGGTCATAGACTGACTTCAGCTGTTTCCGAGACATTCTTATAACTCCTTTAACAAGAAAATATTCAACAGTTTTATGAGTATACTCTATGATTTTGTGTTGCTATGTGATGATGAGCCTAAGTACTCTATGGTTTTGTGTCGCAGTGTGTTGAGTTTTTTAATAGCACCTTTTTCTGAGTTAAAGATCCCTCAAACCAGAGCGGTACGGCGGGAGCGGGATCGGGAGCGACTGCAACGCGGGACCAAAGTATGTGGCGGGATATCAGGGCGGGACGTCGCTTTCATGTAGGCGCTTAGATATCCCGCCACATACTTTGGTCCCGCGTTGCAGTCGCTCCCGATCCCGCTCCCGCCGTACCGCTCTGGTTTGGGGGAGCCAAGGATCCCTCAAACCAGAGCGGTACGGCGGGAGCGGGATCGGGAGCGACTGCAACGCAGGACCAAAGTATGTGGCGGGATATCTGGGCGGGACGTCGCTTTCATGTATGCGCTTAGATATCCCGCCACATACTTTGGTCCCACGTTGCAGTCGCTCCCGATCCCGCTCCCGCCGTACCGCTCTGGTTTGGGGGAGCCAAGGATCCCTCAACCCAAAGTATGTGGCGGGATATCTGGGCGGGACGTCGCTTTCATGTAGGCGCTTAGATATCCCGCCACATACTTTGGTCCCGCGTTGCAGTCGCTCCCGATCCCGTTCCCGCCGTACCGCTCTGGTTTGGGGGAGCCAAGGATCCCTCAAACCAGAGCGGTACGACGGGAGCGGGATCGGGAGCGACTGCAACGCGGGACCAAAGTATGTGGCGGGATATCTGGGCGGGACGTCGCTTTCATGTATGCGCTTAGATATCCCGCCACATACTTTGGTCCCGCGTTGCAGTCGCTCCCGATCCTGCCCCCGCCGTACCGCTCTGGTTTGGGGGAGCCTTTATAGATGAGAGTTACCTAGCGATGAGAACGAAAATGGACACACTGCGAAAATTATTAGGGCTGTCATATTTAACTTCAAAAAAGCCCATAAATGTCCAATGTTTTAAAGGTTTATAAGCACTTTGGCTAATTCTATTGATATATATTACAAAATAAAAAAGACAGGCGACATATTTTAAAAAGCATATAATAGTGCCATAATATTAGTTATAATTGAAATAAAGTTATAAATTGGTACTGAATCAACAATCATTTAGAATTAGTAGAAGTGTGCAACTTTAGTTGTATTTGTGCCAATTACATTAAATTATCCTTTTTACATACTACTGAAATACCTGAATCATATGTTTGCTAAAAATAGGTTTAATGCTATGACATGTTTTTCAAGTTTATATTATTTAACGGCATTTAAAAAGTAATAACAATACATTTGAAATGAATACAAGAACCAAGAAGACAGGATAATAAAACAATTCTAAAATTACAATTTTGCTGGGACGATGAATTATACTTGATAGGTAATGCGACAACTAAGATATATCTACACCGAGAGAACAGTTTATTTATGTTATCAAAAGACGTTTATTTGACCTTCATTTGTTCAGTCTAAATACATCAAATTACATTCAATACATTTCGCTCAAAATTATCTTAAATATACCTTTATATGTCTAGAAAATAACATTGTGGATCCTTTATGACTTGCATCGCTTGAACTCTTGTTTCAATATTATTCACATTGAGTACTAAGTAAAACAACTGATATATTCTATTTTAAACGTAATATATATATATATTGTATACCAATAATTGTATATAGTGTAATTATTAACTAGAAATGTAACGTTTAATTGCATACCTTTTCTATGTTACTTTAACGTTAAAAAGTACGTTACCATTGACATGATTAAAAATGTTAATATTCATTAATATAACGTTTTAATAATGTTAAAAATTGCGTTACAATTGACGTAGTGTTGCGTACGTCTAAAAAATGTTAGTATATCAAGCTTAATTATATTGGTTATGGTCACATAAAAACACATGAAGTCACTATATTTATGGCAGTTGAATGCTAAATTGCTAGATGATGTGATATAATTCAAAATTTTTACTCGTCTTCCTCCATATTTGTTTAGAATTTGCAGCGCCCTGAAAATGGTCAATCTCCACCTGATCCAACCGACATATTTGCACGCGATGATGCTCTTGCCCAGTAAGAACTATTACATAGAAAAACGTGTTTTCTATGTAATAGTTCTTACTGGGCAAGAGCATCATCGCGTGCAAATATGTCGGTTGGATCAGGTGCAGATTGACCATTTTCAATTCGCCATTCATTCCACAAACATCTTACAGTTTAAACATTATATTGGCGATTCAGATTACCGATGAGGGCGCTGCAAATTCTAAACAAATATGGAGGAAGACGAGTAAAAATTTGGAATTTCATATCACATCATCTAGCAATTTAGCATTCAACTGCCATAAATATAGTGACTTCATGTGCTAGTTAGGATGAAATAAAGGATAAAAAGAGTGGTAAAAGCTGTCAACGTCCTACGAGTGCTTCATTGCTAATTATATCAATTTTTTGAGTTGAAACAGGTACTCTAGTTTTTGTTTACTTACATTTTGGACTAAAATAAGTGTGATAAACTATATGGTTATACCATATTAGTGCTTGCTTTTTGTTAAATAATGTTTAAATTAAAATATATTCTGTTTTTATAAGACTAATAATAGAAAAGTATAGACAAACTGCAACAAAGTGGTTATGTTGTGTAAATAAACGTTTTCCCTGTTATTAAATTGTTACATGCCTTTTGGAGAAATGAAAATGAGAAACAGTTTCTTATACTAGGGCCAAACTTCTACCTTCATTATCTATCTATCTTCTATCTTAAGCACTTCTATTGACACGTTTTGTGGAATGACACCCTTAAACACGGCAGTTTGTGTTGTGCTGATTTCTTTTGAATGCCATTTTAAAATGTAAAAATAAAGATGTACAAATACTAACCATGTCGTTTTTAACTTTGTAATTCCAAAATATCACAAGCATCACTAAATTATTACGTTAAACAAACGCAAATACGTGTTATTTATCATTATATCAGCAATAAGTCTCCAAAAATTACCTTATAAGTAGGTTCAAATATTTTCATGCAGAGGGCGCATTTATTTTTGGAATCGCAAATAGGCTCTTTTTTTGGGATATTTGCGATGACAACTAATTTTAAGTTTATTTTTCTTTATTTTGAGATATGAGCACAGCTTGTTTATTTTTATATCGAACACAGTCAGTTTGTACTTACAAATTAAAAGGATAGAAAAAACGCTTTCCTTATGTTATATGTATATCATTTGTATTAATTATTATTTTTAATTTTCTTTCATAATTAGCCTCATAATTGACTATGGCTCCTCTGAATATGTTATAAAAGTGGAAGACTTCTTGAGATTTGTAGTTTCCTTTTTTCTTTTGTACCTACTCTTCTCTTTTAAAAAAAAAATAATAGGAACTCTTATAAAAATTTTCCAGATGAAAATAAACAAGTTGTGCCTATATTTAAAAAACGAAAAAAAACTCGAAATTACTTTTTGTGGCAATGTATCACAAAGAAGTGCCTCTAGAATATTTAAAACATTTTACGATATGTAGTGAAAAAAGAGAGATAGGGTTGTATTAATTTTGCCGAAAATTAAGAATCGCCTTGTAGGATGAAAACCATAAAATGATAAAACATACAACCTTCCATATATTTCCACCACCTACCCTCAACATCACAAGATAAAAAACGCAGAAAACTATATAGCCACCTCAACTGCTTGCTATCAATATATCAACAACACTCTATCAAGTCATTGTTACAAATTTAAATTTTTTTCATTTGAAAATTATTCACCAAATTCAATCCTACCCTTTATGTATGGGAAAACTTAGTTTCCACGCTAACTTCACCTATAGCACACTCAAAAATTGATAGAGTTTTTGTAAAAGTAGTCAAGATATAGAGGTTTACCATTTTCCCCACATTGCTACTCACCTAGCACTCACTCACTCATCGTACAAGGCCCTGATCGCTGCTACTTAATGCAGAAAGATCAATGACATCAAAATCATTCCAATCCGACCACCACTGCCCAGCGGTTGCGACCGAACATTTGTTAGACTTTGAAAGTTTGTACCTCCTCAAGGGACTCGAATACACAGGACTCAAATAGCATGGTATCATATTATAATAGCTCACAGTTATTCCAGAGTTCCCTGTTAGATTGTACATATTTTCCTAATATCTAGCGTTACACTACCGATTCCTTAAGCATTTCCAATGTTCCAATAGAATACAGAGGATTTCTAGATGTGTTTGTTATTCTAGTCACATATAAATAGTTATTCTATTTTGCGTCTGTAAACAAGTCATTATGAAACCCAATTGCGTATCAAAAACAAACCCTTGACACTCAACTTTTTGTTTTTAAATGTTGGTAGCAACAAGTTTATATCCTTTGTATTGTATAGTGTGCTATAATTACTGTGTTCCTTTCATGCGCGTTTTTTGGGCTTCAAACACAACCGTTGCGTGGTCATCAGTGGCAAGAAGGGAACAGTCCGTTAGCAGCACGTGCAAGAAGCCCCATGAAAGGAACAGCCGACAAAACTGCCACGAGCTTCTAATAGCGGCTCATACGTGTGAAAAGAACACAGTAAGTAGTGTTATACAAATGGTACCTATATAAATGATAATATCCTACCTAAATTTTGAAGCAAAGAAAAGTTGATAAATGTAAATGAAACCAACTGTCGCAGAATAATAAAAGTCCCTAAACGGTACTTCAATTTTCTGCCGATTTTTTTTTTATCTCGTAGAATTATAAACCGTGCAAAATAGAAAAAATAGTAGAAACGTGTTTCATGCAGTTGTTCTTTAGAAAACTCGCCGTTTGGCGGCCCGTTTCCTAAATTTGGACCTATGCGATAAAAGTACCCCTTATGATACTCGTTGTTTATTATACTATTATCGCATTTGCTTAACTTGTTTCGCTCACCGTATTGTAAAATTATAAAATTAATTTTTTAAAGCATGCAAAGGTAATAAAATCGCTGAAATGGACTGCTTTCAAACACTCAACGATAATTGGAAATTAACAGAATAAACGATAGGTCCACGCATTTCAACACAGTTTTAAAAACCATTAAACCGCTTCGTGTCGTTCTTCTACCTAATAAAAATGCGTGTAGGATTGGGTTTAAATTCCAACTTGTTCAAACAAACTGAAACGCCGCGTCGCCGGTTAAAGCAAACTTTCGGCGCCACAATTTGCTGCATCGTAAACTAATTTTAATTATTTGTTCATTATCTTATATTTTGAAAATATTTTCTTTGTTCAGATATGTGTGAGGCAAGTGGATAATTTTAGCATGGGAGTTATTTATGTGCTCAAATTCCTGCTGTCATATTAGACAAGTGCGTGTTATGTGTCCAAAATTGTTCTGAAATATTTGTTGCCTTACATATTTCATAAATTTATTGTACAATGCCGAAAGCATTAATTTTTTTGAATTTATATGGGAATTTGTTTAAGATAATGTTAATTTGACTTTTTTTTTAATTTTATTAGATTATTTACCTTATTATCAAACAAATGAATCATAAGTCGTTACCGCTTGAATTTGTACTATGCCACACTTTCGTAAATTTTGCTCAGTTTTGTGATGGATCACGTAACTGATGGAAGTGATAAATTTATGCCGGACATGGATTCCATCAGAACAATTGACAGTAAGTTAGGATTAACTCGGGAATGCGGGACTCAGAAAGCTGGCAGGCGGGAGGAAGAAATACCGGTCACGCGGCAATTGCACGGATGGCGGAGAGGGAAATACCCATATCTGCCATCAGAGTAACTCAAGCAAAAGACCGTCTCAGATTAAAGAGGAAATATGCCGTTATATTTCCAGAGAGGGAGGAATGGAAGCAGGATCAGTTTAAATTCCCCCCTGATTCTCTGGTCTGCTACACAGATGGTTCTCGTGTGGCGGACAGGTTCTCGGGGGCAGGAATTTATGTGGAGGATAGGGGCGTGCAGCAAAGTTTTGTACTGGGTTCGTATGCCACAGTCTTCCAGGCTGAAGTCTTTGCTATCCTAATGGCAGCAAACAAGGAGGAAGTAAGGAACTGTCCGGAGCAAAATATTTACTTCTGCTCCGACAGTCAGGCAGCCTTAAAGGCTTTAACATCTCCAAGGACAAGATCCGCCCTTGTCCAAGAGTGCGGAGATACCCTGGAGGAGTTGGCCAGAGGAAAAGAGGTCAAATTGGTATGGGTACCAGGTCATAGTGGAATCCCGGGGAACGAAAGGGCCGATGAACTGGCTCGACTCGGATCTCAGGGACCCGGCCAGGGACCAGAACCGATTTTAGGCATTACACGGAGGCAGGTCAACATAGCTCTTAACGATTGGGCTTATGAGACACTAAGTAAACAGTGGAGAAGGAGTGGGGGCTGTAGACAGGCTCGCAACTTTATAGTGGAGCCAAGCAAGACCAAGACGGCCTGGCTGTTAAGTCGTAGCCGGAAGGCTCTAAACCAGTTGGTGGGAGTTTTAACGGGTCATTGTAGGCTTAGAAGACATCTATCATTGATAGGTGTTGAGGGAGACCCTATCTGCCCAAAGTGTGGGGAGAGCGATGAAACGCCTTCCCACTTCTTGGCAGAGTGCGCGGCTTTCGGCAGACTGAGACACGACGTCTGGGGGGCCGGGGAGTTGCAAGGGGAAGAGGTTAGTTCCCTTGAATGGACCGACATTCTGACCTACATTAGAAGGTCGGGTAGGTTCAATGAGGGTAAAAAGGGCCCGCTTGCGGCCTACTTGCCAGGTCTTGGCCGCCCCACTGCTACTACTACTACTAGGATTAACTCACGAACCGAAGTTAGGTTTAATGATAGATGGGGACATGCGCATAAACGTCCATTTCATGAATCTCTTGTTGAGTAAGAACTACTGTATATTTTGTCTCCCCAACCAAAATATCCACTGGAAATTTTTCACCCTCCATTGTGACTAACAAATCCATGAGTTACTTTGTGTTTACTTTTATGCTTTTATCAAAATTGCATCCCTTGAACTAAACAAAAACCAATCTACTAACTTAAAAATTAATAACATGACAATTCCCCCTCTTCTTTCAATCACAAAATTTGAAATCCATCATAACTTTAATGATGGAAGTGATGGTTTTTTAATGGGACATCACACAATTTTGTGCTGAATTTACGAGCAAGATTGATAGCCCATCATAAAACAATCGCTGAATTTACGAACGGCTTTTACTGTTTTGTGATAGAAAGGATTCCATCTTTTTGAGAAATGTTGGATTTACGAAAGTGCTTATATAATCAATTAAACTAAACCTAGTTTTTGCATCATATTTTACGGTTTTTCTACTTAAAATGTTTGCAAGCATTCCAGGTGTTTTCAGCAATCTTTTAGTTTTTATATTGACGACATTACCGCTCTCTCTATATTAATATAAACAAAGACATTATTATAAATTCTGCCATTGATGCTATTTATTATTTTGTGTCGTGATGACTTTATTAATGATGCCTGTAAACTATTAGTAAAAATGTTGTAAGCGGGCTATTTACAATTATTTAATGAAAAATAATGGGTTCAAATACTATTTAATTTTAGAAAATGAGCACTTTGTGGCCAACCAGAATTCACATAATAAAATTCGTGTTGATTTTTGGCCTGGCTCCAAGGCTTCAATATCAATTTCTTCTACCTCTCCTAGCTTTTGAGAGGGTTTCTGGTTCTGCTTGGTACTTGTTGGGTTTCGTGTTAATTTATATTTAAAGTAATTATTTGTCTCAAAATGTAGGCGAGTACACAAAAAATAATTGAATCGGTCATTTCAAAAACAACCTAAGTCAGATAATTCACATTTTACAGGAAACGAAAAAAACTGAATATAACATATAATACTTTAACGGTAGTCTAGTCGTTTTTTTAAATATGCAGAACAATGATTATTGAAGTAAATTAAATGCAATTAGAAGACCTTAATACTTCTTAACCAGTCGCCAAAAAAAAATTTTTCTTCTACAAATTTATGTAGTTTTTGCAATGACATGTTTTTCTTCTAATTAAATTATCTAATTATTAGAGATAAGCGATTTCTTTTTTGTATTAAAATAAAATAGTAAGTTACAAATTAACACATAGTTAATTTTAAACATATAAACAGCTGAAACTAACTAACTAATCAAGTATTCAACAAGTATTTGAACAAGAAATAACATACTTTCTATGGTACATAGTCATATTCCTCGTCATTTTCAACATCATCATTTTCTTCAGATGCAATGAGCCAGTTGAAAATAACTTCATAAAACGCCATATTATCAATACATTTTGCAAATTGTTTTATATAATTTTTTTTGGGTATATAGGTACTTCATTCCAAAAATACGCTCTTTCCGTGGGTAAAATAATTTTTGTTGTTGTATTTCTTGCTAAAGAAAATGTATGTTGGACTAGCCCACCTATATAATCATTTGTTATAACAACTCCCTTATTGCTTGAACTATACTTAAAACTCATGTAAGAAGGAGGGGAAAAAATTATTTTTTTGTTCTTTAGGAACATGTCTACCAAATGTTTCCTCTGAGAGACAAGATTTTTTATAACAAGAAGGCCACCATTTTTTAAATTCAATGACCTGATGTGTCTTCATTATGAACACAGAAAAATTTTCGTTTTCTAATAACATCTATCAGATGACTACATACATGTGCCCCCATCACACAAGAAAATCCGCGCAGGCGTGTAAAATCTTCATTGCTAAAACAACATAAGTGCATGACTAATGTAGTTTTTACACTGAATGTAAAACTGATTTTACACTGATTGAAGTAAACTTCACAATTGAAAGATGTCCCAGACTTATGTTATTTTTACAGGGCACGTGTAGTTATCTATATGAAACACGTTGCCGTTTAAAACTCATTTTTGTAAATTCACTGACTTATGCTGTTTTTGAAATGACCGATTCAATTATAATATCATATTGTTCCTGATTGGAAAAGCACTACAGTTCAAAGACCCAAGATTATTCGTGAATATTTTCCTTTCGAGATATCTATTCCATACTGTATTCGATTTTGGGATCGTGCGTGAGTTTTTAAAGACTGTTTCCGAATAAAAGTTGTAGGCCATATGAACTCTTATCTGGAATGATTTATATGGGTATTAGTCGAGATAAAATTAATATATGAAACCACAACTGCCCTGTGCCCGGCAGTTTAGTCTTTTTAAAAAATAATCTTAGTTGTATAAACTTTCAAATGAAGAACACTGGAAATTTTATCCAGAAAATAGAGTAGAGCATCAATTTTATAATTAGTACTTAATACTTAAGATAAAACATGTTCAGTTCAATTCAAGTTATGGCACTATTTTAGAATTTTTTAGAAAGTGAAGCAATCCCTGAAAAAATATTGTTGTATAAACTTACTGTATATTTTAAAATATACAGGTTATGACTTATATTATGAGATATAAATAATATTTTAGAAAAATAAAATTAAGATTTCTCGTACGCCACCCGCTTGTGGGAGATGTTAATTAAAGATGAAACACACTGTACAAACTTGTTTCTTTAAATTAACCATATCACATCAAATACATGTTAAGAGAACAAGAAAACTCATTTTTAATTTAATATTTCGGAGATAAAACATCCTACCCATTTAGAAAAATTTAATACCAAGTGGGAATATAATTTATCAATATAATATCGATAGCCTAACCCTGTTTAATATAATTTTTAATTAAACCTGGAACTTTACGATCGGAGCTGAACTTATTTAACTTATTTTAGCTCAATAATTCTGATAAGTGACTGTCACAAAAGTTTAAATAATAATTTGGTTTAAAATAGGTGAACTTAGCAGGAAACCAGAAGCATACAAATTAAATATTCAAAGGTATCAAGGCAAACTTCTAAAGTTTGCTTCAAAAAACCACTGTATAATATGCAATAAAATAAATATTTGACAAATTAACTAAATTTCATCAGTGGTTGTTTAGTTTTATATAAAATTCTGTAGTATTACAAATCATATTTTGAATTACCTATGTCTAAATGAAATAATTATAATAAAATTTAAAAGAAGTTAAACACTTAACTCTTAACTAGCTTTTTCCAAAACGTTTCAAGTTGATCCTCAACTCGTCGTCAGTAGGTTTGTATGATAAAAATGTTTTGTCAACACTTTAAGAACTTTTCATCTGGCGCTTCTAGTAAAAAACGTGCGTAATCAGCTCTGTTAAAAACTTTAGATTTCTTAGCCCTATACCCAGTGGATTGTCTTTTCAAAAAAGCTTTTACTTTTCGATAATTGGATACATCTACATTATTCTTTACATTCAAAACTGCTTTAAGCATAGAATAATTGAACTAGAGACTTGAACATTTTAATGTTTTTACTTTTTCATATAGATAAGTCGAAAGAACAGACTCAGATATGTTATTTACAGATTTCTGCTTACATCAGTGCATAAATAAATCATATTCTTTTTCGTACAATTTTCTAAATTTCGATGGTAATAAATTTAAAGTTACAGTAATTGCTTACTCCCTGATTTCCGGAGGAGTACCAGGAACAAAATCTTCCTCACTATCACGCATTATGTTCCAAATAATTATTGTAAAGTAAAATATGTCAAATACTACGTTTAAATCATTTTTCGTTGTTTTATTATTGGTTTCTATGGAAACAGCAATAGAATTTGGTCATTACGACGAGGTAACTTTATCAATTTGCCGTATTTTACAAAATTATATGGTTTTCTAATTTCGAATAGCAATACAAAAAATTTTGAATATACCTAACTCGAGACTAAAATTTGTTTTTTTACTCGTGTGGTCACCTTCGGCTTGTACTATAAACGCTCCACTTGTAAAAAAAACACCATTTTAGCCGCTTGTTATATAATAGTATATTATGAAATTAGTTTATAATGCAGCAGATTATGGCATGAGTGAATTTTGGCGCATGAGCGAAGCGAATGCGCTAACACTTCACGAATGCCATAATCGAGCATTATAAACGAATTTCATACGCTATTTTATAGTCGAACTGCGGTTTTAACGTACAATTATTTAAGTTTTGAAAATATTAAATTTGTTCAAACTATGAAATTATTATTCGAGCAATCGTTGAATGTTGGCATGTTGTGGTTGCTATGGTGTTGTGTATACAAGCAAATATTTTTTTAAAAATATGTGTTCACGTGAAGATATTCTAAAAAAAGCCGAAGAAGCTGAATCAAGCCTTATTCCAAAAAAATCAGAAGATCTTTATAAAAAAGAATGGGAGAGGTTTTGTAAATGGATGCGAGTTAGTAATATGGAAATTGGAGAAATGGATACTGAGAAGGCTTTACTTATATTAAAACCTACTATTTATTATCGTGCCGTAAGAGAAAATTATGGCACGGTTATGTCACATTACGGCATGGGTGCTAGAAAGTGGCAGATTATTGACAATTTTGACGTTCATAATGATAGCATTATGATGGCAGTCGACTATAATAGTATATTATGAAATTAGTTTATAATGCAGCAGATTATGGCATGAGTGAATTTTGGCGCATGAGCGAAGCGAATGCGCTAACACTTCACGAATGCCATAATCGAGCATTATAAACGAATTTCATACGCTATTTTATAGTCGAACTGTGGTTTTAACAGACAATTTAAGTTTTAAAAACTTAAATTTGTGCAATCGTAGAATGTTCGCATATGGTTACTATAGCATTGTGCCATAAAGTGGATTTTATGGCACGATTCTTTCACATTACAGCACGGGTGCTAGAAAGTGTCAGATTATTAACGATTTTGACTTTCATAATGACAGCATTATGATGACAGTCGACTATAAAATACTATTATGTTTAATCCTTGAGTGATTAATATTTCTTTGCATAAGTATGGCCTGTTGTAAGTGAAGATATATGAACAACTTTTGCTATATTCTACTGTAATAATATCCTCGCAAATGGATACCTAAAAATAGGGAAGGATGTGCTATATAAAAGTGTATTAAATGGTTGGTAATATTTTAGTTGTCTGTGAGTATAGTAATTAGATGCCTTCGTTGTTTGTATGCTGACGACGTCGAGAGTAGTACATGTGAATATAACTGAAAAAGCGTACGAGATGCCAATTTTAGGCAGGCTTTTTAAATTGTTCCCCATTAATTTCACAAAATTCTTATGTTCGTCACGACCTTGTTTTTTGCAGTTTTTAGTCATGTGTATCTTTCCCGTTTGTGAATCTATCACAGTTCAAAAGGGGAGTTAGCCAAATTTATATTATGTTTTTGTATACTGTTCGAGTGCTCTTTCAATTTTATTTGAGGAGTGGTGGTTATATTATAAATCATAAACGTGACTTCATGTCGTCAGAATTAAGGTTATAATTTACTCTTAAATAGGCAGAGGTTTCTTAAATATTAAAATCATAATAACAAGATATGTGCAGGGTGTCCAAAATAAGATCCTCTATCCCCTTATCTCAGAAAGTATAAAAGGTAGAGAAAAATGTTAAATACGAAAGTTTTTTGTTTTTACCTGAATTTTTCATTTTTATAACTTTCTTGAATACAGGTCGTTCAGTTCCTCTGATCCAGGCATCAACTTTCTTTTTTTAAATGGGACACCCTATATTGAATTACGTTTTTGAACTCTCCTTAAAGTTCTAGCTCGACATTGTTAAGAGTACCCTATACCTATCATTTACCGTTACGAAGTTATTAGCATTTAAAGAAAAAAATCTGTAAAAAACACCTGCTCAAAAAATCTCGGCAAAACAAATAAGACATCCAAAAATAAGCTAAATAGGGTTTGTTTCGTAGAAAATTAGACTCAGAAATTACTTCTATGGATCGATATTACCTGATTAATATACAGGGTGTTTTTGACAGATGGCTCAAACATGTATATGTTAAAATTCCAGAAAATCGAAAATCTCTTATGGAACACCCTGTGTATTATTACATTTTTGGATTATCTATTAAATTTTAACCTTACTCTATATAACGTTCCCTATTCTTATTTTGCTTAGTTTCCAAGATATTGACGAAAATGTGGAAAAAATGTCAGCTGTTAATCATTATCGGCTATTATTAAAAATATATCTACTATTATTTGGTATATTATAGTAAGTGTGCCTTAATACTAATTAAGAATATATTATTTTATTAAAAACTAATATTTTTTTAAATTATTTCATTAATTATCTAATATGAACAAATCTATGTTTGTAACTTGAACCACAAATAACTAACAATAATCAACAAATAACATTAAAAATAATAAATTAAATCAAGTGTCCTATGTGGCTTCAATTTTCAGCTATGCATGTTGTGTATATAACTGCTAGTTTTCTTACAGCGCAATCACTTTGATTGAGCGCTTCAATTTCCATCCTGATTTTAATCTTTAAATCATCAACATTATTACTCTGAATTTGATAAGCTCAGGCTTTCAATGTACCCCATAAAAAGTTATCAAGTGGAGTTAAATCTGGGATCCTCGGCGGCCATGGGATATTCTCGTTTGGCCCTATCCATTCCACAAAATAGTTCTTAATAAAATTCTTTACAACTGCAGTATTGTGGCATGGAACTCCATCCATCTGATAGATGATCTGATTGGCATTTTCTTCGGCATCCAATAAAGGTAAAATGCAAGTTTGTAATGAATGCCATTTCCTGATATTTTACCTAAGGTTCCTGGGACCATTTAAATATTGGCCAAGAATGACAGGCCCTAAAATGTGTCTCTTAACGCACCAAACATTTTCGTCAATATCTTGAAAACTTAGCAAAATAAGAATAGGGAACGTTATATAGAGTAAGGTTAAAATTTAATAGAGAATCCAAAAATGTAATAATACACAGGGTGTTCCATAAGAGATTTTCGATTTTCTGGAATTTTAACATATACATGTTTGAGCCATCTGTCAAAAACACCCTATAAATTAATCAGGTAATTTCGATCCATAGAAGTAATTTCTGAGTCTAATTGTCTACGAAATAAACCCTATTTAGCTTATTTTTGGATGCCTTATTTGTTTTGCCGAGATTTTTTGAGCAGGTGTTTTTTACAGATTTTTTTCTTTAAATGCTAATATCTTCGTAACGGTAAATGATAGGTATAGGGTACTCTTAACAATGTCGAGCTAGAATTTTAAGGAGAGTTCAAAAACGTAATTGAATATAGGGTGTCCCATTTAAAAAAAGAAAGTTGATGCCTGGATTAGAGAAACTGAACGACCTGTATTCAAGAAAGTTATAAAAATAAAAAATTCAGGTAAAAACAAAAAACTTTCGTATTTAACATTTTTCTCTACCTTTCATACTTTCTGAGATAAGGGGATAGAGGATCTTATTTTGGACACCCTGTACATATTTGCCTTTGGAATCTTCACTGCGCCTGCCCATGTTAAAACTATTCATTGTATTTTCAACAAGATGGAACCCTATCGGATTATTGGTTTTCCGTACACAGATATGCTGAAGAGATTATCAATGGATGACCTGAAAAAGTGTCGCGTGAAATTTCATAAAATATTTTTGAAATATTTGAATATTTCGTAAATACGTGAATACGTTAATTGTTTTGAATACGTGAAATATTTTTGCATAATATAATGGTCAGTCATTTTGACTGGTTTTGGATTTCTAATTCTGATTTGAATCTGATTTGGATTTGGATTCTGAAATAGATCAGAAGTTATATTTTCATAATTCTGAAATAACTGTCTCGAAACAAATGTTGGAATCTTTTCTCTTCTACATCATACTTACTTGTAATAAACATAATGACTTTAAGGATAATATTGATATAAATAAATATAAATATTGTAGACTAATATCTGGTTTACATTTTCTATGCCCTTATATGTTTTTTTTTGAGATTTCTTTATACAGGGTGTTATTTAAGTACGTGGCCAAACTTCAAAGGGCAATTCTTTGAGTGATTCTAAGACGGAAAGTTTATATAAACATATGTCCGGTAATGCTTCGTTTTCAAGATACAGGGTGTGAAACTTTTTAAAAAAAAAAGTTTTTTCGTAAAATCTTTATAATCCTTTAGCCGATTTTGTTGAAATTTGGCAGTGTTATTTATGGTAGAAAGGGGCTAATTTTCCTCTAGATTAATATTATTAAGTCCAGTGGCCACTTTCACCAATATTTTTGACAAATAAAACGTGCGCCACTGACTTTTTTCGGATTCAGCAATTAAAAATACAACTTTTTTGTCTTTTGAATTTCTTTCGTATCTTGCTTAATTTTCGAGAAAAAAATAAAAACCACTTTATTGCATGTCCCTGGAACAACATATTAAAAAATTAAAATTACCAACTATCAAAAACGGGGGTGTACCTGTTATTTTTTTTCCATACCATCGTCCATTAAATTGTTTTGCGTTTTCTTGTTAAAAAATAAAGTCTTTAAAACCTATGTTGTTTGACACCCTGTATCTTGAAAACGAAGCATTATCGGACCTATGTTTATATAGACTTTCCGTCTTAGAAACACCCAAAGAATTACTCTTGAAGTTTGGCCACGCACTTAAATAACACCCTCTATATATAACTTTTATTTTATTATTAGTTACACAATTTTCATTTCTGTATGCCATTCTGTAATCAGTTTTTCTGTAGATTGGTGCAGTAGATAATAGAGTGAAAGTTGCCCCTTGACACTTTACCCCTCGAAGGACTGTAGTGCAGTGGGAAATGTAAACGTTTACCTTGTAATTGATATACAATATCAGTCCGTATATAAGTCATATAATTTTCCCTTTCAGGAAGTAATTTCCCTTTCATGCTTTTTAACAGTCGTTCTAATTTACTCTTGTTTATTTGGGTATTATGCCACCACTGAAAAATACAAAAAATTAATAATCAACCTCTGCACCAACGGATCAGTCAAAGGTTGGTTTTTCAAAAATATGTTCCTAATCAAGAAATCTCACACTAAAAAAAAGCAGATTAACAATATATTACATTAAACACATCACTTCAAAAGTTTACGTTTCGAAAAAATATCCGTTTTGGACTGTCACTGTCATACTATTCTGTACGTCAATCGAAAGATAACGAAACAGTGGTGGGCATAATACCCAAATAAACACGAGTAATTAAACAATGCCACAAATAAATACTTTTATATATTATCTCGTTTTACTTTCATGCGAAACTTCTTTTTAATAAATTAGAGAGTTTTGAATACCAGCTATACTTGGTAAAATTTATTTTTTTTATGTACTGATAAAGTTCATAAGATTCTGGTTTCAGAAGGGAGTAGCGGCGGTCTCGTCTTCGGGATACCCCTGACGCAGTGCGTGGAAAATGACCGCCTCACGAGGGTGTCTACAGGTACGAGTCCTTTTCGGAGCCGTGCTGAACTGGCAGGATCTGATGAGCAAGCCATCATTCAACGGCATGGATCAAGATCTAGTTTTAGTTCGTTGATTGATAGGACAGACGAGGTAAGACTATATTTGTAGAAGTGCAAGTTGACGGTAATTTACAATTCGCAGTATTTTGACTATAAATGCGGATTAATTTCTAGTCATGTAACTTTTTCACGTTTTGTACGATTTTCATCATTCGATATTTACTCTTTTCATTTTTGTAAAATGCGTACAGGAAAAAATCTAAATAATATCAGAAATACCTTCCTCCTGCTTTTTATTTTTCAGTATTTGTTCTTTAAAATGAAAGCGAAAGGAGTTCGTTATATCTAAAAGAATGTATTGGGGAAAGTGCCTCAAATATAACAACAAAAGGATATTATTTTTCTAACATTTTACTCTTTACGGTATATTCTTTAGCCACCAATATAAATAATATTAAATAAATATAGGTTTATTGAAGTATAATAGTTTGAAATTAGGATTTAAATATACTAAAAATCTATATATACAAGATCCCAAATTATAAAAATTAGGCAAATCAATCTTGGGATGAAACAAAAAGAATTGGGCACTCTTTATTTCTTTTCGATCTTTCCAAGTTTTATAGTATCAGGAATACTACAAAAATAATTATTGAAACAAATATCTTTAAATTAAGAAAGAGTAGTTCAGAAACATCCGAGATTTAGGAGAAACTTTTGACATTTGAGAAAACATGAAAGCAGCTTCACAATTATTACTTAAATCAAAGCAGGTAGGTAAATTACAGACTACATTCTATTTTGCACACTAGTTGCAACTACAACACAAAGAAACTAACAAATACAATAGAATTGCCTATATTTATGTTGCACACATGAAGTATGTCTTTAAAATATCAAGAGAATTTAGGAAATTATTGGTTACCACACACATAAGAATTAACGAAACAAGTAATATCCGATGTTTTATAAAATAATTATCTTCATTTGGATAATAACGAAATGACCTGAAGGCTTTAATTGCCAGTGTCGAGTTTAATGGAATAATTTAAGACTCAAGAAAAAGTTCAATCTCTCTATACATTTATTCATTTATATTATTAGAAAATGTGAAAACATTCCATTAAAAATTGTGATAATTGACAATTTAATAATAAATGGTGACAATTCAATAAAAAACGGTGATTGCTGTACCTATCTGTGGAAAGACTGCTGATCTTCAGGTTTAAAATGGGATCCATATAAAACATTGTTTTTCACCACTTAAACATAAGCTCAATAAACGTTTAGAACTAATATTAACATTGAAATTAACCATACACGGACAAAATTCCAAATAATCCCTCAATAATTGTAGGTAAATGCAGTTCTTCTGATTCCTGGCAATACGAGAAAAAAGGGTTTTTTTCCTCAATATTGTGATTATGTCAAACATTACTTTATAATAATCTTCACTGTGTTGGGCAGGTTCTATTTATTACTCACGTGTTTTGGAGATCAACTGTAAATATGAATGTGGAATAACATTACTCATAATTGAAAGGTTTATGATTTTGGCTACCAGAAGGTCGTAAATGAGATGTCAATTTACCTGTGTGTATTTTAAAACATTATTCATAGTTATAAAGTAGCTGTAATTAATTAGAATTATGTATATATTAACCCTTGACCGCATGAATTTTTATTTTTAAACGAAAAAATTACCATAGCAGCAGATGAAACTAAAAGCCATGAAAAAATATAAAAAAAATCTAACTTTCCATTTTACATGAAACTTTTTGAAAAATTTGGTTTGTGACTTATATAGGACGTTATGAGTTATTATGGACGTTATGCGTTTTCAGTGTGAAACCGCAAAAAACAATTTCTATCCTTGTTTAAACATAAAGGAATATGACACTTAGCGCAAAAGTATAGGTTTTCCCAATACAGCCCGGATATTCGCACCTCGTTTGGTCTGTTTCCACCCAATGTGGGAGATGATCGATCCTATCTTTGCGAATATCTTCTTGTGGGATTTCTTTTGCTGGTCCTCTCTTCTTTTTTTGTTCAAATATTTGTTGAAGGTTTTCAGATGTAGGTCTTCCTACCCTATTTATATTGACCGGCTTTCCTGCTCTACAAAGAGCATCTGCGATTGCCAATTTCGTGTACATAAGGAGCATATCAAACTTATTTGTTCTCCTGGCTAATAACCAGCAATTCACAGCTGCCATATCTATAAAATGAAAAAAAATTCATAGACAATACTTCTTCGATATGATTTTACATTACTTCTTTGATCTGAGCTCATTATAGAGTTTACAGCTGCATGATCCATGTTAGTATTCGAATATAGCCATGTTGATGGAAAACGGATAATTGACATATATATAACAATTCCTAAAAATTGTTCGATTTAATGTTTCTTTATGCTGGTTTCGTAGGTGGACACTATACTGAATATAAATTAGTTTGCTCTGTTATATATTCTACTAAACTGACTGGGAAAAGAAACTTGAAGAATTGAACTGGAGTTTCCAATGATAGAATTGATGTAGGTAAATGTGTGCATTCTACTTATTTACTATTCGTTTTGCGAAGATTTTCCTGTATTTCGGAAAAGGGCAATCATCATCTGTCGAATCTAATAATTGATAAATATCTATCTCGACATCATTGGGTAATTCGGGTTCCTCTCTTCTCCGGTTTTATCGGATCTTCCTTCGGATCATCTTCATCAGATAAATCGGAATCCTCACCGCCAAGATATGAAACTCTGACAGCCATAGCTAGCAACTCTGGTCATTTTACCATAAAATACATTTAGATCCATTTCTGCAAAATATTTCGTTAAATTTCTTTAACTCATACTATGCCATCTAAGGGACAAACATTATTTTCCTATTTTTCTACAAATTTTATATATTGTTTATGGCTTATGGTTACCTTTACGTACTGCGAATAACACCAAAAAAACTAGTAATAATTTTATTTCGCGAAAAAATCTGTTTTGAAAACTGTAAACATGCAACAAACAGAACGCATATGATGACTTGTTAACACAAGTTCGTCTCATCATGAGGAAGAGTCAAAATTGTAGTTTAAAATTGATATATTAATTTTTTTTTTGTTTTTTCCACATATGGGACGCAATGCACTAAAGGGTTAACTAATTATGGCCAGTAACTTTTAATATTTATCGATCAAAGGAAACTGCAGAAATATAAAGGTACTCATTTATTTTTCGCGTGACCTGAGGGGCGACCCCATTATTATATTTATTACAGTTATAAACTCACACTAATAAATCAGGAAATAAAAAAAGAATGGTGTAATAAGATGAAGTGCCTCGAAGGCATTAATTGATTATGATTAATATTCCTACATCTCTTCTTAGAATTGTAAAGAGTACCATAAAAAGTATGTACTTACGTTTCTAATTTGTAATATTCGCTGAATCTAGCATGATAATTTTGAACATATTTATGCTGTGATTTATAAAAATTAGAATAATAATCTTAATAAAAAAGAAAAGATCTTTTGCCTGATACAATAACTTGTAACCATAAATAGCAATACCCTATACACTTTCAGTAATTATTCTTTTGTCGTACGAAACACAAATTAATTTAAATTTCTCGCAGAAAATTGAGGGAAATGAAGGTGTCAAAGGAAGCCAAAAACAAGAGATATCTGCTTAGCCCGTTTAGAATTCCTCAGTTGATAATTATACAAGTCTTCAACAATACCAAAGAGTTCCAATTAATACCTACTATGAGAGTGAAAATGTGGGCTGAGACTTTGCAAAACTATTCGGAACTTTATGGAGCTATTAAGTGTTAACATTGTAAATTATTACGCCCCTAGTTAAATAATTATTACCTAACAAGAAACAATTCATCAGGAAAATTAGGCTCTTAAAGTAATTAAAATAAAAGCACTTAAAATTAAAGGGTGCTCTAGGTCTTATTTACAGCATAAGAGGCAGCTTAGAAAATTCACAAGCTTCTTTGACTTTGAGTTTGTCTGTTTGAGTTAATGTTACATTTGTTTACTGTCCAGGGTTGTACAACTTCAAGTGGCCCAAGGGCTGCTGTAAATAAAATTGCGGTTGGGAGGGTCGCCTCATATAATACTTCATCTGCAACTTGTAATACTTAGGTATAAAAGAACTTGTTTGTTTGTATAATTATTTTCATTTATTCAAAAAAATAATAAATATACAGAAAGAATTAGTGAGAAGTTTGAAAATGTTTTTACTAACCAGTGTATCAACAATAACATTAATATTTGTTATCGATAAACGAAGCAACTGAATAAGTCAACTGAGTAAGTGACTTTGACCCACTCCGGGGGCCGGAAAAAATGTTGTAACGGGTCACATGCGGCCCGCCGCCCCCATGTTGGACACCCCGGTTACACTATTAAAATATCTGGACCCCCAAATATTAAGTACATTTATATGGCTTTAGACATATTTATATTTAACTTTCTATATCGATCTGCTATCACAAATATCCTCCCTATCTAGCTTTTAGGTAGTATTTTCTTCGTTAAGCATAGATTTCGTATATCAGTAATAATATCTATTGATTATTATATAATAATCAGTAAAACAATTTATTTTTCTAGGAAATTTCGTGGTGCCTACATTGAAGTGCTTAATTAAGCATAAATATGTTTCTCTGTAACTTATAAGTGTGTTTCTCTTAGTTGTGGATAGTTTATCTGTTAAAACTTAACTTTCGTTTATTATATGTTGACATTTTGTTAAAATAAAAACATATATTATTAGTGCGTTTGTAGTGGCGAGATACAGTGAAATACACCGTAGTGCTGTCTTTGGGTCTTTGCTACTACCTGCCTGACAATTATTGTCTAATTGACAGATAGGTAATGATCTGCTTTTCTGTAGATGCCATTACAGCGACCTCTATTGTCTTTGAGGAAGACAATCCTACTTATTTATTTATTTGGAGATGCCAAAAACAACTACTCAACGGGCAATATGCCCCGACTGGCGTTGCATTACATCAACATCTCCATGGATGTCGCCACATCCTTCATCAAGACCAAATACCAGACAATGACCGGTTTCGATCTTGTTATGATCTCGTCAGATTGCCATAGGTATCGGAATCAATGAATGATCTGGCGACATGATTGCCTAAGGGGCATAGTGAATGTTTGTAGTGGCGAGATACAGTGAAATACACCGTAGTGCCCTCTGGGTCTTTGCTACTACCTGTCTGACAATTATTATCTAATTATACAATAATTGTCCAAAATTATATGCAACATAATTTGTATGAAGGTGGAGAAACTTTTGCAAAAATTAATACCTACTTAGTTAAATAAATGCTGTCAGACCACATAAGAACACATAAAATATATAAAAATTAGTTTTGTAAATAAAGGATTACACTTTGCAATTTTTTAATATACTGAAATTGTTACTTATCAGTACAAAATTATGGTGATTTAACAAATCATACTGCGAAGTCAACATATGACTTAGAGAGAGTAAATTAAATTTATTGGTGTAATAATAAGCAAAATTAAATTATTGTTTAGAATTCTGGATTAACAGACACAAGCACCAATTTAATTTTAAACTTATCGAATAACCAACAGGTGAATTTTTTAGGTAATAAACATATAGGCTTTAAATAAATACACATGATGCTAAAATTAGGCGTTCACATCTCTAATTTCGTTTCAAAATGGCTCGACGGAGAACGAATTGCGCGCGTGTTTAGAAAATATTTGTCGACAGAACGCGGAAAATATGCAAAGATTTGATGCTCATTAAAACTCGTAATAACCCTTTTTACCCCAATATTATTCCGGAATGCATAAACTTGAATGTATTATAAGCAATTTTATTATTATCCTTTACGTTCTTTGGAAGGAAAACTTTGTTTCATTACCAACCCTAAATGCGTTATTGATTTTATCATTATACACTTAAAAAAGATAACATGTTGATACACCGAAATATAAAAAATGCTCTACTTTTAGAAAATACAAATCCACAGGGTAAAAATTCCAAAATCTTAATTAGAGGAGAAATTCAGAAATTTATTTGGGAAAACGCTGCATGTGAGCTCCACTTGAATAAAAACAAGGTAAAAAGATACACTTGCTAAATAATATAATGCATAAATAAATAATATAATGCATAGTTCAGGTAAATTTCAACCGATTTGTAAGGAAAATATTTTTTGTTGGTATCTGCAAAACAATTCAATTGCTTCAGTTTGTACCTGATTTATGTCATTCTTTAGAGAATAAAAGTTATTTGTTTCATATGCAAAAGCTTACATAAAACTAAAAAATAATGTTTATTATGGTTGGTCACCACTTACTAGTTATAATATATTAGTTCATTTTTTTATTTGAAGGAGGTACAGAAAACAATTACTCTGTCAATTTGACAATAATTGTCAGACGGATAGTTAAGTAGCAAAGACCCAAAGAAGGCACTACGGTGTGTTTCTCACCACTACTTATTTTCACGATGCACCTTAGACAATCATGTCGAAACATCATTCATAGATTCCACTACCAAAACACGTAGGGTGTTTCGTTATTTCCCTTATTTCAATTATTGTATGTAAGGTGAAGCAAATTTTCTTTGTATAATGATAAAGGATAAAATCCAAGCAGTCGCTTGGTTAATGTACATATGTGTTGATGGGTTATGAAGATAAACGTAAGATATCATTATATCAGTTTGTGGGATCAAAACTGCCCAACCATGAATCAATACTCTCGTCGTAGATACTTGTTATAATTATGGCTTTCTAATTTAGACATATTTAATAAATATATAAAAATATACAATCCGTTTTACTTAAGGGTCCATTTTCTGTAGATTTGACAGGCATGAATGTTGGGTCGGATTGAGAGGATGGGTGGCCGATGGGTGGAGACTTATATATTCCAACTATCGAATTATTAAGATTTCGGAGGTGCACGTAAAGCCGAAGTAAAAAGGCACATGGAAATAAAGTTAGCCCTCATTGCAAGGGTACCGGATTTGTCTTATAATTGCAACAAAATTTCTTTTTAATGTTATAAATTATATATCACCGGAAAGATCAAAAGATAAACTAGGTCCCTATAGTAGCAAATTTTTGTTTAATACATGTATTTTAGAGAAAATAATTTTTGAAAATACGCTATTTTAGTACAAGATTGTTTGCCTGGAATTTTAAAAATAAAAAGAAATACCAAAAATTACTACTATAGGGACTTAGATTAAAGTCTTATCTTTCAATACTTTTTTACTAAAAGTCGCTATCTTTTATAGTTTTTTTATAATTAGACACGAGCCGAACGCCGATTTAGGGCTTATTTCGACCTAGTGAATGAACTCTTAAGAAACATATTTATATTTTTCATCTAATATAACTGAAAAAGAACAATAGATCGCCTACTTATGTTATCGGTTACCTATATATAGGTAGGCACTACTATGATGCAACCTCTTGAAATTTATACAAAATACAGGGTGGTTCAAATTGGTCGGTTTTCGAAGGTTACTGCGAATCTTTAATAGATAGAGCAAATCCGATAGACAAGTCTAGAGCCCTTTTTTCTCTAGAGCGAGACAATAACAATGGCGCAAGTCAAATATCTCAATCTGTTTTCTAGCTACAGGGCGTTTCTCGATTTTTGGCCAAACCGACTGGTGCCTTTATCTCGTTTCCCTTTCAAGATATCTTAAAACGGTTTGAACATTCTATATGCACTTTTTAGACATACCTACATTCAATGGTATAAAAATACATGGGATTTTACAGAACATATAATACACTGTCGCAGCAATATTAAAACGTTTTGATATTTTCAAGAAATTGTTCGAAAAATAATGTAGGTATGTCTAAAAGGTGCCTGTAAAATGTTCAAACCATTTTGAGGTATTTAAAAGGGAAACGAGAAAGGGCATCAGTCGGTTTTGCTAAAAATCGAGAAGCGCCCTGTAGTTCGAAAACATAAGAGATGATAAATGCGGTTTGCGATACTGTTATTTTTTCGTAAAAAGAGGACTCTTGCATCGGATTTGCTCTATCTATTAAATATTATCGGAAGCCCTCGACGACACCAATTTCAAGCAGCCTACAGTGAAAATATTGAGAATATGAATTTCGTTGTGCATAAACTTACCTACACTTACTTATAAACTGCTCATCAAAAAATGAGGAATTTATAAACCTCCTACCCCTATGAAGCTTGTGTGTTGCATTTACTATGGTTGTAAAAACAGAATTCGTCAGTGGGTGTATTTCTCAAATAAATATTAGTTTTACGAATACCACACGCAGCGCTCGATAAGAATAAGTTGAAAACTAATTTCAAATAACAACTGATATATTTTCTAGTCCCTAGAATCAGTATATGTCTTTGGATAAAATATGATAATCTGAATAAATATTACCGGTATATAGGTGTAGCATTAAAAAAAAAGTGTGTTTTATATTTAATATGCGCCTTATTCCAACAATATTTTTTTATTGGTGCCCCATTTTACCTATTTATCTAAAATAATATTATTTTTAAGAAAATACATATTAAAGAAATTTGAGATAATCCCTTATATATGAAATAATAAATTTAGAGACAGAAAGCTGAAATTTTATATCTGTAATGATGATGTAATTATACTAAACGATTGTTCTTAATAATATTTTGATGAATTGTAAGGGTACTCTATTCTTGATGGTAAAACATCATCATCAGTTTTTAAGTGCTGAAAGTAGAATTCATTTTTTATAGGTAAACATTTTTATCAATTTTATCAATGGGGCCCTCCGCTACTGTTCAGAGTCCCGCCCGCCCTTCGAAAAGGTGTAACGGCGGCGTTAAAAATATATTGCTGTCATAATTGTTGCAACAAATTAATATTGTAGAAGAGATTTACTTTTGTAAGCTGAAATGATGAATTTTATAGACTGCGAAAATGAAGGAATTAATTCCAAACTTTACCTGCAGAGAGAATAAAAACTATGGACAATGAAGCAGAATAACTAAACACTAATAATACTAATAAATAGTTGGAATTAAAAAGTAAAATAAAAAAAGCTGCATCCAGCTTGATTCGAACTTGCGAAATTCAGTGCTTCGATGTTTGAAATCCTGCGACTTATACCATTACGCCACCGCGTCTCTCGTTATTGTTTGACGGCTGAGGTAACTAAGTACGTAAACTGTACGTGTTAACTTGAAAAAATAATTTTTACAGATATTCTAATTGGAAAAACATTTCGCTTTAGTATTTTGGTAATCAGAAGTGTTTAGCAGTCAGTAGTATTGATTCCGTTAGCAATATTTCGCATTGAAAAATAACCTATCTGAAGTTTAATTAATTTGATAGTTTTCGTAAGAGCTGCTTGTTAGTTCAATATCACATCGGAATATAAAATGAGAAAGAAGTTGAGACGGGCGCGACTCGAGATTTTCGAAGACGGAATAGACGTAGAAGGAGTGGTCGTACGGTCTGGAAAAAAAGGATTAGAGAAAGGACGGAATTTTGGCGTGAAGTGGTTCTCGAAGCCATAAAAATTAGAAAAAGGGTTGAGGGGGTCCCGCGAAAAGTCCGGATTTGGCAGGCGTGACGGGGCCATTAGGCGCGAGAACAAACGCCGGTGTTAGCAGCATCTCTCTCGCCGAACGGCAATCGACGAAAATTTTGCAGAGGTTTTTTGAAAAGGCGTTTAAATTGAGAAAACGCATAGGAAACTGGACGAAAATGCGCCTAAGCATAGGAGAAAGGCTTGAGCGACCAGCGATCCCTGCTCGGAGGAGATAGCTTAGAAACTTTGTTGATTTGGCGACGATTTAGAGCGAGACAGAATCGACGCATTTTAATATATATGGATAAGTTGATAATTATTAAATATGATTTACCATAAATAAATTGTTTCTTCCGAGTAGTTCAGATGCCGTTGTGATACAATCTAATTTTAAATAAGGTGGCCCTAGTATGTCCGATGTGTATTTATTACCTAATGACATGGTCAAGGAAAATATATAAGTGGGACGTATTTTGATCAGCGATATATGTGAAGCAGATCGACGTCTCACGTAAAAATATATTCAAGGTGGTTGCCGAAAAAACATACTTTTATATTTTTAGAATGTTAGTGCTGTTTAGTTTATAGTATATTTTAACCAAGGAATAAATCAGAAGCATATTATTAATTTTATACACCTTTATAATGTATTCATATATTGACATAGACTGTGATACAAGTAACAGTTCCAATTATCGCAGAAGTCAAAGTGTGTCATGTATTTTTTTAACCGATATCATTGTTCCTAATAACTTTAGCCAGTTATCAATATCAAATATAAAAAATATCAATAAAGAGTGGCGAGATCTAGCACAGCTACTCATCTAACCACTCAGTAAAATAAACCATTGTCAATAATTATTATTACAAAGAAAATATATAATTTGCGCACATAAGCTTTAAATCCATACATCTGTGTAACTCACAAAATACTAATTATATTCAACGAAATACCAACAACAATAAAATTTCCAAATCGATAGTATATAAAACATGATGACAACATGAACACAAAATGTTTATAATTAATAACTTATACAAAACTACTGGTTACAGGTTTTTACTAATTGTTTCTGATTCGTTTTAAAAGGTTGAACGGTCGCGCAATTTTTGACAGTAACTGATAGAGAATTAAATGTCTTAACAAAGCTTATAGCTTTTTTTTTATTTCGTTTATTTAACGTCGGCCTATTTCCGCGACTAAGGCCAATCACTGACGCCAGAAGACGAGCAAGCCCCAACCTGGAAATTTTGCCGAAACCCCACTTTTTATAGCAGGGTAGGGATCTTTTACTTGGCTATCATTTCATAGACAAGGAATATACGGTTTTACATCCTATCCAAGCGATGGTACGTCTTCCACGCAAACCTCGCCTAAATTTGCATAGCTTCTGGGAATTCACCGACGTACAGGCCAATAGAAGATGCGGGCAGGCACCGCGGGACTTCCCTGCATGGTCACTCATCCAAGTACTGCACTGAACCTCGGGAATTATTAGCTTCTTCCCTAAAGGTTCAGGGACATAGCTCCGGTTAGCTCTGGGCTCAAGGCGGGGATTGGATTTTACTGTGAAGCTTATTTATAAAAAAGTGGGCACCAGGTAATTTAAATGAGAAAAAAAAATATATGAAATTGTGAATGCGTGAAAGTAAGAACAAACAAATTACGTTAAGATAAAAGTATATATTACAAGTTATATTTACACTCAATTTATGTTAAATTGAAAAAAGACTCTACAGCCTGAAAGTGTTTATCAAAATTTTACAAACAATTTTACTGGGCTGGGTTCACCAGTCTTCGGCCTAATTATGGATTGATCTCACCCACTAGCCTCTCCTAGATTAATCCGGAACTCCTGAACAGATCCCCGTCTAGCTAGACTTGCTGGGGTTGCAGGGATGGATGTAAGTAAATCCCACGTAGCTAGGTTTCAGGTTTCAGGCTCCAAAGGTGGAAACAGGCACATGTAAAAGATTGTATGATTAGCCCAGTCCCAGAGTTGTACAAAAAAATGATCCAGGAATTGGAATTTTGTAAACAATCAAACCGTAGAGCAACTATGTCTGAAGGACAGTATATAAAAATTGTAATAGAAAAAAAATAACTTATGACCAGTACTATATACTACAATAAAAATTACCAAAATTCCAGTAACAAAATTCGTAACTGTGCTACACAAAAAAACTGGTTAGAATAAAGGTGAAAATTTCTAATTCATACATGAGATTTTAAATGAAAAATTAACAATATCAAGAACAATGAAATAGAATTAAATTGAAAAAAAATTAATGTGAGACGGTCTAGAATACCAGCAAGTAATCAAAAATAAAATTCCTGGATATAATAGATTCTGTAATTAGCAAACAAAATTTATAGTATATCAAAAATAACCATATGGTTATATACAAACGCACTAACCAACCCAGGCTCTTCACAGAGAACAGACCTTTGCATACAGGGTACAATTTTCTTTAATCATATTCAATTTGTTAAGAAAATGAAATGTACTCATCTGTATGCAAAGTGCAGTTCCAATCTCGTGCATCCACCTTAAATATGTCCTAAGACGTTCCACCTGGAATTGGATGGTTTACGAGAAAAGCAGATTCCTGGGAAGATTAACGTCTCAACAACTCTGCAAAAAAATAAAAAAATTCGGCAGAAAATTTACACCACGTGTAAACTAAATTTATTATCACTTATCTCGTGACAACAACAAAAATATACGATAATATCAATTAATGAGCTTATTACAGATAATACTCTATTATATCAGAACACCGATCACTAACAATAGTGATAATAATTCAAGATTTAAATGAAAGTAAAATTTAAGAACATGTGCTTTCAAGAAGCGTAAAATTGTCAACTTGCTTGTACTCTGTTGAAAACCAGACTCCTCGAATTTTTAAAAATGTCTTAATTTCCTGTCTGTTTTGCGTCCCTACCTTTTCATAAAAGTGACCAATCAGAAACACTTTAAAGGTAGACAACACATTACAATGTAGAGAGCATTTTGGGTTGCGGGTATTCAGGGATAAAATGATACGTATTTTTGAAATTATTTTTAATCGTCCGGAAATATACTGCTCGTCATATACAAAGGAACAAAATGATTAAAATTTTGTTACAGTACTAACCGCAGCCGGCCTTGCTTGGCGTTCATATCGATAATATGAACGCCAAGTTGCTATCACGGCTTGCCCTAAGCTTATAGCTAAATTACCGATAAGTAAGGTACCATGTTTAGGAACGGTGTATAAGGTCTTAATAGCGAGTTACTATTAATTTGATTTATATCATACCTCTTAACAAGCTAATTGTAGAGATTAAGTGAATAAAGAACCTCTGCTCCAATTTAAGGCAACCAGCCTCTCGGTAGAGCGAAGATACATGGTCATACTTTCTAAGACCATAGCAAAATCTCATGCAACTATTCTGCAGCTTTTAAAGGCTTGCCTTGTCTACAGAGAATAAGGCGGGCCAATATACTGTACGTTTCACGAAGTTGTATCCCTGATTGGAATGTTCGGATTGTCAGGATTCGCTGGCAAATCCTGTGCGAGACTTGCACGCGCGTTTAAATCACACCACCTCAATTTGTAGCGGTCCGTAACCGAGATGTGCCAATGCATTGAATTTAACTAATAACATGACGACGCTCCATACGTTGGAGATATATACTAACATTCCAATCCGGGATACAACTTCGTGAAACGCATAGTAATAACCAATCAATGGTAGAATAAGAGAATCACATAATTTCAATTTACCGTTAGTAGGAAGAAATTGCATAAATGAGTAAAACCTTATCACTTTAAGATATCTCAAGTTGTCATAAATCTGGTGAAATATGCCGAGTATACATACAGGGTGGAGACTTTAATTGTAATAAATTCGCTACCGAGGAGCTGAATAATGTTTTGAAAAATTCCCGAGACACGTCAACGTTTAATTGTAGTTATTTATTTATCTTTTCCACGCAATATGCGAAATATAGCCCTTCAGGGAAAGCGGAAACCACCCCCAATTTCTTCAAATGCAACATTATAGCGTATCCCTCATTGGAAAGGTGACAGAAAGACGAATCCAGCGTACTGATATTTTCAGGAAGTTGAGGGGGGAACCTTACTTACGTTCGCCAATATCTAGACAGAATTTTTCCCGGTAGGTGGATTGGAAGACGGGGTACCATTGAGTGGCAAACAAGGTTTCCAGATCTTACACCGTTGGATTTCTTTTGGTGGGTAATCTCAAAAATAAGGTTTACAATCAAAACCAAACAACATAGATGAGCTGAAGGAAAGATGAAACCAGGGCAATAACACCGGAAATGTTACATAATGTAAGGGACGAAACCTATCACAGATTAGGAGGTTGCCAACAAGTGAATGGTGCACATTTTGAGCAATTATTCCGTTGAAAAGTAATTAAACTTAATAATTACATTATTAAGTTTAACCTCAACCTTCTAAAAAATATTAAATGTGATCAGTACGCTGCATTCGTTTTTCTGTCACCTTTCCAATGAGGGGTCACACGCCATAGTGTTACATTTGAACAAAGTTGGGGTGGTTTCGCTCTCCCTGAAGGGCTATGTTTCGCATATTGGTTGGAAAAGGTAGGTAAATACATACATTCAATCGTTAACGTGTCTTGCGAATTTTTCGAAAAATTATTCAGCTCCCTGGTAGAGAATTTATTCTAGTTAAAGTCTTTAATAACTAATTCGCTGGCGTCACAGGAGAAGCTATATAAATAAAGTTAAAATATCGCCGAGATTTATTTAGTTGGTGTAGTTGGTACCTACAATTGAAATTAATCCAAACCATCTATTGATACTTAAAAAATTAACTGATAAAGAACTTTAGGAATGGACTTAATACCGATTTCAGAAGATGTTGGCTAATATTTAATAATTTTTTTTGTAGGTACACAGATTCCAAATTTTCTGTAAATGAGTTGTTTTTATCATTGGTTTTAATATCCTATATCAAATATGTTACTATTATTCAACATTAATCTGGAATACCCTGCATACTATGACATAATTTTAGTTTCAGTATGATGTTAAAACACAGCAAATTTACCTATTTTTTTCTGGTTAGATGACTTTACATATTGATAACTGATGAACTAAAAAATCTATCTGTTTTAAAAATCTTGGCATAGGATATGCGGATGTCCGTGTACCCAAAAAAATCCTACTAGAGGCTGTAAATATAGTAACAAAAATATTTGATTGAAAAAAGTTTTCTGTGTCATTTGCGAAACTCCCGATCGACAAATCTGTGCCAGCATTGACGTCAATGATGTGATGCAATTGGTGACGTGTTAGACACGCCGCAAGTTAACAATAACAACGTCAGTTTTGCAACAAGCCAGATCGCGGTACACATTTAGGCTTCAACAAATATGATGACACCATTGAGGAGAGCATATCTTTCAAAAGATTAATAGGTGAATAACGATGCGTCAAAAATATTTTCATAATATACCATAGTACATTTATCTATGCCTGATAATATTTCTCAACATATACTTCAAGCCGTAAAGGCCTGGTGACCGCAAATTTACAATTTTTCCATAAGAAAATGTTTCGTCCACAAGAAATTATCATCAATACAGCATTTGAAGTTTCAGGTAATTAGGGTTTATACATTGTGTACACTCTGCAACAAACTAAAAATCAATTTTTTTTGTGCTAATCGTAAATATTTATGACATTTCTTAGTTCTCAAATATATATTTATCGAATGTTTATAAATGTAATTTGTCTCTGAATAACATATATGTTGCTCCACAAAAATGTGCAAACCAAATAAATACAAAAATTGTATTAATATGTAGCGGTAACTTAACATTACTTATGTTATCATTTATATTTTCCTAATATTGAATTATCCATTAAACCAGTATCTCATATTGCAAATATCATAAACCTCTGTGCTCACTTGACTATATGGTATCTGAATCGTAGTCGTCGACGAACGAATTTAATAAGACACACATCAAATTTTCATGGAGATTTTTTGTTATAAAAATTTCATTGGTGAAGAAAGATGACACTTATTAATATTTAACCTATATGAAATTGGGAATTTTTTTTATAATTTTGACTATCCAGTCATGACGTAATATAAAACTTTATTCAGTAATCTAAAAATTTGGATTATTATTATTTCTCTGTCGTATTTAATTTAAAATTTTTTAATGTTATCTAATTTTCTCTTATTTCTTTTCATTCATTTTATTCGTATGGTGTATTACTTTGTTCAGAATATAAGCTGTAAATAAAAAATCTGCGAATGGTTCCGATAAAAAAAATTTAGATTCCACTTAATTGCATGTATATTTCAATCATTGAGTCAACCCTTGAACATGTACGGTCAGTATATTTAGGTTGCTGCTAAAGTGAATGAATCTTTAATAACTGATGCTTATAGATAAATTAGTAACAGTTACGTATAAAATATCCGTAACAGCTACGTACCAGCTATAAAGTGATCCATATTGTTGTAATGGCTTTAAATCCTGCCAGGATGATGTTTGAATATACATTATTTTTATTTTTCCACAGTTTGTTAAATCTGATGAATAGACTTGAAACAGTAATTTACGTTCTACCAGTATTATATACGAATATACTAAATACTGCATTACCTTTCTGGATGATCATCTGACTAAATTAACTAAATTATCTCATGTCTCCCTTACAGAGAGGTTCCTGTGAAAGTCTAATGCTGAGAGGAAGAATGGTGGGAAGTGTTCCAGGGCTACTTGATAAAATATCTTGCGGCTCCACAGCAGATATACCAGCAAGTGCGAATGAAGAAGAATCGGCTGTTCCAAATATTCTAATGGAATGTTTTAGACATTTGGAGCAACATGGACTGCACACCTTGGGTATATTTAGAGTTAGTACGTCGAAGAAAAGAATTAGACAAGTGAGTTAATATGAGGAATTACAATGGTGATGTTTTTTGCATTAACTACACAATTAAAATTGAAGCACGAATTTAGATGTTGTTGTCCAAGATTTTATCTTGGGACAAGGATTTAGTAGAATAGAAACTACTTCCCGAAATAGTGGAAACTATTAATAAATACGTGTTAAATTTTAACACAATGAAAATATTATAGTTCTTTTAAGCAGATATATATTATATATATAATTATCCATCTTTTTCTATTAATTAAAAAATAAGTGTGCTAACTTTTACCTTATAAAGAGTTTGCTGCTGTTTATATTATTTGATTTATCACTTTCACACATTCTTTTATAATAAAATATTAATTTGAATTGAATATTTTAAAAATAACTTTTCAGTGACCGAATATCCAAGATGACTTTCAGTGTGGATGTTTTAACAATTTGTCAAGTTATATGTTCTTTAATCTAGAAGAAAATCAAATTTAAGTATGTACACACAATACATCATGGATAAATAATAATAGAAAACAATAACACAAATCGCAATATTCCACTCCTCTTGCAGATAATCTTTGTAACTTATTTGTGGTGCGTTTTCATGATTCATTGTATTCTCTTTTGGGATTACACTACCTGTAAAATAACAAAAAAAAAAAAAACAAGAAACCAGAAGTATACAAATTAATTATTCAAAGTGCAGTGTTAAGGCAAACTTGTAAAGTTTGCCTTTGATTTTTAATTAAATTTAATTGATTAATTAATATTTTTTTTACAAATCACATTTCAAAATATGATTTGCAATATTTCAGAATTTTGAATAAAACTGAAAGACCACTGATAAATTTTGTTAATTTACCAAATATTTATTTTATTGCAAATTATACAGTGGTTTTTTGGGGCAAACTTCAGAAGTTTGCTTTGATACTGCACTTTGAATACTTAATTTGTATGCCTCTGATTTCCTGTTTTTTTTTATTTTGCAGATGGTGTCATCGCAAAAGAGAATACAATGAATTCTATCTCTTGCGGTTGAAAAATTTTAACTTTTGACTAACCCTCGTACCTCCACTGATAGGCGAACAATAAGAAACGGAAAATACTCCCTTGCAACACTTTTTTTTTTCAAAATATAACAAAAGAATTCAATAATGTAAATAAAAATTTCATAATACCTTTTCTTCTATAATCTCAAAATTATAAGTTTAATTGTATGGAATTCAACAACAATAACACAATTTCAGCTAAGAGAAGATTTTGACTGTGGTAAAGAAACAACTTTAGAAGATGATCAATGTCCGCACGATGTAGCAACATTACTTAAGGAATACCTCAGGGATCTCCCTGATCCTCTTCTTTGCAGAGATCTTTATCACGCGTTTGTTCAAACACAGAGTGAGTTTTTTCAAATTTTTTAATTCTGGTCGTGATGGAATATACAAAACAATTGATAATTTCTTACTTCTTTTAGGGATACGCAACAGGAGATTGCAATTTGAGGCACTTCAACACTTAGTTCAACTTTTACCTCCAGCCAATAGAGACACGCTCTATGCTTTACTGAGTTTTCTTGCCATTGTAGCCAAATATTCAAATGATTCTAAGAACGATTCAGGTAGTGGTTTAAAATATAAATTAAAAGAGAGTAATTAGCCTTATAATATTTCTTTAGGTGAACCTATAGTTGGAAACAAAATGGATTCAAGTAATTTGGCTACGGTTTTCGCTCCAAACATTTTACATTGCATAAAACCAGGTTCCAAAGACAGTGCTGATCGACCAGAAGATAGAATAGATATCATCAATGTAGTGCGGACCTTAATAGATCATTTTAAAATAATATTTTCTGTATCCGCTGAACTTCTTGATGAAGTTTATGTGCATATGATGGACACTCACCCTGAAGCTTTAGACCAACTTTTAAGTAAAAGAGACGCTATCGGGGGTGCAGATGAGTAAGTACAGTAATATATTTACATTAAATGTAACTAATAGTGACACATCGATATTTATATTTATAACTAACCACTCTTACAAAGTTACTTGTTTGTCGTAAATAAAACATACGAGGTGCATTTCAATGTACCTACATTATGTTTACTATATTATTTGAGGTTTGGTTTCTTGAAGAGACAGTTGGAATTAAGCTCTTAACTAGAGCTGTGTTGGTATTTGAATACCCCGATTTTGGAGCGGTATTTTAATGGAACCGTTCCATCGCGTTCCACATTGACGAAATAACCGGTTACTGAGTAACGATTGTGCTGTACTGGAAACACGGATTTCTTGTTTATTTTAAGAAATCCGTGACTGGAAAGGAACAAAAAAAGGGAACTAATATGCCACTACGCGGTATTTTATCGCGGTATTTTGTCGCGGTATTTTTCTGGAGCTGTCGCGAAAGTAACGCGACAGAAGAGAAACCGGTATTCCCATCTCTACTCTTAACAACAAGTACTACTTTCTGCAGCTGATATTTCGGTTAGTAGAAGGTAAACAACTTTATCTCCGAAAAGTACACATAGATATTTTCATTCAATTTTTAATCTTATTAACATATCTCAAAAAAATGTTAATGGACTTAATACATTTTAAGGAACAAGATAAGAAGTTCGTTTCAAAATCTAAACCAATAACAAATTTACTTGCAAGTTTCATTTACTATGTAAAATCTATAATAATAGTTATATATACACCCCTCCTTATACTCCTAATGATTAAATGATTAGTTAAAATTCAAAGAGTTGTTTGTAGTCCAATAGGGAAAGTTAAAATTTTAGCCTCTTATATTAAAATATGCACGGTACTTCTCCACCCTGGCTCATACGCAGCGTTGGTTGTTGCTACTAGTAGTAGTAGTAGCAGTGGGGCGGCCAAGACCTGGCAAGTAGGCCGCAATCGGGCCCTTTTTACCTACCCCTGTCGTCTCTACCTAGCTTCATCACCTCTTCCCTCATCGAACCTACCCGACCTTCTAATGTAGGTCAGAATGTCGGTCCATTCAAGGGAACTAACCTCTTCCCCTTGCAACTCCCCGGCCCCCCAGACGTCGTGTCTCAGTCTGCCGAAAGCCGGGCACTCTGCCAAGAAGTGGGAAGGCGTTTCATCGCCCTCCCCACACTTTGGACAGATAGGGTCTCTCTCAACACCCATCAATGATAGATGTCTTCTAAGCCTGCAATGACCCGTTAAAACTCCCACCAACTGGTTTAGAGCCTTCCGGCTACGACTTAACAGCCAGACCGTCTTGATCTTGCTTGGCTCCACTATAAAGTTGCGAGCCTGTCTACAGCTCCCACTCCTTCTCCACTGTTTGCTTAGTGTCTCATGAGCCCAATCGTTAAGAGCTATGTTGACCTACCTCCGTGTAATGCCTAAAATCGGTCCTGGTCCCTGGCCGGGTCCCTGAGATCCTAGTCGAGCCAGTTCATCGGCCCTTTCGTTCCTCGAGATTCCACTATGACCTGGTACCCATACCAATTTGACCTCTTTTCCTCTGGCCAGCTCCTCCAGGATATCTCCGCACTCTTGGACAAGGGCGGATCTTGTCCTTGGAGATGTTAAAGCCTTTAAGGCTGCCTGACTGTCGGAGCAGAAGTAAATATTTTGCTCCGGACAGTTCCTTACTTCCTCCTTGTTTGCTGCAATTAGGATAGCAAAGACTTCAGCCTGGAAGACTGTGGCATACGAATCCAGTGCGAAACTTTGCTGCACGCCCCTGTCCTCCACATAAATTCCTGCCCCCGAGAACCTGTCCGCCACACGAGAACCATCTGTGTAGCAGACCAGAGAATCAGGGGGGAATTTAAACTGATCCTGCTTCCATTCTTCCCTCTCTGGAAATATGACGGCATATTTCCTCTTTAATCTGAGACGGTCTTTTGCTTCAGTTACTCTGACGGCAGATATGGGTATTTCCCTCTCCGCCATCTGTGCAACTGCCGCGTGACCGGTGTTTCTTCCTCCCGCCTGCCAGCTTTCTGAGTCCCGCATTCTTAAGTAGGCCGCCATTGCCTCCCTCATTATCCATGTCGATAGGCTTGGCAGCCCTAGCAGGACTTTCAGGGCAGCTGTAAGTGTCGTCCTCATAGCACCTGTAATTCCTAGGCAGGCAAGTGTTTGGACCTTTGTCAGTTTCTTGGACACCGTTACCCGGCCGACGCTTGGCCACCAGATCAGGGCACCATATTGGATCCTCGGTCTAATTACCGTAGCGTATAGCCAGTACAGCATCCTAGGACTGAGACCCCAATTCCTGCCTACTGTTCGTCTTAGTTGCCAGAAGGTGGCCGTTGACTTTTGAATAATTTTGTCAACATGTGGCCCCCAGGTTGTTGCTACTAAGTACTATTGTTCGTCGTTTTCATAACTGATTTCAATAATTATGTGTTCATTTTAGCTCTGACAACGTTAACTTAAGAGTAATATAAATGAAATATGGAGTTATATTAAGATAGTAACGTACAGCGTGTTCCAGTAGTGTACGGAAGTCCAATATCTAGGTGAAAAAGGGGATGCTTCACTTCTTGTGGTCAGACACGAAATTTCACTTTTAAAGTGGAAACATATATTTTTTATATTGTTTTTAGATTCTACGTGAAAAATGAAGGGTACTTTGTGTAAACTAGTTATATCCTAATATTCATACTTATCGAGATAATTAGTTTGAAAAGATTTTTTTGGTCGATATTGACCACTTACCATTTCTCAGATTTTCATGTTATCTTAACACCTACTGAACAAATTTTTTGAACAAATTATTAAGAACGATGGCTCTTTACAATCCTATTTCAAAAAGTGACCTTGGTTCTACAGGGTGTACAAGAAGTGACGACCAATTTATCAATAGGAAAAATTAAAAATTTCAAAAAATTTAAAAACAATACGCTGTATATTTTTACATCAAAAGATGCAGAATTAAATTCCCTACGACTTTGATATACCTGCTTCTATACCTAAACTCAGTAGTTTCCCATAAAATCTGATTTTACGGGAATTTAAAGACGCTTCTAAAGACAAATTCAATTTCAAAGCTGTTAGCGTATCGACGTGTTTACACGTTTGTCATTTTTGTAAAAAAAATTAGAACGTTAGAACAAACATAACTTCAGTATTTTTCATAAAACTTTCTTTTGGGAATAAGTAGGTATACCTATCACCTGATCAGTATTATCAGAAATTATTCAAATATCAAAAGAAGTAAACGTGCAATCGTATTTATTTTGCAATTATTTAATAAAGGATATTGTCAGTGTCTCTCTCTTATCAGTGTTTTTTAGTTTTACATAAATATAGAATTTCTCTATCGAAGATAACTGTGTAATTAGTTTGTATCTTTCAAATTTTGTTTTTTGTATATCGTCAAAAATGTTATCCTTAAAAGACGCCAATTATAAATAAAAACCATTACGCTATTGACCACAAGTATTTGCTAAAAAGCTAAACTATTATTGCGCTCTAAATAATGTTAATGTTTTAGTTTCCTGGTACTAAATATACATATGTACATTTATTTAATATTTTAGGTCTGTAGATGAGTTAGATAGTGAAAGCTATTCAGCTCCTTGGACTCCAACCATGCCTACTTCGGAGATGTCGATAGAAAACGTTGACGGAAGGGGAACACCGTCAGAACCAAAAAAGACTTACTCGAGAGAAGAATTTTTACATGAAGCTGCTGCTACTGGTGGCCCTAACGTTGGAATGAGAATAAGGTAGTTATCACGTAATATTTTCTCGTAAAACATTCTTCTTAGCATACTGTTTTTTTTTCTAATTAAATAACGTCGTTATGAATATTTAAAATGCTTATAAGTTTGTTATCATAGCATCTAAAGTGTTCTAAAGTTCTGTATGTATCTGTGAGTTTATAAAAATTACTTAAACATAAAATAGTCTTAGTAGATAAATATTGTTCACTTGAATTGCAATAATTTTTATTTACAGTACTAAAATTGTATTACAAATTAGAATCCCGTGACCAGCACAAACAAATCAACATAGAGTTATTATGATATATCCATGTCATTTGTGTATGCTTAACGTGAAGTATAACTATGCCGTAGTCCTAATCACTATTACTACATTTTTGTTTCTAAACAGATATGTTAATAGAGGCCTGTTTTATAACACCTTATAAGTCTACAGAGCCCCAAATATAAATTTGTTCAAATTGGATACAAAGACACGAGATATTAGTATATCATAGTTAAATAAAGATAAATCACGTAAATCTCCTAATAAAAAATTACTCCTAATTCATTATTTACGGGGGAATTCAAGTGTCACAGTTCTGTCATCCCACCACCACTCGCTATATCGTATCTATGTGAAATTTCAGGAGTAGATATACATAGATACTCGGCTTTCACCCATGCAGCGTTCTTTTTCTCTGTTTAATACACACTTTACTTATTTACTGTCGACCTTTTTGTCTCTAATTTGAACAAATATTTATTTGGGGCTCTATATACAGGGTGGGCCAACGAAAACGAAACAGAGTCAATAACTCCCAGGAAAATAATAATTTTTCGCAAAAAATCCCGTTGATTTTGTTTGGGAGGAGGACATATTTTAGGCCCAATTTAACACACCTAACATCAACATCCTTAGCGGGGGTCCTAACATCAACACCCTCTCAAAAATTTCAAATGGAATGGGTGGGATCGAGTGATACAGCATCGGAAAGGGCTTTCAATTCTCTATATGTCTAAGTACTCACTAGTAAGGATAGATAGTGGACCATAATGTCAGAATTTGAAGTATGAAGGACTGTTAAATATCATTTTCTTGTTTGGATACCCATTCGAAAAAAGGAAAATAATTTTTAATAACCTAGAACATCTGACAATCATTTATCAAACGAAACGTCAAATTTTGTGGTAATTTCTAATCTTGCATTTTTTCGAATCGACGAACCGTCGAAAAATCGACGGTTTTTTGCGAAAAATTATTTTACTGGTAGTTATTGTCTCTGTTTCGTTTTCATTGGTTTACACTGTATAGTAGTTATCTAGTAATCACCTGCGCACGGCCTATAAAGAGCGTGATTTTATTCAGGAATATGTTAGAGAGGAGGATCAGACGATGAAATGTCAATAATCAGCAAGTGAAGATTATTTTTTCGTATGCCAGGCGATAGCCAATAATATGCAGCTCGTGAAACAACATTTAACAATTATTATAATGCTTATAAATTCTTAATAATGTTTATCAATTTTAAAATTAGCTACGATGAAGATAACGCCATTATTATAGGTATCGATCTTTTTTCCAATATTACATACACACACATTTCACTTTTTTCGGAAAAATTTCACTAGATTGTTGATGGTACTACATCTTTGTCGACATTAGATGCAATCCAATACTTTCCTGGGGGTATTTTTCACCATCTTGGATAACTAGCAACATAGTTGCTATTACAGCAGCAGTTGCTATTCTGCAAGATTTAAAGTATTTGAAGAAACCCAGTGGTGGGGTTCCCCCAGCTTCATCCTTGTGAAACATCCTTGGAAAAAAGTTGGTTTCGTTTCTGTTTGATATTCGCGATATATAGTTATTGGCATATTATAAACTTCTCAAAGTAATGTTCGTCGGAATAAGTGCAGCCCTAATATATTTTTCTGATTCACTAAATATAAAACTTGCTACAGTAATTACTTTTTTAATTATTACTCTTTTATAATTTTAGGCACAAAGACAAAATTAGAGAAAGGAGTACACGCAGACGTCGTGAAAAGAATGAAGATAGCAGTTCATCCTCTTCGGCGATGACTATTATTTCCAGGCTAAGAGGGCAAAAGGAAGATGACAGTCAGTATGGGAAAACAAGGTCATCGTCCTTAGAGAGCTCAAGTTCTACTCATACAGAAGCCGATGTTACTCGAGTGTTAAGAATTACCGATGATGGATACGAAAGACGGAAGTCTTCTCCTTATGTTCTCGATAATAGCGGTGTTATAACTGCTAGCTTGACAATACCTGTACATACCCAAAACCAATCCTTATCTTATAATATTGACGATGACATTCCTTACATAGAGGACGTTGACAACGCAAGGCAGCAGATAACCGTTGGACTGGTTCGAACACCAACTGCTCCACCCAGGCGAAGAAATCATTCTATAGGTAGTGACTCCTCTGTAGCATCAAATGTCCAACCTATTACTGGTTCTATTTCTTTAGTTCAAAGTTACGACTCTGCTGTTGGATCGTCCGCTACGTATTCCAGTCCAGTGCAGAATACTCCAACATCTGTTTCGAGCAGTATAGCAGACGCGGGAATGTACAGCTCACCTCCTTCATGGGCGTCTACCCCTCCTACTTCACCAGATAGTGTGCACACATCAGTTAACTACATACCAGATGACATACAACCTCCTAGGGCTTTATCAAAATCTTCCAAAATGGTTAATTTGTCGAAAGAACCGCCACCATCATTACAGAAAGTGTCATTTTCTGCAGTTCAAGAGGTGCAGCAGATCAAAGAAGTCAAAGATTCATCAAAAGTATACCAGAGAGAGGTGTCGTATACGAAACAGAAAGTTGGCACTAGTTCGGATACAAGCAAAAGTAGTTTTGAAACAAGCAGTAGACCTAGTGAACCAAAGTTTACTCCAAGTATCACTAATATTGGGAATGCCGTTCTGAAGTCCAAGACGGCAGATTTTGAAAGAATTATCAAGATAGATACTAATAAGCCTAAGTCACCGGTGCTAAGTGCAGCAGATAGAGAAAAGAAGAAATACACGAAGAGGAGGTACACTGATTCTAGGCACCAGACCAGGCATATCCCTGATGCTGAGGCACTCGAGTCAGCATCTGCGCAGGCCAAAAAAGACGAAAAGTCAAGTAATTTGCAGGCAGGACCCGTCTACAAAAGACGGGAACTCATATCAAGTGTACCGTCTAAATAATTAAGAAAAAGAGTATGGGTATATTCGGAGACGCGGTGTGTTCAGAACTATGTACATAATAAAAATAAAGTGATAAGTGTTTTAGATCTAGTCTTATCTAGTGTTTACTGTCCCAAAGAAATGTTATTTATTTTTTAAGTATGCATGTAATAGTGTGTTGATGTACCTATAATTTAAAAGTAAATTAATTAAATTGTATAATTTATCAGAAGTTGTTTATCTCCCCATCTCAATATATTATAATTACTTCATAATATAATAGTAATCAAAAAGTATTTTCTTCGCGGTCGACTTTGAATTAGAAATCATATCATGTATCTATAACAGCCAACAAAGGTGTTAAAATTTGTCATAGAGATGTTAAACTACTGTGTTTATTTTTACATTTAATTTAAAGCTAATATTAAATCGACGATTACAATATTTCTAATATTAAAAAAGGTCTTGATTACACACTGCTGGCAAGTTTCTTTTTTAACTTAATAACAACACGTTTTTTGTGTTAACTGTTACAAGTTAGATATTGTTCATAGTAAGAGGGCGGATAAATTATAATATAAGGTACCATGCCAAAACTTAACAGATTTAATATGCTTGACCTCGTACCAATTTTTCAACCTGTAATATATAAACTGGTACATTTTTGTACATTTTTCAGTCTATAGCAGTCGATATCAGTCCATAACAGTTCATTTATGGAGGGTAGGGTAAGCAGGGTAGATAAGAAATGTAAAAATAGACTTCATTCCCATTGGAGCGTTATACTTGCCAAAAACAGGAGTAAGTTAATTGAAATTCATATTTTATGACCCAGTAGAACATAAAAGTAGACTTTTTTCTATATGATCATGACATTTATCAGTAAAACATTTTTCTGATGAATATCCAAGTAAAAAATATATAATTCTTTATATACAGTTAACCTGGCAGGTAAAATCTGACAACTATTTTGTTCCGTTCAGAGGAGATAAATTCACCTACGACGCACATGGATATTACAGTAATATCCATCCAGTGAAGTAATAATCGCAAATTACTTCCTTGATATCATGGTTTAAAGAGATACATCTTTACTATAGTTTGCTGACTAATTCGTTCAGAAAACTTAATGGAAACGAAACATCTTTTTTGTTGTATTGATTAATAAAGCATAATATTAAAGTTTTATTAGCAAAATAAACAAGAATGAAGTGAAACAACACAAAACGACATAACGGGGATATCCTTTTTCTAGCCATTGAGCACTAATATCTGTAGTATCCGATTGGAGTTTAGAGTGTAGCTATAATGGCTGGATGAAGAACAAAATGTTCTCTGAAAATTATGTCTGGTAATAAGTATTAGTACAAGAAAATAAAACACATGTAATATAATATGATACATTTTATATTTAGTATCACATAAATATAAATAAAGCTGTCAATCTATATGATTTAGCAAATATAAAAATGGACAGATCAATGACTTCAATATACCAATAATATATACAATATCCACATATTTTTTCTTAATAAAAAATGTGTCAGTAGATGGAGACTACAAATAGTTAATATTTTAATTTTGGCCGGATAATTTCACAGATTGTGTCAATTTATATGACAACCCAATGTCCCTTATAGCGCGGCCTATACTATGGTAATAGTAATAACAATAATAACATATATTAATAATTTACCCATTCTATGAATGGCTTTTATAAAATATATAGATGTGTTAAACACAAAATCAATAGCAACATTTCTTATTTTAAAAAATGGACGGACTTTTAAGAACTATAAAGTAATTGTAACAAATAAAACAAATATTTCTTGTATAGTTAATTACTCTTACAAAAATGTTCATTACAGCACAGGTGGATTAAAAAACACAACACAGATGGTATAAACTATTATTAACATAGTTTTTTTTATATTATTCGAAAAATATATCAGTGTGCGATATAAAATACCTAGTTTGTACTATATTAAGTTTTATAATTTGTAATTCTGAAATATTTAGACTCATTTCTTATAGGTAAACATATCAATATTCTCGTTGATTGGGTAGTTACGATTTTAAAGTTGTTGACCCCTCATATGCATTTATTACAGTTTGTAAAATTCAGGGCCTAAATATGTCGTCGTTATATTGTGATGTGAGCATTATCAAACTGTTCTGCTCTACTAATTAATAGGAGAGCAGTGTGTTAAGGGAAAAATTTAATAATACCAGTACCTAACATATTTCCTGCTCAATTTTGCAGAGCACGAGAGGTTGGCCATACTCTCTATAAGAAATGCTTATATGCCATTTGACTAACTGCCAATACGAACTTATGGCTTAATGACATTTAAGTAGTATCTAGATATATGGAAATAATACAAACTTGCTTGATTTCAGTTTTACAGTTAATATAATTTTCAAACGCCCAAAGCTTGTATGAAAGTGTCCACAGACATGTGGACAACCCAATCCAACAGAATTTTGTTATATATGGTATGTATACGGTAAGACCATAATGCAATGATCTATAGTACATATAGTCATAATTAATCCTTTATTGGAGGCTGGTGACTGTATAAAATTTTATATTGTACATTGTAGGTATCTAGGTCCTCATTATGTTGCAATAACTATAGACTACTTCAAAATGTAGAGTAAGGAACATTTTGAGGTAGTCACTTGTTAGCCTGCACTATTCACTATATATGTGTGTCAACTTCAAAGTGATCCACTTGTTTTTTCATTTTTATTTGTTATCCAATGTTAATAAAAACTAAAGAAGTAAAAATAACTTCTTTAATTTTTTACGGATCTACATTGAAGTACATTGGGACACACATATTATAGATAAATAGATAATCTCTTTTGCCGAAAATATTGCAGAATCTTGTATCTATACGTCTCTGAATACTTATGTAGGTCTGTATTGTGTTATACTTCCGTACTATGAGTTTGTATCCTCACTTTTTTGACACTTCCGTTTCTTGACATGGTGGGCGATGTTCCCGAAAATCCAGGATTCTGAATGCCCAGGCCTTCCTTGGGCTTGGTTTTCTTTAGACTAGACCTTAGTGGAGATCTAGTGATAGATGACCCTACCGTGGACCCGTTTGTGGATCCTACTGTTGTAGATGTGGTGTTCATGGAAGCCATGCTGCCATTGGAAGCTGTGGTGTATGGTTTTCCACTCGCGTCCGTCATAGAAACACCTCCACCTAGAACACAAAATAAGTTTTAGCATAAAACTCCTTTTTTCCTACATATAGCATTAACCTGTCATTTAACAGTATCATTCACCGATTGGGTAAGATACTAACGTCGATGAGGGCCATTTGGCCAAAATATTTTTTAGATGGTGGGCACTTCCGGTTATACTGGAAGTATATGTCACCTTGCTTATTTTAAATAGGACATCCTAGATATATTATTTAATTTTTAGATTCTACACGTAATTCTAAACATATTTCATGTATAATATCCTATACCTAAGTCTACCCGTTTTTGACATGTGTACCTAAATTTTATGCAAAAAGTTACTTTTGCAGATGGATGCGATGGATGCGTGGATGTAGGGATGCGTTTATTATTTAATTTGGATTAGTTTCTATAGAAAAGGACCTAATTTAGCAGAATTCGTATAATATTTTGAAAATTTACAGGGTACGCATACAGGGTGCTCAAGAATAATTAATGAAAATGGAATTGAAAAACTGTCAAAAATTTGCTAATGGAAACTCCCTATTTATATAATTTTGCCTTATTGAGCATTAAAAATAAAGCTAACTTGGCATAAGATTGTCTATTCCGAAAATTTGTAGTTTTCAAAATTTTGGCAATTTAATTCCCGGCATGATTGTTGATAATTTTTAGCTAGTAGGTGACAGTAACATTTATTCTACATTTTCTAACGCCGTCATGGCCAACCAAGAGTAAATGAACTTAAAAGCCGTGGAATTTTTACTACACAAATGTTAAATTGCCAATAAGTATTTCAAAAACCATCATTGCCAACCTTATATGCTCTAAGTTGGCCTTATTTTTAATGTTTAATAAGATAAAATTATAAAAATAGGAAGTTTCCATTTGAAAAAAATTTATTTTACCATTTAATTTTTATTATACTTTTTTGAGCACCCTGTGTTATTAATTATCAAAATATTATACGATGTCTGCTAATATACGTCTCTTTATACATTCGGTTAAAATATTAAGTGGCAGTTTTGGCTTCTTTAAAATTTTATGTAAAGAATGACGTTTTCAGATCGATAAATAATTATGTACCAATAATATTGACTGTAGGCGAACTTTATTATTTAATTTGGGTTGGTTTCTATGTATAAAGGGACGACCATTAGCGGACATCGTATAATATTTTGTGTACCATCGGCGTTGGCATGGTACCAAATTTTTAGATATCTCCTAACTATAGTTTTCCCATAATGGATCGATGAAATTTTCGGTGGGACGCTCTGTGTCTATTATATTTGTATATTGTGATTCCTTACGAATCCACTGATATAGAAGTTAATGGCTACCTTTAATAGTAAGTGAGATATAAAAATAAACTGTACTACAAATATAATGTGCTGAACTAAGGAACCTTTTAACAATACTAAGCATCGCTAATTACATTTATAGTAGAATATTTTGGGAATACTTCTTTTTTATTATGGATAGATGCGTTAACACCAATGTATTCGTGTGCTTTATTCATATAAGCAGTGACTATAAAAAGATAAGTTACAATATGGAGGATGCTCCATTTGAAAACTCATAAAGCTATTTCCTCGAGATTGTAATTAAAAAACTGTTATAACCGTTTAGTCAAAATATAGTAAATTAACCTCGAAATTAACTATGCATAAAACTATTATTGATATGCACTTTATTGTTGCACATATAGTAAAAATAATATGCACATATTATTTATTAAATCCTTATCATAAAAACACGCGAGCTACTCTGACGTTAAAGCTCAAAGGTAAAACGAATATAATGTTAAGGTTTACGAGTATCTATGTAAAACAAAGTTCATGTACTTTGTGACTACTAATTTGCATTATATAGAAAAAATATTTATAATTAATATAATATTAATATGATAATTAGGAAACAATAAATCATAAAATGAAGCTATTATAATATAGTAAACAATTAGCAAGTAACAGTTTTAAATTCAATAGATTTATAATTGCTATTTCGATTATTAGATGCTGAAAAAATAACAGACTGTTTCAATAACAGTTCAATGAAACTTGCTAATAGTGAAGCTTCGAAATGGAGTCTTCAACTAAGTAATCTAACTTACTAACCTCAAACCATTACCAATGAACTAGGTACATCTAAACTTAATACCACCATCTTAAAACAGAAACTGAACCCTAATTAAATTAATGTGCCAAAACTCATATCATGTCCCTGAATTTTCACAGATTTCTAAAATTTAAGTTCATGTTTGTACATACTTATTGTTACTGACTAACTCATTGCAGTATTTAATTTTAAAATTTACATTTTAAGTCAATATGTTAATGTTTAATAACATTTAGGGGATGTATGCCTTAGCACCACTTATCATTTATATACAGTGTGTTTCCTGAATAATCAGAAATGCTGAAGCACAAGTAATCTCATGAAAATGTCATATTATACCTAAAGTTATTTCCTAAGTGGTTTAGTTTTTTAGAAACAGAGCGTTAAAGTTTTATTAATTATTATTAAAATGACGTTTCTATGTAAACCACATCCTAAACAAAAAAAATGTCAAAAACGTTTTTTTGTACAACTGTCATTAAAAGTGACATTTTTAATGGCTGTCAAAAGTGTTAAAAGTTGATGTTTACAGAGTAGCGTGTTAAAAATATTTTTAACACTGAATATTTTTAATTTTTAATACTATCTTTTTTCTGGACCAAATAGCAGTAAAATAAACAATATTGTTTATTGGTAACTAAGGTGATTCGGCGCCACCTAACACAGCCACTTCACAGCAAATGCGATAATAATTATTGAAACGTCAAAAAATAATAAACTGGCAAGAGATGTCAAAATGTGATATTAAATTTATCTATTTTATTATCAAAATAGGACAGTTATACAAAAAACTTTGTATGATATTTGTATTAAAAGTAAGTTTTATTTTTTCCGCGAAATTGCTTCACTCGCTTCGCTCGTTTCGCAAACTTTTTCACTCACAAAATAAAACATTACTTTTAACACTCATATCATAAATAGCTATTTTGTTAAGCTCTAAATGGTGATTTAAAAAATTGTATTAAAAGTTAAAGGCATAAAATTGTTTAGGGCCAGTGGCGTGCATATTTTTCATGAAAATATTTAAGAAAACTTGAATTAAATCACTTGAGGAATCGTCTCCTTCAGTATTTCAGATTAGTTAGGCAACATCCTGTATATACAGAATATTTTCTAGTTTGTATAAAGAACAAAATGTAGACATGCCGCCAACCATTATCTATTCATATGCTAAAAAAGTAGAAAAAGACCTATATATTCCTATATATTCCTATATAAAATAAATAGGAACGACACACCCAGTTAACGGAACTCTGTTAACGGAAGCACCCAAATAAGGAAAACTATCAAGATTTTTATTGAAAATGAAGCACTTTGTATTCATTCAAATGCTTTTTACTCTTAGGGTATAAATTAGTTTCAGGTAAGACGGCTTTTGTAGATAAGGATTTTTTAAAAATTGACTTTGTTTATCAATTAATCATTCTTGAAAAATAATTATGGAAATCTTATGGAATGGTATATTTTATGTTTTGTGAATTCAATACAAATTCAATTTTTAGTTTAAATCTCAAAAAGTGTAGTGGCTACATCTGTTATCAGATATAAGATACATTAGATTACATTCTTATAGAAATTTAATAATTCTTAAAATTAACACTAAACTAAAAATAAATCACTATTAACAATCAACAATCTTTAAAGAAAGCACTATATGTTTTCCTTAGTTTTAGACATTGTGCTATATCCTAGTAGCTCTGGGCAAGATTTACGTCCTAGCTGAATATCTTTGATTGGTATATTTCATGTTTTGCGAATTCAATATAAATTTAATTTTTAGTTTATAACTCAAAAAGTGTACTGCCTAAATCTGCTTCTTAAAATTTAGAGCTGGTTTAATTAAATAATCAAGACCATATAGTAGAAATATATTTTTCTATAATTCTCTACTTCAGTTGCATATTCGGCAACAAACTCATATCAGCATATTTTTTCTCCGTTTGAAGCTATTTTTAATCAATATTAGAGGAGTAGACACTGTTGAGGTTAGTTCCAAAACTATTATTGAACCTGTATTTAACATTTTTCAATAGCAAAACCTTCATAAGGAGTATTAGGTAAAATTAATAAGAGGTATAAATGAGCCATAATTTTAGAAATAGCAATTCCACTTATTAGGGCTACATAATAAAAGAAATCCCAATATTTACCTATTACCTAAAATGTTTATTCCCATTCAGTAATTTTCTCTGTGTATGCTAAATTTGTCGCTCAAAGAGAAATTGTGGGCGAAAGTAAAAACCAATTTAATAAGTGCTAGAAATGTATTCTAAAAAGATAATCAATGAATATTTCCATGAATATAAATAATTTTGATAGTGAAAGTCTAATGCAACAGAAAAATTTATGAAATCTAATGAACCAGTTATAGATTAAGTAGTAGTTTATAATTAGTTTTGTAAGCCTGTTCTAAGTAATTTCACAGAATGCATAGAATAAATGCTAGATAAAATAAATATATAATAAATAAAATAATAAAAGATATTTAAGGTTTTTTGCCCCGTAAGACATATAAACAGAAATATTCTAGAAATACCAACGAACACATGTTTTGAGACCCAGATAATAGATGGACATAGTTGTTCTTGTACAGGCAAAGTTATAACGACTAAAAATTGGCGCACTTTCTATTAAGATTTTTGAGTTCCTCATAGTATGTATAACTCAGATATTTTAATTATTCTTGATATTGGAAAATATTAAATCAATTTTAGTATTGGAAATACTTCTGTGATCGTAATATGGGAGCCGTCTCTTAAAATATTAACGCTTAGCGGTATGCAAAAGCAAGCGTCCTCGACATGGACACGTACTCATATGGAGACGACCTAGCCTAGCTGTGTTGTTATAATCAGCAGTCTATGTTTATTGTTTATGCTTGGGTTACATCATTCCTTGACCACAGTGATTTATGAACTGATGTTGAGTGTAAAATAAACGTTTGGTATTTACTGATAGTTGTAATAGAATGAACAGGTTTGTTATTTTATTAATTTAGACTAACATATATACAGGGTGGGCTAATATACAGGGTGAACAAAATGTGACTGTGTGTACGTACAGGGATCTCGGAAACTAGAAGAGATACAGAAATGGTTAAATGGGCAAAGCAGTGCAGAATTTAATGCCCGTCAATAATCCGCTGAGAAAACAATTGAATTTCGCACCGTCTATATTTTATTTAGAAAAAAGTGAAAATCGACAATTTTCAAGTTTGCTTCTAACTCTTTTGTTTGCATTCGGATCGAAAAAAATCAAAGGTGATTTTGGGCAGTTTTTTACGGGGATCCCAGTTTGCTATGATACATACTTTTCGAGAAAATGCTAGCTTTTTTAATGGACGCGATATTGGATTTTTCCATTTTTGAATTTAGCGATTTTTTCTGATTACCTTGATATAGCACATGTCATATTTGTAATCTACGATGTAGTCTTAGTAACGCAAAATATTATTTTCAACAAAATATAGGCCTTGAAGATAAGTGTGACAGCAATAAACAAACACCATATTGTGAATAAATAATGCATATTATTATAATCTGAAAAAATATGAAGATTGAAAAATAACTATAGGTAGGTATACTGAAATCTAATAATAAACTAAAATACGTAAACAAAACTAATACTGTTATTAATATGTTAGTGTTCGAAATGTCCACCATTATTATTCCGGCATTTGACGCATCGGGTTCGAATGGAATTAACTGCTTTCCTCATGTGACGTCTATCTAGAGTAGCAAAAGCATTCGTCACGCATTCTTGCAGGTCTTCAATGGTCTGATATTGATAGTTACTATAGACAATGATTTTAATAGTGCCCCATAGGAAGAAATCCAGTGGCGTCAAATCAGGACTCCTTGCAGGCCACTGAATAGGAGCGTTTGAATGTGGCGGTGCTCCATCATGCGCGAACCAAATTAAATTTCTTAATATGTGTAGCGGTAGATCATCAAAAATATTTAGCAAGAAACGCAAATAACGATTTCCAGTCAGATTTTCATGGAATATGTACGGTCCTATTAATGATGAACCTAAAATCCCACATCACACACTAAACCCTAATTTTATTTGAGGCCTTACTTGAACAACATGATGTGGATTTTGTTGTGCCCATACGTGTTCGTTATGACGGTTAAACATTCCACAATTTGTAAATCGGCTTTCATCAGTCCATAAAACTTGAAATGGAAATTCAGAATTTTGACCGCACATATTCACCAACCAATTGCAAAAGACACTCCATCTTTCATAGTCTCCTGGATATAAATTGGGTAAGGGATATTTTTTTGTATGGGTGGAATTTATGTTTTTTGAGAACTCTAACTACTGTTGTTTGTGAAGTACCAGCTTTTTGGGCAATTTGCCTTGATATTTCAGCATTATGGTGTACACAAGCAACAACATTGATTTCGGATACTTGGTCAATAGTACTGTCAATTCTATTCGGCTTTTTGAGCGGTCCAAAATCTCTTAAATATGAACACAATTATTTGAAAGTACTTACTGATGGCTGCCGGCGATCAAAATATCATTCAAAATATAGTTGTGCAGCCCTCGAGCTCCATTCCATTTTCACTAATAATTGTCTTTATAATGACACTAAGGTATATTTTAGTTGTACTCGATGAAAACTACGGAATGTTGATAATTATTATGACAGCACAATAAAAATAAGTAATCTCTAAACTGGAAGATTTAGTTTTCTCGATACATCAAATGAAGGGTTTTGGTATCACACTCTGTATAAATTATAAATATAATGACTATGAAATATATAGAGTGCGTAACAAAAATAGTTGTGTCTGGTATTTTCAATACGCCTACGATATTTGCGTAAGATGCAAGATCTGTGAATTTTTTTTATATTCGTATAGGACAGAAACGAATTTCAGAAATACGCCAAAGCTACCACCGGTTTACGGTATTAACTTTGCAATAAACTTCTAGGTCTTCAATCTTATTGTACTACTTCTTACCATTTGACCTTTGGTCCCTGAAGCCTGGATTTCCATACGTGGTGGCTTCAACAGGTACTGACACTGTTGTAGGATCTCCTCCTTCCCGTCTTGCAAAGAACATATCATATAATGACATGACGAATAAAGTAGAGTTTAAAATAATTAACAGGATCTGAAGCAAAAAAAATATTGTCATATACTGCTGAGTAACTGAAGTAAATTATGCTGGATGAGAGATTAATTTAAATCAATACTTCCTGTCACACAAACCGAAACAAACAATACTACCAAACAAGTTTGGTAAAAAAATATCGGCCTTAATAACAGGAATACATTTGCTGTCTACAGAGTGTCCCACAGTGAAGGTACATTAGAAGTATCTGGAGAACCAATTAAGCTATTAATTGATTTTAAATTTGAGGTGAAGTCAAAGTGGGCCATGATCTACTTGATGAAAATATTTTGCAGTTTCTACCACTTTCGATTATACCAGAAGTCGACATTAACTTCGTTATTTTAAATGGGACACCCTATATATTAATTAATTTTTGAATTCTACGAGAAATTCTAAACACATTTCATGTAGGATGTCCTATACCTATCTTCAACTGTTTTTCAAATATTGAGAGGTGAATATTGACATTTTGCAACTTTGACTCCCTGTAAAATCTAAACGGTTTGAGATCAAGCAAAACCGTTTGCACCATATATATAATACTACTATATAGAGCGTATGTAATCTTTACCATGCTTCACATGTGAAGCCAAATTAGAATAGTCCAGAATCATATCTATTGTCTCTTTCACGGAGAAAATACCAAATACGCATGCGCAGCAAACCGCGGGAATTTTGCTCCATAGGTATACTGTAGAATACAATAAATTAACTTTATTTTATATTGCATTTTATCTACATATAACGGTTTTTCAATCTTGTTATTGGGATGTTCCCGTATTTATCAAGTTTACCAAAATAGTGGATGCAGTTTGTATTTGAAAAGAAAATTTTAAAAATACATACTGAAGGCATGCGACTTCATATGGAACATTTCCTTCGCACAAAAGTCAAAACCTCGACTGAGTTTTTCGTTTCGGCATTTTGCGATATCTGTGGAATTAAATTAATGAAAATGAGGTACAGTACCTATATTTAATTCATATAATTCACTACATATTTAAATTTACAAATTGTTCTTATGTACCTACACTTGCAGTTGCGACTGTAAAAATATCGTCGAAATAATTTGATGAGCAAATGTCTCGTAATCACTAATAAGTCTAATATATGAACAAAACTAAAACTACAAGATACACTTAAATAAAACACTTCTAAATTGCCGGCTCTACGAAAAACACAAATTTATTTTCTGGAAATACAAATATACATGAAATACAAAAGATAAACTGTGACATAACCACACCATGATACAAAACACATATATGACAAAACATATACAGGGTGGCCCATTAAGAACCAGGACACCCTTCTAAAAAATTTTTGGGAAGTGCGATTCTAATGAATTTATATATATATATATATATATATACAGGGTGTCCACCTAGTGCGCGTAAGTCCAATATCTGGGTTAATAAAAGAGATAACTTAATTTTTTTTTCTACAGGGTTGTCTAATATCCCGAGCTGCACAAAATGAAAATATATTTACATATTCAGGGTGTTCAGTTTTTCCTGGACAGGTACCAACTTCGTTTTTCTAAATGGAAATATATATTTTTTATTGCTTTTCCGAACTAAACCCTTGATTTTAGTAGGACTTTCATCAGCCTTCCCTATACCTAACTTAAACTGTTTTTGAAATATTGACGGGTGAATATTGACATTTTTGCAACTTTGACACCCTGTAAAATCTAAACGGTTTGAGATCAAGCAAAACGGTTTGCACATTCCTATCTTAACTTTCTATAAGCTATCGTTTGGTACTAATTTCAAATTTATCCAGGAATTAAAAATTTTTAAAATTTTCAGAAAATTTAAAATTTTTGGATAATTTTGAAATTAGTACCAAACGATAGCTTATAAAAAGTTAAGATAGGAATGTGCAAACCGTTTTGCTTGATCTCAAACCGTTTAGATTTTACAGGGTGTCAAAGTTGCAAAAATGTCAATATTCACCCGTCAATATTTCAAAAACAGTTTAAGTTAGGTATAGGGAAGGCTGATGAAAGTCCTACTAAAATCAAGGGTTTAGTTCGAAAAAGCAATAAAAAATATATATTTCCATTTAGAAAAACGAAGTTGGTACCTGTCCACGAAAAACTGAACACCCTGAATATGTAAATATATTTTCATTTTGTGCAGCTCGGGATATTAGACAACCCTGTAGAAAAAAAAATTAAGTTATCTCTTTTATTAACCCAGATATTGGACTTACGCGCACTAGGTGGACACCCTGTATATATATATATATTAGCCTCCTAGATGTACTTGTTGAACCTATTACCAGCTGCTAATTCTCAGCCTACTACGATTTTTTTCAAACCAATTTTTTCGAAAATTACTTTAGGAGTTTTTTTATTAAAAATTTGACATCATGGCATTCTTCAGCATCACTTAAAACCCCTGTGGCCCAAATTTCATCAATTTGTATCGAAGAATATTTTTTTTTATAGAGCCTTATATTTCAAGTTTATTGAATTTGTGTCTCGCTTAAAAGGTATAGCAGGCAATGAACACTCTAATAATTATTGTTAATCTAGAATACTGTTCCTTTAATTACTTACAGTAGTCCCCTATACACCTAAATCCCTAAAGTAATTTTAAAAAATTTTATTGAAAAATATCGTAGTAGTCTGAGGATTAGCAGCTGGACCATCGTATTGAACATATTATGTTCAATAAGTACATCTAGGAAGCTAATATATATAAAAAAAATTCATTGGAATCGCGCTTCCCAAAAATTTGGGTGTCCTGGTTTCATGATGGGCCACACTGTATATGACAAAACAAAAGCCCGGTCTTTCTTTACTTTGATGCCACACTGAAATTCTTGGATTTGATTGGACAACACCTGGACATGTGCAAAGGAACATTTGTCCGTGAAAGAGAACGAAATATATAACTCTATCTCATAAAGTGGCTTCAAAACAAACTCGATTAGCTCAATATAGTAGTATTATATATATGGTTTGCACATTCTTATCTTAACTTTTCATAAGCTATCGTTTCACACTAATTGCAGATTTTCTAGAAATTAAAAATTTTCGATTAAATTTAATCTCTTGGTTAAATGTGACCAAGACTTCAACTCAAATTTAAAATTATTAGCTTAATTGGTTCTCCAAATACTTCTAATGGACCGTCACCGTGAGACACCCGGTAAATGCACCCAAAAGTTGTATTGGTATCATCAATATCTTTTTGATATGCATGCATATCCATTTCAATGTTCTATAAACTAGTTATTAAAAATAAGGCATATCTGTTTTAGTTTAATAGTTATACACAATTGTTTTTATATCTGTTACTTTCTTAGCTGTTTAGTGAAGTTGTTTGATGAAAATGATCGATTTCATTTTCAAAGTAAATTTTTACTTACAATAATAAAATATCTAGAATTATATCTGAAACATTTTAATGTCAAAGCGGTGGTGAATAATGATTTTGTAATTTACCTCTTTTTTATGATAAATTGAACGTGATGAATATAATTGATTCAATCGCAATTTGAATAGTTTAATTAAAATACAACGTACATCATGTAATATTAATTGTACCTTTAATTTTAATTTATCTGAAATTAAACCTATACATTTTACATATAAATAATAAATGAACTCATTTACTAGCATTAACGGAAAGGTCACATTTAATAATTCATATAGTTACAGTAATTGTACAATCAAACCATTATTTTACGAGAATATAAAAATACAGTTACCTATATTTTAATACTTAAACCTATTAAAGAAATATTTCCCCTGTTACAGTGAAAAAAATAATATATTGTCAACCCGTTGAGTTTTATCTGAGCTGATAAATAAGTAATTCTTTTTTCATTATTTTCTAAACTATTAGGTAGTTTGGTGATGGATCGTACTTAACAAACAAATGAATAGCTGTCAATTTTATAGTAGCACAATAAGTGGTTCGGTAAGAATTATTGTATGCCGAAAAGCATAAGAAGGTGGAAAAGTTGATTGAAGAATTTACAATATGAAGGGTATCAAAATAGTCATTATTCATTAGTCAAAATAGTTATCAATCATTATTTCTCTGAATTAATTATCACTGACGCACTGACGTAGTTTTCCACATAACAGCAAAACACTATACTGCACTATATACTACAAGGTAGTCCAAGGTATGTGGTATAGGAACACTCGGATACAGTAAACAAACGTCAAAGGAGGTCAAAACTTCACCTTCTTACAACTGGATGTTTTTCACCTTATTAATGAAGAAGTTGCACCGGTTGCAAGAAGGTGAAGTTTGATCTCCTTTGACGTTTGTTCATGGTTTCCAAGTGTTCCTATATCACAGATCTTAACTACCTTGGGGATCTACTAGAATCAAACAATCTCAGTCAAGATGGAGTAAAGGAATATCTTCAACTCACTAAACTTTGCATAAAACAAAATTACTTTCCATTCAATGGTAATTTCTTCGAACAACATGAGGGTACAGCATTTGGTAACTCTTTGTCACCATTCATTACCAATCTCTTCATGAACAGATTTGAAATGGAAGCAAAAGAAACATTCGAGTATTTCCCCAGGGTTTGGTTTAGATATGTGGATGATATCTTTGCAGTGTTTGATACAAAAGTCACTGATATTCACAACTTTCTGTATAAATTGAACAGTCGTTTGGCGTCAGTTAAATTTACATATGAAATTGAAAACTCTGGACAGTTCTTAGACCACTCTTAGATGTATTAATATTTAGAAGTACTGAAAATAAGTTAGAATTTGACATATAGAGAAAATATACCAGTACTTTAAAATATATCCCTAAGGACTCTCACCGTTTTGCTCAACACAAAATGGCGAGTTTAAATTTTTTAATTCATCGCCTATTAAGCTTTTCCTTAAATAAGCAGAAGTTTGCAAAAGAAAAGGCATTGATTAGAGATATAGCTGCGAGTAATGGATATTCTGTAAGTTTAATTGATAAAATAAAGGAAACGTAAATTTAAAGAGACACTTCGAAATTCCTCGACTTTTCAAAATGAACGAGAAAATCGAAAATTCATATCTATTCCATACGATCCTCGTTTCACCCGTGGTATTGGTACGGTTTTTATTGGTAAGATATAGGTATGTCATTGGTTTAGTCATCGGAAAATAAACTACAACAACTTTTAGGCAATCCAAAAGACAAAATAGAAACTAAGGAAAAGTCGGGGATTTATAAAATTAGCTGTAAAGACTGCAATCAAAAGTATGTTGGACAAACTAGAAGGTAAATTCAAACTGGATTCAAGGAACATATGGCTCATCTCAAATGTGGTAGAACAGATGTCTAGTGTCGTTCAACATGCGTTTGAGAACAACCATAAGATATATAGTACAAATTCCAGACAGCTGGATATATTTGAGAGTTTCGAAATTGCAAAGTGTAAAAATAGTATGAATGGCGACAGAGGGCCAACCCCATACAACCCGCTTTATTGGTTAGTAAATCAGGGTTCACTGATCGTCCTTATAATAAATAGGGCATAGCGTTAGAATAGGTTTCGTTTTAATCATCTTCAGATGATGCAAACTTGATGGCGAAACGCGCGTGGAGTGAAGTATTGTGTTTTGGTGTTATGTGGAAAACTATGTCAGTGTTATCTTCACACCAAAGGTTCCAACACCTTTCAAGATTCTGAATTAGTTATTTGTGACGGCCCTTTACATCTTAAAACAAATTTTGTGGCAGTCAGGTTAGCCTTAAAGTTCTTCTTAGTCTAAGAAAAAAGCAGGAATTACTCCGACCTTGCTAATTCTATAATAGTGGAAAATATTAATTCGATTAGAGCTTTGATATCCATAATATAACACCACTGCATTTGATGTCATTTAGAAGTATACTATTTCTTTTCTTCCTTTAACTTTTGTCTTATTACATTACATACATTATATGGCAAGTTATTTGCAAGTTATCAATCAATATATATAATTATATATATATATATATATATATATATATATATATATATATATATATATATATATATATATATATATAATTATTGTTCACAGCAGTGTATTTAAAAAGAATGCCAACTGTCCAATAGAACATTTAAGTCAACAGTCCTGGAATATGTTGAGCGATTTATACTACCCTGATACAATTCTCTGGCTTACTGACCTGAATATAAAATGCGGGCCCTCGGGTTATTTCGTAGCCATTATTTTCCTTGTCGTCGATTTGCAAGGCGAATAGGCCCGCTGCTGCAATTGCCAACAACGCTGAAACAACATAAAAAAGGGTGTATCCAGTTGTATTGCTACTTTTGTTTCTCTGTAAACACATTCATTCTGACACGGATCCAAATCTCTTTGTATATTAGTAATTTAGTAAATGTTGTGAACAATATTTTTACAATTCATGATTTACTGTAAAGTAATTATTGGATTATTGGTAATTAATTTTAAGAGTAACTTAAAATAATATATAATAAATAATAATAAATAATAACTTCACTTTTAAATTATATTAATCTTAAAATGCTGATATTTTATAATAAAAGATATTCATACAATAAAGGACATACAATTCATACAATTTTCTACATACACACAAGATACATAGATACATTATTTAAAGATTGCTTTCCGAGTTCCTCCATTTTATAATTTTTATAGGTAATAGACTCAGTACAGTTCTTGGCAATTGATAGAGCAGAGCCGCAAATGAGTTAAATGTCAGCGAAAACTTTTAAGTTTTCAGATTAACTGTCAACCTGTTATATGGTAACAACAGCAAAAACTCTCTTGCTTGTTTTAGGATCTGAGTTTATCTAAGGTACTGCGGCAAACTTAAGTGCTAATTACTCTCCCAGGCTTTGTAAATTACGGAGAATCGTGTACTTTCTGCTAACAAAACCAATTATAAGACAACTATACATTTGTGGGTTCCCACAAATCCGTTTCTTTTAAGAGCAATAGGTCTAAGTTTCTAGGAACTAACTAAACTAATCTTATAAAAAGTAGCAATGGCATACAACTTCAGTTACAGTTATAAAGCAATTGAACACACACCGCTACAGAATTAGTGTGCAACTTTTTCCCCTAGTGCGTAATACATTATAAATTTACTTCATATATCCTCACTTTATTATGCATATTTCTACCCAGAAATAATTAATTAAAAAGTTACTTCCTACAACATATAAAATAAAAAAAAAAAAAATTACAGGCTATACGCCGTGCTAGTAGGCATAGGTCTGTAACGGCTACATTTTAAAAATATTTTCAAATATACCAGATCTCCAAAAATATATCAAAGTTACATTTTTTAAATTGAATACTTTTAATACAGGATATATTTCTAAAATATTGAGCCATATGTATGTGTTACGGAAAGTCTACAGAATTTTATAGTCTTGCACTAAATTGGAAATTTGCCAAAAACTTGAACTAACAACTAAATTATTTAAATGTTTTGATATGATCTAATAAAGTTTATGTCTTTTGCTTTTAATTTTAAATTATGTATGTGCAAATAAAATAACCTCATTTTTTACAGAAAATGCCAAAAACAACTATTCTGCTTACTTAAACCCCTCGCCCAGCATTAAATAATACTAGTATATTTTGAAATAATCGAAATTTATTTTTTTTTTCTATTTTTTTTAGTACTATTGTTATTACACGAAGTATGAAAATGGTAAGTACAGATCAACTTTAAATTAAACAACACTATTCATAGTACCTATACTTTGTATGAATAAAAAATTAATTTTTGGCATTTCTATTGTCTGTAACTTCACTGATAAATCTAAAACTGTATCGATTTGTAGGTTGTGTATGTTGTTACTACATACATTACAGTACTAATAAATTAATGATTTACTATAATATAGCAAGTAATTAATTAATTAATTAGTTTATTACCGAATTAATTGTTTCGCTGACTTTTGGCTGAGCCAGCAATATATGTTAATTGTTTTGAAATAAATAATATTTCATATAGTTCTCGGTTTATGTAATAATAGCAACTCTTTCTCGGCTAGGTCTGTGTATATGGTTGCTTTATGGTCTGTGTCTACCAGGGACTTACGTCTTTTTTTATGATCTAAATTCTAGAGAATCCTGGTTATGTTATGTCTGTTTATTCTTTTCTTAACTATATCTTTACTCCAACAATCTTAACTGTTTAAACTCATTATATTGATAACTGTAGACATATTTTATACTATATTAGAGTTGACAGAAGAAAACTAAATTATAGTGAGAAAACTAAAAGGAGCTCACTACTCGTAGCAACACATATATAGGGTGTTATCAAATTTAAGGCATTTATTTAACAGGAAGTAGAACTCATAAATATCAGTTAAATAAATATCAGAAACGGTGACAAATGTAAACAATTTTTAAACATACGAGGATCGTAATAGCAGAAATTATAGAAGTACGTTTTCTATTTTCGTTATTTTGTTAATTTTTATGAGAGTTTTGACAAACTGGCTTATGTTTCCGAGTTCTATGTCCTGTTAAAACAAAAGATTTAATTTCGAAAGCGACTTGTATTTCAGTATTGATACCTAGTCGGTTCACCTTTTTAACTAGATATAGTTACACACAGTTCACTAAAAAGGATTCAAAATATCTTGCTTTGGAGATGCTCTGGAGGTGACTGGATCTATTTTGGTATTGTAAAATTTTGTGTAATCGTGATTTTTTTGTATTGTAAGACACTACCATTTTTACAGTTAGAATTTGCAGTGAAGAGTAAAGTAAAAAAAAACATTGATACAATTGAGATTCATCGTCTAAACAAAAATATGAATATGCTAATACTAAATAAATGTTACTTATATTTACGATTATTATTGAATCATTAAAGAGCATTATAACTTCATTATATAGGTCTTAGAAGGACGCACAGAAAGCTTTTATATACACACAACTCACATCCAAAATTAGGGTTGTATGTACCGTTAGTAGTATTACTAATAGCTGTACTATATTATGATCTAATAATGTGCATACAATTCGTGTAGATCGGGTTGTTTCCCGTTTTTATGTCAAATGAGAAAATGTTTTATTTACTGACTAAATTTTATATTTACTTTAATGAGTAGCATTTCTCGAAATTAACTATTTTTCTTAAAAAAGTGGCAACGCCACCCAACAGGGGTTGATGGAACTCTGTTCGAATTTTTGAAAATTCTGTCTGGTTTTATCCTTCACCTGAGTAAAGTTCAGGTTCGTAGGACGGTTTTGGTACTTTGTGAGCATTATATTCTTACCTGCTAATAATCCTACTCCAACTTTCGATATTACAACTACACTGTACTTCAGTACCACTTTTTCTTTAGAGCTCAACATGGCTAATTGAAGGACGCTCAGAAAACAGAAAACGCCGAGGACTGCTACTCCTACCGACGCTACTATGCCAGCCACCCATACAGCAACTGAAAAAAAAGATAATATTGTTAAATATAATAATGATAAGAAGGACACATGATGAACACATAAGAAGAAGGAAATAAACATATTAAGTAACTATATGTATTTATTTAATTCCCCCTCAACCACATCTGTTCAATCAAGATAGACATCAAACATAAATTACGGATCAAGAGGCAATGAACTTACTACATTCTGACATAAAATTGAATAAAATTTTAATCCACAAAGATGGCGCTAAAGTTGTTACCAATTTTGAAATGCTAAATAGCAGTTTAGGCTTTATGGTTTAGGTTATGACGTGATGATTAACGTCTTAATCATCACGTAACTTCAGAACGAAATGATGGAATTTATGCCACATAACAGTTGGGTGTAGAAATTAAGGATTTAAAATTTCAGAATTTATAGCTATATATATATATATATATACAGCCCAATATCTTATGTCATTTAATTTAGTTTTCTGTTGATGAAAATTGTAGATTATGTCTAAATATTATTATGTGGGCCGTATTACGCTTTTGTTATATTTTTTTATTTACTCTGGATATTTTTTACAATCTTATAGTTTTAATGTCTTGTATAACTGTCACAATTTCTGCACAGTTTTACATTTTCATTATCTGTTAAATTAGTTATCTTCTGAATTGGAAAACTCGAAATCCTCAAAGTTAGCTAACAGTGCCATTTCTACATTATTATAGGAGTTATTCAGATAACCTATATACTATAATAATAGATTTTGTGTGTTTTTTATTTTAATTATTATGATGTAAGTAATAAAATTGCTGTTTTTCTCGATATCAAATATCAAGGTAACAAAATATCAAGGAAAACATATTAAATTTAATGGATCATAATTTAAATAATTTCTACTACAATTAAAATTATAAAACTATTTTCTATAATTAGCTAGTTTCATTCCAACAATATATAAATACTGTACAATGTAGGATAAGTCGCTTAAACTTCTAAATTCAACTTTCTCGAACTTTTTAGAATATTTGTGATAAAAAAAAGATTGAACTAGTTAAAGTTTGAACAGGAGGGAAGAAAGAGCACAGACAAATTACTTTTTTGTATGTGGAAAGAGTAAGGCAGAAGAAGAACTAAACATTTTGGTCGAACTGAGTTGAATTTCTAGTCGGTGTTGTTAAATCCCTAAAGTCGTTAAATACAAGAATCGAAGACAAATCGCTTATTTTCGATTAAAATATTTAAATTCTAAACTTCAGAATGGTACAATGCCATACTTATATTTTTATAAATGGGATTTTTTCGACTCTTAAATCATATAGGTAGTAGATACAGTTTGAAACTAAGATAATTTCGTAATATGTTATTAAAGTCGAGACAGTCAATGACTCATGAAAAAGCACTGATTGGCTGGAAATACTATCATTCAAAGTACAAAACATTCAAAAAGTAAATGATACATTTAATTTTTAACTTTTACAGATAATTTAAAAATACGCACATATTTTTCTGCAATGAAATATGCGTGGTTAGTTTATTGTTAAAAACTATATACTCTTCAGCAGAACATATTATTAGTACCTATTAACAAATATTACTTGTTAACGGCTCTTTTGCCTTCTTAATATAGTATGGTAGAGAGAGAGAGAGCATATATAAATTATAGACAATTATATGAATATGCTTTGAAATGTTTTCGAAGTCAAATCAGTCGTTCAAGAACGGTACATTCTGACACACGTTGCTATTGGACATACATGTAAATAAACTAAACGCATGTAAGTAAATACATCATACTTCGAATGCAAATTACTATTAAAGTGAGTTGTTTATAATATATGCATGAAATATATGCGAAATATCAACCCCTAGAAGTACCAAATAATAAATTGTTTGTACTTATTGGTTTAACATATACATTATGGCTCTTAATTAGGTAGTTACTTCTCTTGAAAACAGGACCCAATAACTATCAATAAAGCGTAGCAACTTCTTACAGCAACATGTATCACAAGGTGTTCCTCAGAGTTCAGTTCTGGGACCTATGCTGTTTTTATTGGAGATGAACGAACTGGGTTCTTATAATATCATATAATGCATGTTTTTATATAATCATTGTTCATGTTGCTCAATTCATATAATGCATGTTTTACGACTTATGCTGGTGGAATTGAAGCATTTGGTAGAATAAAAATAACATTTTATTCTTCTAATTGTTTAGGGTTACAAATTTATAACAAATTGCCTGACAAAATTAAATTAATTAAAAGCGAATACTTATTCGAAAAGGGTTTTGGTGGATGAATGTAGTTACTATTATGTATCAGAATTTTTACCTAGTGTCTTAGTTTCTCTAAGTTTTATGGGACAATTCCAATAAATACGCTTGTAATCTCAATAAGGGAATAAACTAATACTATTATTATTATTAATACTGGCTGGATAGTAAGAACGCTATCAATGTTGTTTGTACTGAATTAATATAGGAGCAATTAGAAAATTGGAAACAATTTTGTCTTAATCTAACCGACTTCTGTCACTTTCTTTTGTAGAATTACTTATTTTTTATTTTAGCTGATTCCCACTGTGGTTTAAACGCGTTTTCAATTTCTTGGTCTCCAATTTTCAATTGTCGATGTTCCTTGACACTAACAATTAAGTGGTCTTGAGATCACCAACTTAATGTGTGTAAAGTATATTATTACATATATACAATTTTTCAAATGTTGTGTATGTCACCCATATGGGGTCAGGTGTTTATCAACACTGCACGTTATTATATTACAATAGTCAATTCAGTTTAAAACAAGAAACATAACACCAACAGTATCAAGTCAATATATCATTAAATAGGAAGTTGTGTTGAAATAATTACTTTACCCCTTTAACATTGAGAACACTACTATACATTTATTTCGCAAAATAGCTCAACTATCTTATTATCTTTACTTTGTAAGCCGATTCAGCATAGACTAATTTTGCCACTGCTTTTGTTTATATGACACTGTTAAAGAAGAACATTCTAGGTAAATGAAATTAAACGCATAATCCTCGAAGGATAATTTTATTACCACAGTGACCCACATCAAGCGGTAAATACGAGTACAAAATAACAATGAGAAATGTTATTATGTTTCAAAAAATTGCATGCATGGTACAACATGATTCTAAAAAAAAATATTTTCTAAAAACTAATGCAAATGTTGTACTTTTCAAAATCCAGGAGTTTTTTCACTTAATAAAACAAATAAAGATCAATGTAAATTATAGAGATTCGTTTATCCGTTGACTTCCGGTATAAGCGAAAGTGCCAGAAATTTTAAAACATAAATCGACTGGTCTCTTCCACTTCAAGGACTATTTAAGCTGTCAGAGGGGTGAGCTTTTAATATTTAGAAAATCAATTCAATTAGAATGCCTGTGTGTAGGCACTAGTCATTAAAATGCCGGCTTATGCACTAATCTGCAATTCAGTTCAACAGGAACTATTTCAAGACAAATACAAATACGTCCGCTGTTGAAAATATACTGAAGTTAGCGAACGGGAGAGTTTTAGTGTTTGCCGTTCCAACTTGCTTTTCAGAATTAATTTTCAGCATTTCACCATGCTTTAGCTACAATGTTCGTTTTATTCAGTAACTAATAGACTTAACGGATAGAGGCACATTTTTCTTTATGTTTTAACACATTGAAACAGATGGTCCTTCAGTCTGGAATAGAGGCATGAAAATTGGCGGTTCGTTCGCTATGACTGCTTCTTGATCACATAGTTCGAATTCGTCCTATTTTTAATTACAATTTTCTTATAATATATACTTTAAGATTACCATTTCTAAAGCCATATACGATTTTTGTCACTTTGTATGCCAAAGTGATTTAGAAAAGTGAAAGTGATTATTTTTATGTCAAAGTGATTAAAATACACCTCTTGTAATTCAAGAGCAAATTAAACTTTGTCGTAGCTAATCACCTAGACCAAATGCACATTTCCCAAATTTTTTAATCAAATATTGGGAATATGACCTGGAAAATAATTTAAATATTTTCAGTTTACAGTTGATGTAACAAGCTGTCAATTGAGGAGCAAGTGATACTAAAAACATAAAACTTATCAGAAATACTAGAAAATGTTAAGATACGTAATCGTAGAAAGAGTTATAAAGACCGGAAAAATACTATTCTAATGCTCATTCTAATAACAAGAATAAGCCAGCAAATCAGAATCTTTTGAGGCAGAGGGGATTATCTCAGGAATGAATTAACTTGGTACACCCTAACCACCGTTTAGTGTAGAAATGCTGGAAATTGAAAATGGTAGGTACCTAATAAGTATTGTTTCCATACTGGCTTATATGCATAGCTGATTACCAATCCATCCCTCTATATAAAAGTTTTTGTTATCTTGTAATTTTTTACAGGTGGCATATTCCCAGAAAAATATTAGGTATGAATTTTGCTAATAGTATTTACCTTTCCATATATAATATCAGTTGATTCCTTCCGAGTTGATTGAACTGAGTTGGTTGTTTCTTTTTATAATATTAAAGGTAGAGAATTGTTTCAGGTACAAATTGTGATAAAACTAAACCTATAATATTTCACCTGTAAAAATATACAGCATATATGTATGCTGTATGGAATATTATATCATCTGTCTTAGTGTTCGGACGTATTATAGTTAGTCTTTGATATTCTCAATTTTGCGGTCGAACTAAAAACTGTTAATTTTCCAAACTAGTTCTGTAAATGAAATAAGTTATTCTAGTCGACTGTGGTAGTAGTGTCCTTACGTAAAATTTGTGTTTTCAAGTTATTATTATTCATTAATACATTATAGAAATCACAGTATAATGGCCGGTTTCTGTAAAAAGTGTACAAAAAGTATCACTGATAAACAACCAGGCATCGAATGTGGTTTTTGTTCCAATATTTTTCATGGCCGTTGTTTAGCTATGTCTAAAGAACAAATTGCTATATTTGCTGATATACAGGGGTCGGTCTATAAATGCGAAGACTGTCGCAATCCTGCAAATGTTACTAATGCGATTGCGTCTACATTAATGCAGGCCTTAAACGATCTCAAGGATGCGGTCAAATTATTACAAGATGAAGTAAAGATGCTAAAGGATAAAAAAGAAGATGACCTTATCGATACTGTTATTAAAGAAATTGCGGAAAGAAGAAATAATAAGAATAATATACTTATTTATAAACTAGATGAAAATACTGGTAAAAACAAGAACGATGCAGATTTGAAACGTGTTAGAGATATTTTAATGGCAATTGCACCAGATATGGATGTTAATAACATTAAAGTCTATCGACTTGGAAAATCTAATAACAGCAATGTTGCTCCAGTTAAGGTTGTGTTGCATTCTAGGGATGATGTATATAGAATTCTGTCAGTTAAGAAAAATCTAAAAAACTTAAACTATAACATACAGATTTCACCTGATAGAACGCAGCGTCAAAGAAGTAAGCTAAGAATGTTGACTGAAGAAATGAATAAGCGCAAGAATAATGGTGAACAGGAACTTTTTATTAAGTACATTAATGATGAGCCTATTATTGCTACAAAAAACTAAATTCTTCTTCAATACATTGTTTTTGCGCTCAGTCGTTAGATGATCCATGTATAAACTTCGCCCATTTTAATACTCAATCTCTTTGTTCTAAATTTGATCTCTTCTCTGAATTTGTGGCTGATGGCTCTTTTGACGTCATTGGAAACTTGGCTCAACCCCTCCTTATCCAATAGCGACGTTTCTTTAGGTGGTTATAAATTAGTAAGAAAAGATCGTGGTAGCAGAGGAGGGGGAGTTGCTTTTTATGTGAAAAATATTTTTAAAATTTCTGTTTTGGCTAATGTATATCATGATTGTCCCTTGGAGTATATGTGGATTAGTATGGTGGTGGCAGGTAAGAAAATATGTTTAGGATCCTTATATAGACCACCCTCAGTTAATTTTAATTTATGTATTGAGCACTTGGAAAATATGATAGTTACTTTGTTGCCTCAATTTGAATATGTGTTTTTTGGGGGTGACTTCAACGTAGACTTTTTAGATAACAATAATTATTGCCTCTCCTCATTTAATAGACTTCTTAATAAATACGGTTTGAAACAATTAGTAACTGAACCTACCAGGGTAACTGCTACGTCTCAAACATTAGTTGACCTTATTATTGTTTCTTGTCCTGAAATTGTCACTGATATTGATGTTTATAGAATGGATGGCATTTCTGATCACCGTTTAGTTATGTGTGGGATTAAATTAATAAAGTTTAAACAGAATATATCATATAAAACTTATAGAGACTACTCTAAATTTAATTATAATTTGTTTTTACACGATCTAAATACTATTTTTTGGGAACGTTTATATTATCTTGAAGATATAAATAATATGCCTAACTTTTTTAATGATAACATCTTGTATTTGTTTGATATTCATGCTCCTATTAAAACCGCTAGAATAACCAAGCCCCCAGCTCCATGGCTTACAGATAACTTGAAATTTTTAATTAAATTGAAGAAAAATGCTCTAAGCAAGTACAAGCGTTTAAAAACTGATGCGGCTTGGTATGATTACAAAGTACTTAGGAACTTGGTTAATACGTCCGTGAAGTCTGAAAAAAAAGCTTTTTTGCAACACGCTTTTACTACAAATCCTAGAGAATTTTGGAAAACATTAAAATATTTAAATATTTGTTCTTCTGTTAGTAACTATAATTGCTCTATTAATTTATTAGATATTGGTACACCTGATCAATTTAATGATTTCTTTATTAATATATTTCTTCGGTAAATCCTGTTAGTAATACTTTTATTGATACAAACTATTTGAATAGTGTATGGCCTGGTGTACACGATAAATTTAAGTTTAATACTGTTAGTTGTCATGATGTTGAAAAACTGTTAATGAAAGTTAAATCTAATGCTACTGGTTCAGATGGCATTTCCCTGAAAATGCTGCTATATGTAATTCCTCAGTTAAGCGAACACATTACTTTTATCATTAATAAATGTCTCTTATCTGGTCAATTTCCCTGTATATGGAAAAATTCAAATATAATTCCTGTACAAAAAAATAGCAATCCTGTGAATGTTTCTGAGTTTAGGCCTATAAGTATATTGCCTGTGTTGTCTAAAATCTTAGAGAAAATTGTTCATGTTCAATTTAATGAGTTTTTGGATAAAAACAGAATTCTATCAAATATTCAATCGGGCTTTCGTCGACACCATAGTACGGCAACTGCTTTGGTTAACGTAACTGATGATATTCTACGGGCTTCTGATGTTAATAAAGATACTTGTTTGATCCTTCTTGATTATAGTAAGGCGTTTGATACCATTAATCATTTAACTCTTATTACTAAAGTTAAGTTCTTTGGTGTGGATGAACCTGCTATTTCTTTTTTTAACAACTATTTAAACTCCAGGCATCAACGAGTATCATTTCACAATAATTTCTCGAAATTTCTCTCCATAGATAAAGGTGTACCGCAAGGTAGTATATTAGGCCCTCTCCTATTTACTGTTTATACTGCTGACTTGTCAAGTCGTCTTAAATTTTGTTCTTTACATCAATATGCTGATGATACTCAAGTATACTATTCGTTTTCATATAATGACCTATTTCTTGCTGTTCGAAATATTAATTTTGATCTTGAGGTAATTAAAGAATTTTCTACTGCCCATGGACTTATGCTTAATGAAAATAAAACTCAACTGCTAGTGTTTGGTCCTCACAATCACATTTTATCTGTTAATAGAGATTTCCAAATTAGTATTAATAATTGTTTACTTGTACCAGTAAATACATGCAAAAATCTAGGAATCCATATGGATGTTGATCTAAGATTTGGGACCCAAGTTACAAGTTTAATTCAAAAATGTTTTTCCAAATTAAAGGTATTATATATGTACAAAGATATTTTGAGTAAGGATATTAAACTAAGGTTAACTGATAATTTAATTTTATCTATTCTATCTTATTGTAACATTGTCTTTTGGCCTGCTCTCTTACTTAAAGATAAAAATACCTTACAGAAAATTCAAAATGCATGTATTAGATTTTCTTATAATTTGAAGAAATTTGATCACATTTCTGTAGCTTTTAAAGACTCAAAATGGTTTAATTTGCATGAACGATATCAAATACATTTGTCCTGTTTAGTTTTTAAGATAATTCAATTGGAAATGCCTGTGTATCTTCATGATAAATTAATAAAAGGTTCAGATGTTCATGATCGTATTACGCGCCACCGTGACTTACTACATATTCCACAACATCATTCGGCTTTGTTTCAACGCAGTTTCAGTTACAATGCTGCTAAAGTATTCAACTCGCTTTCTCATGACATCAGAAGTGCCACTAGTCTTACAGTTTTTAAGAAAAATGTTAAAACGCAAATTGTTAGTGCTCGTGATAATGTGAACTAATATCCACTATATTAATATAGGGTGCATTCATTTATTTACTTATTGAATCGTTTATTTTTTGTTTGCTTTTTTTTGTTTGCTTTCTATACTTACACACTGTACTTTTGTATAATTTTGTATAATGATATTTCATTTACATACAATGTTATGAATTGTTTCTGGGGTGGTTGTATGAGCAGCTTGGTTAGATACCGCCACCCATAACAAATACTTTATTTATGTTTTGTTAAATTAATAAAGGCTTATTATTATTATTATTATTATTATTATATGTATATTACCAATAAAAAAGTGGCATGAATTTCTTCGAAAGAGTTCAATTTTCAATGTTATATGCGATAAATATTTTCTTTTGGTGTGCGTCCCTTTGTAAAATACAATAATTCAGGCTTTTGTAATCTTCTCTCATCCCTCTGAATGTTGGCGTATTTATATGAACAACGAAAGTAAACATAGGAATAAATATGGTTTATTCTCAGAAATAAAAGTTTTCACGTGTAAATCATTGTTAGTGCGATATCGTGTAGGCTTCAGTCATAAAATGGGTTTTACCAGATAACGTAAATCGGCTTTGAGTATTGCTCAATAATAGCAAAAACTTCAATCTTTTCTATATGTCTATAGTTTGTATTATAAATGACTAAAAAATTATAGTTTACTACAGTTACTATACAGTTTGCTATAGTTTAACAGTGAATTGTTTTATAAATTAATTTTGTTAAAATGAATGAATGAATATAACTAATAATTTATACATATATTATTTCCATTCTCATTTAATAATAACGTTTCAAGTAATTCTATCTATACGTACATCCTATATATTTCTATTTATGTGAATAGGATATTCTCTTGAGTTTTAGGAGGCTCTGGACTAACAAATTACTCTCATGACATACTTTAAATATGTTTATATAATTACAAGAGATAGAAACAAATTGCCCTAAACATACACATTCATAAACATACACTAAATTCCACTAGTATTCGATGAGACCACCCCTGTGCTACTTGTGGATGAGCCTATAAGTGAAGTTGGTTAAGTATTGTTTTTCTTTACTGAGGTTGATATAAGATATAGGATGGCTATAAGTATGTGACGAAAAATAAGTAATACATATTTTTTTATCTGAAGACATCAAATATATGGAGTTATTGGACCGCAAGCCTATTTGCAGTTTATGTATTTCAAAAATATTAATATACGCTAAAAGGAAATAAAAATCAAAGGAGAAAGTAGTGTTGGAGCAGTTATGATACGTTAACAAAAAGTTATGAAAGTTTTTTGAATAACGATGAGAAGAAAAATTTAAGATGGCATTAATTAGAGGAGAAAATCACTATATCGATACAAAAATACGAAACAAACGAATACAGTGAAACGATATATGGAAATCTGTGAAAATTCAGGTTGATTCATAAAAACCACATTATAAGAAATGATGCTACAATACTAGTTAATTTTGAACACCCTGTATGCTATTTTATTAAAGTTATCAAGGTGATGATCGGTCAGTTCTGAATTTACACATTATTTTTGGTTTTCTACTAACTAGTATTTAAATAAAAAAACTAATTTTTATTATCAATTAAATAATTTTTGAGGCACTGTTGTTTCCTATCCATTTACACATACAGGATAGTGTGTACATCATAATTTGGATATATTATTTCTTAGCTTTAAAATTGATTTAGAAGAAACACTCAAAAACTTCTTGTTTTTTGCTTGGATTTCGAACTGAAACTGATCAGAAGCAAGGAATAGTTTTGATAGATTTTTATCAGGTTATTTAGATACATTTGAGCGATCAGATTTGATTTTATTTCCAACCCATCAAATTTTGATGTTTTGTTTTTACATTTTGTAATCGTAAGTATTCATAAGATTTTTTAAGTTACATAGAAAATTTACTATATACCTAAGTAAAGTAAGAAAAAAAGACATATTATATTCCTCTTTCTTCCCAATGATTTATAGGTTGTACCAGCGGTAGTTGTGTATTAAAATATCCACATTTATTTGTCCCAGATATTTTCCTATTAGTTCATGACATGTATTTTTTACTTTCTTTCTTAATTTGATAGGTAGATTTGAGATAAATAATTTAAATTGTAACAATAATAATATGAAACTTTTTCTTTTAAAACAGATGGGTAAGGTTTGGATTTGATGCACGTTTTAAAGCACCACTATCATTCATCAACTACACAGGATGATTTGAAGATAATAAATGAATTCATGAATTTTTATAACTAAAATCTAATTTTCATTAATTCAATTAGAAATTCTGTAAAATGTTTTTAAAAATTTATTATTAATAATAATTATAAAATAATTACCTCATGTATTTTAACATGAATAAAACATGGACTGATTTTTATTTCGTCGTCAGGGAATACAATTTTAATATTTATTAGCTTTTTGAGTGAACTTTCTTTATAAATCAATATTTCATAATACGTAATACAAGATTTTTTAGGGTTTGATACAGTTTCTATAAAAATGCAGATTAGCTGCATAATATAAATATTAAGATCAATCGACAATAATTCGTTTCCTTTCCTTATAGCCTTATTTTGTTGAAATAATTATTATATAGTTTGAAAATCTTCAGACAGGTCCGTTTTTACTTTACATTCAACATCTTATCTTTTTAATGGAACATCCTCCATATACCTCGTAAGTCCAGTACTTCATTCCATGGCAAATTACCAAAACTCTCATGTTCGTTATTACTGCGTTTTCTTGTTCAGTGTTGTGTATGTAACTGAGTTGATAAAATAAGTTTGATTACTAATAGAATTCCGTACGTGTGTAGTACTGTATCATAAATTAAGTATTTGTACTTGTAAAATATTGAATCAGACAATTTTGCCGACTGCATGAATGAAAACACAGATATGAACAGTACTCTTCCTACACTTCATGAGAACAAATAATTAACCAGCTTGGTCAGCTTGTTATAAAAATAGACTTACAGATAACCACCTTTTACTAAAAAAGATAGAAAGGTTAACAATCCGCAGAACGTCATTTTCACCCTTTTTCGCTCAGATAAATATCTGTCTATTTTCTTTTACTTACTCTTTTACTCTTTGACTAGACTTATATGAATTTTGCAGTTAAATAAGTAAGTGGGAATAACACATGCAGGAATCGTTGGTCCTGCATGTGTATGCATGGTCCAATGGTACATGGTAAAAATGTATGGTCCAATGATCAAATTAGATGTGAAACCGTACCAAATGGTGACTTTCAAATGAAGACCTTCCTGAATGATTTCATGTGGATTACCTGTTGACCATATTCGACAATTTTGAGTATTGACTCTACCATTTAGAAAAAAATGGGCCTCATCTGTCGATAAAGTACGGGATAACCATTCGGGTGCAATTTCCATCTGAGCCAATATTTAAAAAAAAAATCATACCTGATAGGAAAATCTGCATCATTCAATTCAAACAGGAGTTTAAAGTATAGGGATACATTAGTAGTGGTGAGAAACACACCGTAGTGCCCTCTTTGGGTCTGTGCGACTATCTGACAATAGACAGATAACGACCTGCTTTTCCGCAGGTGCCATTACAGCAGTGACCTCTATTGTCTCTAAGGAAGACAATCCTTATTTCCAATACTTATTTATTTGTCTTCCTTAAAGACAACAGAGGTCACTGCTGTAATGGCACTTGCGGAAAAGCAGGTCGTTATCTGTCTGTCAATTTGACAATAATTGTCAGACAGATAGTAGCACAGACCCAAAGAGGGCACTGCGGTGTGTTTCTCACCACCACTAACATTCACGATGCCTATTAGGCAATCACGTCGCAACATCGTTCATCGAGTCCACTACTTATGGCACTCTGATAAGCGCAAAATAAGCGCGAAACTGGTCGGTGTCTGGTATTTGGTCTTTATGAACGATGTGACGACTCTTATGAAGATGCCGATGTAATGCAACGCCAGTCGGGGCATATTGGCCGTGGAATAGTTGTTTTCGGCATCTCCTTCAAATATATAGGGATACATTTTTAAGATTTTTCGTAAAATTTTCCAAACCGTGGTGTATGGCATTTACAATCATTTTGATAACAAATTCACACTACCGATTGCTAACGGATTAGTGTTGGCTAAAGAACTTTTGCAACTTGGACATCACTAATCCTTGGTCTTCCTGATCTCGGTAGGTCAATTACAGACCTTCGATCTTTCAAATTTGTTAATCAAATTACGGTACGCTTTCATTTGACAGGGTCTGCTCTCAAACCCATTTTCGCACGAAATCTTCGTAATACAACAGTGTAATTTCTGCCGCATTCGTAATAACATTGTACTAAACCAATTCTTGTTTGTAGATCCATGTTACTAAAGTTTTGTTTCGTTTCGTTTTGTTTAAATTTACGTTTACATCAGTTTCATTTTGAGAACAATTCTCTAAATCGCACTAATTACGTTTTACACTCGTATCAGCAGTTGATACGACTACTTTTTTGTTTTCCATAGATACAGTAAAATCTAATTATTGAAGCAACTAGATTCCATTTACTTTTTGCTACTAGCTTGATTTCTTCAAATTATATAAGACTTTAAAACATACCCCTTACTTTATGATGATATTGAACGCAGGCAGCTCTTGCTTTTCATTGCTTTGGGAGAACGCTGGAAATGGCCTGGAATGGCTGGAAATATACCTTGTTTTGAATGGAACATTCTGTATATAGGTATTTACATATTTGAATAAAACGGACTCGCTGAACAAACCATATGTAGAACCATTTGTGTAATGTATTAACCGACGACTATAATAACTTTAACATTAAATTTGATCTGGAATAAAAGGTCTCTCTATATAAGGAACTCTTCGTGTATTTCTCTGCATCTCATGAAATACTGATTTTGATTCCGTTTTACTTATCGTGATCCGACACAATCGCCTCTAATTTGATGTCGTACAAGTAAATGATATAAAGGTTGAGACGGAGATTAATAATTTAATAAATTAAAGTTATTAATTGCAATGCTCTACTCCAGATCATTTCCACCAAAACGTATTTTTACAAATTATACTTATATTTTACTGTTTTAAAAGTAATTTATTTCAATGTTACACTCCATAAGTCTCCCACGCCCGGTCTGAATTTAACCTACTATACGGGGAAGAACTAATTGCCAATATTTCCGGGGATATCCACATAAATCTTTTTGTCTTTTACAGCTTTATTTCGAATGAGCTTTTAAACTGAAAAATAAATAAAAAACTGTTACTTTCACTAAGACCTTCCGGAAGAGTTTTCTTCGAAGTGGCAATTTATTCAATATTTATTTTGCCCTACAATTAGTAGATAGAAAAATATTAATGTGCGCCATCAAGAAAAGAATAAAAATAATAAGACAAATATATATTGAACAGAAAATTAAATTTAAGTGATTCCATGTAACATTCCACTGTTTTGACATAATTCCGTGGCTCTGGGTTTTGAGAGATCTTAATTAAAGCTATCGTGCTAGATTTGAAATAAAAGAATTCCTAAATGGTTATATTGAGTTTCGGTGATATAAAAAAATAGCAGTAGGTCCTGCATGTTCGTCTTAAAAGAGGTAATAGGGTCAAAAGAAGCAGTTTTTAATGCCTTTTGAAACAAAAAAATGTGTACTCGATTATCTTGAAAAATAAAGGTTTTATGGATTTGTATGTTTCCCAGCCAATAAATGACCCTTAGCAATCTACTGGCAACCGATTCACTATACATATATTGTTGTTCTCTTTTCGCAAACGGTGCCTTGAAAAATAGTCATAAAATTCATATAACAAAATATGCAGGTAAAAAGCACTTTCATGTATTTATAATATATCCTATCCCTAACAATTAAAATGTATGTTTGTTAATAAAATAAAAATTTAAAAAAAAACTATTATTCTTCTTTACAGAAATTTACACGTTCTTTTTACCCAAGGCGGCCTAATCACCGACACCAGGAGACGAGCAACCCCCAACCTGGAAATGCCGAACCCCCACTTCTGTAACAGGGTAGGGTTCTTTTACTGCTTGCCTATCATTTCATAAGCAAGGGATCTCCGGCTTTACATCCTATCCAAGGGATGGTACGTCTTTCTACACAAATCTTCCCTAAATTTGCATAACTTCTATGAATTCACCGACGTCAAGCCACTAGAAGATACGAACCTGTACCGCGGTTCTTCCCCATCTGGTCGCCCATCAAAGTAAAAACCGCGGCGAACGTTGGTTGGTAAACGCCAAGTCGCTACCACGGCCTATCCTAGTTAGTTGCTATAAAATATTCCTTAATAATCTTTTCTCCCCATCGAAAACAACTATTAAATTGTGTAAGATTCCAGTTTAAACAAAACCCAAAGTAATTTTAACATCTTTATATTATATGAAATATTTATTTATTTATTTATTTATTTATTTATTTATTTATTTACATTACTTGTCTTACAGGATTAAACCCAATTACAAGACAAGGTTACCACAAAAATATACTACTAGGTACTAAATTACATCTGAATATAAACTAAAACACTTAAACATGAAAAATAAACATAAAGGTAAATAATACAGAACAAAGAATACAGAACAGAAAAAAGTACGCCAGAATTTTACATCAGTGAGGTAACAATCTCCGAACCGCAGAACCCGAAATATTGAAGTAGTCAATAATGATTTGCTTATTATACAAATAAAGCATTGAGTATAAAAGTGAGGACTTTAAAATATTTGTCCTGGGAGTTGAGAGATAAAAAGTAGTGAAGTTTCTGCTGTTCTCACGGGGAATATGAAAATTTAATTTACATAATATATTGGGACAGTCAATGACATTATTCATGATATTGAAGAGTGTCGTTTGCAAAAGATATTCCCTTCGCTTCTTCAATAAACTAAACTTAAATTTATCAAGTAATTCATGATGGGGATACCCCTGTGGCGGGTACCATCCTTCCTTTCTCAAATTAATATATTTTAAAAATTTACGCTGTATATTTTCTAATTTATCACTGTAAACATTATAGCCTGGGTTCCAGACAACAGCACCATATTCAAGCCTGGATCTTACATAAGTGTTGTATAGTGTCCTGATAACATCAATATCAACGAAGTCCCGAGTGCATCGTAAAATAAAACCAAATATCTTTGAGGTCTCAGATATAATAGTGTCAATGTGAGTACTAAATGCGAGTTTCACATCAAACGTAACACCAAGATCTTTGAATGAGTGGACACGAGAGACTAGGCTGTTATTTAATTTATAGTGAAACGTCAGGGGCAGTGATTTTGATGTAAACGACATAATATTACATTTTTTAGGATTAAGTTGGAGATTATTTACTTCGCACCAATCAGATACTATATCCAAGTCCTCTTGAAGTGCAATGCAATCATCTATATTTACTATTTTCTTGTATATTTTTACGTTATCAGCATATAATAGAAATTTACCTTCAACTTTACATCCAATATCATTTATAAATAGGTTAAAAAGTAAGGGGCCAAGTACAGATCCTTGAGGAACACCTGATGTAGCAAGATACTGACAAGATCTAGTTCCACTTACTTCGACATACTGAAATCGTTCCTTCAAATATGAATTAAACAAAGCGATTAATGCATTAGAAAATCCGAAGTTTTCAAGTTTTATAAGTAATAACCGATGATCCAATCTGTCAAATGCCTTAGTGAAATCCAAGTAAATTACGTCACACTGATATCCATCATCCATTAATTCCGCAATTTCTTGAGTTATCACCAACAGATTAGTAGTAGTCGATCGGCCCTTGTAAAATCCATGTTGAAAAGGCGTAATCAAATTCTTAGTAAGAAAAAATATACGATCATGAATAAGAAATTCGAATATCTTGCAAAAGTTGCATATTATTGACACTGGCCTGTAGTTACAGATATCAGATCTGTCACCCTTCTTATATACCGGACAAACTTTAGCTATTTTCCACAATTCTGGAAACGATTTGGATTTTAAACATAAGTTAAATAGTATCTGCAGAGGTTTACCTAAAATAAACCTACAATCACGTATTAAAAATGCTGGAATAAAGTCCGGCCCTGTCGTCAATTTATTTTTAAGTTTCTTTATTGCTGAGATTACCTCATCTACAGAAAACTCATCAATATTAATAGTAGGAAAAAGACATGTATTTTCTATCCCATTAAATGTCTGATTGTTATACGAAATAGGCGAGTATGACTGCTTAAAAAAATCGGCAAACGAATTTACAATATTGACTGGGGTGCATATTAAATATATCGGACACGTCTAAAACACCTGCTAGCTTTTGAATTAATAATTTTAGAGATTTCGAACCAAATAAAACCTTGTTTATTACTACCAATATATAATGTACCTTATTATTTTTCATGATTTTTGGGGAACAAAAGGATTTATATACTGTGGGATTATTGTATGATTAAGATATCTTCCTTTAGAAAAGCCTCTCGAATTTTAGAGTGCATCTATGAGAGGGCACCCTTCTTTTACTAAAATTACTCTCATGTAAACTGTATCTTCTGTTAATACTTATTGCAGTAGAGAGGCCAGTTATTTAACATTATCGTCCTACATTGAAGAATATAAATTTATTATTTCCTCCTGTCGAAATTTGTTTAATGAATTAAAGTTATTAACAGCTTGTGGTCTCTATATTATGTATTTACTCATGTTAGTTTTTAGAAACAAAAGTAAATTTATATGTAATAGTGATTGTCACTCATACGATACAAGATGCAAATCAAATTTCTCTATACCGTACCGTCGTCTGGAAGTATCTGGGAGGTCTCCTGATGTAATTGGTAAAAAGCTCTTCAACAGACTCCCACAAAATCTCAAAAATATCAATGCATTGCTGGAATTCAAAAAACAAATAAAACTTTTTCTATTAAGGATGTGTCCATATTCAATTCAAGAATTCTATGATAATACTTAATACATTAGTTGTGAAGCTTGTGTGATGTGACATGTTTATTTTAATATGTTTGTGTTTATGTTTATGTACACAGTAAAAAAAGACAAATGGTAAAATTACTAAATGGTAATCGTAATTTGCTGCAGTGTTATTTTTAACACGAACTGGGTAGTATAATAACTAAACCTTTAGAACTCATATCACATGAACGATATACCCGCCAAGTTTGTAGAAGTACTCATAAATTGTAGTAAAATGTACAAAACCCTGTGTTAAAAATGAATCAATCCGCCATAAAAACGGAATAATTACACGGGAATAATTAACTATTACACATTATCTTGTAAAATCTACTGTGTTAAATTACTTTTATGTAATGTAATAATACACCCATATGTCTAACACTACCAAGTGTGGACTATATACACACTGATGAGTGTGGATTCAGTGTTAAAATCAGTCGGATTTTTTTACTGTGTATAACATGTTTATTTTAATATACTTGTGCATGTATATTTGACGTTTCCTATGTAATTTCTATTATCTCTTGGAATAAAAGTATTTCATTTGATTGATTTGATTTGATTAAGCTATATCCGGCCGATGCCGCATGGGGCTACATTAATCTATAATGACCATAGGAAGAAGTTCGACTGTGTTCACATGCATCTACAAAAATTCAAAGTGTCACGTTGCAATTTCATGAGCCCAAGGGAAATTAAACGCAACGTGATCGTAGGCGATACATCTTGAAACTTTCATTCAACTAATGCTTCTCCTGCGATTCCCGCAGGACGTAATAATTGGAGGGAGAAATGTGAGCTAGATAAAAATTACTGAAACATTTAGACAGTCATCATAAAAGACAAGAGATAGAGATGGTGCCATATGTAAATTTGTGTTTTCGAGCACACTCAAAATATGTTTTTCATTTTTATACACTTCTATAGATAATAACAAATATAACAAATCGCCTATACCCAGTAGCTTACAACTATGTTTGGAAGATAATGGTCAAATATGAGTTCCAATTTGACCTAATTTTAAATCAGAGGTCCAATGCACAAAATTCACATCTAGAGTGCTTTAAAGTTATAATTTGTAATAAAGATATAATCTCTCTACTGTTCCTGAAACGGAATTCAAAGGTACGTAATCTTAATGGATTTTGTTGGGTATTCAGGAAAGCATATCCACTATTCCACGCTTTACGTGAAAATAGTAATAATAATAATAATATTACTTGACCAACATAGCATAACAATTCCGAATTGAATTAATTCTAAAGAGTCTCAATTCGAGGGTAATCTTAATTCTACAGATCCCCAAATATAAGTTTGTTCAATTTGGAAACGAAGGTAGAAGATTCTAGCACATGCCCCACCTCTGTCACCCCACCTCTGCTGGCTATATCGTGTATTAACACAATGATATGATTGATATCTCGGCTCCCACCCATGCACTGTTCTTTTTCTCTGTTTAATACACACTCTACTTTCTCCGTCCTTGTGTGCAAATTGAATAAATTTTTATTTGGGGATTTGTATAATACAGATAAAACTAACGACAAATAAGCTCAGTTCAAATTAAATACTTACTTGACACTCTAAATCTAGACGCATCCTTCCCGCACCTCTCTCTGTTATACAGAAGTAATTTGCATGTTTTCCAAGGACCAAAGTATCCCTTCTCATCTCCATATCCCCCTGAAACATAATACGATTAATCAAATTAATTCAGATGTAACAATCATATAAAGTGTAAAATATTAAGAAATATATTCACATGTACAATGAGCACATAAAAATTATCTCGATAAAGTCTGTATCAATCGCAGAAATAAAAATTTTTGGAAGCTGTTCAGATGTTAATTGCCCACCTTTTGCTAGACACTCGTCATTATTATTCCGGATATCCAGCTTTTTATAGAACCTGTTTTCATCTTTTTGCAAGTAAACATGAAAAAGAAGAGACGCCTATATCTATAACATACCTTTCTGTCTATAGTAGCAAAGAAGATATTTTCAAAATAATGTGTTAAAAAGATAGTGCGTTAGAAAGAGATTTGGGAAAAAATTATATACTTAGGTATCGACAATTTTTTTATATATATATTTTTAAATACTTTCGGAATATATTTGATAATATTCAAATATTTCATTTCTTCAAATAAAAACACTAATAAACTTTAATAATAATAAGCGGTAAGTTTATTGAAAATTTGCTTTTATTTAGCAGTTATATGGAAATAGGTAAAAATATTTATTTTGTATAATGTTTTATTAATAATATCGAGATTGGTAATATTTCGGTGAGAAAGTAAATAAGTAATTATAGTTTTTAAATTATTATATTTGTTTAATATATTTTTTTAGGGAAACTAAGTTTTTCTGTTTTTATTTGACGGTGGTGTAATTTCAAAATAATTACCAGATGAATCAAATTGTTAGCCCAAAAGTACCCATCAAACTCTATAGCAGTGTATTCGTCATGAACTGATCTATTCAATTATGAAAACTATATAGGCTGTTTCAATAAAATCTTGTCGGTGATATCACACTCCCTACATTACCTATCATGTCACAAAATATTGAATTATATGATGCGATATCAATAAATCGGTATCCAAAAGTTTTCAAGGTTCAGAATTACAAATTTTCATCATTTCATCGTCATTTTTGGTTCGATTCCACTGAAAACAGGTATTTAGGGCCTCGAATTTCAAATAGGTATGTAGATGGTACTTAAATTTGAAATTCAATAATATGATAAAAATTATAATAAAGACTAATTAATTTGAATAAGAAATTAAAAATAACGGACAAAAGTACCCACAATATTACAGGAAATACTAAATTAACGCTCTAAAAGATAATTAGCGTTTTTTTTTTATAAAATTTTATCTTGATGGCTCTATACTGTGAGTACTAATACTGATGGAGACTGTAGAAATTTCAAGGCCTGTATTTACAAAATAATAAGTATTCAATTAGGTTGTCAACATCAATTAAGTCGGTGGCTGAGTGGTGGCCAAGCACCTGAAATCTGTTTGGCTAGGGGCTATAATATAGTGTCCTACACCGGATAGTGGTCGAGTATCAATTGAATGCTAATGTGTCCTACATAACAATAATACATTCTCAGTTTGGGAGGCTAGTTTTTGTTTTTCTATTCATAATATCTTTTATTAGATAATAAAGATATTAGATGTTGGTTATCCCTATTATTTAATATAATAAAAATAGTACATACTATTTTTATCCCACTGTGGTATCGGCATTGTAGGCCACTATCCGCACCCACCACTATACATACCTTCAAAAGTCTCTCTTAACAGTAAGAAGTTTAACTTACTTTAGTTTGTATTTAAACCTGTATTAATTAGTCTCTCTCCTTACCTATTTGGGGCATACGAACGTAATCAATCATTTCTGATCAAACAGACTCAGTATATTTACAAACAACAAAGGAAGTTAGAATCTCCGATAAAAATATTAAACACAATCAAGAGGCTTTGGGAGGGATTTTATCAATCAAGTACAATACAGTAAGGCATTCCTCAAAACAAAAGTTAGTAGGAATTGCACTAAAGCCCCTTGAATCGATGCGTTTGCTTAGATCAATTAGTCTTTATTTGTTAGAGGCTCTGTAGTGTAGACAGGAGTTCTTTGATGTTTCTTGGTAATTAATATCTATGAAATGTGAGAAGAGGTAATTATTTCCTAGTGTTCCAATGTGTGTAGTCTATTAGAACCTTTCTACAGTTTTCACAAATTGGTTGGATGTCTGTTTTCTTATAAGACGCAATGTGATGTAATTCGTTTGTTCAATTCGCAACACTATCAGTACCACATTTTCCTGTTGACTTAAGATTATTGGTATATTCCATTTCCTGATTATTTGTTTACAACTCTCTGAGTTTATTCCTTTCTTTGTCCATTCAGATTGCCATGGCATTTAAGTATTTTGTTAAATACTACTTCAAAATGTGTCTTTCGGTGAGATTGGGTTCTTCATACGGTTATATCTGTTATTTATAAATGATCTTCCTGTTATAGAGGAGTGACGAGATAACCTAACTATGTTTGCAGATGACAACACCTATTTGTGCAATGAAACCTCTATTGCAGATGCAGTTACAAAAATGCAAGGAATGATTATTCATTTTAAAAACTGGTTTACTAAAAATAAACTGTCTTAAGACCTCGTAAATAGTATTCATGAATTTTACACCTAGGACATCAATAATTAATAAGAGCCAGTGGTGGAAGACTGGGAATAATTCAATAGCTCCAGTTAAAAACAAAAAATTTCTTAGATTGTATATAGATAATATGCTGAATTGGGATATACATATTGAAAATTTGTGTAGCATCATTGTGTTTTGCAATCTTGAGACTAAAAAATGTTAGCAATGTATCGATTTTAATGGCATTTTATCATGCTCAGTTTATATATCGTTTGCGAGACTGTATACTATTTTGGGGGGCATCTAACAATTGAAACAGACCTTTTAAATTACAAAAGAAGGCACTTAGAACCATCGTAGGCATATCCCATCGTACATTTTGTAAGCTGCACTTTAGAAAGCTTGTGCGTATATATCTATAAATTGTTACTATATGTAAGAACCTACGAAGGCGTAGAAGGGCCAGGTCGAACATTTTTCTTCGATTTCATAGATTTCAGACTTCATGCTGAAGAACTATAATTTCTGATGAAGATTTTTAAAAGGGTAGCTCCCGCTAGCAGGGGGTAAAAGGGGCGCGTCAATTTTTTAATGAAAAGTTGTCTCCCTCGATTAAATTTTAAATTTTTTTCGGGATTTTTCAAAGAAATACACAGATATCGAGAAAATGAGGGTTGGAAGTTCTGAAATGAACACCCTGTATAAAGAGGTTATAAACGTTTTGACAAAATCTGTCGTCTATTAAAATGTTGAGGGTCCTATATTAAAGATAATAAAGACAATTGTTTCACATAATTATCTGATTACCCTGTATATGCCCAAACATTTTTAAACTATATAGCAAAAGAAAGAAACGCCTTGTGTGGAAGAATATTCTTTCTATCTAATTTATTAAACAGAAATTATTCCCTGAATCAAAAAGCAATTTATGTCAAATACTAATGCCCTGTTATTTAAGAGCCTCTCCAAATTACATTATATCTGGTTCGTTGACGTCTCTGCAGAAGATCTATATTTTTACGAATGCTGCGAATGTCCTAAGGGGTCGAATCAATGAAACGTATACTGAGTCTTTTTTCATTATTAGAATCAATGTTTTCGCAGACTGTAACAGCTTTTCCCCGCTGGCTCTACCATCAGATCCCCAGAGAATCGAACTACCGTACATCAGCAACGTAACCTTTTCGTTCTATTGATGAATACAAAGTATTTCGTGTTTATGCGCGGGAGGTACAATTCTTCCTTGATGTCGGCGTAATTTTATATTCATTATTAGTATTAGTGCGGGAATCAAGGCATGCCAGAGCGGAGGATGTAGGCTGTTGATGTAACTGGATTTGTTGCACAATGTTAGTACGGGTGAACTTCATTTTAAAAGACGTGGCAGACTGACTAAAATCGTACTCAAACACATAATTTGCGAACAAAAAATGAAAACTCACTTTTGCATATGAAGAAAATAAGAAAACTATGAAAGAATGAATCTTAGGTGGGACACCCTGTACATATAGAGTAAAATATTAACCTGAAAATAACCAAACCTTTTAATTACAAAACCTGTTTTACATACTGGCTTTAATATTTTCAGAAATTGTACAAAATAAAAATTTGGTAACTTCTTTATTTAATTCATAATAATGTTAATATCTGAGAGCTTGGATCTGTTTAATTATTAACCCTACAAAACATATAAGAGAATAAGGGACATATCTGTTGTAAAAGAGAAAAACCAACGTGATAGGGCCAATAGAAAAAAAATCTTTCTTTGAATTACTTTGATTTTTCAATTAGAATTTGGATTAGTTCTACCGTTTTTATTATTTTTTATTTTCAGTTAGTAATAAGTATTAAACAGTTGTGAAGCAAATATCATTTTCTTACTAAATAAATGTTTTATAAAGATCTAAAATAAATAAAGTAAAACAACTATAGCGGTTTAGTTTTACAAAATATAAAAGTGTCAGTACGATATAAACATACTTAGTTATAACTTTTTATAAATATGACTTACAGCATATGTTTAATTAATTGATTAATCTACTTTTTTAACAGTTTTATGTTTTATTTTAGGTTTACCTGTTGCACCTCCATAAACGGTGTCCATATATTCCCATATTCATAAATACCTACATATGATTACATATGACACAAGTTAAGTCAGATGATATAAAAATAGAATAGGTGAGAACGTGGAAAAAGAAATAAAATTCAAGTCATAGTAAAGTCCCTTGTTGTTCATTAATTTTTAGCATATTAACTCACCGGAGCTGTCAATATGTTAGTGCAGTGTTTACGATAATACTCCCCCAGATAACTCTCGATTCGATTTTGATATTAATACATAGTAAAAAAATCCGACTGATTTTAACACTGAATCCACACTCATCAGTGTGTATATAGTCCACACTTGGCAGTGTTAGACATATCGGTGTATTATTACATTACATAAAAGTAATTTAACACAGTAGATTTTACAAGGTAATGTGTAATAGTTAATTATTCACCGTGTAATTATTCCGTTTTTATGGCGGATTGATTCATTTTTAACACAGGATTTTGTAAATTTTACTACAATTTATGAGTACTTCTACAAACTTGGCGGGTATATCGTTCGTGTAATATGAGTTCTAAAGGTTTAGTTATTATACTACCCAGTTCGTGTTAAAAATAACACTGCAGCAAATGACGATTACCATTTAGTAATTTTACCATTTGTCTTTTTTTACTGTGTACTAGGTTTATATTATTACTAGGTTTCAAGGTACATAATGTTCATAACAAGTTTGCTTGAATCAAAAGGCGATTAGTGCTATTTATTAAGCATATTCCCTTAAATTGTACATTTATTCAATGTAATCACTCGGACTAGCATCGGGATCCCACAAGGTGAAGCATTATGCCTACGAGGTCAGGTTCATGCAACTCTACGCAGTTGTGCAACGTGGGCCATCTTTGGGACCACCTTTAGCTGAACAACACATAAATCCAGAGGTCAACGTCCATTGAACAATAGGAACATTTGGCTGAGAAAGATGCTACATAATGTACAACATGAGTAATTTTTTATAATAAAAAGTAGCTAAAAATATACAATATACTTCAGGACGAGCGTCTACTAATGAATTACGAGCTACGTCTACTACGAGCTGTAAGTTTGTCGAAAAAATATATTCTGAAAATCGTTTGTTTATCTTGACATGTTCATGCTCAACTAAATAAAAATTGTGTCACCTCTGTGTGGTTAAGGACTGGTTGTATAAAAGTGGTTTAACCATACGTTCATTTGATCCAAGTTCTAATGTTTAGGAAACAATTATTGAAGCAATGGTTTCTATGGCAGTAGAACTAGGTTCAGGATGAATCACTTTTGTATGTATGAGCGGCCTTTAATCAGATGTTTATTAATTGCAGATCTAATTTTTAGAAGAAATGAAGAAGAAAATTTGAAAATATATTAAACTTGTGTCGTAGAAAAGTTATTTTAAGATGTGTGGATAATCACAGACTTTTGTTTCTCATGTGTGCAGTGTAAAATATTATATCTGCCCTAAATTTTAGAAATTTAGAACAATTAGTTAGGGTAATGCAGAATTTAATACTGATATATGAAATTACTAATTATCTATAATAACGACTAAATAGTGTAATATTATTATTATATGGTTTTATTTTTCCTTAGTTTAAACAATCTGGAAGCAAGTATGTACTGAAGATGACTAATAACTTTCAATTTAAAGAATGTCTAAAACAAAATGTATGTAACTTTTAAGGAACTGTCCAATATGAGTTTTCAATTTAGTTATTAACTTTTTGCCAAGTAACGAATTAATCATGTAGGCATTGGTATGCAATAGGGAATGAACTGTAGCTAACGAGGTGCTTTCACAGTTTCGCGTATATTTTTCAAACTGTTTTGCGTATCAGCATAAAATGTAATTGATAAAAGTAAACTTAGAATATCATATTTACATAAGAAAGTCTGTACAAAATTAAAACCTAAGAAGTTAGTTAATAACCTTTTGCTTTAGGTAAGCATTCTTATACTTTATCTTAAGATTTATATAGCTATGATTTATGAAGTTTTATTTATTGAATTGGGATCATGCAGGTTTCCATTTTTTGGCAAACTTTAACATTTTACATCATGTTATTAGTATTATCGGTTTTGTTAGAAATATTGTTATATTTTTATTTAGGTACTTATTTACAAGATCTTTGTAAATTTATATCTGTGTACCTCAAATGATAAATCAGTTAGAAACAAAGTAATGACAACTGTCCCTGATGAGTTAGCAGATCCAGACTCTATTAATAATTTTCTTGTAACATCGATGCAACAGGTTGATAGCAACAGTAAACATGACTGGATCAGCTTTTATAACTCTAATACCAAAAATAATATACCTAACAGTTTTTCTTTTTCTAGAGTTAAGGACGATGAGGTTAGTAAAATAATTAATAATATATCAACCAGGGCGACAGGGTCTGACGGTTTCAGTATAACTTTTATAAAATTGTGTTGTCCGTATGTAATCCCCTTAGTAACGCATATAATTAATTTTTGTTTAGAAAATAGTGTGTATCCTTCATGCTGGAAAGAATCTTTAATAAAGCCAATCCCGAAGATTAATAATCCTGCCGAGTTTAAAGATCTTAGACCTATAGCTATACTCCCAGTCCTATCTAAGGTACTAGAAAAAATAATTGAAAATCAGTTTCGGGAATATCTTAATAATAATCAGTTACTGCCTATTCATCAAATTGGTTTTCGGAAACAATACAGTTGCTTATCTACCCTTTTAAACATTACTGATGATATTATTGGCCAAGCTGATACTGGTAAAATCAGCGCACTAGTTCTGTTAGACTTTAGTAAGGCCTTTGATACACTTAACCATGATATATTACTGGCTACATTACATTTTGTAGGTCTTACTGAACAATCTATACTGCTTTTCAGAAATTACTTGAATAATCGTGTGCAATCTGTGATTGTTAATAATAAAATATCCGGCAAGGTTAAGGTGTCAGCTGGAGTACCTCAAGGATCTATTTTGGGTCCACTTCTATATACCCTTTACACGTTACATTTTGAAACCTTTATTGACCAATGTAAATATCATTTCTATGCGGACGATACGCAACTGTATTATTCATTTCTACCATCTGAAGCTATCAACTCGTGCCAGAAAATTAATAGTGACTTATCAGCTTTGTTCACTATTGCGACAGATCACTCTCTAAAATTAAATAGCTCTAAGTCCTCCGTTTTACTTATTGGCCGGAATACTGTACTGGATGAAGTTACTCATTTAATGCATATATGTATAAACAATGAACCTCTCATTGTCACTAGAGAAGCTAAGAACCTAGGTGTAATCTTAGACTCTGATCTGAGGTTTAAGTCATTTGTAAATTTAATGTTAAAAAAATCGTTTCTAAATCTAAAACTTTTATACGGTAGCCGACATATGTTAAATAAGCAAATCAAGATTCTACTGTGTGAGTCGATGGTCTTGTCACAATTTAACTATTGTGACGTTCTTTATAATCCTTGTATAGACAGTAGGGATACATCCAGGATTCAGAGAATGCAAAATGCTTGTGTCCGATTTATATGTGGCACTAGGAAGTATGATCATATATCTAACGCTTTCAAAAGCCTGAAATGGTTATCAATAAAAACTAGGCGAAATTACCATGCATTTTGTTTTTATCACAAATTGATTTCTACGAAAACTCCTCCATATCTTTATAATAAAATAACATTCAGAACGGACGTGCACAACATTAATATAAGAAATAAAGGTTTATTATCCATGCCTCGACATAGAGCCACTTTTTTTGAACGATCCTTCTCCCATAATATAGTGAAATTGTTTAATGAACTAAGTGTTACCTCAGTGCCCTCACTAGCAATGCCAATGTCAATGTCGCTTTATAGATTTAGGATATCTCTCAAATCTTACTTATTAAATAATCAATTTTAAAATATATTTCTCTTATGTATTTAAATTTGCCTGCTGTATATTCTTGTTTAAGTTCCAACACCTACTTTCAAATTTTTACTATCATTTTGAGTCGTCGATTTACTTTAGGATGCGCGGAAGAACAGTACTCTGCTGACGCAGTGAACTGAGCGTTATTCCTTTTTGTCTATATGCAATATTTTTTTTTTCTTTTGTATTATATAAATGCTATTGTAGCCTATATAGATAAATAAAATTATTATTATTATTTTTATTACTATTATATTGCTTAATAATTGATACTGCAAATTCATATTACACATATTTTGAATATAAACATATATCCTACTTTCATTTACTAATTCATTTATATATTTTACATTAAGTAGTCCCGATTGTTCAGGCAAGGTTCCCTTACTCAAACTATATCTGTAGATAACTCAAATTTAATAATCTCTTCATGTAAACACCCTCCACAACTTAGTCATACAAAATTCTTTTATAGCCATATGTCAATGTTCGCCGTACTTCTTGTGCATATAAAATGTAAATTGTCTCCCCAAAGACTGAATATTAAGAAAATACACACACAAGTTCCGGAAAGTTTCCCTTAAGTCCCTATGTACCCATACCACTTTAATTTACATTAATATTACATTAACTAATCTCATGACGGTTTAATCTACAACGAAACATATGTAATCTATATTTTAACATTGTGTACATTCTGTCATATACTAAGTTTAAGGGATTCAATGCCAAAACATATGCTGAATATGAATTTGATAATATTCATGTCTGTTGCATTAAACAAGAAAAAATATGTATGTACAGGGTGACCCATTCTTCTGGGATTCCTTTATTTCTCCACTATCAACTTTAGAAAAAAATATCTAATACAAAAGTTTTCAGAAATAATAAGGGCTATAATTTAAAATTAGTTATAGATTTACAGGGTGTTCGCATCCTTCCAAACCTATAAAAACTTTCTTATTTTAAATGGAATACCCTGTATATTATTAGCTCATTGGATTCCTCATCGCAAGTGCTTTCAGTCCATATAACATTTGTTATAGCTAAACTTTATAGTTTCGAAGATATTTAATATTTTGTGTAAAAAATGACAAATGGCAGACTTTGGTGAAAATAATAGTATCTTCCTTAGTTTTTACATTTCGATAATAAATATTGGTATTCGTTTAGTATAAGCCATGGCGAATATTTTGCTGTATATAAATGTTTTATAAATTATACAGGGTGTTAATAATCTCGTAGCAAAATTGGAAAACTGTAAGGGCCAATATCTCGTTTATTTTAAATGAAACACCCTGTATATTTTTAATGGATCAGATTCAGAATTGAAAACTCTATCGATCCATATTAGTATGTTATATACCCAAAGATAATAGTTTTCGAGTTATTTTGAAATTTAAAATATTTTACTCTTTGGTTACAAGTAAACATAAATTATGAGCCTAGACATTAGTCAAACACAAGTTAGTAAGTGTTTAAAGGATAACGAATTTCATCCCTACAAGATTAAGTTACATCAAGCTCTACATCCAAATTACTTTGAAAAACGACTACAATTTTGCGAACAGATGTTGGAAATAATAAACAATGAAGAAATATTTCTAAATTTTGTAATGATCAGCGACGAAGCAACGTTTCATAAAAATGGAAATGTGAATCGTTGCAATTTTCATTTTTATTCAACAGAACAACCAAATTTGTTGTGAATAATCAAGACTAATGGACTATAAATTGCTGGGGAGCAATTTTAGGAGAGCACATAATAGGTCCATATTTTTTTGAAAATCCACTTACAGGAGAGACATATTTAGATTTTTTACAAAATTATCTTTTGGAATATCTATCTATTGGATGATATTCCCTTAAATATCTTACCAAGACTATGGCTTCAGCAGGATGGTGCCCCCGCGCACTATAGCGTTAATGTAAGGAATTTTTTGTTGTTAAGGACATTTTCCAAATAGATAGATTGGTCGAGGGGGTTCAGTCAATTGGCCTGCGCGTTCTCTAGACCTTACATGTCTGGATTTTTTCTATGGGGATACGTCAAAAATTTAATTTTATTACATGTACTACTGATAACTTTTAAAAATATCATGTCACGTTAGTTATTTATTTGAATAAAAGAAAATATTACAAGAGTTTGATTTAAATCATGATTTTAATTATGATTTAAATTCACTTGATAAATTTTGTTTTCCAAGCCATCTAGGCTCATAATTTATGTTTACTTGTAACCAAAGAGTAAAATATTTTAAAGTTCAAAATAACTCGAAAACTATTATCTTTGGGTATATAACATACTAATATGGATCGATAGAGTTTTCAATTCTGAATCTGATCCATTAAAAATATACAGGGTGTTTCATTTAAAATAAACGAGATATTGGCCCTTACAGTTTTCCAATTTTGCTACGAGATTATTAACACCCTGTATAATTTATAAAACATTTATATACAGCAAAATATTCGCCATGGCTTATACTAAACGAATACCAATATTTATTATCGAAATGTAAAAATTAAGGAAGATACTGTTATTTTCACCAAAGTCTGCCATTTGTCATTTTTTATACAAAATATTAAATATCTTCGAAACTATAAAGTTTAGCTATAACAAATGTTATATGGACTGAAAGCACTTGCGATGAGGGATACAATGAGCTAATAATATACAGGGTGTTCCATTTAAAATAAGAAAATGTTTATAGGTTTGGAAGGATGTGAACACCCTGTATATCTGTAACTAATTGTAAATTGTAGCCCTTATTATTTCTGTAAACTTTTGTATTAGATATTTTTTTCTAAAGTTGGTAATAGTGGAGAAATAAAGGAATCCCAGACGAATGGGTCACCCTGTATATAAAATGAACACTTTGCCATTAGCAAGTGAACATAGTTAGATGGTTATATGAAGGAATAAATGAGGAAAACGAAAGGCAGAAAGCAAAATTGGCGCCAACTAATGCACGCTGAGCTATTGTAATGGTGAATCATGTTTCAGTAAATACTATGCGAACTGCATAGGGACAACGTTCGTATAAACGTTCAATAAAATGTTTTTTTTTTACTACTAACATGAGAAAACCTTATTATTTACCTCATTTGTGTAATGAGAAGTAGTTCATTATTAACCTAGGTAAATAATAATTCATTATTTACCTAGGTTACTCACTTCTCAACCTAGGTATATAATATACTATTTCAAATTGGATGCAATAACATTGGTATCTACGATACCGTAAAACATAGAAACTAGGTTAAATTGGGGTAAAGTTGTGTAATTTGGTGACCAATAATATGCCTCAAAAAAATATCAAAGCTAACATGACTAGTTTTTGAGGTATTTGAAGAAAATCGAAATTACGGAAATTCGTTTTTGTAAAATTCCAAGCTTGTTTGAGGAGTTACTGAAATAGAAAGGATACTTTCCCAAAGCATTTCTTCATGCTCTGGCTAATGGCATAAACAGTTTTTTAAAGTAACGTTTCGTCTCTTCAGAACCATCATCAACTTCATTCTAATACGACCCTATTAATATGTTTACGTCACTCGACAGCATTTTTCCTTCCGAGTTTAATGATGTATCATCACATGCTATAGTTTGATCACGTTCTGAACGAGGAAAACCATCTTCAAACACATCTGCACCCGTCTGAATGTATTAAGAAAAGGATAACGAAAAAGTAACAAATATTAACAATAAATAACAACTAATTAACAAAAATACCGAACAATTAACAAAACAACAATAAATTAAATATAATAATGAACAGTTTATGCAACAACAACCATATCATATGATATATCATAGAACTCACAAGGAAAAATGCTGCCGAATGATAAAATATTAATGGGGTCGTATTAGAAAACATTGCTTTAAAACACTGTTTACGCCATTCGATAGAGCGTAAAAAGTTGCTCTGACAAAATATTCTTTTTATTTCAATAGCTCTTCAAACAAGCTTGGAATTATACAAAAAGGAATTTCCAAAATTTCGATTTTTTTTTTCTAATATTTCAAAAACCAATTATGTCAATCTTGATTTTTTAGGCATATTATTGGTCCCCAAATTATGCAACTTTGCCCCAATTCAACCTAGCCTCTATTTCTAACGGTTTCCAAGGTAGCAATGTTATTGCATCCAATTTGAAACACACTGTATACCTATAGATATATTGAATCAATTTACCGCTTCTGTGGCGCAGTGGGCTAGAACCCAGTTGTAGCAACATTTCCTTATCACACTGCCTATTAAGATCTGGATCCGATCCCCATCTTGCACTGGCAATGTAGGTGGATATGGGATGTTTGTCTGAGTTTTTCAGTGTTTACCCCTTCTCGATAGGTTTAGGCTCTGGATTTAAGAGTTGTCGAAATTATGTTGTGTTTTTAATAACCGTGTTTTAATTTAGTATGAAAATGAAGTGTGTCAGATAAAATGCTGCTGCCTGCATCACAATTACTTTGTCATAGATGTCGCTCGTTCATCAAACTGGTATTCTACATATTGTATAGATATAAATTTAATTCAATAATGATACATTTATATTACTATGTATGGCGAGTATCCATTTTGGCTGCTCCTATCTTATGAGTAGATTACATACACCAATAAATGGACCCTCCCCATCACGAAAATGCCACAGTTTTCTTCGTATTTCAATCTGAAGTGGGTGTAAGGGGCAAGTTATATAATATTGTATTTTATACCGAAACTAGGGCAATTATCCTAACAAATAGAAAGTGCTGACGTATATCTAAGAATCCATATTCAAGGTATTATAGGTTTTCAACCTATACGAGGTAGACTCAAATCAACGAATTCAGAATAAGTTCAATATTTTTGTACTTGCACATTGTACATTGTCAAATTGTTGTTGTTTTGAATTAATTAGGAATGAAAATTCCTAACGAATTCAGTACTTTACCTGGATATATATAAAATAGCATAGCAAAAAGGCATTTCCAAACGCAATGTTGATGTTAGCAGTCAGCTTTGATCGTGAACTCTATGATAAAGGTTACATTTACCGATCAAGCTAAAGCTACCTACTACTCGCGTCTAAGGCAAGTTCCACCATCCAACAAAACTAAAATGATTTAGGTGTGGCGTTCTCCAGACAACTATAGGTATAAATAAAAATTAAATACTATTCGTTGGTAAGCGCATCACTTGTGAATGGCTGGACCGATTTGGCTATTTTTTTTTAACGTTCGTAATATAATAGTCCGAATAAGGTTTTTAGGGAAAGAAAAATTGGAAACGTCGCCCGGAAAATTGGGAAAATCGGGAAAAACTGTAAGTGCTCTTTACAATGGGAAATTGGGACAGGACAACGTCTGTCGGGTCAGCTAGTTAGAAGATAAATAATTTTCCAGATAAAGCCCCCTATACAATGTATACGAGTATTTACCGCAAATGTGTTTATAACACTTTATCTTGGCCTCCATAATACGTAAAAGCAAGGTGTATTTGTTGTTTAGTGGGTACATTTAGATCCAGACATATAAATTGAACCTTAGCAAAAAGTGTCACCCCTTAAGGATAATGCAAATGGAGAAAATGTGTAGAAATATATCTTCCACGATTTCGAGAAACGTATGTAGATGAAATCGACCGTGGTTTACTATGATGTGCCTTTTGTTGAATAAATAAGAGCAGTGACTGAAAAACTTAAGCGGTTGAGTACTCATAAAAGATAGGCACATAGCAAAAATTATATAAAATGTACCAACTGAAAGTAGGGGTCTACATCAATGTATTTTCTATTCTTTTTTTAAATCTCTCTGCATGTTTATTTTAATATTATTTAGGGTTCGGTTGGGTATTTGCACCTATTCCTCTAATAGCTATTTTTAAGTTATTATGTGGTTGATAGATTGAAGGGTAAATTTTATTTTATACTATCGTCGATATTTGCTTAACTAGGTTTATGTCGGATGTCAAGATTAATCACTGCATTTTGTACATTACTTCATCCATCCCTCGTATTTCATGACTTGTTATATGGGGTTTGGCATTATCACCAACGAAAATGAGTTCCTGTCTCCTGTCAGGCGCTTAAGCTGTATACGTATGTTTAAAGCTACTTTACTTAAGGATAATCCGAATATTGTATTTTACACAATTTTTTTAATATTTTTAATAACTATTAGAATCCGAGATCTTTCGTAAAAATTAAAAAAATATTGAAAATACTTTAATAAATAAATTCCGCATGGATATACCTAATTACGTAAGTTATAATAATACACTGTTTGCATAATTACATAAAATATTGTATCAAGTTAAACTGATATCGGTGAAATAATGATTTACTAGTTAAATACATAATGTTCAGTACGCCTCATATGTCACGTTATGTGAATGATCATTTGCCCTTCTAGATCAGTCTTATGCACACTGTATTGAGACTAAGACATAACCCTTGTTTCTTGGTGGTTCCGAATAACTGTATACTATGTAAATTTTAAAATGTATAGAAATACATAAAAAGCGCAGGCAGCTGAACGAGTAGCGAATCTGAACCCAATAAAGCTACGTAAATCAGAGTTGGACTGATAACATGGAAATAATATATCTATCTAAGGTTCAAGAAAGAATTGTAACAATATGTAGCATGGAACCTACCACATTTTGTCACAACTGTCATAGTTCAATTTGAAATGCGGGAATTAAATTATTTTTCTGTGAGACGTAGTGACAGTGTTCTGTTTCACGAGCTGCACTCAGATATAGCAGTTCCATTATCAGTCGTGGTCACAGACATAGTGAAATATGAATAAAACTAAGAAGAACAGGTGGGTTCGTCAGCATGCTGTAAAATTTTATCACCATGTTAAAAATATTATGACATTTCATATAGCGTATTATTTAATTAATTTATATTACTGATAAGTCTATATTGACAAGTGGTCCAGGTCAGAAACGAGGTATTGAAAATGTCTTGCAAAAGTTTCAATATATCGCTTTAAGTGTATGCTACCTCTATGATATGTTAATAGAATAGACAGTGTATTGTTGCATCACCATCTGGTTAATTGAAAATAAATATAACAGTAATAATTAATTGGAATGATAATATATAATACTTAGTAATCTCGCTTGAATTATCTCAGTAATATGGGGTCATCATAAAGTAACGGTTATACTTTAAAGTTAAAAAACAAAAGAGTTGACGTGTCAACAGCTGATACAAGTATTAAACGTAATTATTGCGATTTAGAGAATTGTTCTCAAAATAAAACTCACGTAAACGTAAATTGAAATGATATAAACTTTAATAACATGGATCTGCAAACAAGAATTGGTTTAGTACAATGTTATTGCGAATCCGGCAGAAATTACACTGCTGGATTACGAAGATTTCGTACGAAAATTGGTTTGAGATCAGGACCCTATCAAATGAAAGCGTAGCGTAATTTGATTAGAAGATTTGAAAGATTAGAGTCTGTAACTGACCTACTGAAATCAGGAAGACCAAAGATTAGTGATGTCCAAGTTGCAGAAGTTCTTCGGGAAAATCAAAACATAGCCAACACTCATCCGTTAACAATCAGTAGTGTGAAGTCGATATCAAACCGATTGCATCCATACACCACGGTTTGGAATATTTTACGCAAAATCCTAAAAATGTATCCCTATAAACTTAAACTGCTGTTCGAATTAAATGATGCAGATTTTCCTATCAGATATGATTTTTCTTTACAAATATTGGCCCAGAAGTTGAACCCCAATTTTATGGACAGATGAGGCCCATTTCTCTCTAAATGGTTGAGTCAATACTCAAAACTGTAGAATATGGTCAACAGATAATCCATATGAAATCGTTCAAGAAGGTCTTCATGACCAATTTCCAATTTTATCATTGGACCATACTTTTTTGAGGAGATGCAGAATGGAGAGGCGATATCTGTAACTGTTACTGGTAAACGATATCTGCGTATGTTATGAGATTATGTCATTCCACGGATACAAAAAGTGCACGAAAGAATTGAAAATATGACTTTTATGCAGGATGGAACATCCCCACATATTTACCGACCAGTTAAAGAATGTTTACTGATGTTAACCCAGCGGATTACTGGCTGTGTAGTTATATAAAAAATTTGGTGTTTAGAACACCACCAACAACGCTGGAACAATTAAAATACTATTAGGGAGCAAATTGCTGCAATTCGACCAGAAATGCTGAATAATGCTGTGTACAATTTGGAGGAAAGTTTGGTGATTGTACAGCAGCAAAATGGACGACATATCGAACATTTGCGTTAACTACCAGAAATCCCATTGTTTAAGCAATCAAATTTCTTTCCCATCTTGTTATTAACTTAATTTGTTAAAAATATATAATAAGCTGAAATATTATTATATATAGGGCTGAAAGCCCTTATTTTATGATAACCTTGTATAGTATATTCAAAATAGACTATACAACATGAATAGATTTCAACATGGATGACACAAAGTATGGATATAAATTATTGCAACGCACGTGGAAATAGCATGGCTATTGCAATTACTTGATAAATAACTCTTCATAAATAAGTGTTACAAAGTAACAACTTATTTGTGTTGTATTCCTTTTAGTTGTATATATTAGTGGGTTATTATCTTAAAAGCTGATACTGTGTTAATAGACGTTTCTGTTTATAGACGTATTACCGTAATACACGTATTTACTGTTTCAACATTACAGGTCTATTCAATACCACCCCAGTATCAGAAAACTCATGGAGCTTTGGAGAAGGCATATAAGTAGGTAGTACGAGAATAAGATAAGTGTTCTCATGTCTTCATGGAAATTTCCATCAAATATATAGTAGCAAATATATTGAACAATATTTTAGGACCTTTACAACCGGTGAATACTTATTTTGAAATTGTCAGTAAGACGAAGATACTCAAATTTCTATGAAACATTTAAAGTAACGAAACATTTAAAGTAACGAAACAAACCTTACTGTATCAATCAAATACAGTTACGCAACGTTAAATAAAGCCAGTACAATTGTTAGATGATTCAGTAATTCCTTTTTCAGGAAACTGACTTCAGATGCGTGGTCACGACATTTAATATCTCAACAGAATCAGGGCGATGACCTTCTTGAGCGATAGTCTACTTTGCAAGCCTGGCTTCCCCCGCATTATTACATACCGGTGGATTTCTGATAGACTTGAAGAACGTTATTATCATATTTCCTTCTGTTACTTTTATATTCTCTAATAACTCTGCAACCGAGACGAATTGAAAATAACCCTGAAGTGGTAAAGATAATCCTTGATGCACTCTTATAAGAGTAATAACTTATATTTGTAAATTTATGTTTATGTAGGGGTGTAATATCTTGAGATTAATTTGGGAAAATGGTTTATAAAGCTTTACTTAATAATTATTATTATCTTTATTACTAAGCATATTAAAATTGTATCTAAAGGATTCATGACATTCGAAAACGAGGTGAAATGGTGGGAATATTTCCAGTTTTTAATAAACAGAAACGCTATTGGTCACAACTACTATCACAACAGTTATTTTATTAGAGTTTAGTAAAAGTCTGTGACATTGCACACATTCTTCTAGATCGTTGTGTGTAGTGTAACTAAAAGAATATTTTTAGAACTTATAAAATATCTTACTTGTGAAGAAGAAAAATACTAGTAGTAAATTTAGTAACAGCGCATGAAAGTAAGTCACAAGAGGAGAACAAAGGGAGTTGATTTCCAATGCATTCGCATAAAGTTGAGATCGAGTTCGAATTGAATTAAGTATCGTAATTTCGAGACGATCTATATGTAGTAGATGATTGCTTTAGCATATAGTTGCTTATTACGTTTTCTAAGGAAGTTATCAGACTTAAAAAATCAGTAGACACGAGTAAGAACGTTAGCATATCATAGACCAGTGAATAGAACAGTAAAAAATAATATAGTTGCGGTTTCGAGTTTATTTATGTTGCAAACAGTACATTTTTCACTATGCTTAAATTATAATGTACAGGGAGGTGCATTTTCGATGGGATTTGGGGGTATCTCGGTTGCTATGAGCGACAGAAAAAAATGGACAGCACGAACTTGGCTAATTTTTTCAGACAAATTCAACTTTCAAAACAGAAATCCGGTAAGTCCATTTGTTTTCGAGTTATAAGCCGTTTGTCACTTTTTTGTAACTTTGTGTGGACTCTATATCTCGCTTATTTGAAGAGATACAGAAAAAATGTAAAGGCAACTTTTGTCGATGTTTATAGCATAATTCAACGATGATATTAGTTTTTTTATATACCGAGTGATTACTGATTTACGAACCAAACTTATGATTTTTTAAATGGAAACCATAGTTGGCTTGGGTCGCGATGGAAAGATTATTTTGTCAGATTTTCAAAAATATATAGTTTCATATGGTTATGTTTAAAATTTAATCATTTACGTCATTTTTGGTAGAAGAACGGTAACAAATTTTATTTACAATACGGGCAAGTAAATTATAATAGCATTTATCTATATACGATAGCATAACATCTATCATTAAGGCAACCCACAAAATTACACAATAAGTAACAACAATGAAACTAACAAATTTACAAATATTATAAAATTTATATAATATAACAGAAAAGGTTAACTATAGATACTGTTCAAACTGTTCTCCATTGAAGTTCACACAAAGTCTACATTTTTTTTACACTATCTATACTTCTTAAAATATATAGGGGCTTTTGATTTAATCTCTGAAATGCGACTTCTATACTGTTTCTTAGTTCCTCCACAAAGTTACGCGGCATGTGATATATTATATTTTTTATAAAGCCCCAAAGAAAAAAATCGGCAGGAGACAGATCCGGCAAGTGTGCTGGCCACAATATAGGATCATGAATTCCTATCCACTTGTTTGGAAAAGTTTCGTTTAGATAATTAGAAGCAACTCGAGCATTATGTGACGGCGCACCGTCTTGTTGGAACGATATGTTTCTCAAATCTGCAAGTGGTAGATTATTTAAGAATTCTGTTAATTGCTGGTGTAAAATGTGCACATAGATTTCCGCATTTAATGTTTCCTGATAAATATGGGGTCCAATTAATCGGCCTCTAAATATACCGCACCATACATTCAATCCAAACCGTCCTTGACGTCTCACTTCAATAGACGCATGGGGATTTTCGTCTGCCCACATATGGCTATTGTGTCGATTGAATTTACCATCACTGGTGATTCTGGCCTCATCCGTCCAAATAATATTACGCGGAAAATTCTCATCCTCTTCACATTTGCCTAGGTACCATCTACAGAAATTAAGGTGTCTCTGACTGTCGTCTGGATAGATATGATGAACTTTTCGGAATTTAAAACATTTAAAATTATTTTTATATATTTCTGGATTCGCTGTTACCACTCCTAACACATTTATTGTATCATTTTCAGCGTTTGCCTTATGATATCTTTTTGGTCTAGGTTTTTTAAAGGAACCGTAATGTTTCAGATTATATTCGAGCCTGCTGAACATCTTAACATTTGGTTGTCTCCTTTCTGGATATCGCTGTAAATATAACTCAGCAGCCATTCTTGAATTTTGATGCGCTTCACCAAATACAATAATCATATCAAATTTTTCACTATTATTGTAGTTTTCCATAATCTTGACTGATTTGATAATAATTAGATAATAATTTAACACAAAATAAACAAATCTTGTAAGGATACTGACTAGTTAGAATAATTTGACATATATACGGAATAGCTGCAATTTTTGTTTTATTACAGTCTACTAGGATTAAAAACAGTTGTTGATAAGGCTCTCCTATTATTGGGTTATAACTCAGCCATTTTTAAAAATAACCATATGAAACTATATATTTTTGAAAAGCTGGCAAAATAAACTTTCTATCGCGACCCAAGCCAACTATGGTTTCCATTTAAAAAAATCATAAGTTTGGTTCGTAAATCAGTACTCACTCGGTATATAAAAAAATTAATATCACCGTTGAATTATGCTATCAAACGTCGACAAAAGTTGCCTTTACATTTTTTCTGTATCTCTTCAAATAAGCGAGATATAGAGTCCACCCAGTTACAAAAAAGTGACAAACGGCTTATAACTCAAAAACAAATCGACTTACCGGATTTCTGTTTTGACAGTTGAGTTTGTCTCAAAAAATTAGCCAACGTTCGTGCTGTCCATTTTTTTCTGTCGCTCATAGCAACCGAGATACTCCCAAATCCCATCGAAAATGCACCTCTCTGTACAGAAGAGTTATTATTGAGCAATAGAATTGAGCATTTAAATTCAAAAAATTAATAGTTTCATATAATTATCTGCAAGACATTGATAAAGTCATCATTATCAGAAACACTAAAAGTATTTAAACAAAAATATATATAAATTATTACACTTGCAATTTTTATAATTTCTATTTCCCTATCAATATCTATAACCCAATCTGGAATTAAATATTTACAAATATTTAATTACTTAATATACTTAATTATTTAATGTATTTATACAATCGCCACTAAAAAAGTTAATCTATGTAGGAACGCTCTGCATCTACAATAGGATATTTAATAGATATATTATAGGTATATGTATACCGCTATGATAGCATAGTGATCTAGAGGATGTTGTGGCAGTATGTGGCAGTAGATTACACTCTATAATATTGCGGTCAAGGTTCGAACCCTTAGCTAAGGCACTGGCAATGTCGGAGAATAATACTGTCTATTATTCACTGCAGTGAATAATGAGATCTCATTCACTCGAGTGATTTACAACACTCACTTACAGCTCGTGTGGCAAACATCACCCTCGTGAATAATAGCCATCATTATATGCTCGTTGAATAATATACAATTTTAATATAGATAATCGTATATATATATATATATATATATATATATATATATATATATATATATATATATATATATACGATGTATATATATATATATAAATTAGGATCTGCTTTACAAAGAGTAGTTATAAAAAATGATTCCAACTTGATAGAAACTGGTCACTATTCATGCAGGGTTTAAATTTATCAATTTTTTCAAGAATAAGCCTTTTATGCGTTTTAAAACTGCAGTATTAAAATGCCAATATATCGCCTATTTACAGGTGCATGAACATATTTTATACCACAGCTATTATTATAAGTATATATTGCTGTTATTATCGCTTTCCCTACAGCATTTGTATATGTGAATTATCAATTAGTCTTGGTTAGAACAATCTTTTATATTACAACTAAATTACTTATGGCACATTTTTTTAAATTATAATTAGTACGGTTGTGGATTAACGTAACTTGGTAGGCTTTATGATACGTCAGTTTAGATTTCATATTTTTTGTTTTAATCGGTTTGTAAGAAAAATATTAGCACAAAAAATGTAATTGATAAACTAATTTACTAAATTGATTTATTGATGCCATTGGATTTTCTAATCTCTCATGAGGTTTACAAATCGTCTTGCATCTTTCTCCTGAATTATGTTTTGCATAACTACTTCCATTTCTAACTGAAGATATCAATTGCTATCATATTTCGCAAATCACTGTACAATTATTGATGAAAGTAATTGTTCAATAAATTAACCGAAGTTAGGTGGCGCGGTATCCGATGGAGTTGCCCTCAATTTCTGGACTTTTTCGGTTAAACCATAAGGGAGTAACATAAGGAGTAACAATAGGTTTGTCTATGGTTAAACTGCTGCGACTTATCCAATCCGCAATCCACACTGCGGCAAAAATTACCCGATCGAGATCTATTTGCTAGCTTATATTTTAACTATTTGAGCTAATGCTTTTCAGTTTTGGGTTATACTTTAGCTTGATTAAATATAATTATATTTATAAGGAAGTCAAATTTAAAATTGATCGAAACACTAAAGTTACCTTTTCCTAATTCTTTCTTCTTTACGATATATGTATGTACGATGTGTGTCAAGACCTTCTTAATTGCTTGTAACGAGGTTCGAATTCTAACAGTTTTCGTTGAATTTAATCTGATAAAAATGAGAAAAACGACAGAATGATTAAATCCTACCTGTTTTCAGTATTTTCACCTTGTAAGCTGTTTTAAGACAAATTAAAAACAAGATCTATGAAGAAATTGCTCATTAATCTACCAGTTAATCCTAATGCCAGTATAGACATGTGATCAAGGAAAAAATTAATCCAATAACGAGATGTAGAAACAAGTTCTACTATTTGACAGATGGGATGTACATAACACATAACTACGAATAGTACGAATCTACTTTATATCCATCATCTGTAAACGCATTATTTAAATAAGGACTAAAACAAATTAAGCCAAAACAGCTTTTCTCCTGGGTATATGCCTCGCCGAGCGCTGAATTACAAAGCCAAAATTTGTAGCATTTTACACACTTATAATCAAAATACAAGAATTCGGGTTGCAACGAAAACTACGAGGAAGTATTTAGACCTTACATCGTAGGATGTCACTAACTACAGACCGGTTTCGATCTTTTTATACTCTCGTCAGTGCAATATAAAAAATTAATCGCTAGGTATTAGCTTCAAAAAGGAATTAAAAAAGTAAAACCATCTAGCATATCTGGAACAACGGAGATATACAAAAATCATATTTATAGGACTTCGACCAATGGCTATTTTTTACGGATCAGGAAATCAGGATTATACTTAAATTAAGGTATATCATTAGAGTACACGTTTTATTATTTTATAATTAAGTTCTCCACTGCCAATTAAAGTAATAATTATTAGTATATTTTTGTTGTTACTTACGATTATACAAAACAATATTTCATTTTAAGAGAAAATGTGTTTGCAATAGAAAAACGAGTAATATAAATTCAAAAATTCATGTTAGTAAGATCAATTTGTTGTGTATATCTGACATGGCTCAAAAAGTATAGAGGAGCTTCCAACTGCCTTGAAAGTTTGGTAGGAAACATTTTTGTTTTACATATCAAAGATAAACTTTCAAACGACCTTAAGACGGATGAGTCTAAATGTTGACATTTATTGATATACCGGAAACATAAATTGTCTCACGGGACCAGTTTATTAAATTTTATTCTCACAGTGAAGATACGCTATTGAAAATATTAAAATTTCTAAATCCAAATCCCTTATCTAATAATATTGTACATATCCAGAAACACAATTTTCTGTAGAATTTCTGATATCTTGCTGGAATAGAATTGGAAATTAAGTTTAAGTGACTTTGAATTGAAGTAGTACACGTAGTAAAAGCAGATAGTTCAATTTTGACTTCTCAATGAAATTACTCTTATATGGAATTGCTAATAACATGCATATACTCTCCTTAATGTATCCTATATTTACCGAATTTGAAATGAGCTTGATATTCACCTTAAATAATATGACATAATGCCTTGAAGAATGGTGTACCACTACGACCAAATTAGCCATGTTGTGGGGGTCTTTAAAGCTAGGCCATCTCTATTGGAGCAGTAAGTAATATCTTTATTGCGAAACTCACGGAACTTTCTTATGAAACTTTATTATTTCAGTCGTAAACTCAATAACTTATACTGCTGTAAGGGGATTACGTTTTACTCTGACGTCACCCAGGCTATTTAAGAGCCTTTGTCAAAGAGACAATTCTTTTGTTATCATGATACGTTGCTTCACTGCTATCTGCTCATGTTTTTTATGGAATTTATTTTTTCGTCGTGGTCAAATTGGTGGTACTAAATTAGGTTAATAACGATTATATAATATAGAAGGTGTTCTGGAAAGTATGTTGTAGGATGAAAGTTAACTGCAAAATATCCGGCAATAAAAATATGAAACATTTTCAAGACCATGCGGATATAAAATGATAACTATTTTTTAAAGTTATTATACCTATATCTCAGTTTTTAATAACTCGTTACCTGCCTGTGAAGTTTCCGGTTTGAGTTTAAATCAATAGTTAGTAGTTTAATAGTTTAAATCCAACCATTTATTCTAGAACTAAATATTTATTTTTAAGAAATACATTTATTTCTAATAGTAAAAAATATATTGCTGTCGTAATTGTTGCAGCAAATTAATGTTGTATTAATATTAATTATTAGTTATTAAAATATAAAATCAACTAATATAAAGTAATTTAATATTATTTAACTAATTAATATTAATATTGTAATAATTGGAATTCAAAAGTAAAATACATCCAGCGGGATTCGACTTGTCAAATTCTGCACTTCGATGTTTGAAATCCTGCAACTTATAACATTACGCCACCGCGTCACTCGTTACTGTTTGACGCTGAGACAATTATGTAAATAGAACGTGTTAACCTGAAATTAATTTTTACCGATATTCTAATTGGCAAAGCTTTTCGCTTCAGTATTTTGGTAATCAGAAGAGTTTGACAGACAGTACTATTGATTCCGTTAGCAATATTTTTCATAGGAAAATAATAACCTTTCTGAAGTTTGATTAATTTAACAGTTTTCATAGGAGCTGCTTGTCGTTAGTGCATTGTCACATCGACAGATAAAATGAGAAAGAAGTTGAGACGGGCGCGACTCTAGATTTTCGAAGACGAAATAGATGTATTTATTTATTTATTTTATTTTTATTTATTTAAATAATCTACACAACGGGCGTAAGCCCAATTACAGGATAAATGACAAAGAAAGTATTAATATAAACAAAACATATACAAGCGCGAACAAACAGTAGCCATTATTGAACAATAACACTATAGAAACAAGATAAATAGATACAATCAAAAGAAGAAAAATGAGAAAAACACAAGAAAAAACATATGTACATATATACAAAAAAAAATAAGCATTGTTATAAACCATTATAAAACTAAATTTAAATTGGTACTAAGTATTTATGCTTGATATCAGCAATCTTACAGTGAAATATGTCAAGTTCTTGTTGAGTATCTATATAATTAAGGCACATTTGATATATTGGGGATGACTGTAAAAGATTAGTATGAGAGGTGGGAAGGTAAAGCGAGTTACTCGACCTAGCATTTACTCTGGGCACATGGTAATTGATGAGCGATGTAAGTGATGGACAATTGACCATATTATTAATAATTTTATATAAAAAAATAATAAAGTACATGGCTCGTCTTCTAACAAGACTGCTCATTTCAAATTTATTTAGAAAAAATTCCTGAGAGGTACCTCTTACTGGATAGCTACCATCCAAGACAAAACTTGCCGATTTAAAAAATCGCCGTTGAACTTTTTCTAATGATGTAATATGACAGTTGTACGTTGGTGCCCAGACAATAGAGGCATACTCTAGCTTGGATCTAACAAAACAGGTATATAACGTACGCAATGTAGACATGTTCTTCAACTCTTTGCAGTTACGCAAGACGAAACCTAAATTTTTGTAAGCACCAGTAACGCATTCTTCAATATGCTTGGAAAAAGTTAATTTTGAATCAAAAATAACCCCTAGGTCCTTGATGAAGTCAGGTCTATTTAAGACGCAATTATCTAAGTTATAGTCATAATAAATGGTATTGGTTTTACGTGAGAATGACATGACGTTACATTTTGCTACATTTAGAGGTAAACAATTATCAGTACACCAACTATTAAGTATATCCAAATTATGCTGGAGATTTAAACAATCGCGTTCGCATTTTTCATAAGAATACAACTTTAAGTCATCCGCGTAAAGTAAGTAATTAACATCTAGTTCATCCGCGATATCTTTCACAAATAAAACAAACAGTAAAGGCCCAAGAACAGTGCCTTGAGATACACCAGAAGTCTGCCTAAATTGTTCAGATTTATACCCACGATACTCCACAAACTGCGTACGATAGGAGAGATATGACTGAAACAGTTCTAATAGGGCTTCGCTTAATCCAAGATATTCTAATTTACACAAAATTAGTCCGTGATCCAGTTTGTCAAACTCTTTAGAGAAGTCAGTGTAAATAATATCAACCTGACCTCTCTCATCCAGCGCCTCAGCAATAAATTGCGTGCTACTCACAAGATTAGTAACGGTGGATCTTCCTTGAACAAAACCATGTTGTTCAGGCATTATCAAATTTTTTGCATAAAAAGACAAATAGCCTGAAATTAAGATTTCAAATACTTTAGAAAAGTTACATACAAGAGCAATGGGTCGGTAATTCTCAATGTCGTTTTTATCATTTTTTTTAAACACCGGACAGATTCTGGATTGTTTCCAGGTGTCAGGGAAAGTTTTAGTCTGCAATATTAAGTTAAAAATAGTACACAGAGGTTTACAGAACACCATTGCACAATCCCTGACAATAAGAGCAGGGATATTATCAGGACCAGTTGTCAGATTTGCTTTAATTTTCTTTATCGAAACCATAACGTCATTTTCACTAACATGGGGTATGTGAAGGAAGTTGCTACAACAAGAGTTATGAAGTGGGTTGGAAACGTATCCTGAGGAGTTAATAAAAGCGCTAGAAAAAAATTGTGCAAAACTGTCTACAATACCTTGTGGATTGTCTATGTTAGAATTGTGTAAAACCATGGTAGAAGGAATTCCAGTTGATTTGCGTTTCAGATTGATATAGTTCCAGAATTTGTTTGGAGTAATTGTTATTGAACGCTCTGAGTCCTCTATAAATCTAGCATAAGCAGATTTTATATTTGATTTGAGGGATGTACGCATATCCCTGAAGATATCGTAGTCAGTCTGTTGTTTGCTGTTCCTATAAATTCTCCATGCTCGCTTTTTTCTCTTTAACAAATGAATAATATCTGAGTTTAACCAAGGGGGGTACTGCTTATTAGATGGAGTTTTCATGGGAACATGTTTGATTAGAGCGAAATTTATTTTATCATAAAATATTTGCACTGCTTCGTTAACAGATATATTCGAGGGTAGTGACCAATCAGTTGAATAAAATTCACCATAGAGTTAACGAAAATTGGCTTTTTTAAAGTTCAAACTAGGTTGAGAAACAATAGGAAAAATATTAGGTTTAAAGTTATGAATATTCACAGTGAGACAGAGAGCAGGGTGATGTTTGTAGAAGGAGTGGTCCTACGGTCTCGAAAAAAAAATCTTCAAGGATTAGAGAAAGGAGGGAACTTTCGTGTGAAGCGATCCTAGAAGTCGTAAAAATTAGAGAGGGTCGAGGGGGTCCCGCGAAAAGTCAGGATTTCGGCAGCGTGACGGGGCCAGAAGGCGCGTGAACAAACCCGGTGCTAGCCGCATCTTTCTCTCCGAACGGTAATCGACGAAAATTTTGCAGAGGTTTTTTGAAAAGGCTAAGGGAAAAAGCATAAGAAACAGCGCCGATAAAGGCTCACGATATTGAATTTTCTGACAGTGTAGGTTAAAAACTTATTTTCTATAATATACCTAAAGAGCATCTGTTAGGAACACAACGCTGTATAAAGTTCTATGATAAAAGTTATTTGGAGGAAGCGTAGGTGCGGCAAATATGAAGTAAATTGGTCGATAAACTGATTTATATATAAATGTGGAAACGTGACGAGATTTGGTTGTCTGAAAGTAAATTTTAGGTGAAAAGGAGTTTACGGTACTCAATAATGTTTCCAGAGTGTGCAATCTAGGAGAAATGAATTGAAAATAGTTCTTGGTATATATTTTATACTACTATGATCGTTTACAATAATTATTAACTCCACTATAGTGTATTAATTAATACAAGAGGCCCTTTTAGAAAATGAATCGTAATACTTTTAGAACCAACACCGTTTTCCTTTCAAGCAGAATGAGTAATTAGATAATGTAAAACAAAAAAATAATAATTTGTACAAATCGGCCATAATTCTTTAATATTTATACGTGAAATATAATAGTATAAAACAAGCCATCTTTAATGGAGAAAGTAGAGATATCCACCATAGATGGTGTGTTTGTATCCTATACGACGAGAAGTAACCACAAATTCCTTATGGATCTCTCTTGTGCCAAATTAGTTGTCTTCATCCTGGACCTTACGGCCCTGAGGAGACTTAATAAGTTGAAATAGACTAACTGTCTGTCGTTGGTTTTAGGATGTTATTGACTCATGTGGTGGAAGAGTATTCATATTGTCTATACATATATTACATATATCTATGTACATAGAGATTGATGAGAAAATTACGTGTATTTTATACATCTTTCATTTGATTTCAAATTAAATTCTAAGTACATTTTTTCCCAACTTTTTAAATGTACATGTGTTTTACTGTGTAAACAGTGGTTTATTAAGTAAATACGTATTTTACAACGATCGTTTCTACGCCCTAAATAAAACTTTTATCGGGTTTTATGTATGAGAAACTCTGTCATTTATCTTGATCATGTTTAATCCAAGGAAGTTTCACTAGTCGTAGCCAGCGTGAGAGCTTAATCCAACTTATATTCAAGTTGATCATTTATCTTGCACCATGTACCACTATTATTATTAGTAAGCTACGTAGAACATATGTGTCCTCACTGTTTAAGTTACGCTTATTGACAATTATTACTGTATCTATTACGCTAAGATAATGCATATTCCATAATGTATGTGCTTAACTGTTGATGAAATAATTAATTTAAAAATAATAAAAATAATACATTTAATAAAATAATAATATTATTTTTAATTAAAATATTATTAAGGATACACAGATATTTATATAAAAATTTTAATTCATTTTCATTTGTCATGATTTTGTAGTTTGAAACTGGAGATACTATTTTTCCAAGAAATATAATATATACCAATTTAATAATACCTACTACCTACTGACATATATTTGCACTACATGACATAGTATCATATAATAATTTTTGAAAATGTGATAGTTTAGTTTATGATACAAGTTACTTACCGTTCCTACACTGAGAAAAGGATTTAATTGAGATAAATAAAATTTCTTACGAACCGATATGACCTGCAATTATGGTAGAAAATCCATATAAAACTTTTCACTAAGTTTCAGCCTCATTTGAATATTCTGTATCCGATACGTATCTCTTAAATCTGGATACATATACCTACACCTAAGTAATAAAAAAATATTGATAAAAAACATATTTTGGAAGGAGTCAACAGTTATCAGTATGCATTTTAAAATCTGTAGCAAAAATATTGAAATAGTAATTATATTCTGACTGAAATAAGGAACAGTTATTTTATTTTTGATTAAGTATAAAAGATATTGTATAGTAGGTACTTGTTTTTATAAATTATTTGAGTAGACAACTAGTTGAGTTAGCAAAAAAAATTTGTCTAGGTTGATTGACATAAATTTATTGATATAGGCACATACTTATATATTTTCAATTAAATAACAGTATCTGACAAACCAATTTATTACAAGCCAATAAATATTTATTTTGAACCATTAATACATTTGTCTAATTTATACAGAGGACTGAGATCCTGTAGATCCTGAGATTGACTGGACAACCTACTACGTACTAAATATTTTGTAGGTAGGAGATAGGCCCATAAAACCTTATGTGGTCCTATTCATAAAAAAGAGTTATTTCCGAATATGTAAAAAATACGGGTTGACACATTTAAAATAATAAAGTCTATATCGCCGTAGCTTTATTAAGTCACCCTTAAAAAGAAAAGAAAATATATCTATATAAATACTCAATATAATTGAGTATTTATAAAATATAGAATTTATCCACTACTTTACAGAATCACTGTATATACACATATATAATATTTATAAAAATATCAACCGTGTTACCTACTACCATAGACTAACTGTTCTACTACCAAGAAAAAACTATTAAAAAATAGAAGAACATATAAGTAGCTCCTTCAGAACAGTGCTCTTTAAATAGCTTTCTTTATTTCAATGGTAGGTATAATGTTTTTTCATTATTCAAATAAATGTGAAAAAATGGAATTATTTAAATGTGCTTCAACCAATAGCAAAGATTCTTGTCCATGAAGTGATTTACATTTTCTAAGATATCGATATCAATCTTACGATCCATATCAAAACTTATATTAAATTTGTTTACTTTAGTTGCAATGCTTTATAAAGTTCAAAGAAGCTTTCTTAACAAATTGTCGCGACTTCTTAATCTGAGTTAAATGAAAAATCAGAACATAAGTTGTTAAAACAAATGCCTTATGTACCTACTATATTTCCTGAAAAAGATAAATCGATGTACGTCAGTCAAACCTAACAATGGGACGTTTTATTAATATTAAACTTCCCACGAAATGAATTAATTATTAGGACATTGTCCTTGCTTTATAAGCAAATAACTCGAGGATAATAGAAGAAGATACTATTTCAGAAGCATCAGAAAACGTTTACTTGGCGTCATAAACGTCAGCTTGTTTTAAATAAAAGTGGCAGTAAAAGTTCTTGTGCCAGTTCCTTTGTCGCTGAAAATCAGAGATAACGAGTGGTATAAAACCATAATTAATACAAGAGAAGTTGAGCAACCGTTCTCGTGCCTTTCATTTCTTTTATTAGTTTTTTAATTAAGATACGCGGAAAAGATAAGTACAGAATTTTAAGAGCTATCAAAAGAAGAGGCAGATACCGGTGTAGAATCGCTAGATAAAAAGAAAATAAAGTGTCAGTAGATACGCCATGTTGTTTATTTTTCATAAATATTACATAAAGACGATAAGTATATTAAACTGGCAGTTAGTGACAGATTTTTGGTTGTGATTTTAGCCAGTATCTTTCAGAGGATATTATAATGAGTATATTCTCATGACGAAAAGGAATGGATCAGACTCATCCCGGGTTCTTCATATAGAGAAGTGAGTTTACATTTTTGTTCTCAAATTGTGCAGTTTAGACCGTTTTCAACACAACACATGTTCAACACAAAAAGTTTCTCGGAAAACCACCGGCATACTGTTGGCGTGAAGAGTTCCGAAGAACTATTATGGTCACATAAACTAGTATTTGAATAAACAATTTTTTCGTTTTTCCGAACAGGCCGCCAATGATAAGTATACAACTTTTTGTTATAAAACTCCTGAAAAACATGATGACATACCGTTTGCGTATGCCCCAAGGTCATACGCACAAATGAAAACTCACTTTTCTTTATGAAGAACCCAGGACGACTCTTTGATTCATTTATTTTCGTCACGAGCATATACGCAATATGATATATAATGCCTCTGAAAGGCATACTAACTAAAATCACAACCAAAAACTCCCGGCCTATATGGAATGTGATGAAATAAAGCCTCTTTATTGGAAAATATTATTTATCTTACACAAATAGTGAAATACGGCCCAAACTTTTTAAACAAAACACAAAATGTATGTGTATATTAAAAAACCGCATATATAACACTACAATACTCCAGTATGTTTATCAACTGAAAATGAATTATACATGAACAAACAGAAATTAGAAAATACCCATATAAAAATTATTTTCACTAATACCATATGAAAAATTCCTTCTTGAAACTATTGCCAAGGGTTACAGTCCAGTATATACAGTGTGTCCAAGATAAGGATGGGATAGCATTGGGATCTTGGAAACGGTAAGAGATACAAAGTTGGTTAAATTATGAAAAAGTTGAGCAGTTTGAACACGTCTTACATGGACTTTGCAAAAATAAGTTAGCTTTTTTTGATTTCGAAATATTTGGAAACACATTTTTTTTGCTATATTTGTTTTTATTTATTTCTGACGTTATTTTAACAGCTGTCAAAAAATAAAAAATACTTTTCCATTGTCACTTTTTGAGCTTAACAAGATGACATTCACCAAGTTTTTGTCCGACGTTTCGTTTCCGAGAAACCATCATCAACTTCCTTTTTTTAAATACGGCCCTGTATTTTTAAATAGAAATTTTGATACCATTTTTTATTCTCAATTTAATGATGTATCATAAGTAATAGTTTAATTACGTTTTTAGTTTATTTTTGCCACCATTAAAAATTAACGAGGAAAAGCCTCCTGAGTTTATAACAAATAAACAAGTAAAATAATATTAATATGGGGCTACATAAAAAACTATGTATACCAACGTAATTTTCAAACAGAGGAAGAATTACGCGAATTGGTACTAGAAGCATTTCAAACTATTACGCCAGATGGACTTAACAATTGTTTGGAAGCTACAGTTAAACGGTGTTAGAAAATAATGGTCTTTTGTTCGAACTTCTTTTGTAATTAACATGGTAATAAATAATTAAGATAAATAAATTATTTTACTTGTTTATTTGTTATAAACTCAGGAGTAATTTTTAATGGTGGCAAAAACAAGCTAAAAACGTAATTAAACCATTACCTATGATACATCATTGAATTGAGAATAAAAAATGGTATCAAAATTTCTATTTAAAAATACAGGGCCGTATTTAAAAAAAAGAAGTTGATGATTGTTTCTCGGAAACGAAACGTCGGACAAAAACTTGGTGAATGTCATCTTGTTAAGCTCAAAAAGTGACAATGGAAAAGTATTTTTTATTTTTTGATAGCTGTTAAAATAACGCCAGAAATAAATAAAAACAAATATCGCAAAAAAAAAATGTTTTTCCAAATATTTCGAAATCAAAAAAAGATAACTTATTTTTGCAAAGTCCATGTAAAAGGTATTCAAACTGCTCAACTTTTTCATAATTTAACCAACTTTGTATCTCTTACCGTTTCCAAGATCCCAATGCTATCCCATCCTTATCTTGGTGGACACACTGTATAAGTTTACTCATTTCTAATTTGCCGTTGCTTAATTTTTACATTTAAAATGTTGTTATTCGAGCACTATGTAGGTTACAATCCTCACTTCATAGTGATCACGATCTTGTTTGTTTAACACTACACGTTTTTTAAGAAACCATATTGTTCTGCACTCACATAAGATTCTCCAGAAAATCCTTAAAAATCAAACACCGAAACTATGTGGCTCCACATCAATCAAAGAAACTGACAACGCAATTTCCCTCTGTCGGATACTAAGCATATGTCGGATATTAGTAGATTTACAGGGCTGGGTCTTTTTAGCCTATAGGGAGCATCATTGCATTGCATTGCATCATTTTGCCCTACTTAATAAATACTTGTCTCAGTAATGTTCAAATTAATGTTGCCCTATTTACAAAGTTTAAGTTAAACTTGAACATCATCCATATGATCTTGAAAGGAGGTTGGAACCTTCGGTGTGAAGATAACACTGACATAGTTGTCCACATAATACCAAAACACCATACTGCACTCGACGCGCGTTTCGCAAACCAAGTCGGGATCATCTGGAGGTGATTAAAACTAAACCTATGCTAAACACTATGTCCTATTTACACCTAACCTATTGTTATGGTTCAGTAAACCGTTGCGACGGCTCAGTGATTTGCTAACTAGCTAGACACTAGGCTAGTCTAGTGTCGCCCAACATGCGTTTGAGAACAACCATAAAATAGTAGCCTAATTAGGCTACTATTTTATAAGACTAATAGGAATGTAACAAATTTCAAACAGCTGAATGCATTTGAGAGTTTGGAAATTGCAGTGTAAAAATAGTATGAATACTGACACAGGGCCAATCCCATAAGCCCGCTTTATTGGTTAGGTGTAAATAGGACATAGTATTAGCATAGGTTTAAGTCCAATCAACTCCAGATGATGCCAACTTGGTTGGCAAAATGTGTTATGTGTTATGTAAAACTACGTCAGTGTTATCCATATGATGTTTAAATCAAGTTAGAAAAAATACTTTGAGATTTTTTTTTGTATATCAGAAAGTGCCTCAAAATGTAGGTACGTAAGTACTAGTGATAGAACTCTGTTGAGATAAACTAGTTGTACTTATATCAAAAATAATCTGTGTACATACTACTTGCACACTTTGTGAACTATTTGCACGTAGAAATCCGTCAGACCCATCGGTGATAGATTAGAAGATAAATATTTCAAAAATTATTTTTCATTAAAAAAGTTTTATATGCTAAGGTTCGGCTAAACTCTAAATGTTTAATATTACTATTAATATACTATTAAACTATTAATATTACTAAACTACTATACTACTATAAACTATATGTTAATAAATATTTACTAATATTTTGATATTTAATATGTAGGTGGTAAGAAAGATAAAATGAAAAATATAGAAAATAAATGAGTAGTGGTAGTTATTTCAGAATATGACGATGTAACTTAATGCTGGGAGATATCAATGGTAGCTTCGGTAGTTGTTTTCAACATATTCCACTAAATAATGGGGTAATTTCCTTTATTTGGGCCATGGGTAACAAGAAAAACATCTCGTTTATAATCCATCCATGTTTTTCGAACATGTTCCTGCATAATAAAGTTTTTACATAAAAATCCAGTAGATTTTGAGGTCCCTAGAATTTACAAATCGTCTCTATGCATAAATGTTTCCAATTACTATATGCCAATTACATCTGCAGATAATGAATGATCATTTTCTCTCGAAAAATAGATAAAAAAAATAGAAAATAGATGACCCATCCAACTCCATTCAACTTGAAATAGATATTAATTATAATTATTATGATATTATACTGCAAAACGTAGTAATATGTTACATAGTAAATAATACAATTTAGTGTCTTTAACAATATTTCCGGTCACCACTGAGCCCATACACCCATGTTATTTACGACAATTTCGCAATATGATACTCAATGCTTTATTCATTGGGAAATAAACTACAATAACTTTTAGACAATCCAAAAGACAAAATATATAAACTAAGGAAAAGTCGAGGATTTAAAAAATTAGCTGTAACGATTGCAATCAAAAGTATATTGGACAAAACTAGAAGGTCAATTCAAACTAGATTCAAGGAACATATGGCCCATCTCAAATATGGTAGAACAGATAAGACTACTGTCGCCCAGTACGCATTTGAGAACAACCATAAAATAGATAATAGCAATTTGAGAGTAATTAGAAATGTAACAAATTCCAGACAGCTGGATGCATTTGAGAGTTTGGAAATTGCAAAGTGTAAAAATAGTATGAATAGTAACAGAGGGTCAATCCCATACAGCGCAATTTATTGGTTAGTCACAGTTGGCATTGCGGTTCACTGATCCATCGCGACGGTTCACTGACCCTTCGTAGGGGTTAACTGAGCCACCGCAACGATTCACTGAGCCGCCGCAACGGTTCACTGAACCGTAGCAATTGTTTAGGTGTAAATAGGACACAGTGTTAGCATAGTTTCGTATTAATCATGTCCAGATGATTACAACTTTGTTGGCAAAACGCGAGTCGAGTGCAGTATAGCGTTTTGGTGTTATGTGGAAAATTACGTCAGTGTTGTTTTCACACCAAAGGTTCCAACCCCTTTGAAGGAAATTATGATATTCACCATATTAATATTATAACGTTTTTTTGTCTAAAAAGTTACGTCTGTTATACTTCCCCTCCTCTTCAAACCTCACTGAATTAATTTACATTTCTGTAACCTCCAAAAATCTCAAAAAAAAAAAATCACAAATAAGTTTACAAAGTACTTACTGTTTTATTATCAGTAGAAAATTTGTATAGGCTTATTTGTGTATGCGTATTAAGAACGTAAGCATTTTATTTCCTATGACTTGACCCGTCAAGTCTCGGACTTCGAGGCTAATCCTTGTGATTAGAATGGGGGGGTAGAGATATTATTAATAATATTATTATTATTATTATTATTACTATGTTTTTAGTTTATATGTACGAATATTTTTCATGTATAAAATATTAAAATAAAATTATACCCTCCTGTTATATTTAATGAAAATATTAGTAGCAAGTCTCAGTTAATATCTTCTCCTAATTTATTTATGCATGATCCGCATGAAATCTTAAAATATATTTGAAGTTGGCTAAAATTAATAAAATATATTCTAAATGGTGTTCTATACAATCTAAGATAATCTATTGTTTGAATTTCATTATTAGTAATTGCGTAGCAGAAGTTTTAAAGTGCTTAAAGAGCAAATCAAAATTAACAATATTTCATCTAGTTTCAAGGAAACTAAGCGTTTGTAAAGTTAATTAACTCTTTGAGTTTCTATTATAATTCTCTGCACGAACAGCGCTCAATATTCACGTCACTTAGTCAATTGGGTTTTGTCTGTTACACTCCCAAACAATAATCATTTTGGTAACATTCCTTTGAGTTTATATGGTACATTTTCTCAATAATACGAAGACCTAGTAAGAAGTAGTAGAAGTAATGCGCTTGCTTTAAATTTCTGAAGAATGATAATTCCGTTAATTTAGGGTTGCAACGGGAAACGAGAAATTAAAAGGCGGGATGGAAAATTGGTTCCCAATTTTTACCTTATAAACTTAAGATTTTAAAGTAACCAAAGATCTCCTTATCCTTAACCTTATCGCTGAAATAATATCGCTGTCTAAAACTTAATGTATCATGAAATGGAGTATGTACAGGGTGTCGACCATAACGCTCTCACTCGATTTGTGTCTTTAATGCCATACTTACAAAAAAATGTCAAATAAAAAAATGGTGACATTTTTATAGATGATTCGACGTGGTGTCGTAGAAAATAAATAATAGAACATCGAATTAAAACAATAATTATTTACAGGAATTCATTTTTTTAATGCAACACCCTGTGTATTTAAATTCTGAAAAAGCATAAAATTTTCATTAGATCCACACGATATACTCATATATTTGTTCCAGCAGTTACTGAGATATAAAGGAAAATGTCGAATATATCTGATATATCAAAACAATTAGCAAATAAACCCAAAAATTTGTAAATGCTTACTGCGAATTTTTTTTGACATGCCGAAACATAAAACACAGATGTTAGTAGTGATGAGAAGCACACCGTAGTGCCCTCTTTGGGTCTTGTCAAATTGACAGGCAGATAACGACCTGCTTTTAATGCCCGTGGGGTAGTTGTTATTTGCATCTCCTTCAAATAAAACACAGATATTCAAAAACGCTTTTTCTTATCAAGTATCTAAGGAACATAATAATATTCCAGTTTCCCTGAATCACGTTTGAACCCTTGTTTCATTAAAAAAACCTGTATTGAAAAATATAAATGATGACCAGTGGACAAAGTTAGTTCCAATGTACAAATTTACCTTTATAACAGAAAATTCTACTTTGTTTTAGATATCAGTCTAGATGTTTATGTTATCTCTACTATTCGTGTTTTTAGGGTAATAATTTAGAAAAAATATATTTTGTTTTCTGACCTTTGAGCAAGAATTGTTTAAGCTGATCAAATGACCTTTTGACTATATTTACATATATTTATGTATATTTTGTATTTTTTAGGAATATTTTGTAAATGGTCAATAAATCTGTTTATTATTATCATTATTATTATAATTATTATTATTTTTTTTTTCCAGTAGACCGGTTCCCTGGCTCCGATTCTCAAGGTCGGCCGCTGGTGGTGGTTATCAGCAGCTACTCCCCACGTCTGTGGGTTGAGTAACTACTGAGTCCAGGAATCGTGTGGCCTGAGTAGAAGTAATAAGCTCAGAATGACCGCCTTCTGCATTCTTCCGGCTAGAAGATCTGCCGAATTTCGACATGCTGGGATGATCTTCAGTTCTGAAAGCAGTGTATTATAATTATTATTAATAAGTTCCTGTATATTGTGGCAGGTAGTCAAAATAAACCAGCTGATATAGAATCAATTCTATGGGATAGACTAATATAAATTTTGTATTAATTTATATTACAGTCAATTTTGTAGTAATATGACATACCTGCATTTAGAAAATTGAGGCCCCTTGTTATTTTTGCTATTAAAAATTTCACGAGTGCTAGTGGAATGCACATAAAATAGTCAATATTGAATCTGTACAGGCTAAGTGAAAGTTTTGTAAGATGCTGAATTTCGCAAATATAGGTATTAACTCTATTATAATACCTTAAGGTAGAAAAGGTTCGTTCCAGTTTTACAGAATATTCTAGAATAACAGTTTCTGAAGGTTTTTATTAACGCGTAAAATATGGGAAATATTATACAATTACAACGTTATGGGTAATTCAAAATTTAGATTCTTAGTTTTTTTTTTATTTGTAAAGTATGAAGTATTTTGTTGCTAAATCTGCAATTCAGTGCTTACTAGAGATTCATCAAGTCACGTAACTTGGATTTTTCCTAGATTACTTGACTTGACTTGATAATCAAGTATTATAAAAATTCAATACTTGACTTGGATTGATTTTCTATCGTTACTACTTGACTTTACGTCAAGGAATGTCAAGCTACTTGATACTTGATAATAATGATAATCGACCGATAATGTACGAAAACGTGCAGTCTTGCAAGTTCATGCATAGAAACAAACTAGGAACACGATACACTAATAGTGAATCGTATATTAGTGTATCGTGGTTTCCCTAGGTATGGGTTTACCCCGAGCTGACTGGAACAACTGTGCATGTGTAGAACTGAGTGAGTACAGTTTGTGACATATCAATAATTGTGTGTGCGTGTGCTGTCAACTGCAATTATGTATGATTCTTAAAATTTGGATGGAAACAGAAAATAGAAACAGAAGTATTTCAGATTAGCGGGTCAGAATATGTGTTGGAAGATATAACATCCGAATCAGAAAATCAGATCTTGTATGGCAAACGATGGCAGTAAATATTACTTACTGTCGCTTTCATTTTTTAAGGAAACTGGACAATATGTATATTCCATTGTTATGCACTATAAACAGTTTACAGTACACCGTGTTCCACATAAAACGACCCACTATACTATCTGGAAATCTATAAAAGATATGAAAAAAAGTTAAATACAAAAGTTTTTTAGATTTTCGAGCTCTTTTAAAATATAATACTTCCATGTATACAGGGTGTCCCAATTTTTCTGGGACGACATCAACTCTAAAAATTTAAATGGGATACCCTATATTTTTGTCGATTTTTGGATTCTTTGTCAAAAATAAACCCGACTTGCCTATTTAAATTATAGTCGAATTTTGCGTAGTTTTTGAAATATTTGAGGTTATGTGTGCGTTTTTGAAAAATCAAGGTATTTTTCAACACGATATAAAAAAATTATCAAAAACTAAAATTAGTCGTTAGGGTGGTCATTTCCACTTAAAAGGCGTCAATGCATATACAGAATACAAAATTTTTGTTAACACTTATACAGGGTGGACATACTACGAAATCAATCTTGCAACTTTATAATCTGAAAAAAGTCGATTTTTTTAAATGAAACGCCCGTTATATAATTACTCTATGTTAAAGACAATGAAAATACCTATCATTCCATATACATATGTCCTATACATAAATTCAATGGTTACAGAGAAAATCGCCATTTAATAGAAAATCACAATGATTTCTGGTATAATGGTATTGTAATGCTGCATACTCTCAAAAAAACTAGGAGTCTATAGAATGAGTAATATTGAAATTTGTTTTAATTTGACAGATCTGCAATTTATTTGTGTTTATATGGTGGTAGTTGCATTCCTAAATGATTTTAAATTCAAAATACCTAACTAGGTATCTATTGTAATTTACCAAACCAACAGAATCAAACAAATATTTTAAGTAACAACTACATAATAATTAATCACAGATTACGGGAAGTTTAAGAAAACAAAAAACCATGAACAACAAATAATTTTATAATAGGTACATTATAATTTATTTTCGGCATATGTTCTGCTATACAGAGTGTATATCGCACTTGAATGTTTGCAACAGCATTTCGCATGGCTTGTTCATTGAACATTGAACGGATTGTTCATGGTTTTGTTTTTTAAACTTCCTTGTAATCTGTAATTAATTATTATATAGTTGTTACTTAAAGTATTTGTTTCTGTTGGTTTCTGCTGGTAAATTACAATAGATACCTACATAGTTAGGTATTTTGAATTTAAAATCATTTAGGAATGCAACTACCACTATATAAACACAAATAAACTGCAGAACTATCAAATTAAAACAAATTTCAATATTACTCATTGCATAGCCTCCTAGTTTTTTTGAGAGCATGCAGCATTACATTACCAGAAATCATTGTGATTTTCTATAAAATTGCGATGTTTCTCTGTAACCATTGAATTTATGTATAGGACATATGTATATGGAATGATAGGTATTTCCATTGTCTTTAACATAGAGTAATTATATAATGGGCGTTTCATTTAAAAAAATCGACTTTTTTCAGATTATAAAGTTGCAAGATTGATTTCGTAGTATGTCCACCCTGTATAAGTGTTAACAAAAATTTTGTATTCTGTATATGCATTGACGCTTTGTAAGTGGAAATGACCACCCAAACGACTAATTTTAGTTTTTGATAATTTTTTTATATCGTGTTGAAAAATACCTTGATTTTTCAAAAACGCACACATAACCTCAAATATCTCGAAAACTACGCAAAATTCGACTATAGTTTAAATAGGCAAGTCGCGTTTATTTTTGACAAAGAATCCAAAAATCGACAAAAATATAGGGTGTCCCATTTAAATTTTTAGAGTTGATGTCGTCCCAGCAAAATTGGGACACCCTGTATACATGGAAGTATTATATTTTAAAAGAACTCGAAAATATAAAAAACTTTTGTATTTAACTTTTTTCCACATCTTTTATAGATTTCCAGATAGTATAGTGGGTCGTTTTATGTGGAACACGGTGTAGGGTAATGGCACCAGTGATTGAACAATTAAGCACTTAAAATTGATATCAGAATTTTGAAATTTCGTGCTTTAATTGTTTTAAGCATTATGTGCGAAGCATTTTTTGTTATTGCATTATTCATGTTTTCTGATTTTAAACCACTAAGTAGCAATATTGAATAAGACACAGTTATTGAGAAAAAAATAAAAATTTATTCAGGGATCAGAACACTAGTAAACGAACGGGTATAATTCAGTAAACGAACACTACTTATCCAGTGAATGAACAACAAACCCTTATTTACTGCTTAAATTTGAAAAATTCGTTTATTTTGTAGAAACCATCTTCTTTTAAACAAGGAGTGTTCATTTTTAAATGGATATTGTTTGAGCCACTTTTTTCGGGGTTGATCGTCATTAAACGAATTTTTACGATCTATACGCTCTTCATTATCTTCTGTACTGCATCCTGAACCTTGGATTCGTGCATAGGAAAGCTCAATTTGGCCTTGGATAAAATCGAATGTTCTATACGATTTTCCTCCTCAGGGAGCAGAAAGGATGATGGTCCCATTTTTCTCTGTAGAGGTACTTTTTTGTGTATTTTCATTTTCAGCAAGTGTTGACTTGGGAATTAAAAACTTTCTGCTTTCACGGGTTGCGATTTTATTCAAAGCATTAGCCAAGGTTTCCTATGAATATCTGAATATCTGAATCTTGTGTACAACTTGTTCATATTTTTTCTTGTAAAACTTGCACTTTCAGCAAAATTTTAAAATTATCAAAAGTAAAAACAAGTTTCAAACATATTTTAAAGTTCATTTACTAGATCTTGCGTTAGATAGGGACTCGAATGAACAGTTGTCCAATGAATGAACACCTTATGACCCCGTTCATTTACTGGTAAATAAAATATTAGCCGCCTGACCATACAGTTTAGGTAAACTACAGGTTTCATATTAAGTGTATGCGTCATTTTGTTCCAAATTTGTGTATAAGCATAAAACCCCAGTAAATGAACAGATGTTCATTTATTAGGTTAGCATGGTTTTCCGCATCCAGTGAATGAACATTTAATTTTTATTATAATCATAGATTAGAATGTCAGTTTATTCAATGCAAACATTAATATAACATTATCTGAGACGAAAAAACCAAAAAACATAATTCTATATGTAATTAAGCCTTAGAAAAGTGTATATATCGTAAGTGTATGCATCAACTTAGCTTATAAGGAATTACCTCTCGGCACACGTCACTTAGCAACACATAATTTTCGGCCATTTTTTTAAACTGACACTGGGACGAACCGTCCAAGTGAAAGAACACAAAGCGTAAGAAAGAAAGGACTAGATCTTGCGCACAGACACTTTCAGGGGAATATCACATAGACCTTAAAAATGGGATTTATATAAAAAAACTGTTCATTCACTGGTGGTTGTTCATTTACTGGTGCCTTTACCCTACCTATTGTTTTGATTTTATATATTTTTTTGGTAATACATTACAGTTTTGTAAATGAAGGTATTAATAATGGTAAGGTTTATTTTTATTGCACTGTAATTTCTTAATTTCAATTAAGCATGACTTGACTTGATTTCAAGTCAGGTCAAGTAAAATAGTTTGATAATCAAGTCAAGCCGTGAATCCCTCATAATTAATCTGGATTGGTACTTTCAGAAAGCTGTGCTCCAATGGCATAGTTAATGACTGACTTGGCGATTGATATAATAGGTATAAGGTATAAACTTTCACAATAATTTAAATAGCCCAAAAGCCAAAAATAAAGATGTATTTTGCATAACCATATATTTTCGAATTTTCCATAGTAATATTTTCCATTCCATCGCACGTACAAGAAAAGAGTGCCACCAATGATTAGTGATTAAATCTTTCGTTATATAGTAAAAAAACACAAAGTAAGAAGGGACAATATAAAACATAGTCATGTCCAAAATTATTGCCCTCTATATTCAAAGCACTTACTAAATGTCTGCACCAATTGCAACATATTAAGTAACTGCTTGGAGGAAAGTTGTAGTAATCAGGGTGCAGCTATCTGGCACTGTTATAACAAAGTCCTTAAACGTTGCAGCAGCAATCAACCAGCATACATTCCTGTGGTTCGTCTAAAATAATTATAAACTCAATCCGGTGCTCCATTTGTTGTCAAATTAACATTGCTCACATTCTTTACTAGAGTATTCGAATTCTCGTATCTATATGTATATACCTATATATTTCAAGGTTTCACTAAATATTATCTATAGCCTTTACTGCATTCAGTATGCCAAATTTAGAAGAACATCTACACATTATAAACTTTCAATGTTACCGATTTAAACTATTCTCAAGAATTCATTTCTCAAAGCCCTACAAATATCAGTACCCATATACTTACAGTGGATCTCCTAGCCATGCCTAGTTAACAAGAAGTGGAAACTATGCTAATATGAATTGATATTTCACGAGAAGAGAAACCATTGCTTCATAAAATGTGACTTGTGACTATGAACATTCTTAATAAATACAATTATCAGTATTAAGCAATTATGTGATGTATAATATTTTACCACCATAAAAGTTCAACTTATTCCCACCCAAATTCTAGCGGCCTGTAAGTTGATGAATTGAAAGAAGTCATACAAACTACTAGGCGAGGTTTATAGATGGAAGGAGACGTACCATCCTTCAAATAGGATGTAAAGCCGGAGGTCTCTTGTCTATGCAATGATAGATAAGTAAAAAATCCGTACCTTACGACATAGAGGGATTCGGCAAAATTTCTATGTTGGAAATTGTTTGCCTCCTGGTGTAGGCGATTAGTCAAGGAAATAGACTGACGTTAAATGCCAGAAACAAAAAAAAAACATATGCTTGGGACAACCAATACAAGTTAAATTAGTATTAGCTTTAAGTGGCTTTGTAAATTAAGCAGTTAGTTTGTATAACCCATTAGTTAGTATCGTTATTACTTATTAGCACTTTTTCAAAAAAGACGTGAAAGTAATTTCTATTCTAATTATAATTTCCAACACACAGCTTGTGTTCACTGTACTCTCCAGCGTTTGAGACTATAATAATATACTCTACGTTGCCGACGGTTTTATAAATATAATTTACATATCTTGCATATAAATGAACTTGTGAGTTTATTTTGGTAACTAACATAAGTTTACACTTCAACAGGTACAGGTAATATATAAAAGGTACTTTTGATATTTGGTAAACTAAATAACTAGGCAAATAGTTGTTATGAGATATACAGGGTGTCCCAGTGTGAGCGTACAAAAATTTACCAGTGGGTAGGCCAGAGCAAAATAAGAATAAAATTCTTATAAAAAAATGTCTCCGATGCACGCCTAACGAGTTACAGGGTGTTATTTTGTAAAAAAAATAACAATTTTCCATAATAACTCAAGAACGGTTTCGAAGATTTAGGTAATTTTTGGGTGACGTGTACATCTATTGAAGGTCATTAAAACTATATGGTGTTTGTTTAACTCTAAACATTGGTAAATTTTTGTACGCTCATACTGGGACACCCTGTACAATCAGGGATGTAGTGACCTATATCCCTGATATTAAACACAACAAAATATTGAAATTCTCACGCATAGTGTAGCCTGGAGGCGAAACGAAGCCCTGTTTATAGAGACGCGACGAGACGAGATAAATGAGATAAAAGAAAAGGTGATTCTGGCTTGTCTCGGTTTGTATGGATCTATCTCTATTAAAAAACAGATTATTAGGTTGGTAGTTATTAGACAACACATTTTTGATTTACGTGCTCATAACGTAATATTAAATCAGAATTCTTAGGCATAACTTTTCTCTTAATAAAAATGTATTAAGTCATCTAACAAAATTAAGGACTCCTTTATATTAAATTTGTTCCTTAATAAAGTACCTGTGTCTGTTGATTACATTTTAATTTTATGGAAAATCTTCTTATATCATCTTTAACTTAAAAATTATTATCGACTGTAATAAAATAGTTACAGTTAAAACATCCGCGTAAAACTCCAAATTTGTGTATTGGTCCTTTTCATCGTAGATGGCGCTACGTATGTCCTACGCTTATAGAGCAAGGTATTGTATGCCATTTCTAACCTTCAATGAGTTGTCGTCACATTCTGAAACGTGTATGGCTCCAAAAAAAATCGAATAGATCGGTCTATTGTGTTAGGAGTGACTGACATATATGTGGTGTTGGTGGCTCTTCTACGAGATTATTAAACCCAGCCTGAGGTCAGCCTTAAATCAATTTGTTAATTTATGAAAGAACACTCTATAAAAATAAGTAATATAGAGGGTTTCATTTAAAAAATATAAGTTTCCTCTAGCATGGCTTTTTCTGTTATATACAATAGGCATATACAATTCAACCTTTAGTCTCTAAGCCAACATGAGTCAAACCTCACCTCAGAACTCTCGATCTATGAGGAACGGTAGTTAAAATCATGTACTTATAAAGCTTGATGTCGGTGTTGAAACCGAATCCTCAAGAGGTAGACGCTCTACGATTCCAGAATAAACACGGAAGTGGGTAAGGAGATACGACAGGCAGCAATTCAATGCAATAACCCAATAAAAATGAATCCCCAATGAAATGAATTAGTGATATATATACCTACAAAACTTGTTAGTTTGCTTGTCACGGAGGGAGTACCGGTTATCAGTGTGACGGCTATTGGCTATTTTTGAATTTTACTCAGTTAATTGAAGGCAACAGTTGATTTTCTGATTCAAAACATACATTAAGGAGCCAATGGTACTAAATACATTTAATACGTTGCTAGGTAGGAGTAGGACATAACTCTATTTATATCTTATGAAAAGTACTGTCTTATGAAAATTCAAGTCCAAAAACTTAAATATTGAAAAAAATATATATACTTCTGTTCTAAACTACTGTTCAGTCAATGCGGAATGTCCAAAAATTAAGATAATATTAAATGTGCGTAAATTCAAAATTGTCCGTCATTTGCCAGAAGTTTTTCTTATAAGTATCAATTGATAGTTATTTAATAGACTTTAAAATGGTATATTACCGAAATACTTACATAACATACAAATGGACATACTTCTATAGGAGGTGTTCAGAAAGTCTATTTTGTAGTGAATTGTTGTAACAAATATAACTATATTTTATGAAATATCGTTTTACCTTTATTACTAAGACATATAGACGAATTTAATAGAACAATTTTTACACACATTTAAGAAATAATATGTAACAAACACAAACCCAACATTATCGATAAATATCTTTATAATATATATATACAAATATTTACCATCATTAGTATTATTTTTAACCGCCTATTGTAGTAATTACTGCTTTGCATCGCCTGCCTATACTGTTATATACTGCCTATTTTATTGTCAATTATATTTTGTGGTAACTTCTAGCATTATTCTTGTTCTGCATAACTACTTGTTCTAAGTGACTATTGTAGTGGCTGGAGATGAGTTTGAATATTAAAAATAAAATTTTTTGAAGACCTGGTAGAAAAGTATGCTCATTTCTCATGAATCTAAATGTTAAAGTCTATTAAATATTCTACCAATTGGTCTAAGAAAAATTGGCATCTGCTGTTGGGTTATTTCGAAATGATACACATTTACCTTAATTTTTTAGTGTTTCACTAGCAACTTCAATGAAAATTAGAAACGTGAAAACTCCATGATTGCTTTTACCCAGTTCAATAATAGCTGAATGTTTTTTAACTGTACACAAATGTAAAATTTTTAATACCTAAGCTTATTAACTTCATCTCAATAAATAATCGAATGAGAATTGCTCGCCCATGTTTATTTTCTTCGGTATATTCGAATAAATTACATACTCCAATAGAATAGAATCATCGATCATTACAGAGTGGCATTATAAGCAATGGCTGCAAAGAGCCATAAATGGTCGCTTAATTATTCCGTCTTGCTATTGTGTTACGCATACACCAGGTGCACCCCTGTCCTATTTAGAAAACAGGTGGCGCACCTGACTCCTCAGACCTACTTGGGTCAATATCCTCTTTAATTATTGCAGTATATAAATATTACCATTTTATTACGATTTAGGAATGCATCCACAGTGAGGAAATAATTATTGCTTCCTACTCTAGGCACCTATCCATAGGAATTCACCTATTTTTAAGAAACTTGTGGGCGGAGACAGTATTAAACTAGAGGAGGGGACAATAGTTAACAGAACATGCTTGTTGTAAAATATTAAGGTAAACTGCGAGACAAACTGTGACAAAATATAATAATCACGAAACCCTCTTCCAAAACCTGAAGATCAAATTCAAACCATTTTAAAGTTCATTTCTATGTATGTCATCCAAGCAACGACCTTGAACGCCCCATGCAGATACATTCATCTCCTTTAAGAACCTTGTCCATTCAGGTAACACATATCATCGTCAGGATATTTTGCAGTGGCGGTGATATGTATGCGAAGATAAGATGAGCCCAGATTCTTAGGGGGCCCATAAGGACCCCAGTCCAAACTTATAGAAAGATCTTTTTGGATATCCTAGGATACTCTAGGGTAGTTACCAATGTTCTTTGGGTATCCTAGGAGTTCCTGAGAAGGATGTGCGTTATTTGGGCAGAAATAACATATTAGCCGACACATTGCTACTGAAGAACATAAAACAACCACTTCCAGTGGTCCAACAGTCCATAGACACTGGACTGCCTTTACAGAATCATGAAATTATGAAATTGAAGAACCGTAGTCTGTATCGACCTGTAGGATATAAAAGTATTTTATTTAGGATAGTGTTTGTCCTCTGCGTTCTAATTTTAGTTCACTATATTCATCACATCCCGTAAAACTAAATATAATTCTATAATGAATATTCTGAGGTTAATTTGTTCTAAATATTCTCACCTTTTTTTAAATGACGATATATTCAATACCGCAAAAAATAAACGGTATTTGGTTATGGAGTTTATAAGTTAAAGTGGGTAGAGGCCTCTTAGAACCATGTAATCTATGCGAAACAATTACTTCGTAAAGGAGAGATTATGAATTTATAATTGATGAACTGGAACGAAATTGCGTCCTTGTAACAAATTTTAATATAAGTGCAAGTGATAATACTATAAGTTATTACTACAGGATAGTGCTGTAGTAATAAGTTAATAGGTTATTACTACAGCACTATCCTAATATATCAGTACTAGAGCCATTCAAAAAGGTATTGCATGCACCTATTTGCCAAATATTAATTAATTTTGTTCCATTGCTTGGTTCAGTAGAATTGCTCATTTACATATCAGGTCGAAGGAGCGAATTTAGTGGATTAAAATTTTCCAGTAGGTAAGCGAATAATGTACAAAAATTAAAAGAAAACTGAAATATTAGATTAAGTAATAAACAGATATAATAAAAAAAACTATAACTATACAGCTTAATTTCCCTCGAAGTATCGAAGTATGTAAAAATACACAGGGTGTTCAGTTTAAATATCAATGGTTGGGATCATTTCCATCTAAATCGGAAGTGACTAAGGACATGTTTTTATATCTTTATATAAGGTTATATAGGTTAATACTAACTAGTGATTCAACAAGACTTATTGGAACTAATACATTTAAGCCCTGTTACTTATTTCTGTTTGTAAATCCTTTCAACTCCTATTGCTAGTTGTTGATATTGTTTTCTTTTCTGTATATTTTTTAGCTATGTTTTGGTCACATGGTATTACCACATCAAAGTAGTTCATTTTTATTTCATCCTGGAGTTATATCTGGTCTATTATGAACTACGGTTTTATTAATTTGTATAGTTAAGTCCCAGTATAATTTATAATATTTGTTTTCTATTGGTGGCGACTATTGGTAGCACGCTTTGTTTATTACTATTATTATTATTATTATTATTATTATTATTATTATTATTATTATTATTATAAAAATATCATATAGTATATTAATAATATATGTTCTCAATTATTATTATTATTATAATTACTATATCTTTAAATGCAGATTTTGGCCCTAAACCAAATGAACTTATACCTATTTGAGAATTTTGGTTAGAGCATATTATGGAACATTGAAAATATAGCAAATTCTGTACATTGCAATAAAGATACTGTTTGTAAACGTGAAATACACAGTTCGCATTCATGGAACATAAACAGACATTTAATATTTAAGATATGCTTTTAATTAAAAACTAAATAATTTACTATCCGAGATGCATCACACAGAGCTCTTATATAAAGTAAGGTGCATAATTTTTCAATTATGACTGACCTCGAGAGCTTGTTCCACAGTTTATAAACGTAAAGTGTGTCAGAACTGTAAAGGTCAGAGATGCATCGTATTTTTTTATAATAATTGATATCAAGCGGTCTGAATCATATTAGTCATCGTGATGGAACATAGGAGCTTTTGTAAGTATTAATTTACTTGGATAGTCATCCACTTGTCAATCGGTCTAATATGCTAGTGTTTTAAAAAACAAAACTTGAGTTGTTCTTTTGGTATAAAATAATCAAGAGCTAAAAAATGAAAAGGTAAAAGAAAAGTAACAAAAAAGAATCTGGAAAGAACCCAATCAAAACCTGCATTGAAATATACAAAATATATTCCCACTTAGGTAATTCCGGATATATTTGAATCCAGCGATATTAGTAATATTCCAATTTTTGACAGTTGAAATGATAAATATTTATGAATACAGTTCCTTAAAAACCTAAATATCAGCAGATAAACTATTAATTCTTCCATCCCCAACATTAAGTACTATTTATGTCTGCTAAAGAAAAAAAAAACCATCAAGCTGGTAAAAACCTAATTTAGATGCATATATAAATTCGATAAGAAATACAATAAAATGTCATATTGCATGATATATTATCGATCTCATTTTTTGAGACAAATTAATTTGTAAAAACTAAAAGTTGCTATCGTCTCCTATTTTGAAGCTATACTTTTGAACAAAAGTTCGATTTCAAAGCTTTTCGATTTCGAATTAATCAATCTAATGTAAACGGTTTTCAGGCACTTTTTCATAGAACACAATGGCGTAGCCTAAATTTTAATAGGTTGATAAAATTTAGAGTTGTTATGACGTACCCAGAGTTGTATTTTTAAATGGAATACCCCATGTAATTTTAAGATTGCGCAAACTGCTCACAATTTTCGTTCCAGAGGCATATAACACTCTATAGGTACTTTATTTCACCACAGCCGGTTCGTTCCTGATTGAAACGTTATTTTAAGCTAAATCATACTATCTTTTGTTTCCAAAAATAAGTTTAGCATATTTTATATAATTGAAAAACAATCTAATATAAAACAAAGAAAAATATCTAATGTTATAGAACATAGCCATAGCCAACAATGATTTCCATTTAGAAAAATATGATTTTGCGTGCTATCTCTAAAATAATTGATCCAAAAACTGATCAACAATTAAAAATATCAAACAAAATGATCGCCTTTTTACTTGAAAATAAATTAGGTATTAAATTTCTGATTTAAGTAAAAACGAGAGTATATCATTTAATTTTTTCTGTGGCCAATAATTTCCGAGATAGTCTGTACAATACCATCAAATTTGTCTCGATCTGTACAGTGTAGGTACAGTATTCTAAAAAAAGTGATGATTAGATTCGATGCATGTATTACTTATAAAAGTGTTGTAAAAGTTTCAAGGAATCTGTGGGTCGTGCCAAAGAATTATTTATAATGTAGTTTTTAGTCTTTTTTATAATATTCCTGAAACCTCAGATGTAATTGGAATTATTTATAAACGTTGATATTTAAGAATTGGAAAAATAATATTGTTTTACCTGTAAATAAGGCTACTGAATACTTATAGAGATGGATCACATTACATAAGACATTTTTGTGATTCATTTATTTATTTCAATTAAATCGAACGATTCCAATCCACTTTCTGACCAAGGTTGTTATGTTACTCATATAAAGAACTAATTGAGTAATTCAAAATTACAGATCAGAAAATGCAGTTTCTAAGAAGTTATAAATAAAGCTGGAACAATATTCCAACAGCATGGAATATTATTTTAGCGATGATGGACGATGTATTAAAAAGTACAGATATTAAAATATTACAGATTTCATCGTCAAAGCGCCTTGGTACATCAGAAACAGCGACCTTCATCGAGATCTTCAGATGGACACTGTAGAGCAGACAATTAATAAATTTGCACGGACTCATGAACAACGACTCCATCAACATGTGAACATCGAGGCCATCCAGCTCCTCGACAACACTAACATAGTAAGAAGGCTCAAGAGGGTTAAGCCCTTTGAGTTAGTGAAGTGATTATGTCAGTATAAAAACACAGCATTGTGCGGTTAGTGTTACACGTTAGTGTTAGTGTAATTAAGTTACCAGACTCTAAGGTACACTAGTGAGTAAGACCTTAGCTCTAAAATTTTCAACTTTAGTTAAATTAGGATAGAACGAAATTACTCATTGATCTCCCTTTGATCAGATTGTAATAGCAGCAAAATAACCTTCAAGGGGTATTTTCTATATATATATATATATATAAAAAAAAAAAAAAGATATTAAAAAAGTTTATATAATATATACCAAATTACCCGAAACATGCCGAGTTATCTGGATTTCAATATCGCACAGTCCGATGATATGGGTCAAATTTAATCTAAACTATATTAATTTAAAATCTAGATGATTATAGTAGCAAAAATTATTTTGCTGTTCGATAGTTAGGCAGCGACAAACCTCTAGCATATCATATTCATAAGGTCCATATCAAAATATCTGTCCTACAGCATTTTATCGCATTGGCAGAGAAATACTTTCCAAAAAGGAAAATGCTTATTTTTTGCATCAATATGTGTACATATTTGTATTAAATTAAACTATAATTTAAATATACCTACATATTAGTAAAATGGACTACTATAAAGTGATCAATAGTATAAATATTACATAGGTTGCATGTATAGCATTTCGCAACAGCTTGTAAGACAGAAATAGGATAAAATAAAATATTTATGCAAGGACATAGAAATGCAAAAGCTAAAACTGAATTTAGATCATTTGAATATTTAAATTCCAAAGAACTTCTAACATCTGAAGAAGTTATCTATACTATAACTCATTCTAACTTTTCTGGCATAAACTTTTGAAAGTTTAATAACAAATTTTCCATATGTCAATAATTACGTAATTTTTATATAATATTAAAACCTTTGGCAATAGTGGTGGTTTACATCATATATGGTCACGAGCAAATCCACTTCACTTGGAATAAATGTTTACAGTGTCTAAATATTGTGAAGTAATCCCGAAAGCCTTTCTTCAAGGCAGTGAATACTAATGTTAATAAACGCTACAGGTTTCAGAACTACAACAACATTTTCAGATTTGTGTTACTTATTTTAAAAATATCTTGAATGCATCAAAGTTATTTTAATATTTAATTTATTTAATTTATAAAAACGTTAAAAATCGTAGCGCGAGCCGGTGACTCAGGGTTTACTGTCTCGATCGCTCAACCCATAGGTTATGGGTTACAATCCGCATTCCATCAGACAATTTTTAATGAAATTGTCTACTCCTAGATTAAAGCTTGTTCGCAGTGATGTGGGTTGGCAACGATCCTGGACATGGTTTAGGATGGGAAGAATGTCAGCTTGGTGTTAATGTTTGAGATTAAAATCAGTTGATGTTTGGCTGTCCCTCTAGCTAATGAGGTTTTCCAGGTTTCTCTCATTCTAGCAGTGAATGGTAATTAGGACTTGCCAACCTAAGCTGTTCTCAAAGCGCAATTGCTGCCACTCTTCCATACAAGTATCAGACTTGCGAGCTAATACTTGCGATTAGAATGAGGGGTAGAGATATTATTATTTTCCTTTTTTTTGTTTTCTGTTAAGACCAAGTCGACCGGTTCCCTGGCTCCGATTGTTAGGGTCGGTCGCTGGTGATTATTAGTAGCTATTCCCCACGTCCATGGGAGTCCGAGAATCGTGTGCCCTGAGTAGACGTAATGAGCCCATAATAACCGCCTTCTGCATTCTTCCGGCATTATTATCATTATCATTATCATTATCATTATCATTATCATTATCATTATCATTATCATTATCATTATCATTATCATTATCATTATCATTATCATTATCAGTATCAGTATCAGTATCAGTATCAGTATCAGTATCAGTATCAGAATCAGAATCAGAATCAGAATCAGAATCAGAATCAGAATCAGAATCAGAATCAGAATCAGTATCAGTATCAGTATCAGTATCAGTATCAGTATCAGTATCAGTATCAGTATCAGTATCAGTATCAGTATCAGTATCATTATCATTATCATTATCATTATCATTATCATTATTATTAAGCTGTGGGATATGAGGGTAAATTGTGCTATGCAACCATTTATATTTTTCAGAAAAAATTGAGTGCTTTTTATCAACTAAATTCTGTTAAATTTGAGATAGGTATCTGCACTATTACGAGATACTTTGTACAAACATCAACAGGCCACCCTGTACACATTCATATGCATGACAAGTTTCAGACAGAGTTGCTTATATTTAGTTTGTTAGAATTATTCCCTAATTTAATTAGGTTAAACTGAGCAGCTTTTGGGAAATCTCCGGATACATATGAAGGATAGTGGTATTGCTTTCTTTGATTATGTAAACGTTGAACTTATTACAAAGTCAATTACCGAAACACGAGAGAATTAGTAACGGTTGCAATTTAATCGGGATCTATATCCCGATTAAAGTGTATCCCAGTGGTCACACTTGTGTGTGAATACTGGGAGACTCTGGTTTCCTTTTCAATTTTATATAATTATTTTTTTTCGTTTTTCCGTTCGAATATTAATTTGATTTAATATATATAGACAATATTTTTAGACTATATGTAGAAAGAAAATTTTCTAGATACTCATATTTCTTTTCAGGTCATTTAGGTCTGTCTAATATATGTGGTGTTAATATTTTTAATCTACGATGGTGGGATATAACCTATTAATCGCACTTAATTGAGTTTCATTATGTCTTTTATAATAGCATTCAGTGTCATTTCAGGAAAATTTTTAAGAAAAATAAAGCGTAATCATATTTTTTATTATTATCGACATAAATAACTAAAACAATTTGAATGGTAAACACAAATAACAAAAAATATAGGTATATGTTACAAACATATAGTGCAAAATATTTGCAGTTTGTCCATATTTGTTTACAATTCCTTCGTTTATATTTTGAATCGCCAATGAACGCTGTTTATACGAGCTTTACAATCCTTTAATTAAACAAATTACTTATACTGGCTGTTTGTTATCCATATAATCCAATATTTCAAATGTTAATTTTTATACCATTATATATTATCATTCCAGAATTATGTTAGGGGAATGGAGCGTGGGAATGATTTGCGTTTACCGCAAAGTGAGTGTACGAGTTCTACAAGCATTCTTATTTCAGTTTATACATTTTCCCAAAACGTGTTCACACAGTATTCACGTCATGGTTCATGAATTAATGGAATAAATTTACTGGGTAGATAAATGTACACATTATTTTACATACTATTTGCATTTACTCTCTTCTATTGTCTAAATTGTTAATAAATAGGTGACATAAATAAGTACATTTCACAATCTTAAGATTAAAATTATTTATTATTAATTCATGGAAAGGCAACGAAATTTTTAAGCAAGATACAAAATAGCTTGAGATAATTTAATATCTTCAATGTTGAAGTCGAATTTACGCCTGTGTTTTTTTAAGCATATTTTACAGACAAATATTCAATAGGTAGTAAGTTAATCAAATTTACTAGTAAATGCAAAATATAATATAAAGTAAGTTTAGTCATAGTTTGAATTCTTTCTTCAAATTATGAAAGCGCTTGTTGCATTAAAAAATATATTGTTTAAGCTTCAGTTAATTATTAATTAATATCTCATTTACTAATACCGATAAATGTGTCACTGTAAATTGGTGTAAAAAACTCATGATTGAAATAATAGTATTGTGTGTTACACAAGGTTAGATATTTGGTCACATTTAGTCAGACGTTATGAGATTGGTAATTTTAGTAATTAGCAATAAGAGTTATTTAATATTTTTAGTTATATTGATTCAATTTGTACGTGTAACACTCAAAACGGAATCAAGACAAATTAGTGTGTGAATCCAAAAGTGAATCAAAATAACTAAAAATATCTATAACACCTGTTGTTTATTTTGACAACAATGTTGTCAAAACACAGTTCACATTAAATTGAACTTTAATAATTTCCTTATATAATTAAGAAAAATAATTATTTTATTTCATAATATAATATATAATTGTTGACCAAAATAACAGTTTCTCTAGGATGGGTGCAGATCGGAAATTGTAATACAAGTGAGGAAAAGTATCATTTAAAAACAATAAACTTAAAAGTGCGTTATTAATACCAGTTTTGCCGTTTAGCCTTTTACGCTTATTTTACACATTACCGTTCTCCAACACCACACTGTACCTACTACCGGGATATTAAAAATTATCTTGGTCAAGGGTGGTTGTGGAATGTAAAACGTGTGTCTTACTTTAAATTTGAAATAATTATGTCACTGTCACACTGACATCATCAATAACCTACAAATTTCATACCTATTTATTTCAGTGGTAAAACAATAATGAACTACAAATTATGAAATAACGGTTTTAGTAACAAGAAAAACTAAATTACAGTAATTGTTGGAAATGTCCCCCGTTTTGTTCGATGCACAAGTTGACGCGCCTCCTCATGCTGTGAAAAGCGTTTTGCAGCATTTCTGGCGTTATGGTTGCACATTGCTGAACAATTCTTTGTTGCAGTTCTTGCAAATTATTTACCGGAGTTGCGAAAATCTTGTTTTTTAAGTAAGGCAATATAAAATAGTCCATAATTGTCAAACAAGGTGATCTCGGAGGAAACTCAACTTCTGTATGCAAACTTATCAGCCGGTCATCAAAAAACTCGCGGAGGAAAGCAATATTTTCTCGTGTAGTATGTGCTGTTGCACCGTCATGCTGGAAATAACTGTACCGAAGTTCATCATCGTTTAACTGTTGCACAAATTCAGGCAAAAAGTTGTGTCTGTAGCTTTCTGCGTTGACGGTGAAATCGAAAAAAATTGGCCCAATTATTCTTCTGCGAGAAACTGCCATCCAAACACCAATTTTTTGAGCATGTAGTGGCGATTCAGTAAAAACATGAGGGTTATCATTGGTCCACATTCGCATATTTTGAGAATTGATGTATCCCGAAAGGTGGAACCACGCTTCGTCAAAAAAAAAAGTTAAGTCCAGAAGATCGTCATTCATTAAATTATTGACAAACCAATGGCAGTAAGCAATGCGTCTGGGGTGGTCTGCGGGCAGAAGAGCTTGATGTGCTTGCATCTTATATGGATGCATGTTCAAGTCTTTCTTTAAAATCTTATGACATGTTCCATAAGAAAGTCCAATTTCCTGAGAAAGACGTTTCAAAGGTTTTGCAGGCTCCTCTTCCATACGTTGACGAACGTCATTGACAACTTCTTCTGTACGAACTCTTGGTCTACCAGCACCTTTTTTATGAGTCACACAACCAGTTTCGCGAAACACTTCAACACAATTTGTAAGGCACGCATAAAAATTGTCCGGTAATATTGCCACGTTTGGGAAGTGCTCTCGAAAATTGTCCAAACACACACGTTGACTGTATTGCCAATTTCCTTTAACTAGCGCACCCGTTCGAAAATAGGCTTCAATCATGAAAATGTTGTGCTGTGTGGTAAGAGGCATGATTCAAAAACTGGATTAGAAAATTTCAGCACAATGACTTGACAGATTCTGACACAACAAAACATATTCAAAAATTTAAAGTAAGACACACGTTTTACATTCCGAAACCACCCTTGACCAAGATAATTTTTGATATCTCGGTATTATACATATACAGTTTTAAAAGTTTGAAACTACTCTATTTTCTGTCAATATATAATAATATATGCATTTGATGTTGGAGACGTAATTTTCAAATTAATGTTTATGTTTACAAATAAATCAATGTAGTCATTTTATATGTGATTCACGTTTCCATAACAACAACATTACTTTTTTTTCTAGTGATGCAAGTGGTTTACCTTCTTTTCTTTCATGATTTGTGAGGCAAACATCTAGTTTCTTCTAAATTCAGTAAGGGAACTTCATTTTTATACAGAATGAAATAAATCCTTAACTAATTTTTATGCAAATTAAAATTTTTGTTAAGAAAGCAATTATTATACACTGCTTTTAAGGAATATATTAGATGAAAGTAGCCTAATTTTGGATAAGTTTTCTAAATCAGCCATATAATACGTAATTAAACATCATTTACCAAAACTTTAGTATGACCTCATTTATTGTAATGTATTTTCACAAAATTTTTGCATTGAGTATGAAAATTTAAGTAGATATGGAAAATAAAAATAAAAACTAAAAAATGGCGAAGTCGCCAGTTAAAAAATGGTATTCTATTTTCGGATAAGTAGGTATCTGAAATTATTTCTTTTTTTTTCTAACAGCATCTATTGTCCGTTTCATGTTAACGGGAACACACTGTTTCCTTTTGCCACGCACTTTGAGCATCTTTCTCTATGTAATAAAATTTTATAATTAAAAAAGTTTTAGATTTCCTAATTTCGGATACCTATTTGATGCCTAATTTCAGATATCTGAAATCGGGTGCATTTTAGTATCCGAAATTAGAAGCAAATCTAGTTTTAACTTAAATTACTTTTTTTGTCAAAACTATGGGTAAAAATAACTTTTCTTTATAAACATAAAACTATTATATCCAATTCTTACTGAGCAATCTATCTATAGTTTTAAAATGAGAATAAATATCAAAAACACCGCACTCAAAATATCACACATAAAAATCTGATATTCCGCTGCGCAAAAGAAATTGACAGTTCACCTATCGGGCGTAAGTACAACTAGGTATTTATCATATCATATTATTAATATGCAACCAAACACGCACAACAGTAATAATTGCCTTTATAACATACCGATACTTTGTAGAATTATGGCTGTCCGAAAATAGAACCTGTCCGGAATTAGCCTAGTTTCCTCTATATTTTTTCTATTACACATACATCGATCATCGTACATGGGGTGTACCTTAAGTACATTAAAATGTTATATGATGATATACCTTATACAATATTAAAAGAACATTTCAAATAAACAATCAAAAAATTCCTCCATATACAAATACAAGTGCAGAAACGTTGACAAAAGTAATTGACAAATAAAGTTGAGTAAAGCAGTTGTGTATATCAAATTTCGCACAATCTCTGATCTCTGGTATAATATAGTACAAGATATTATAACATATACGTCTTATATTCTATAAGATATTTACATGAAACTTTACAATGAAAATAAAATTATATCTTAAAATAAGTCATTAATTATAGACAAAATGCCTTCAATTTGTTTGGTGCCTCTCACATGCTCCGAATAAATTCTCTAATAATGTATTCCACCGTTTTTGAAAATATATTTGTTAAACTAGCAGGCGTTGCTTGTTATGTCCTATCGTTTTGAAGATGTATTTTGCTTAGGGACGGCCGGTTTCATAATTAAAGTTAAAGTACCTTTAGCTTTTAACTTAAAGTTACCTTTAAATACCTTGGATACTATTAATGTGTATCCATGGTATTTAAAAGTCACATCGGCTAAAGTTTATTTAGATTTGATTATGAAACCGGCAAGTTCTACATTAGACAAAGTCACTTTTCGAATTTTCCATTCATTATCTTCAAAAGAAAATAGATTTTAGACATCTCCGCTATATAAACTATTACAATTCTCTCTTGAAATATTTGATGAACCTAGTTCAGTTAAATACTCTATATGAGTTTTGAGATTATTGATTGAGTATTGAGATTATTGATTCGCTGCTAGGCTTCGGTTTTATTAGAGCCTGTCTTATATTACTATTATAATATACTTTTTAAAGCACGTCTTTTTTACTATTAGAGATAGGCTTTTACCCTACAATAGTGTATCAGAGAACGTTTTTTATAAATCTATGAAATACAGGGTATCCGGAAATAATGTGCTAAAAATTTTATCCGGACTTGTTTTCTAAAGCCTGCCATGGAAAGAAAAGCTATGTTTCTATGGAAACCAAGATACCTCATGGAAATAATTTTGAGAGATTTAATTTTATGTGAATTTCAAGGAATTCTAGCTCCGTTATTTGTGAGGTTTCGAAAATCTATTACAGGAACTTGGGACATTAATTTTTCTTACAGAATCACACCCAGAATTTTTTGCGCATCATTTCCGGACGCCCTGTATACAGGACTTTCCTTGAAAAACAAATAAGAACCCCATTTTTATTCCAATTTTTTTATATAATAAAATATGTATATGATACCTACATCTGCCATTACTAAAAACAGTAAACAGTAAATTCATGTTTATATGTTTAATAATATTCATTTCATTGCTCTCCCGTGAGATAAAATTCTCGCCGAATATACACGTAAACAAAATCCTATTCGAATTTTTACGACGTGGCTTAACCATATCCTACATAGTATATTTAACGTATAACACAATGTTATGCGGTACATCCACATTGGTCTGATGGCTGGAATTTGCAGAGCGTAACGTTACACGGCGGGCACTAATTCCATGATGAAAGAGAAAGAGGGACAAAGGTCAATGGCGTAGGCACCAGAGAATGTTCGCTACAGAATAATAATTGTTTTTTTATTATTGTTGTTATTGCTCAGAGGCAGTTATAACATAACTAAGTTTTAATTCTATAATTTCTTTGCATTGTGGGAGAGTAGCGAGACGTTGGTTTTATGCTGTTTTATAGAACAGATAAATGGAAAGTTGATTTAAAGTTTTCTTCACCTACAATTCGCGCAATTAAAATATAGTAAATAACCAAAGATTGTTGAAACAACGTTGTGAGGATCTTCGGAAAATACGTATTGGAAAATATTATAGCTATACTGATTTATCATGTAATGTGTAAGTTGTATTACGTAATTTGTTCAAAGTTACAATTAAAATATTGCCGTAGAAACTGTTTTTTTTTTCATTAACTCGGTTTAGTGTTTGTAAAAGTAATATTGTGTTTGGCTGGGGGTGACCAATACGATGAACTGAACTGTTGAACCATCTAACGATCTTCATTATGTCTACTGTTATTGTCTTATCATTATAAAAGGTTCTCAAAATTTGCGTTTTCATTTCTATACCTCGTATTTGGTAGAATAACTGATTACCATATCATTACGTAATTGTATAAGAATACTATATATTTTTTTAAGAATAGTTTCATAAAATTTAAATTTATTTACGATGTACTTTGTTCATTGGCGGAGCAAAATGGTTTTTATGGTCACGCGTGATAATAAAAACGTGACTCGTGACGTTTGAAAGCTGAATCTTATTGGTGGGGGGGGGACCGTGACCTGTCTCCAAAAGGAAAGTGGAGGGGATGGGCTTAATCTACCCTATAGCTACTAGTGTCAAATAGTTTTTATTTTTATATTTAATTTATTAGTGTTCTATTTAGCATTGCATATAATTATATGCAACGCGATATTAAATTTAATTCGACTAATCCAGAACCAAATATATTTCTGTTGGAATAATATTTTAGTAATGGCCAATCTGAATTTTCAAATTGCTCGTCAGATAGTTTATTTTGAGGCCATAATGTTAGTAATTCAAATTCGCAGGCGAAACTGTCATTTATTGATCAAACGTTATTAATATTTACATATTAGTTACAGAGTTACAGTTTTCACGTTCAACTGTTTCTGTATTTAGTTATATATAGTGTTTCCAGTAATGCAGTTTGGTTTGCAATTTGCTGTTTGATTAGGTAACTTTTAATTGACTTCATGTGAAAATAAAAAATATTTAAAATGAAATACGTTTCATCGACCACAATATACACTTGGTCATCATATAAGCATTCTAACTAAATAACATTAATATATCCCACAAGGCGGAACCGAAAACTGAAAAATTTCTTTATGGCAAATTTACTTTTATCATACACTGTTTTGGCATGAAGGACTAAACTTTAAATCATCAAAATGTTGTATAAACACCTGGTAAATTAGTTTATTTTATATATTTTGATGTTATTTGAGTTATGAGCAACGCGAACGTATTTTTGCCAATCTAACAGAAAAACAAATAAAAAACTGATTCAGTTTTCAACTAAACAGTGAAACTCTACATTTATTTCGTTGTAAATTTTGCCAGTTTGTAGCCGTCAAAAATAAAAGTTTCCAAGCTAACATAAGGATTTTTGCACAATGTAGATATATATACATATAGCTTGGAGATTTTCATATGTGACGATATAAGAAAGTTTTTGTATATTAAACATCTATGATATATCTATCTTAATAATTATTTAGTAAATATCTTAAAGTTCGCTTGCTTGAATAACCATGTATTTATCACCAAAAGCAGTTTCATCGTCAAACAACTATTTACTTTAAAATTAGAAAAAAAATGTACATTTTTTAATTCATATGGAATAAATTAGGAGATTAACAGAAACGGAAATGGCCACGGACAGACGAAGAGTTGTATAAGTAATCTGATTACGACATCGGATTGAGGATGGCAATGAAGATGTGTTTACAGATTTTCGATAATTTTCAAATAAGGCTAGAAAAATAAATTAGATTTTTCAAAATTTCCGTTTTTTCCGAATATTTCAAAAACGATGTCAAATATTCTTGACTTCTTGGTACCATATTTTTGGTCTCCTCATTACGCGCCTATTTTCTAATTTAACCAAATTTGTATCTCTTATAATAAGCAAGATACCCATGGTCCTTTTAAGTGGCCCACCATGGTTCTTTTATATGTTCAAGTAATTAAAATAATGTTTGCTAAAGAAATTTCTATTTTTACAAGAATCGAGATAAAACAGAATAATATCTTATATCTAGTAAGTATAGATAGTAGATTTTTTTTTGGCAACCGTTAGAATTATCGCGGTTATTTTTTACGGAAAATATTTTCCAGGTGAGATTTTCCGGAAATACCGGAATTTGACTTTACCTTTTGTATTCTCAATTGAATGCCCAACATTGTATTATTGTTTTTATTACTGTGCTTTTATTACTTTTTATTACTGTTACTGGAATCTGTATTTAATTTTAAGTTACATTTGTTGAAGGGTCTCTATGGCTCGATTTGATAGTGGCGCTACGGGCAAAATAAAAAAAATTCAGAATATTTCACAGTAAACTTGTAATTAGCCGTATTTTATTTCTAGATGAAAACAGCATCTAAACATAAGCATCTATTTTTTTATTCAGGAACTGCTTCTGCCTGGAAAATATTTTCCGTAAATAGATCCCATCACTGAATGCAATAATTTTCCATCCTCGAGATGGAAAATTATTGCATTTAAATTTGACCAACCTAATGGTTGGTCAAAAAGATCACCCTATTAAGGAGCACTTTTAATTCAATATTTGAATGTGGTGGAATTCATTAACGAATTTGGATTGGTTTGATTTCAAAATTCTAGATTCTGATTGGTCTGATGGTCTGGACCCATCCCACCAAAATATATTAGGACTATAAGAAAGCAGGCATAAAATATATAACACAGTTAGCTCACAAAAAATCAAAGAATTTTACTTACCATTGGCTTGAAAGCAAATTCATCAGCCTGTGAAACTTAATAGCTATTAGAACGCTATTTGATATCCTAGTTATTATTTCCCAAAAGCAGTTAGTGTTTTACATTACACCTCATTTGTTAAATATTAATGAATGCTATAGTCGTAGTCATAAGACGTAATACAATATTGACCCCTGACCAAGCATGAAGATTTGAAATAATAGCATATTGTATTATTAGGATACAAGTGATATTTTTTCTGACGAGGAGTTGTTACGAGCGAATACAAATCTGCGAGTCGAAAGTCGAAAACATCACTTTTTATCAGCACTTTTTTAAGCATGGATACTCTGAAATCTACCTATTTTGCATTGTTCCATTCGCACATCTCTTACGCTGTAATATTATGGGGAAACTCATCATATGCTCAAAGAGCGTTTGTGGTACAAAAAAAAGTAATTCGTATAATTACTGGTGCTGATATTAATGAACACTGTCAGCCTCTATTTATTAGTTTAGGTATAATGCCACTGCCAACATTATATATTTACCACACTCTAATAGAAGTGCATAAAAATCTTAATAATTATAGAACCCAGTCAGACTTTCATAATTATTCTACAAGAGGTAGTAACTTGTTAAGAACACGTTGTTTCAGACTGGCAAAATCTCAAAGAAATTCCTTAAATATTCATATTTACAATGGGGTCCCAGCCACTATAAAGTCCCTTGACCTCAGACTATTTAAAAACAAAATTAAGAGTTTTTTATTGAGATACTGTTTCTATTCTTTAAACGACTTTTTGCGAATTGCAGACACCATGTCTTGACCGATACCGTGTGTTGGTGTGGAAAATGTAAATGTATGTTTACATTTTGCTATTATTTACATTGTTATTTATGTAACTAGACTTAACATATCTAAGTAATATGTACATCTTATCATATTTGCTTGTTATATGGCAAATATCATTTGTTCTCTCTTTGACTTGCTACAAATGTACCATTGTATATCTTACGTAGTCAAATAAACATGAGCATGAGTATGAGTATCCGAATAATACATACTATTTTGCTCCAATCATCTGAGATGGATAATTTTTCATTATTTTAATGTTCTTTACAAACATCTAATATTAATTTCAAAGCGGCATTCAAATAAATGTCAGTGTAGTCATGACATTTTCTTGGCCGTCTATAAATGAGTCATTATGAATCGCAATTGCATATCGAAAAGAAACCCTTTTCGACACTCAACTTTTTGTTTTTAAATGTCGGTAGCAACAAATTTACATCCTTTATTTTGTATGGTGTGCTAAAGTTGCTATAGTAATGACATACACATGGTATATAAATCATAACCTAACTAAATTTTCAAGCAAAGTTGATAAACGTCAAAGACACCAACTGTTCCAGAATGTATATATAGAAATCCCTATACGGAAATTCAGTTTTCTGATGATTTTTCTTTGCTTTCATAGGTTTAAAACGTGCAAAATCAAAAAAATAGTATCAACAACGTATTTCATTAGGCGTTTATCGTACTTGTCCTTTAGAAAACGTGTCGCTGCGTGCAATAAAAGTGCTCCTTATGATACTCGTTTACTATACTCATCCGGCGGATTTAAAATTGTTGCCTAGCAATCCATTCATTTTCATCCTAGTAATGAAAACGATAACTTTAATACTAGATATGGGTATCAAAAGAAGCGTCTTTGAAGACGGTTGGAGAAAAAGTGTTACATGCACCAGACGTTGGGATTTTATTATTAGCCTTTGCTTCATCAAATAGGCTAGGTAACTTCACTAAATACTAACAGTAATACATTTTAGCAAAGACGAGCATATTTTCGTAAATTTGCTATTCATTCGGTATTACCACAATAATACATAAACATTCGTAGGTCAAGCCGATTCCGAGGATAGGCTGCGGCTACTTTTCATATGAACTTCAAAACAATAAATGTTCTAAGAACTGGGTTTTGAACTAACTAATAATATCTATAATGCAACATGGAAACCTAAAAATATAATTTTTGAACACTATTTTGTCGGTTTTGGGTTTGGGATAAAATATTAGGGGAGACCGGGGCTAGTTGGCTACAGGGGCAAGTTGGCACAATGCTTATATCTGCGATTGGTGTGGATGTGTAAACGCAAATACCATTAAAATATAAAATCGACAACTCTCGACAACCATGTAAAACGTTGCGCGCGCAAAGTCACGCAGTGAACACCTGTTAGTTGTGTTCGTTTGTTTTGAATACCAGTAAGTAAATTTTTGTCCGTTATAGATTTATGGATAATCTGTTTAATATAACGTATTAACTTGATTTTTTCACCACAATTCGTTGCTAGATGGCTAGTTGACATACTATGCTAGGTAAAGTTATCAAATTATTGTTTGTTTTTTGTAAAAAATATGTGTTGTTATAAAACCTGTGTCGGGGCAGGTTGGCACATTGGTCTCGGGGCACGTTGACACAGTGTGCTAACTAACCCCGGATTTAAAAATAAAACTAACAAAATTAAAATTAATAAAAAAAACAGTTTTAGACATGAGAACTTACAAAAAAAAAGACTGTAAGGGGTACAACATCCACTGATGTAATTGCAAGAGCTGTAGAAATGGTAAAGAATGAGGGCAGGTCAATACAAAGTGTTGCCAAAGACTTCGACATAGCATTTAGAACTATACCCAAATATTGCCATAAAGCAAACCATTCGCCAATTGAAAAAGTTGGTTACACCCGACATAGATCCTCCAGAACCCAGTTTACCTCAAGGTAGAAATACTAATACTACACCACCACCTACACCGGAAGACATACGTCCATTCCCAAAAGCGCCACCAAGAAAAACTGGCACTTCGCGGCGAAAAAGAAGGTCCACAGCTATTCTTACGGAGAAAAAGGAAAAATAAAGTGAAATAAGAAAATCAGGACCATTATACATGTTTGTGCAGATGAATCTTATTCTGATGAAGAGGAGGAAACTTTTTGCTTGGTCTACATGGGCAGTGTTACCAGTGAACCAGGGGAAAAATGGGTTCAGTGTGTGTCATGCCATATGTGGTTTCATGAGGGATGCACTAACAAAGAGCCGCCATACATAATATGCTAAAATTGTGTCTCGGATGATTCTGACTAACTATTACATAACTGTAAGCTTTATTCCATTTTCTGTTTTATAGTTTTAGACGTTTTTCTAATCTATTTTATTTTGTATTCTCTTAGTAGGTAATAAATTTTAAAAACTATAAAAACACTTGTTTTTCTGTATATAACTTAGATATGCCAACTAACCCCAGTTAGTGTGCCAACCTACCCCCCAAGTTGGGGTATGTTGACACACTTAAACTGATCTTTTTAAAAAATTGTAATTATTTTACATTTTTTTATAAAGACACTTTAAATATCCTAAAGTGTAGGGAAATTTTTCAAATCTGTTCTAAATATTTTGTAATTCAGTTCAATTGTCTGTAGTGCTAAATAAAAAATAAAGTATGAAATGTGTGCCAACTAGCCCCGGTCTCTCCTACTCTTGTACCCCCATAGATACAACAATAATTAAAATAAACATACTGACAATTAACATTAATTTTTACGGAATTTAAAAGAAAATCTGAATTTACTAATTCAACACAATATACCCAATAACACTGCACATAACGAACGTGTTTTTTTTTCAGCGCGATCAACGGGATAGGAGAATGCATTTCAGAGTCGACGTCAATCTGTTGGGTCGTTGGTCGAAATTGGAGGAAAAGTTACATGTTCGATTAAATATTATTTAGAATGAATCAAGCATATATTTTAATTTATGAGTAACAAGAATAATTATTTACCTATTGGCAGAAAGAAGCGTTGGAGCAGTCATGTACCAAATGAAACCTCATTGCTTATTGCAACTATAATAATAATACATAGAAATCAATTACATAGAAATTAATATTCAATGAGAGAGAGATGAAACCTACGTATGGAGAAGATAATACATTTGACAGCCATGACATTAGCTGTATTTTCGTTTTTGATCGTATAGAGGAAGTCTCCCACTATATTCAAGGGTTGGTTCCTGATGTCCTTATAACACCCTCTAGATTTATTTTCCATGAAATATACATGAACATTCTAGATTATATACTAATACATGTGTATATTTCCCAGGTTTCCTATCTTTATTTATATCATTTCCTAGTTTCTTTGTTAAGGATTGTTGTCACGTGTTAGCGCAACCATTAGCCACATTGTTTAATCTGCTACTTAAACAGGGCAGTTTTCCTGATGTTTGGAAAGTAGCAAGTGTCTGTCCCATTCTTAAGAATGGTGATCCAGTTGATATAACTAACTATAGACCCATCACTTTATTGTGCAATTTTGCGAAGGTTTTTGAGATGTCCCTATACAGTCGAATTTATCCTCTTTTTAAAAATATTATATCACCTGTACAGCATGGTTTCATGGAAAAAAGATCAACTAACACAAATCTTGTTTGCTTTAACCAGTTTATTTCTAATGTCATTGATCATCACGGTCAGGTGGATGTATTGTATACCGATTTCTCGAAGGCCTTCGATAAAATTGATCATAACATACTTTTGCATAAACTTAAGAATTACAGATTTTGCGATAACTTACTAAAGCTCTTTTCGTCTTATTTATCATGTCGTTTCCATTATGTCACATATAGTGGATACAACTCGAGTCACTACCTTATTACTTCTGGAGTACCTCAGGGCTCTAATTTGGGTCCTCTACTATTCTCTATTTTTATTAACGACATTACTACTCTTCTCAATTGCAATCAGTTAATCTATGCGGACGACTTAAAACTGTATTTTTCTATATCGAGTATAGATGATTGTGCTTTTCTTCAAAATGATTTGAATGCGGTTGCGAGATGGTGTGATCTGAATAACTTACATTTAAATATGTCGAAGTGTAAAGTAATTTCTTTTACACGTAAATTGAATCCTATACTTTTCAACTATGAAATTAACTCAGACTTCTTGATACGTGCAAAGTCCATCAAGGATTTGGGTGTTTACTTTGACGATAGGTTAACATTTTCGGAGCACATACAACGTATAGTTTCTTCTTCTCTTAGGATGTTAGGTTTTGTGATAAGGCAAGGTCGTGATTTCCTCGGTAATGATGTACTGTTCAGGTTATTTTATGCATATGTCCGCTCCAAGTTAGAGTATTGTTCACTTGTTTGGAATCCTATGTATAATGTTCATATCAATCTCATCGAGTCGGTTCAAAAAAGGTTTTTAAAATTCCTCACGTTTCGTTCAGACAGAAGATATCCTGCAAGAGGCTGCGACTATAAACTTTTGTTAACTCGTTTTAATTTTGACTCACTTAATTAGAAGATACTTCCACAGTCTGAAATTTTTACACGCACTTTTGCATAACCATATCGACTGTCCTGATATATTAAGCCAGTTAAATTTTCTAGCAGTTAGATCAGCCAGTCGTGCTCCACTAACATTTTATTGTTCTGCTGTCGACACTAATTTTGGATTAAAGTCTCCCATTAGCGTTATGACACGTAGCTATAATGGCATTTGTAACTCCTGTGATGTCTTTAACTGTAATGTAAAAAGTTTACATAATGTTTTTAGAAGCGTTAGTCAACTTTAAATTTTGATACTTTAATTAAATCGAATTCGAGCACTTACTTATATATACATGTTTTTTTTTTGTTGTGGTTTAAGTCACACTGTAGGTTTGCATACACGTATTTTTTTTTCACTTTTGATCTTTTCATGTTCTTTTATATTATACTTTGTTCTGTAATTGGTGTTTACACTGTTGGACAAATAAAATTATTATTATTATTATTATTATTATTATCATCACATAATATTGAGGAAAACATGTAAAAGTACTTAATAAATAATTCTAAACTTGTTCATAAGGAGGATCGCCAGACTGAATTTGAGTTAAACAGACTCACTCAATAAAATTAAGATACATTAAGATAAAGTAACCTGAAAGGAATAAAACCCTTATTGACCAACTACACCACGGCACTGTCCCACCACGAAACCAGTCAAGCATTCAAGGTAGTCCACTATCTGTTAGGCACTAAGTGGGTAAACCCACTCTTTCAGCTTCTCTTTAGAAACTGATTGGATTCAAATGCAATATGCGTTAAAATTGTAGAACTAATGGGCGGCTAATATAAGTACATTACATGGGGATTACTTTCTAGGGGATTTGTTTAAAGAGAAAAACAAATAAACAATTAGGAGTTTGAAAGAACCGGATGAAGTATTCATCTAAGTAACCTTCTAATAATAACATTGTAAATGATATACAGTGTGGACAAAAAGTCTGGAACACCTGAAATATCTCGCAAAATACATTTTTTTCGAAAAATCGCTCGAAGGGGTCAAAAGGTATTTTAAATTTGCCGTCTTTTGACATACTTGAATTCTATGTACAGTGGCGTACGTTAAAGGGGTCAAATTAAGCGCCTTTTTTTTTAATGGCAACCTATATTTTTTGTTCAATATAACGAAAGAGCACATTTTTCTGAGTATTGTAGTATAAAAATTTTAATATGTTGCATAAAGAAAGTGTCGAGAAAAATGCAAATAAAGTTTTAATTGTGAAAATTGATTTATATTTTATATTTAACCTAGAAGGCGTTGAAAAAAATTGATTTAATGTCACTTACTTTTATTCTGTCTGTCAGTAAATTTGATACTTCGGTTTCTCTAATCTAATCTAAAAAAAAAGAATCAATAAAAATGTCACTTTCGGAAAAAGATCGAATAGAAATTCTTATGATGTATGGTTATGGAGATAGGTGAAGAACTACAGTGGAAGTTTGTGCCCTCTTTAATGAAGCTCATCCAGATCGCCCGCCTATAGTACGTTCTACAGTTACTAAAATTTTAGGTAAATACAGAGTACTTGGACATGTACGTGACAAACCCAGAACTGGCCGCCAAACAATCAATGCTGACACACAACTTGACATTTTACTAAGAGTTGAAGAAAATCCACATTCTAGTTCCCGGCAGATTGGTTTGGACATGAATTTAAGTCATGCTACAATACTTAATATTTTACATAAACATAAATTTCACCCTTATAAAGTTACATTGTCTCAAGAATTATCAGAAGATGATTTTGATCGAAGGGTACAATTCTGCGAGGAAATGCAATTACGTTGCCACAATAATAACATGTTTGTAAAAAATATTATTTTTTCGGATGAAGCCACATTTTGCCTTAATGGTACTGTTAATAAACAGAACTGTAGGTATTGAGCTTCACAGAATCCCCGATGGATGCAGGAGTTACATACTCAGTATCCAAGAAAAGTAAATGTATGGGCAGGCATAGTCAGAGACAGAATATTGGGCCCTTATTTTTTTGATGAGAACATGACTGGAGAAAGATACTTGCAATTTTTACAACAAGATTTGATTCCAACACTGACAGCTTTATACCCAAATATAAATGACCCAGCCATACCTGACAACAGACTTTGGTATCAACAAAACGGGGCGCCTCCTCATTATGCTCTTGCTGTTCGCAATTATTTGAGTAATATCTTTCCTGAACGATGGGTGGGGCGACGTGGACATATAGAATGGCCGCCTCGTTCCCCGGACCTCACACCCCTCGACTTCTTCTTATGGGGTTATTTAAAAACCAATGTTTACAGCAGTAAACCGGAAAACATAGAAGACCTGAAGGAACGGATTCAGCAAGAAATACACAACATCGAACCGGAAATGCTTGACAGAGTGCAAAAAGAATTTATTTTTAGACTAGGACATTGTCAAATAGTTAATGGGCAACAGTTCGAACATCTTATTAATTAATGATTTTTTTTCTTGTTTCGTTTTATTAAAAAAAAATATTTTCACAATTAAAACTTTATTTGCATTTTTCTCGACACTTTCTTTATGCAACATATTAAAATTTTTATACTACAATACTCAGAAAAATGTGCTCTTTCGTTATATTGAACAAAAAATATAGGTTGCCATTAAAAAAAAGGCGCTTAATTTGACCCCTTTAACGTACGCCACTGTACATAGAATTCAAGTATGTCAAAAGACGGCAAATTTTAAAATACCTTTTGACCCCTTCGAGCGATTTTTCGAAAAAAATGTATTTTGCGAGATATTTCAGGTGTTCCAGACTTTTTGTCCACACTGTATATGTAAAATAATACTATTCGCCTAGAATGTATAGTACATATTAATAAATAATACAATATTATATAATAACTATATCTTATTGAAACTTCAATTCTAACAAAATAAAGTATACTCAAGTATTTTCTCGGGACGTCATTGGATAGAGATATATTTATATTATATGCACATTGTTTGCGACGAATTTTGAGAATGCGGAGAAATAATCACGCAGAAAACACAAGCAACAAAAAAATATTGTGAAATATTTTATGAGAATTGCCTACATACATTATGCATTACCCTTCACGTACAGCTCTTTCTAGAAGTAGTCTTGGACAGCAATTAATAAATTTTAATTCTGAATTTCAAGAATCAGTCGCATTATTCATAAGTGGTAAGACAACAATAACTACTCTGGGGGTTACCTTTAAATTAATTACTTCAACAATGTATTAAGGACAACAATCACATCAACGTATTATCAAGTACATAATTTAGGCTTTGGCCACTTAACAAAGAAAATTTTTATGAATTTTCAAACGAAATTGAGCAAACAGCTTTGTAAAATATTACCTGTCTGAAAAATTATTTTAATGCTAAAAATACTTATAGCTTGTTGTTGGTACCCTACTTAACAGAGTTTTAATCATCTCCAGATGATGCCAATTCGGTTGGCATCGAAACGCGCGTCGAGTGCAGTATAGCGTTTTGGTGTTATGTGGAAAACTACGTCAGTGATATCTACTTAATAGGTTGTTTGTTGGTACTTATTTATGGTGCTTTATGGTTTATAAATAAATGTTTTGGGCAAACTCCAGCTCCAGGTTTTCGTAATCATTTAATCGCCTCATTTCATTATGAATTATGAGCTTCAGTTCATTTTCTACATTTTTTTCTTCCATAAAACTTCCGATCGTTTTCCATCTATGTCAGAATATTCCTAGATAACGTCGCTAATTCTACTTCTAGTAAACGATTATATCTACTATCTTTAAGATGTTTATTTAATAAAAACAAACGTGTAATATTTAGCCATAATGGTGTGGATATTCCAGTGATTAAATGTCTAGTGTGCCTGGCAACATAACTCCAAACTGCGTTTCCAAAGCATCAACTTTCTAGTTTTCAATGCGTTTTAAAACAGCTTACCAGACACATTATACCGCCCTACTTCACCCTCTTCTCAAGGTTGTATGAAGTAGTTCAACTAGAAACTACTCCTCGAAACGTAAATAGAGAGCTCACGTGTGGTAAACATTATGTTGATGAAAACTCCAAACCCATTAGTGTCAGTCGGCGAGCATCTAGAATATATAAGAGGAGAGAATTTGATAAATCCAAGAACTCTGCACACACATGGGGAAACAAGAATAAAATACAACGAGAAAAATTTTGGAAAGGTCATAAAAATAAAATTATTCGAATTTTTCAATAAATTTCAACAAATCGACATAGCTTTATTAGGAAGTAAGTAATGATAAAGTTTGATTGATACATTGATAGTAGTTTATATTCTATCTATGGAAACATTGATCTATGTATCTATTAAAATGTATTGTTTTTGTGTGTTATTTAATTTTTTATTATGTATATTTATACAGTCTGTCCATAAAGTAACCCCCCCTGCTAACTTTTGAACGAATCGAGTTAGAGAGTTTTAACAAAATACAGGGTGAATCACGTAAAATGAAGTTGATTCTGACGATAAATTCGATTCGTCAAATTCAAAGATGGCGCCAAGGGCGCTGTCAACTCAATTTTTTTGAAAGGCAAAGTGTGCCGTGTTGCACCTCATTTAAAAGATAATTCAATTCTCTACTTTCTCGTTTTTGAAAAATGACAATCGAGTTAGCCGTTCTCTAGTTACAAGCGTTTCTGTTTCTAATCTAATGCATGAATAAAATGTTAATTAATATTTTAATACAACAAATTTTGAACAAAACTAAAACAATTAAATAAGTTATTCAAAATGTTGTCCATTGACTTCTTGGCACGTAAAAAGTTTACTTTGAAATTCTTGCCTGATATTTCCTAAAATTTCTGCAGTGATATTTCTGCACATATGTGTTAGACGTTGCTGTAGTTCGTCGATATTTACTGGAGGAGTTCTGTAGACTTTTGACTTCAAATATCCCCATAAGACAAAATCAAGAGGAGTTAAGTTCGGGGAACGAGCTGACCATTCTATCGGGCCCCTTCAGCTAATCGATCTGCCTGGGAAATGGTTATTTAAAAAATCGGTAACAGGTCCATAAAAATGAGGTGGGGTCCCATCTTGTTGAAATACAATAATTTGAATGTTATTGTATGCTATTCTTTCTATCTTTGGAAAAATTTCCACCCGCATGATTCTTAAGTACCGCTCTCTTAAATTTTCTCTTAAATCTATCAAATCTATCAAATCGAATAACTTAAAAAATTAAGAAAAAAACCTGTAGAAACTTTCAAACACTCTTAAATTAAACGCTAAACTACTTTCTCGAACCTTATTGACGTTTCAGTGACAGTGGCGAGAAAGGCAAAGATCTTGATAAAAGCAAAATTTTTAAGTATCGTTAATACAAACGCTTGTAACTAGAGAACGGATAACTCGATTGTCATTTTTCAAAAACGAGAATGTAGAGAATTGAATTACTTTTTAAATGAGGTGTGTAACACGGCACACTTTGCCATTAAAAAAAATTGAGTTGACAGCGCCCGTGGCGCCATCTTCGAATTTGAAGAACTGAATTTATCGTCAGAATAAACTTCATTTTACATGATTCACCCTGTATTTTGTTAAAACTCGATTCGTCCAAAATTTAGCAGGGGGGGGGGTTACTTTATGGACATACTCTATCTATGGAAACATATTATTATTAGCACTGATAAATGAATGTAATTAAGTTATATTGAGTCACATTTTATTATAAAATTTTATTATGTTTACCTATATTTTTCTATGAGTGTATGAGTAACTAACTTAACTTGCTGGCTTTTTAACCTATTTTTGTTTGTTGCATGGTTGTGGTAACAGTACTGCCATTTTTCTGTAAGTAATTATTAGTAATACGAATAAATGTATAGATTCGATTCATTATATTTATTTCGGAATCATCTGCTTGTAAAATAAAAAAAACAGGAAACCAGAAGTATTCAACAGAAATATTCAGAGTTTAGTACCTAGGCAAACTTATAAGTAACTGATTCTTTTTCTTTTTGCATAATTTTTGCGTGCAATCAACTTGGCGATTGTTGTCCCATGCATTTTGAATTATTTTATGGATTCAAATATTAAAGAGTGTAAAATTGTAAAGTAAGACGATCTATGAGCAAATTGTCGGTCTTGGTTATAATAAAAAGGTATATAAAAGTTCCCGTTGAGACGGCAAAGCTTGTAATAATAACTCAATAGATAGTAAAACTACAATGCTTTTAGTTGGTTTCCTTCTTCTGCTTGGATAATCTCATCTATTTATTAGTGAAGGTCCTGAAATTTAGAGGATTCTCGGTTTTAAATTTCACGTTGTCTGAATAACACGATTCGATGGAGGATACATTCACAATTGAGAATGCACCCTTGAGAATTTAATTTAAATTTTGTATGGCTGCATTTCTAGTAATGTTGTTTTTAAAATGCTGTCCCCGAAAAAGTAATATTTCTATTCACAATTAGTTTATTTGTAAGCAGGTAGGTGTATGATAGGGTTGACACCCGCCACCCGTCCTCGTATCGCGAGGATTGTCCTTTTTTTAAGACTTTTCCTCGCGGCCTCATACCAAAAAAACATCCCCGTGACGGTCAGAGGAAATTTATTATAAATTATAAAAGGCGTTATTTCAATTGTAAGCCTATAATATAAAACCCAATAAGCCCGGGAATCAGCCAGGCAGCTACCGACCAATAAGCCATCTTTCATCCCTATCAAAGTTTTTGATTCCCTAATCCTGCAGACTATGCTGGAGGTTATAGATGACGGCAACTAACATCGTCAGCGACTTTCAGTATGAATTATGTAAATACCACTCCACAACCCAACAACTTCTCAGTGTTTGTGAAATAATCACAACTAATAATAATCGAGGTCAATTCAGACTGGTTGTCTTCCTTGACCTCGAGAAAGCTTTTGACAAAGTCTGGCACCCCGGACTACTATTTAAACTCCATTCAGCAGGACATTCTGCGCGTATTATTAAATTAATACAAGCCTATTTACCTAACCGCCCCTTTCGAGTCGTAGTCAAAGGGCAATGCTCACCTCCAGCCCCCTCCTATCCGAAGTCCCGCAGGGGTCTTCCTGCGGGCCCTAGCTCCTAGGTCCTATATTATTCACCCTCTACACCGTGGATATCCCAGATCCCGACGACCAAAGAACAATCCTTGCGGTATACGCAGACGATACGACTATCATAACTACTTCACGTGGCAATAACCTGCTTCACAGATTATTCACAGACAACTACTATAGAGATTGGTGTCTCCTAGTCAATCCCCAAAAGACACAATATACCATCTTCAACAAGAAAAGTCCAAACCTACTTAATATTCTGATAGCCAGAAATAAACCGATCTCGTGCACCACTAGCCTAAAGTACTTATCCTTACCTATGCGTCTCCAGGTTTCTTTCCTATCCTTAGCAAAACACATAAAAACCCCTTCAGGTAATACAGAGTCCTCCGCCTCTCCAACAACCTACCCACTACCAACCTAATACTGCATAACATAACAGGCATCCCCACACTCGACGAATATATTACCCACCGACTAATACCCAGATTTAAAGACACACTACAACAACACAGAAATAGACACTACAAGACCCTTTAATATATAAATCCTAATTTCAACCCCAATATCAGCCTACCTAAATAATAAAGAAATCTAAAAACTATCCCTAAAAACATTCCTAAATTCAACCCTAAAAACATCCTACCCCTTAATAATAAAAAATCCGGAAAACCACCCATCAAACAAACCATCTCTAAAATCTATAAATCTCAAACATTTCATCTTTCAACACCCTCCTCATTAAACAACAAAAAATTACAAAATCCACAACCCCTAACCACCTCATCCCTGCACTGCTGTTTAAATTTACGCTAGATGCTCGACATGTTATTTTTAATATAAATCGAGGCAAGCACCTTTAGGAGAGCCTCAGGAAAAAGACTCCGGTCTTGACATATTCCCGTTGACCGACTGATATGCCTGATTTGCCCAAACCAGTATTACATGGAACATTGCCACTTGTGGTACACCAAAAAAAATGTACTGTGTGTGTAAAATGTATATGAAACATATCCTTTCCATACAAACTAAATACGGTTTGGTTTCATAAAATAAATGTTGTTAATTCATATTAGTTGTATAGTATCAGTATAATTATATATTCATTATTTTGATACTTCGACCTTTATCAAACTTATTACATGGTAAATGTTATACGTAACACTGAATTTAAAGAAATATATATGTTTTCTTATTTTAGAGTCCCTGCCAAGCATGTATAAAGGGTAGCAACCCTAGTATAGCTACTAAATAATCCTAAAACTAAGTCGTACACTAACCCACTAAACAGTAAATATTTTCACATTTTCTGAAATGTATAAACAATATAGTAGTATTAGTATTATCCAGTTTCAACAGTTGCTTACTGATTATTTAGGAACATGAAATAAGAATTATTTTTATTTGATTTTTAAAATACGTAGTACCTACGACAGTTGGTAAATCTATAAAAGATTATCTAGGTAAATAGGTATGAAGTTCGAAAACAGAGTACATATAGAAAGCAACATTTATGTCTAATTTTGGAATATGCCATTAGGAAGAAGCCGCTGCAGTGAATTGAAACGTAATTTTCAGTAATAAAACTAATTAGATGATATATTCAGTCAGCTACAGAAATGTTGCAGCAAAGTGGGATTAATGTTTTAGTAAAACAACACAGTATATACGTTCTAGGAAGACGGCTATATTTATGTTTTAAGATTTGCAACCAGAGACCTTTATTGTACTGTGCCGAGAGCAATGCATGTAGTTAGAAACAGATGTAGTCAAGGTTTGTCTTATGTATTTAATCTGTGGCAGTATAACCACGTTTGACATTTTAGTTGTTATTTCAACTGACTGAGGGGTTGTGACTGGTAAACTGAGATAAATTAATAATAGTGTTCCAACGCTTCGAATGTATTCTCAAAGTTACCCCTCAAGCCTTACTATTGCAGTAATGTTTTAAAAATGTTTGAACCGTAGCAAATTTAAAAAATTAATATTTTTCATCTCAAAGAGATTATTTTGAGTAAAAATATTTATAAAAAGTATTGAAAACTTGTGGGTAAAAAATACAATAAATGTTTTGCTTCAATATTTTGTTAATATATACAAGCATTATTGATATTTTTACTAACGATATTTTAATATTTAGACCATATAGAGGATTAAAGAAAATAGTGGAATATGAATTTTTCGATTTATTTCCAAATCGAAATATATTTTTGAATTTGTTATTTTTTGATAAAGTAACTTGAGAGAAGTAAACCTCAAGTAATTTAATGTTAACAATTTTATTGCAAATAAAGCCATAATAATAATAATAATAATAATAATAATAATAATAATAATAATAATAATAATAATAATAATAATAATAATAATAATAATAATAATTAATAATAATAATAATCTTCTAGCCGGAAGAATGCAGAAGGCGGTCATTCTGGGCTCATTACGTTTACTCAGGGCACACAAATTTCCAATAGTTTCTAAGTGAAGACAGAAAATAACAACATTTAAAATATTTGTTTTTAATATGTTGCACTGTTACCTACTTAATATTATGACATCATTCCATCATATGACATTTTTACAAAAAATAATATGTAAATTTAATGTTTTATATTACTTAATTATTTTATTCATATTTATTTATATATATACCTATACATACATACATACAACATACATACATACATACATACATACATACATACATACATACATACATACATACATACATTTTGGATATAACAAATAATCTTAAATTTTCGCTGTGAAAACGATTTAGTTGATCTCAACTTTATGATGTGGGCAGACTTGGGGTTTTGAAATTGAAATTAGGGTGTAGGTAGTACGTAATAGAATCATAAAGGTCTCAACTTCTCAAATAATTCTAACAATCTCTCCAAACACCTAAAAGTAAATCTCAAAATCAACTTGACTTTTCGACAAACTAAGTATCATTTACACCCTAATTGGCAGGAACTAACGAGATTGTAATAAAACACGAACAATGTGCATCTATTTTGGTTAGAAGTTATACATATATAGCAATCAGTTGCACAGCTTTAAAATAAACATGGAAAGCGCTGATTCTATAGTATTTTCTTCATAGTAATCAAACATAACCGATCATATAAATTATGTTATTTGACACTGTGATAGGTTATCTCTGTTCTCTGTATCTGATTAAAATTTTTATGCACATAGAATGTATTTATAAATATTTTCATGTAATTTAATACAATTAAATATACACCTACATAGTTTGACTTATCTCATTACTTTTTAACCATTTTCTGAACTACCTGTAAAGAAATTTATATGGTCTGAAGTAATTTTTTAACACAAGTACAAAATCAGAAAATACTTAACTAACATTCATATACTTAAGTTTAACTTAAGTATTTTCATCCAATCAGTTTGTAATGTTACAAAAAAATTATATTAGTGACTCGTTTAATTTGTTACAAAACACGTTACAGTATATGATGTTGTTTTCAATTCATTTTACCAATAAGCTTGCCACTGAAGTTTTTTTTGTTTTAGCAACTCTTTGTAGATGGAGATAACGCTACTTATTTTTAGTCATTTATATACATTAGTTAGGTACGAATATTGCTCCTAAGATTTTCCTTCTAATTTTTATAAGCCTTTACAATTCTTATGTATCGTTGAAAAACGATTATTATAACGCCTTTTGGTTACGGTTCTGTGTCGACAGCTTGATGCTTGTCGAAATATGTTGTTTCTTCAAGTATTCAGATTTATACAATTTACAGTCTGAAATTTGAGCACACTAGTTCTGAAAGTTGTTTTCATGCAATTGAAATTTTATCTCATTAATGAGAAATATATATAATTTTTTTTAAAATGAAATCTAATATCAGTTATATGAAATGTTTCCAACTGTGTGACTTCAGATTTAGATTTCACAAATCTAAAATATCTACGACACAAATAATTTTGTATTTTCTCTAGTTCATATTAAACCCAAAAAACGCATGTCAATAAAATTATGCACTACAAGCATTTTCCTAGGAAACAAAATGTAACGTACCTCTAATTACTTGAGGAATGAATAAGTACCAACATTGTTAAATTAGTTAGTGAATAATGGTGTCAACAGCTTGATATTACTAAATATGTCGCTTCTTCCAGTATTCAGATTTATACTCTTTTCAGAGTCTGAAATTTGAGCACGCTACTTTTGAAAGCTGTTTTCATAAAATCGAAATTTTATCTCATAAATGAGAAATATATATAATTTTTTTTAATATCAAATCTAATATCAGTTATATGAAATGTTTCCATCTGTGTGACTTTAGATTTAGATTTCAGAATTCTGAAATATCCGTATTTTTCTCTAGCTTATATTAAAGCTAAAAAATCCAAGGTATTATGCACCTCAAGTATTTTCTCTAGGGAACGATTACAGTGTAGCTGTAAATTGAAGAATAAGTATAAGTACCAACACTATTAAATCCTTTTGTGAATAATAGATACTTCACGTTATATTTTTAAACGTTCACATTCACGATTCATATCTCATGGGAAGTGAACCCGAGTTACGTGTAGATGCACATTGGGAAAAACATCGTTATTGTTTTCAGGGGAAAGTGGAACTTATTTGAATAGCACTCCAATCCATTCAACAGCTCTGGCAGGAACTGGGCTGGGCTAATACCCATAATTGATCTGTATGACAGTGACCTAAAAAGAACTTGGCGACTCTACGTAGGAACATAATAAAGCATTTCACCGTTACGCGCTCTGTGGATATTTCATTCTACATTATAACGGTACAGACCCATAAAAACGGTTTCAATTATTTTTATTCTTGTTTACTCGCTCCGTTTCTTGTGGGGTTTAAGAAACTCTCATTTGAATTTATGATTCTATATGTTGAGAGATAGGTACATTAAAAAATAAATCTATATACTTACTACTAACGTAGCAATAACTACATTTTAATCTCTAACAATTCTGAAACAATTTTTTTTTGAGGATATATGTCAAAGGTAAATTAAGTACCATGTAAAATTATACCGTAGGTCGAAAAAATATCTCAGAAAATCCACCAGTTGATTTTGTTATTGTATCTCTTATGTTTGGTATATTTTGACAACTTACCACCAAATTCGTAGTAATTCTGATGTTATAATATTTTTCAGTATTGCGAGAATTTATAGCGTAATTTTTTGGAATTTATATTCTTATTTTTCGTGTTTTATTATGTTCGAGAAGTTACTCGAGGACTTAAACTTTAAGTCAATATTTCCATATAACTTCCAAGTATTTCCTTAACATCCACCTACTTCCACGATATTTCCACCATTTTTATGATACTTCCACCTATTTCCGTTATACTTCCATCAATTTCCTCGTATTTCAACATGTGCCTGATGTGATGTAATTTCATATGTGCCAAATATTCACAGAGAATAAAACATCCTGAAAATGTGCTCAGATGTAACTCGGATTTTTCTTATCTGAATAGAAATATAGTGTTCGGCCAAAATTGTAGACAATGACTCATAAACATTATCGGAGCGATTATATACTTGTAATAAAATGATTGGTTATAGACATTTTATATGCTGTTCCCAACGGGCAGAAATATTGACTATAATTTGTTCATAAACTCCATATACGCGGTGCAATGTGACTGGTGGAATTTAGAAAATAAGCAACGTCATTGGATAACATCTTGATAATAACTTGAGCATGCGTGCGGAAGTTTTCGTGGATGTGACGTAGAAAGCATTTCTTACAGTGTTTTTGCAAGGGCGTGAATTATTGAACTCTCTACTATATTCGTAAAATACCTAACTTAGTTATTTCGAGGGCACAGTTCTAAAAATATGTTTATTGATAAGTATAATGTAAAATACAACAGAAAACTAACATTATCACAATACCGTTAACGTATTTTTTTATGGTTTGTTTATAAACTTAAGTACTAACAAATAAATATTTGTTATTACTTACAAAAAATTTGTTTTTTGACATACTTTGAACAGTATTGTATTAAAATCATCGAAGTTAATTAATATTTGTTTGTTAAGTGATGCAAAATTACTACTCCGAGCCGATTTTAAAGTTTCATTAGAATCCCCTTATTTAAGGGCGACTTAAACTTACATGCAGTACAAGTTGAAATTAAACCGTGCTATCTCGTTTATATCCAAGTATAAGTTTCCGGGTCACGAGTATTGACAGTTCTCTTAATTATGTGTGCTTCTACAGCTCGATTAGAGATTTGCGAAGAGATTTCGTAGTTTTAAATGGAATTGGAAGTAAATAGAAACCATTTAACGGTCTCGATGGCACTGATAAATTCAAATTAGTGTGTGTATAAGATAAAAAAAGGTGATGAATTATTAAATACCTACTAGTTGAACCTGAACATGAAAAAAATTATTGCTAGTCATAGGTTGGCAATAGCAGAATTATAGTTTTAACTTATTTTGGAAGTTGTTACAAGATTACTGAAAATTTAATAAAAAAAATGTAAATACAATTTTGAGACATTTTGAAACCTATTATATAATATACTATTGACAGTTATGTGACTAATATTAAATGATATATAAAATAGTGCTCACTATAGACTAATCAGTAAAGTTGCAATAAGTTTATTTCTGTTTTTTCTTAGACAATACATTGCAACGCCCCTTGCACTTTTATTATTTTCTAAAATATTATAATGATTTGTATTTTCCCAATTTATATGAAAAAGTTACAGAGTATTATTTTTATTTCAATAATTATTTTTCCATGAATAAATTTATATAAATAAAAATTAGTAAGTCGCAGAAGTTCAACACACGGTAGATGAGATGGCAGATTAAAAGACTTTTCATTATGCACATCCTATGTTAGGAACATCCTTAAGTTATGATCCCGTACTATTAGATATAATGATATGATGTGATATTAATCTATGGCCGAGATAAGTATTTATTCAAATCTGTAAAAACAGAAAATCTAAAATATTGCCATACTAAATTAAATTTGAGAGGCATTACCTCTCAAATATGAAGGGATGAAGGTTTAACATATCATCGTTTCATCTCATACTGTCTATTTGACAGATTTGGTTGGCAAATCTATGAAAGGCACAAATACAGAAATATTGGTTTGGCCGTTATATGCGTCAATTTGCTTTATAGCAAGAGCAAGAGAAACCTCTACTTTAGTAATTTCAAAAATATTAAAGCGTTGTCATTCTCTTATGTGCAATAATGCGATATGTAAATAACTTGAGTTAATTTCTATATATCTGATATTTCCAGACAATATTTCAAAAGCTAAGAATTTTTTAAACAATGTTAATAAATATTAAAGAAAATATTAATTTAATAAATGGGTATTTAAATAACAAGAGTATACAAGAGTAACAAGAGTATACAATTTACCGAATTTTGTAATGAAAAGCTTTATACCACTAAAAGTTAAGAAATTCTGATAATTTCTAAAATAAACAAAAATTATAGGTTGACATATGAAAAATCAAAATTGTATACGATAGGTTCTATTGATAAATGAGGATATTCAAGGCATACAGCATCCACTATCTAGCAAATCTTATAAATAAAAATAAGATACCATATAGTATTACGACAGTTGAAGTAATGACCCGTTTACCTAAGAAGGTACGTTCCCTAGTTGTGGTCTTTATAAATTCATTGTTTCTTAGATATGTTCGTGATGCCCTTCATCCTCGATACTGAAAAAGATAGACGGTTAGATTTCCTAGAAAGGCGTAAAAGACCTAATTTATAGAAGATCTTACTTTTAACTCAGAATTCAGATTTTAAATTAGCAACTCTGGCCTTAAACACAGTAGATAATTCCGATTTTAAACTCTATGGATGATAATAAATTTAAAATAAAAGTGTGTTTACTGATACTGACACAAATAAATAGTTAAAAAAATAGCCTATATAAATTAAATTACTTTACCCTTCTGTAGCGTATATACAAAATTAATTTGTATGCCATTTAAAAAGTTTGGGTATATTACCAAAATCATTTAACATAGGAATTACTTTTGCATATTATTTATACAAATACCAAGATACCTATGCTCAATGATTTCCTGTAAACTTAATTTAAAAAAAAAATATATGAAAATACAGTAAAACATTTTTAAAACTCTAATAAATAACGCTTGTTAATCATCACTACTAAATTTGTTTTAATTAGTTTTCCATACTAAGGCCCAGTCTTTTCACCTCCCATTAAGTTCCACATAACTACTTGGCAGATTAGACTGTGAAAACTGAAATACTGAAAAGTTATATTCTAATCTGCAAATAGTTATTTGGAACTTAATGGGAGGTGAAAAGACTGGGCCTTAGCAGAGAGTGGTATTACATACTACTTATAATTTTTTAATTGTAGCAACTCAAATTGCTCATTGTTTCTCATTATTTCATTACTCCATGTACCTACTTGGTATTATTGTAATAAGCAATATATTTTTTCGTTTCCTCTGAGATTGTAGATAACTAAATCAGAATTTTCTAAATTAAAACTAACCGAGGAATGACGTTCATATTTATATTTCCTTGCGTAGAATGTAACGGTACTTATTATGTACAGTTTTACAAAACGAACTGGGCATTAATTAAATTACAGTTAGGACGGTACTTCTATTCTTATTTTTGTGTCGTTATTTAGTGTACGAGATCTATCAGGCTCAAACGTATTGATATTATAACCAATTTAATTGAGTGAGGATTGATCATGCTTTGCACTTTGCAGCAACATCACTGTGATGACTAGTTACCTATAATCCTAATTGGAAATACTAGATGAATATAAATGATTAATATTATATCCAATACAAAATAGGTCTCAGTTTCCTGTATGTTTAATATTTTATTTTTATAATTTGATATGTGGAATACTCAATTTAATGTTTCTAATCGGTTTTTATATTTAAAAGATTGCAGGTTTATCAGGAATAATGTGAAGGAGAAATAATAAAAAAACAATAAAGACAAAAAAAAAACAATAAAGATAACATCAATGTTATGTACGTCCTGGAGTTTATATCTGGTTGACTGAGGGATTCAAGAATTCCTAACTCTGATGGATAGGTAAAATTGACGTATACCGTTAAAAACATAATATAAACATAAACTACCTACTGCGGCAGCGCAGTAGGCTAGAGCGTGTTTAGGTGGTAGCATTTCTTGGTCACACTGTCTATTATGGTCTGGGTTCGATTCTCAGCTTTGTCTGATGTCGGTGGGTATGTGGTGTCTGAATTTTCAATCTGTAGCCACCTTCCGGACGGCCTTTGGCTTTGGATTTAAGGGTTGTCTAATTTCATTGGTATTTTTAATAAAGATTAATATAAATACAGGGTATGTCACGACAAGCTGAATCGATCTGTATATGGAGAACCAATAGAGGTAGAATTTTGAACATTTGCAAGGGGAACTAATAGATGGCGTTGATTTTTTTAAATATTTTTGGCTTACTGTTACTTCTAGTTATACAGGAAATTGATACCTAGGTACTCTCTTATTTTAAATGGAATACTACATTTTCTGCATTTTTGAAATACTTGGTAAATTTAAGGGACATTTATTTTATTCAGGATTCCCTATACATAAAACGTACAGTTTTTGCGATATTCAGTTTTTTTTTTATTTTGATACTTGCAAGATTTTACGATATACTTAAAATTTTCAAAATCAATCATCAGGAAAAAAACAAGTGAATCTCAACCTGAATATAGAATGTCAAGGGCACCTAAAATGGATGAAAACAGATTCATAATGTTACAGGGTATTTAAAAAATTCGATTGCAAACTCATTTCATAAAAACTTAATTTTTTTAATTGGCAATCCTCATTTTTTTACGGTTAAGTAAACCCAGAATATATAGCCTTCTCATTATAAATATATCTGATAGGTACAAATATTTGTAACAAATCTTTTTGACTTAACTATGTTACTAATTATTGGGTAGTGTTGTTTTCAGACCTGTCGCTAACGTTTAAAAGCAATTAGACTAGAAAGTTTGAATAATGAGCCTGACGCCAAAAAATTACCAGACGTGAAACTCAAACAGAACTTTCCCTTCTCAAGTATTTTCCAGATCGGAAGTTGGTTTTTGCGAATACTCAATCTGGTAAACACTAGTAAAGTGTAAATAGTTGCAACTACTCATGTATGAAATCGCAAATATTGCAATGTTGGAATTTGTAATAATCAATAGTTTGCTTAAAATCTGTTGTTATTCCAAGCTCTTAAAACGGTATGAATATCTGTAATTATTTATGTCTGGCATTAGCTCGATACTCTTCCTATTATTATTTATTTTGTCATATTTAAGATCATAGAAAGTTATAAAATATGAAAGTCTACGTCAGAACAATAATTAGGAATTGGTTTCTTGAAATCTATTGAATATTGAATTTTTTTCATTTATTTTTTATTGACATTATATTTTGAAACTATGGCAAAATAGTCAATTAAATGAAGAAAATCTAAAATACCCATTTCGGCATCTTAGTGGCGAACATATTTTTAAAGTGTATATTTTTTTTTATATAAGAATCAAGCCAAAAAGTTAACTAAGAGATAAGTTATTAATGAAATTATCAAATATTATGGTTCAAAAAGGTTTTTAATTTTATTTGTTACCTATAACCTAGGTACGCAAAGGAATAACTTTATTATGTTTATTGTACTAAACACTATTAAAAATAAAAATGTATTAAATACATTAAGTTGAGATTACATGACGATAAATATGCCGTTGTAATTCAGTGTTGGAGAGTGCATACTATGCACGCAAAGCAGTTGTTTTCGACACAAGTATCTTAAAAATAATAAAGTTATTCTTTTGCGTACCCAGGTTATTAGTAACGAAAAAATTAAAAACTTTATTGCACCATAATATTTGTTAATTTCATTAACGATTCATCTCCCAGTTAACTTTTTGACTTAATTCCTATATATAAAGAAAATATAAACAGTCAAGTAAGTCAATAAATAATATTAAAAATATTTTACTATCTTTAAATATATTCAAAACCTACTACCTACGTATATAAAAAAATATATACCGATACCTTTTTCGCTATTCTTGTTTTACTCCGGTTAACAATTTAATAAAACAAGAATTATTGTTTCACCGCAAAAGTTCTGAATTAGATTATACCTTTGTTACTGGTAGCAGCACTGTACCAATTTTTTCAGGTATTAACCCTCTGCAATAAATCATTTAACTTTATCCATATTTTCCAATTAATGCTATATGGATTTGTTTTACATACAGAATTATTTATTTCATTATTTATAGGACGGTGTATGCCTACATGGTCTTCGTTAAAGTTTCATTGTGTATATAATCAAAGTTTATTCTAAAGTTTTCTACATGTAGGATGAACATCGTAGCAATATGATAACTGATAACGATATTAAGTTCGTCGTTTATTAAGTTTAAAGCTAGAAAACTAACTGAAGTTTTAAAAGTTCAGTTTTATGAGGTTTACCAATACATTTGGTATTTAACATAATATAGATATTGTTCGGAGAACTTTCTGTAAGGTATATTTTATGTTCTTTATTGTTTTAATAATATCTACGTAATAACCTCTGATAACATTTGTGATATATTACTGAATTATTTTCTGAATTCTTATTAATATATTTGACTAATTTTTCTAAACATAGGTTTCATTTGTGTAAAATGTAGAAAACGCCAATTCTATTGAAATATTTAAATATTTACATACCTACCTATATTCAGAATAAAGAGAAAACCATGGATTTAGAATAAATATGCAAGATAATATTTGTTGGTTATTATAATGAAATGAAGTCGATAGATACATTTTTTAATTTTTAACGTTATTTCGAGACAAGAAGGAAGTGAAGTTAAAAATAGTAGATTACATACCGAGGAGGGAAGTCTGTTACAGACGAGCGTCAGAGTAGCTTATCGAGGTGCGAAGCACGTGGGTAAGCTACAAACGCGAAACTGGAATGAGTTCCCCGAGTTATGTATACGATTTTACTCACAGTAATTGCAATTCTATATAAGTTTCCAATAATAATATCTGTAATAATTTTTATCATAATTTGATAAATTATTTTAAGGAAGATACCTGTGAGACCGTTGCTAGGAAATATTAACTATGCTACTTCTAACACATCATTTTAAAATTGGTGCATCATTTTTGGGAATCGGTTAAGATTTGACAGAGGTATTGGCTAAAAACGAAAAGTTAACAAACCGACATTCGTGTAGGTAGTAATTTCTACAGAAATTCCCACCAGTAATAAGCTTTTTATCTACCACACAACCATATTACTTTTTTTTATGCATACTGTCAAAGTCACTTCTGTTTTTTGCTTATGACCACCAAATCGTTAGTTTCAGCTTGTTGATGAAAGTGTATAGGTACGTATTTTCAAAATGGTTTATTCTATCGCAGAAAGAGTAAAAATTGTTGCAATTCGGTATCAAAATCACGATTACGCTACAGATACAGCACGAACTTTGCTGTTGCTGTGCGGAAATTTTTGGATGACGATTTACCAGGGCATTGGATTGGTAGAAGAGGTCATCGTATGGCCACCAAGATCACCTGATCTCTCCCCCTTGGACTTTTTCCTATGGGGCCATTTGAAATCGCGAGTGTACGCCACGCAGCCTGAAACATTAGATATGTTGCGTCAGAGAATTGGGGAAGAATGCCGATTAATAACACCAAATGTCTTTCTCTTTAGTCATGTTCTATCAGAATTTGAAAACAGACTGCATTATTGTTTGCAAGTTAACAGGGATCATTTTGAGTAGGTAATGCATTAAATAAAACTTGTTTTTATTTTGCTTTGCTGGTTTTTTAATTTGATACTTTTTGTAAACAGATCGATACATCAAAAAAAGTAGTGTGGTTGTGTATATTGGTTGTGCTTATTATTGGTATGCACTTCTGTAGAAATTAGTACGCGAATGTCGGTTTGTCAACGTTTCGTTTTTAGCCAGTAACTGTAAAAACTCAACAGATTCCCAGAAACGATGCAGCAGTGTATCCGCAATGGAAAAGTTTTTAAAATGATGTGTTAGAAGTAGTGAAGTTCTATTTGCAATTTTAAAGTTGGGGTTGCTAGGCGTTACGAGAATGAACAAATCAAGTTGGCTTGACTGTCAAAAATGCTCCCTCCAAGAACAGAAATCGGCGAATTTAAATTTTTTTCGGTTTTATAATCATAGTGGGGGTCAAGGCACCGTTGAAAAACTGAAAGATCCTGTACTTATATATTTATGTCGGTAATTAAAATACAATATGTGCGTCTCCGTCATCACAATACAGAATCTTATCTAATTTCCAAACTGTAATACTAAATATGCATGTATGTATACATTGTACGCAATACAAAAATAAATCTAAAGAGTGCAGTTAATAAAAATACTAAAATTAAGAAGTATTTTCGATGGCAAGAAATAATTTTGCTGCAAATTAAAGCCTGCCAAGAACAGTATTTCGTGAAGGTTGCTTACAAACTCCCCTGAAGCAATGCGTCCAAGACTAATTACTTCAAATTAGAACTGACAAGTTGGGAGAGTCAGGAGGAAACCATCATGCACAAAAGCGTATTTTTAAGTAGGTAGGGGATCCAAGAAACCCGATTCGCATAAAGAGCAAGAGAGTCCTAATTGTGCTACTAACACACAACAGTCAGCCAATCAAACTTATTTTTCTTGTAAATTAAATTCCAAGTATTATTTTCATGAGCTGATTGAGATTATTTGAGGCTGTAATAGTAGGCTACAAATACTTCATTCTATATGTTTCCTACGTTGAAGGGCGGGCGGGTAGATTGTGAAAACAATCTACACCATGAGGTGTACCTACACCGCTTGAAGTGCTTGCCTCGGATTGTTGTATGAAAAATAGTTGGGAGATGTTGAGGGTGGTTTTCATGTTTCCTACTTATTTTCTTTTTCAGTTTTATAGAGGTAGACTCATGATATACTCGTGACAAGGTACCAGTCATACCCCCATTTTATATATGTAAAACTATTATGTCATTGTAGTATATTAAAATTAGTATTATTATTATGTAACTATTATAGGGTGTTTCAAAGAACAAAATTTATATTGACCCTGATTTTATAGTTATTACAATGGTTTATATTTCAGCTGATTTAAATGGTTAATCCGAAATCTTTTTCGGATGGAAACTGTGCAGTGCAGTATTTCAAATGAACCAGATACATAACAACGCAAAACACCTATAAAAGCAAATGGGGTTTTGAAGTGTTCATGCGAGAAAACTAGCAGGTACTATTCATTATATTCACACAGTTATTCATTATCTTGTCATACAAATCATCGAACTTTCATGATTTATTATTTTTATTTCATTGATTAATTTGTATTTGTAATTACTCATGAGCATGGAAAGGTCACAGAAATTCTTGAAAACTCCGAGTGAAAATATAAACGCAAGTTCCCTTAATGACATACAAGTTAAAAAATAAAATCAACAACTCATCATATTATTAGTAACTTGTAGTGTGTGGGGATAAATATGTGATTTATACATGTAGATACACTAGGGATAAAATAAAGAACTGTTGTTTTAAATAACCTTGTATTCGGAAATACAGTAAAACAAAGTAAAGACAGTAAGAAAAGGTTTTTTTTTTAAATTTGGCTAAATAAACGTATGAAGCTGTTTTGTTAATTTTACATATTAAACAATTATTGTGAAATACTTCCTTATAACAGCGAAATGTAACGTCCATTAGCAAAACTACTGAATTTAGTTAAATACGCCTTCTAAAACAAATTACTTAGCAAATCAATAATTACAAACAGTGTATTATATCTCATATCTGTAAATATATTTAAAATATGCCAGTTCAACTTCGAGTTTCTTCTATTAGAAAACTGAACAATAACTTATTGTGTCTACTACCTACGCCTTGTCTTACAGCTATCTACGTGTTGCATATTAAAAAGCCTCTGATCGTATCCAGCAAATTTAAAACCTTGCATTCGTCTATCATACAGGGTGGCCAAAACTATTGCGAGTGTGTATTCTCCTTGAAAACACTGGGAATTGTCTACTTTCCAGTACTCTTCTAATGGGTATTTTATACCTTGACATACCAATGGCAATGCGGTGGTAGAATTTACCTCTTTTTACATTTGAATTGAAATGGGAAAAGATAGCATTATTTAAGAGACTACTAATTTTTTTCAAGAAGCGAATATTATTTTATCAATTGAGATTGATATATCGCGCATTTCTACAAATGCTTTCAATCAAGGACACAATTGATCATCAAATAATGAGCATAGCTTCACTTTTTTATTAAGGACATACTCTTTATTCAAATCCTGCTCTCATAAACCTTTACAGTAATACAACTGGTGGCCATTATTTTCATGATTACCGTACATTCCAGAGAGTATATAATTTATTTTTTAAAAATCTGAATACAGACAGCATATTGGTTTGAAAGACGTTATAGCAACAGTTTATTGCAACAGTCCCGACTGCCAGTCGAGATTTTATTGCTTCCGGTGCGGATGTGAATTGTTGGATAACGACTGGGTTATAGCTAGTCGAAAATCAGTCCACAAATATATACGGCAGTGGAAAATAAGAGTCTGACGATCAATATTCCCTGTCGCTCATTTGTTTTTTGGAAGACGAAGATGAGGAACTGCTTTATTTATTTACAGGAATTTATTATTCGGGAAGACTAATGTCTTCACCGAATTTCGTTTGATATTGGACAAAATATCTAGATAGAAGATTAATTCTGCGTCACAGACGTAACTGGATTGAATTGGGTGGCTTTAAACCCATTGAGGAGGCACATTTCAATGCAATTGAATTACGTTAGACATTTCCTAGTTTAGTACTTTAACAAACAATAGAGGATTTTCGCATATTTAGTTCATTTGTTTGATCGCAATGCTGGTTCTGCTTAGTAGCTATTTTGATATCAAGAGAAAGCCGACAGTAATGAATTTTTAATTTTGTTTAAAATGTAGCCCTAACTATGAAAATAAAGTACAAAAGGTCTACAGGTTCATAACAAAAGAAACCTAAGGCTTCATCAACAAAAAAGTTAAATTACAGGCATAAATTTTAGATTTTGTGTTCAATTATTTGACATTGAATACGAAAAAATTGGGTAAAATTATATAGAATATCTGTTCAAAAATATATAATTGTACTATACCTACTAACTGTATATGGAACGCATTATTTTATAACCGTTAGTTTCAGTTAAAAAAATACATCTATAAAGGTAGATTTAAACTGATGCTTATCTCCATGTAAATTAAAAATAGGTAGGTACATTTTAGAGGGGTTTACACTGCAACTTATAGAAGTTAAAGCGAGCTCCAAAAAGTATGCCATTCCACAATATATTCTATTGATTTGTGTTTTTCGAAACAATGAGTAGGATAAACGCCAAAAAACAGTGAATGTATCGTTTTCGAGACCCCCTAGTATAATGCATATTCAGATTTGTAACTAGTTGAACGGAATTCCGTTTTTTCCACACAACCGGAAACTACGTCACAGACTCAATGGATTTAACAGCGTGCCATTATAATGATGATAATGTTAAGGTACGTAATGCGTTTTGCTTTGTTTTATGTTGTTGCTCTGTACTTTTAACCACTAGCGATGTATCCATTGAATACAAGTTATAATTATGCTGTCGATATGAAAGACACGCATCATGCGTAATAGTATTACAGTTGTGTACCATATTTGGTTTGCTAAAACATTTAAAGAGAACTATATCATGAATAGTCCAGTAGTTAATGCAGTAAATAGTGACAATTTGCCCTCAGTGTAGTCACTATATTTTACAGTAGATATTAATACATGGTAATATACAGAATCTAAATCCTACTGTGTAAGTATCTTCGAAATATATCAAATATAATCTAGTATATAACCAAAAGCCGTATCTTGACTATTTAATAGGTACTATATAACATTATAGAAGATATAATAGTACACGAACACACTCTTTCAAGATTATGAATCTTTCAACAATTTGTTTTCAAATAAACGAACACACTCTTCTTCTGTCCAGTAGTATATTTAGTAGGTACTACTCGATTATTGAACCCAGATATCATCATGCCTGTTAATTTTTGTTTAAAAATTCCTTCCAGGCATTTCAATATATTCAAATGGTGTTACAAATATTTGTGCCATTATTTTTCCACGATAGTCTCACACGTCCATTACGGGCAATTAAGATTCCACGTTAAATTATTGATAATACCTATAACACGTTTAGTAGTTCAATAACACGTCTGATTCATGTTGATGTATACTATCCACGGCAAATATCGTTAAACAGGTTTTGTAATATTTGAAATAGTCCGTTGGAATTTCTCTTATTTTTCGGTTAAGATTTGGCCTTGAGTCAATACGTCCGTAGGTAGCTCGCCTTTAAAATATGAGTATCACTGGTTGGATACAAGTTTCTGATTACATCTTTAGTATATAGTAGTATCAATTTTTTGTATGCAAAAATTAACTCTTAAGAGTGTGGGTCTTCTAATATATCTATTTAACAATCATTAATATATGGTATTAGTTCTAGTTGCGTTTCAGGTTCCTTATTCATCTTCTTTATATAAAATAAGGACGGTATAAGGCATATAACTTTACATCTTCAGTTAGTCTGTTTTCTACATGATTTTACTGAACGTAAAGAAAAAACACCAAAACAATTTTTTTGTTTTAATGAAGTACAACTACTAGTTTCAAGCCAAACTAAATTAATTGCAGGTGCTATTAAAGATCTAAATACAACTGCAAATCAACTATGGCTTTCTATTAAGAAAAATTAAGTATTTTATATATTCTGTATTATTAAATGTATTTTAATGTACTTTTATGTATTTCACAAAATTAATGAAGACGTTGTTAGTTTTCGAATAAAGTTTGAAGAGAAAAGTTTGAAAGTTCTGAGAAAATCGATACTATATCAAATATAGGACTATTCCTTTATGTTGTTTAGTTCATCTGGCACAATGTGAAGGATCTTTCAATAGGTATTGCAAAAGAAGCTTATATTTTATTCTTTAAACGCAGTATTAAAACAGAAATGCAATTAAACGATTGCTTTTTTTAGAAGCGCCTGTCTGGATCTAGCACAGGAAAAAGCAATTAGTTTGCTCACAATACCTATCTGCAAGGCCAAGCTCTGTTTTATAAGTTTCCTTCACAATACAATTGACAAAAGGATACCTACCTAATGCTCAATACTAATTATAGATATGTCCTTCTATTCGAATAATCAAGGAGGCTGCAGCGCTAAAATAACTTATTATAAGTACCTTTAAGTTAATAAAGGTTAGGGAAGACTACAAAAGTCAAGCGCATATACAAGTAGCCCAAATATTATTTTCAGTTTGAAAGATTCTTTATCTTATTTAAATTAAATTTAATTATGTGTTTTACGTGATTAATGTCGAGGTTAATGTAAACTTAAATTCTTGAAAGGGGTTGGAATCATTGGTGTGAAGATAACACTGACGTAGTTTTCCACAGGTCACCAAAACACTATATTGGACTCGGCGCGAGTTTCGCCAACCAAGTTCGCATCATCTGGAGATGATTAAATATGATAAAAGTATCAATGCATATTTGCATGACAATATCATGTACATATCTCTTATTTCTTATATTACAGTATGGTGCAATGGTGATACGATTGTTCACGATATATGCGATGCACCACGTACAAATCTAGTTGAACAAAGTGGTGTGGATTTAAGTAAATCTAAACACTTTAAAGTGCAAGATTGTTTCAATACTTGGAAAGATAAAAAATTGAGTATAAGCACTACTTTGATCAAACAGTTTTGGAGAGACCAGATACTATTCGACACCTATTATGAGTAATATTCCATTCCAAATTTTCATTTACGCATCACATTAAACCTATTGTAAGATAAAGATGTATGTGTTGGATGTGATATATTCGAGGAAAGTGAAAAACCACATAACAAAGTGAACTGGCCTTATTAAGTGCAGTGTAGTGTATTGTTGCTTGTTATATGTTATAGAAGCCTAAAGTTCTGTTTATTGTTATATAAGTCTAGAGTTTGTAGTGGCGAGATACAGTGAAATACACTGTGCCCTCTAGGGGTCTTTGCTACTACCTGTCTGACAATTATTGTCTAATTGACAGACAGATAACGATCTGCTTTTATGCAGATGCCATTACAGCGACCTCTATTGTCTTTTATAGTAGCAAAGACCCCTAGAGGGCACAGTGTATTTCACTGTATCTCGCCACTACAAACATTCACATATGCCCCTTAGGCAATCATGTCGCCAGATCATTCATCGATTCCGATACCTATGGCAATCTGATGAGATCATAACAAGATCGAAACCGGTCATTGTCTGGTATTTGGTCTTGATGAAGGATGTGGCGACACCCATGGAGATGTTGATGTAATGCAACGCCAGTCGAGGCATATTGCCCGTGGAGTAGTTGTTTTTGGCATCTCCTACCAATAATAAGTCTAGAGTATTTATTTTTTTTAACTTATGTTAGCTCTAAGTTGCAGTATGCGTTGCTTGGGCATCAGGCTATGCAGTTCATATACATAAAGTGGAGAGAGTTTCCTAACGGAGATTTGTGAAACTCCCTGCGTTCAGACTGGATGGTACATATACATCACAAGGATTCTTCATGAATCTTTGCTCACTAAATTTAAAATGTTTTCTTTGAACACTAGGCAACATATTTGTCTCAAGTATTTTTAATGAAGTTAATAAACGACTTCGTAGACTGTTCAGATATCATTGGCCGAAAGGAATTCTCTGTGCATCCCCTGGTATTTATATTAGACAAGTGGGGACTTTTTATCCCTTTAAGTGATCTAAAGGCAAATGTTTTGAAATTCCTACCCCTCTATCAAATATGCTTTTTCCATTAATACCAACAAAATTCTTACGTATATTAAGCTAAAATTCTTGATATTTTTAAATGTAAGATATCGCATTTGCGCACTAATTGTGATTAATTGTTTTGAACTTATCTGTTTTTATTGAAGTATCGTCTTGGTGTAAACTTTCACATGTGTAGTTGTAGTTTCACATGTAATAAATGTCTTTCTGTTATTTAAATTGTTCTTAATTTTAGTAAGTATGATGTATCGTATTTTTTTTTGCTTTTTTCTCTCGTGTCTTGTATTTGGAACTATTTCTGTAAGATAGTTACTCATAAATAAATAAATACTGCTTGATATTAGTTTAAATCATTATTATTAACTAACTTATAAACTTATTATTATTAACTATTTCCTGCAGTTATACTTTTTTCAGAATTAATTCTATCGTAGTATAAATAATTTTACCTATATCAAAACTGTTTATTTTTGTTTTAATGAACTTTTAGACTGCTTAATTACAGTTAATACTTCCACTGTTGTATTTATATTCAAGATAGGGGTATTAACGTCTCATTCTTAAAATTCCTGTTTTAATTTTAATAAGCTACTTTAACTAACCCTTCTGGGGAACTTCGAAACTTCCTGAAAACATGATGCTCGTAAAACAATGGACTCTGGTTTGCTCTGAATTAAAGTTTTAATAGGATTGTCCTTTCACTTTTCCTCAATTGCAAAGATAATGAGTTGGTAACCTTGAAAACGGGGGCAGGAATGAAAAAAACCGACAAAATGCTGCGGGGTAATTTTCAGTAAACTAATTACTCCAAAAGCAAAATACTCAAGAAATTATGCAAGTTTATCACGCATAATAGAAACATATCCATTACTCTAATTCAGTAATATTTTTCAGTATTTTAGCTAATATTGTTATAAAAGATAATATCACTTCGGTTTTAGAATATTCAGATTTATAAAGATCGTGTTGACCCTTGGGGGTTGTAATGTTTCTTTTAAGAATAATATCTGACATCTGACAAAGGAATAGCCGTTACGTTTTAAATCTGGCTAATTGTACAGGTTTAATTGAAGGTATATTGAAATATAAATTTACTGAACTCAAATATCGTATGTTATACAAAATTAAAACAATTTAGAGATTGTTAAGATCAGTTGGAGAAATCTGTCAATTGAATATAATTATTATATAACGCTTTCTAATGTGAATTGTACCATTTATAATTGTACAGTTAATTAATTGAGTCTTAACAAATGCCAAATGAGGAATCCAAATTAATTCAGATACTAAGGAAGATAATATCCTGTCAGCTTTTCATGTCAGATTTCAGCTTATTGGTTAAGATTTACTTGAATTGTTGATCTTCAACCATAAATAGTACCTACCTACAAAGAAAATAGAAAATGTAATTGAAAAAAGAAATATTTCCAAATCAACACAAAAACCTAATTAATTCAGAGAAATACAACGACCTTTTTGTCTTGAAGGAGGTTGGAACCTTTGGTGTGAAGATATCAATGACGTAGTTTTCCACATACTACCAAAACACTATACTGCACTGGACCCGCGTTTCATCCACCAAGTTGGCATTATCTGGAGATGATTGAAACTGAGTTGTACACAGTTGTGCTGAAAGATGATGCCCACTTAGTGTTTTGGTGGTATGTGGAAAACTTCGTCAATGAGACCTTTTAGTCATTTTTCCATTAAAGAATTGTGAGTCATTTGTGTTACCTTCTTAGAAGTATTTACAAATTAATCCGAAATTTCTTGTTTGACCAAATATAAAATAGGTACTACAGATTCAAAACGATAATAGTTGGAGCAAATAATTTCTAACTCCATAAGATATTTTATTGCAAACGTATTAAAAATTATCATTATACTTAATTAAACGTATAATTATACCTAAGTACTTAATTATATTTAACTCACAACATTGAACGATTTTAGACTGCAATTATCAGATATTCCCCGTTATCTATATAGAACCACTTTTACTGTGTGTGAATCTATTAATAGAATGAAAATTTAAAATAAGAATGTGATATAACAATACAGAAGTGTGCTCAAAAGTTGGTTGTAACTCAGAGAAGTATAATATTAATTTCGGTGAAAAGTAAATCTAGGAAAAATGAAATCTGTAACGAGAGAACATGGTTTCTTTCCGCAGAAAATGCATTTTTGCATATTGCAGTTCTGTCAGTATGGAAAGGAATGCCATGGCATTAAAAATGTTATGATTGTCTATTTAACCATTTTAATTCCAATAGTGGTTTAATTCCAATGAATTTAATTCATTAATTGTTGACTGCTAACTGTTAAGAGGATAGAATTTAATAGAAATATAACAAATGCAAATGTTTTACCGAAAAAATAGGAGAAGAAAATAGTTTGACCGCTACTTTATTTAAACAATAGCATTAATGAATATTTCTAAGTATCGAAAAAATATTCAACCTGCTGTTACTCACACCTCCATTAAGATAAAACATGTGAAACATTTCTTCCAGAATCTTTAAACCGTTATTCTGAAATTGAGACAAAAAAAATTATAAAAAAGAAATTACAAAAACTTTTTTCATTACTGAATTTTAAAGAGGATGTGAATATATCTGTCTTGGTGTAGTTTTAGGTCAGATAAAACTCAAACCACTGTCGCCACTTGTTTACTTACAGATACAAGGCATATTTTCACCTTCAATTTAGCGCAATAACTGCTCATACATAAAACAATTGCCTGATGCTACGTTGATTATATATATTCTTGTCACACCTACATTTTAGTAGTGAATCAGCCTGTGCTGCAACATATTCACGTCTATAAGTCGCATAAACAAGACAGACTATATGCCACACCCCATGGCGTCAAGTACCTGCTTTAATTCCGTAGATTAATAAACGATATGCCTAAGTAAATATATAAAATAACAATTTTATTTTCATCGTTAAAATTTGGAAACGTATGGTACAACAATGCCTATCATAGACGAGATATTATTATTTAAAGGTAGAATGTTGGCCTCTGTGGAAAATATTTGACCTTGAACCGACCATTGAACTAATGATTGTATGGAACCTGTAATTTTCTGAATACATTTGAATTGGTGCGTTTTTTGTAATAATTAACAATTTGACTTAACATACAGGTGTAACCAGTGAAACGTGAAGAGAATTTGAATCTTTTAACTTAAAAAGTATGTAACACCCACATAGTGGGTGTTACATAAAAACATGTTTTCTTAAACTTCTTTACTTCATATGACACTCCTGTATATCATTTCAAAAAGATAACTTAGAGGTATCAGAATAGGTATATGTAAGCTCCTAAGCACATAAAATGAATTGAACTAATGGAAAAGAGCAACGCCCTGCTAGGTTGTTCATCCACTGCTGATTGCCACTCATGTGGTGATGATGCATATAGTTATGTCGATATACTTTGTATATCATTTCAAACTAATGTCTAGAAGTACTATGTCTTCTAGTAATAAAAACCTGTCATCTGATTTTCAGCAAATCACTTATGTCTTTCGATATTTCAGGTAAACGCTTCTTAATATAATAAATGATAATGCCTGGAAACCGGTTATGTATTAAGTACCGACGTTAGTAGGTGGAGGAAGATGGGTAAAGTGACTCTTTTATGGACATGATTCTTTGGATCTTACTCCTATAAAAGATCTAACTCAGTAAGTCGACGCTTTAATTCATCACTTCACTAGTCACGTGCTACAACTTTCGCGCAAGACTTGGTTTTGGTTTATTTGTTTTACCCACAATAGAAATTCACTTAAGCATTGAGTGTAAAAATGAATATAACGCGTAGGTACGCCTAATGTAAAATAGCATATTTGTTTCTTAATATAAATGTACTGACAGATTTTACCATTACAAATGTCAACGCGTTTATCGATACACACAAAAACTATAATAGTCTATAGAATCAATTGATTCATTCAGTCAAAATGATAACTTGTTTATATTCTTTATTTTTGCATTCTTTATTATACCTGGAAGTAAGAGGCGGAAAATTATTATTTTACTTTTATGGTAGCTCTATGTTGTCTGTTGCCAGCATCTACAGTATTTATCACAAAATATAAAGAAAAGGTTTCTTTTGTAGCAACACTCGAAAAACAGTTTACGTTATGGCCATGCTCATGCTCAATGATTATAAACGTTTCAATTTAGAGAACAGTTTATTGGAAAATTATTTTGATGTTCCAACCAAAACTGTGATAGTTTATGGAATGAGTTCTGGTATTGGTGTTGTTGGTTCTGGGCAGTAATTTTAGTACGTATTCCAAAGAAACTGTTTGGACTGACCTACGCATTGAGTACGTTTTCAGTTATATCTCCATTTTCTTAAGTATTTAAAAAAGTAAAAATGAAATAACACAGTTGAAGCAGAAAACTGAATGATGAAAGAGTAGGGTTTGCATGTTTTTTCAGATACCTCTACACTTATTGATTGGTAGTATTAAATACTCTGGTATATGATATGAAATATGTAGTAATCAACGTTAAAATATTTACATCTGTAAATAAAAGTTATGGATTTATAGTCTTTAAATAACATAATATTGCTATTTTGATAACATTTCTTTTTAAACAAAGACAAACATACATGCAAAAGGTGGGTGATGAACGCACTAAAGTCATAAATCGTTCTATTGATTAGATTTTAGTATATAAATAAAAAATTCAGTAGGTATCAATCAAATGCAAAATTGACATCGTACAAAACTGATTCAGTACGCAAACATTCATACAGTTCTCGAGACAGTTTCAAGGAGAACAGTAATATGGTTGTTAAGACAAGCTTGATGCATACAGTATATTGTTATACTGTAATTACCTATACTGTAATACGTGGACAATTCACTGGAAATGCAGATTCTGATTCCCAAGTTTTTCCTCTAGTTGAATTGAAAGAACCTTCTACATTGACTATGCTCAAATCTCTAATGTGAATAATAAGAATAGTTAGAAGCGATATTAGCAAGGAACGCTCATTTACGTCCTAGAGATCGAAATAACCCAGCTAGTAAATAAATTATGGTAATTTCCCAGGTAATTTATAACTTCGCAAAGCAGATTAGCTGTATATACACTTGAAAGGGGTTGGAACCTTTGGTGTGAAGATAACACTGACGTAGTTTCCCACACTGCGCCAAAACACTAGACTACACAAAGTCTTCAAGTGCAGTATAGTGTTTTGGTGTTATGTGGAAAACTACGTCAGTTTTATATATGTATATGTATTTAGATATTTCTTAAACGTTCTGCTCATGTAACAACGAAGTGAAAATTCACATAGATTAATTTTACATTTATACTGACTGGCGATAAATTTATATATTTAGAGGTGATACCAGCGATTTCCTGGTATATTTGAATTGATAATAGGTCAATGAATGATATCCAGTTTGTACTTATCTGACCTGTATGTGCAGTGTATGTTGTATTTTGAAATATTTACCTTTCAAACAAACACCTGTTACTATTGTTTCTTCGGAAATTAACACCTAGTTAATTTACGTTTTAACAGTTCTCTGTTTCTAAACCCAGTTGCAAAAATATATTTGGTTAGGTCGATAAAGATTAGGGCACTTTTTGATACTTTTTTTTATTTTTTAAATTTAAATATTAACAAAGTCTATCTATAACATTACTTTCAGTTGAGTTTGCTCTGTTTATTCATAAACTATTAACACAGCTTTTCTAGCAAACTTTTATTTCAGTAATATCCAATACAGTCACTATTACACGTGTGCGTAATTGAGTTTTTCTTTTTCCTCTTGTTATTTTACCCAGCTAACTCCGGACTGTGTAACGGTTGTTCCAGTATTCTATAACTGTATTAACGTCTTTCGATTCACCTAGTGTGAAATTAATTTACAACACTAACAATGATGTTCCTTTATTTAGAGATATTTTTCTCTTTATCTTTCCTAGATAGAACGTCTGGTCACTTTCTCATAAAATGTAGTTATACAGCGTGTATAATGGATAACCAGAGGTATCTAGTAGATATAAATAAAGTTTTAGAAAAATATATATCGATTTTGAAAAATTAAAAACAGGCGTAGTCAGTTGTTCTATGGGGTTTGCCACTTGGTTTTACCAGAAGTACCAGCTTATAATTTAATTAACCTCTTTGAACGTTTATTCTATCAGTTTTAACCGAGTTTGTGAATAAGGGTTAATATAAGTTGCTTTATTTCTAAGGTAAAAGAATATTCCGCAGAGTCTGACAAGATGTATATTATATCAAATACTTCAAGTAGGTAACTCACACCCAGTACATTATAATATCTAACTCAGTACGGCATGGCAAGATACGGGCGTATCAGTTGATCGTGACCTGCTGGAGTGTCGAGTGGCATACATATTGTTTAATTATGGAGGAATCATTAATAAATGATGGAGTTAAGCATACCTCTTATACAGGGTGATTCTTAACCTAGGTTAAAGGAAATTAGAGCTGAGGACAAATAATGACTAATAATGGAAAAAAAGTACTTAGCAAAACTTTTATGGTTTCGGAAATACCAATTCAATTTAAATAAAAATAAAACAATGTGAATTTCCCCGTCAGTATCACGTCCATAAATTCTTTGTTTGAGAAATTATGCCTCTTTAAAATACCTCTTTTCTAATTACCTGAAAATAAACTCGATACGACCACAATTAGTTTTCTTTATAAATAAAAAAAATTCACCTGATAAATTTTTGTAATCATTTCTATTAAATTATTTCCGTAGCTAAAAATGTTTACATTTGTTTTTTTTTCATTATTAGCCATTATTTGTCCTCGGCTATATTTTGCCAAGTTTATGCGTATAGGTTAAGAATCACCCTCTATATTATAAAGGATTAACAATTTATTATATAGCAAATAGACCATATGTGTGGGTTTTTGACATACGATAACATTGGAAACGTCTACCTATATAATATTGTGGGACTTCACATAAACGATACGATATTTCTCAAACTCAATCATTAATTGATTAAAATTATGAATCCAATTTCTTTCTTGATCATTCTTTTGCTTTTCTTGGTAATATTCTGAAATCGGTTTGGCGGACGACACGCTTCTAAACACTTGTCAACGCCATATTTTCTTGCCGTTTGAGAAATTAGCAGAGGACTGACGTATTCAGTGGAAGGTCTTTTGCGTTGTTTGCCGCATACAACAACTTATCGCATTGAACGTTCAACGCTCAACGTATACAACATGCTGCCGTACTCATTGTAATGTTGCTTGTACCTTATTCCCACAGAAAAGAGGTCAGATAATTCTTAACTTATATTTATCATTCCCTATCCCCCATATTTGCTACTTATATTGATTCTCTCCTTCCATAAATTTGGATGCAACATTCTATTCTGTGTTAATTGTGTTTGTGTTAGTATATTTATGTTTCCTATATCCGTTGCTGACGATTTTATCAGACCAAATGAATACGTTAGTATGGGAATCGCAAATGAATTCATAGCTTTAAAGATATTTCTAGAGTGAAGTTTTGATTTAAGCAGAAGTTTCAATCGCTCCTTGTATAGTTGCTACAGGTTTCGTTTAATTTTTGAATGGTCTATTCTTTGATTTTGATAAAACCCCATAAATAAAAAATAAATCCCATAGTAAAATAATTTTTCGTTATTCAGAGTACTTATTATCTCATAGTTCTTTACTCCACTTTCCATATTCTATGTCTAATATTTTACATTTATCAATACCAAACTCCATATTTACGAGTAGATCTCTGGATATTATTTCAGTTATTTTAAGTAAGTAATTGTTGCATTTGAACCGATGTGGACGTGTGGACATTTTAATACAATACGTAAATGTACATTAGATGCTTTATAGTGTCTAGTTTTGTGCCTTGTTTATTAATCTGATATTCATATGGTGTATTGGATAAAGTATTAAGACACATACGGAACCAAAGGACACTGAGGGGGTCACTTTGGTATATTCCCCTTTCTATATGGATAAAATCGGTTTCCATATGATCGGTGTTAGTTTTGGTTTTCCATCTTTTCATCATTAGTTTCAGGAAGTTTTGTATACACGCCTATAATATATTACCTATATTATACTGTAATGATTATTATTATTATTATTATTATTATTATTATTATTATTATTATTATTATTATTATTATTATTATTATTATTATTATTATTATTATTATTATTATTATTACTATTATTATTATCAGTTTTAGAATGGTGATCTATAAGTGTAAAATTAAATTTATGTACTTAGCGGGTCCTTCTCTTGGGTTCCTCCTATTTGTATCCCTTTTTCTCAAAATAAAAAAATATTGTTTATAACTATAAAATACTATTTCTTAGGAAATAATATATTTTCACTGTATTTTAACTGCCTGCAATATTGTAATCCTTAACGATATCTACAAGTCCGTTCACATTAAGTTTGTATTTGCCTTGATTGCAAATACCGACATGCCATTTCAAAGTGTTTCTTATTACGACATCCCACCTAATGCACATAGTTTGAACACCCAATAACCTTTGCTTTATTGGGTGATTGTATTCGATAAGGCAATCACAATTGCCGTTCATAATTGTGTTTTGCTAATCGGATAGAAACTGTAAAAGTAGCCTTAACTATAAACTTTGTTCTAGTTAGAAAATATGCTTGAGGTATTTTATATGATAACGACAACAAAGATTTTAGGGAGGTTATCATCATGTAAATCTGACTGTTTGGTAATGCTTTTTCATACCAAACAAGTAGAACATTATATCTGGATTTCTTTCAGTGGAACTCCAACTGATTAAATAATAATTGAAGAGAGGGTGGTCCTAGGACACTACCTGCAAACATTCCTAAGTGAGCAAATCGTGCGCATTGATTACCTAAAAAAACCGTTAGATGAAAATCAAAGCTTTGAAGTCATCGAGGCTGCTTGATATATTATGCTCTAATATAAATAAAAACCAATATGTAGATTACAAATTTAAAGTTTTGCAAATATTCTGTAGTAGGTTCTACCCTACAACAACAAAGCCTCTCACAGTAACCGCCTACCGAAAATAAACTGATCAACGATTAGATCAACGATCAAAATAACTTTTACTTACTTTTACTTTATTTAGTACCTATTTTACATAAGTCGACTTATTTTTTATTGCCACTGAGATTGCTATTAGCAAATTTGGAACAAAGTATAAGTAATTATTCAATATACAGGATGACAAATACATGATTAACAATATTAACAACAGCTTGAAAGGGGTTGGAACCTTTGATGTGAAGACAACACCTTAAACGACTTTCAGTTTTGTGTCATTATATTTACCACGGCAAGATTTTTAACTATCGGTCTACCGGGATTTCTTAAGAAGATATGGGATTTTAAAATATTGAAGAACCTCGCCAATACGCCAATATCCATTGACCGTAGTCATGACCTGGGATGGTTTGGAGCCGAGATGGATTATCGCTCTTTACCCTCCTCATCGCTATAGGTCTTGACTGCCTTGTAGAGGAGGACCCCATCCTTTACCAACCCTGATCACAAAAAGTTATAGGTGTGGGCGATTCGTGGGGTATCCTCGTGCCCTGGCTCTACCCTGCAGGCTGGGTAGGATCTTCTGGCGCTCTTCTATCTTGTCTTTTTTCTTCGCCTGCATGTCTAACTAGAAAAACCTAAACGAACTAGAAATTAACTCAGTACGAATGCTAGATTACAACTTAATAGAGCATATAGATCAAAATTATCTACAAATCCTTAGTTGAAACGGTTCTAAAATACTGTATTATTATTTGTGGTGGTATTATTTGTATAGTTGGGGTATACACCACCAATCCATACACAAGTAGTACAGAATAGGTTAGGTATTAAAAATAAAATTGAAAAAGCAAAGATTGTATTCGACTTGACGGGTTATGTAATTTCAAAATTACACAATATTTTTGAGTGGCTGCGTGCTACTGTTGATCAGTTTAGTTTCTAATTGCGGAGAATTATTGTATGCCATAGTGCTGACCTAAACGGAACCTGGGAATGAATTATATTATTAATTAACAAATTTGCATTTCAGCAGTGGCGGATACGGTTTGCCGATGGCTAGTTTAGATAAAGGATAACGAATCCTCTAATTTAAGCAAACATGTGTGGCTGGAGGTTTAACATCTAAGTATTGAATTAAAATAAGCCAATAAATAATATTAAAAATCTAAAAACTACCCTGTATGTTATTCAACATTTGTATATACTTGTATGGGTCAATTTTTTGGTCAATACTCCCTAATTATTACTGTATTATGAGCTCACCAAATCATTACCAAAATATTGATTAGAATTCTGAACATACCTTAAGCATCTGGGAGTTCATTGAAGATGCTGGGTTTCTAAACATTCTAAAATGATATGTTTTTCATGATATGTTATACCTAGTTAATCGAAATACATTTAAACTGAAGACCACAGGTTTATATTATTAAAGATTTGGATAGATGATTCTATTACGAATACACTAGTAGATGGTTTGGTGGGCCATAATACAGTAATAATTAGGGAGTTATGACCAAGAAACTGACCCATGCGAGTATATACACTGAGAAAAAAAATTAACCATTATACAAAAATTGTATGGCTTCAATACAATTTGTGTATACTATTTGGGACAAACCAACTCATACATTGCTAGTATGCAACATGTTTTTCTGAAATTCAGGTTGGTAGTTGCATTGTCATTATGTAAGTAGTTTGCATTGCTATTATATAAGTCGTTATATTATCATTATACATGTAGTTGTTCTACTATTATTTTATTAGTTATATTACCGCTTCTTAACTGTTTGTATTGTCAGTATACAAAGCGAATGTATTGCTAGTATACAAGACGCTATATTGCCTTTATTTAAGTAATAGTATTGCAATAATTGTACAAGTAATTGTATTGTTATTAAGTATAACATTTCTTGTAATGCCATGTGAAACGTTAATAAAAACAAAAATAACTGGAATGATCATATATTTTCATAAAATAATCTCACATTTAACAACAAAGAGTAAAATAGACTTAGTCTATAATATACCTACTTAGTATATTAAGTCAAAAGAATACCCGATTAGTTTTTTTTTTTATCTATAATAAAAACGTGTTATATAATATCAAACCCAAAAATTTTGTTAATTACAAACAATAACATACACAGGGTTTATCTAAAAGGTCTATACAAAACTCTACCACAAATTTCTAGGTAAATATGCACAAAACGTTCGTATTTCGGAAACTATTGACTAAAAAAATTCTGCTAGCGTTATTACTGACTCAAAGGTGTAGATGAATTAGGTCTTGACCCTTTTCTGTTCACTAAATCGACATGTAGTCACACGGCGCGCCGTGCCGGGAGAGACTATGATACAACGAAAATTTTATAGGAGTGGGGTGGCTGCCACTTTAAATTAATATACCTAATGGCAATACAAAATGTGTTAAAAAATAATACAAATAGAATTTATGGTAATTCAAAACGTTCATATTGACTATACAACTCGAAAGTAGAATAAGTAGATAAACCGGTTACCTATTTCTATAATACAAGGAGGTAATTTTTGTTCATACAAATTTGTTTGGCCGTTAATCAACGCGATGCCAATACAGCTGCTGTATTGGATTATTTTTAATGAATATACAATTCTTGTATACAATTTTGCACTTGCATGATATAGCAAATAAAAAAATGATTATTCACTATAAAACTTAATGTAGAAAAACGGATTGTGTTACTGCAATACAAGAAGGCAATTTGTGTACATACAAAGTTGTATATTCGTTAATCAACACTGGCCAAAACAACTGTTGTACTGGGGAATTTTTCTCAGTGTACAAATGTTGAATAATATATAGGCTAGTTTTTTATAGTATATTTTTAATATTATTTGTTGGCTTATCTTAATTCAATACCTAGATGCTAGATCTTAAACCTCCTGCCACACATGTGCCTGAAGACGCCGGAAGCAGAAGTACATATCGTACAATAAGCCAAGGAGGATTGCTACAATTTCAGTTTTGTCAGTAAAAAATAAAATTATTTTCATTAAAATTCAATACAAAGGGTACATAACCAAAAATAATTATTTTTAATGTAATGTTTAAGCTTGTTTAATTTTATTATTTAAAAAAATGTATATAACACTATTAAAAACCAAAATGTATTAAGCAATAAGTTGAGGTTATGTCCAGATATGCCGCTGTAATTCAATGTTGGGCGGTACGCAAAGTACCTAGTTGTTTGCGACATATCTTAAAAATAATAAGGTTATTCCTTTGCAGACCTAGGATAATAGGTTACGAGGGAATATACAACTTTATTGAACCATTATATTTTGATAATTTCATTAATAATGTATCTCTTAGTTAACTTTTTGGCTTAATTCATATATAAAGAAAGATACAGGGGTTTTGTTTAATAAATACTAATAAAGCCATATATGGAATAATTATCACGGCACAAGATACATCTACTGACGACGAGTTGAGGATCGAATTTAAGCGTTTAGAAAAACGCTAATAAGTGTTAATTTCTATTATAAAGAATTATTTAAAATTAAATTTGCTTTGGTTGAGAATACGAGTACTCAGATACTGTCAACATTGTACACATTGTATAGAAAATATCTAGGCAACTTATATTATAAAATAATAATATTCATATTTAATATGCAACATTGAATAATCTAAAATCATATTTTCTGTTTATATTTCAACATCGTATTTACTTAGGGAATGAACAATCACATTCCACAACTACAAAGTTCCATACCTCGTGGGTGTTTCTCTTGAGAAGTTTCACCCCTCTAACAATTAAGTTTAATTTTATTTTCTAATCTCTAACCAACAAACAATTAACATAGTTTTGTTTGTCAAGGATATAGTAAGTGTTGGTAAGTAGTTTTACTCAATCTTTTTAATTTCTGTAAATTCTTAGTCTTATTTGTATTTATTATATTGATTTAATTTATTGCGCAGAGTATAAAATCATAGTCTTCAAGTTAATTTATTTTTTACTGTCGGAATGTAAAACAATTAATATCTAACTAAATATGTAATAAAAATAAAAAGAGCATTTTGTGATTACACAGTAAGAAGATCGATGCGCAAACGTAATTAAAATCAATAATGAAACACGTTTTGGCTGATTAATCGATTATTTAATTATTAACTAAAGCCTGGTTAAGTTTGTGAAAGCCCAAACAGTACATCCTGTAAGCTTATTGTGCTACACCAGCTGCACATTTCTTAGTTAGAGGATTGGTAGATGAAATTTTTGCATGAGAAGTCCTCCCTGGGATTTTTGCGTACAATTATAATTATAATTTTTACTTTTCCAACAAAAAAAGGAATGTTTAGTTAAAAAAGGAATGTTTAGTTGAAAAAAACTCGCCTATGGAGTAAATTTTTAGTGTAGGAAGTTGTAAATTTACTAAATTGTCCACATATTTACCAATAAAACTAATCTAATTCTTCTTCTAATTTATCTCGACAGCAATATCGAGAAAATAATAAGGTGTTTCTACAAAAACAAAACGTAGAAATACGATACCTAAAAGAATAAATTCTTCGCAAGAGTCTATACCTAGTGTGAATCAAAGGAACTAAACCATGCATCTTCATAGAATTTTAAATAAATATAATAAAAATACTTTTTTTAGCATTACCACTTAGCATGTTGAGAAATCTAATGTTTTCAAAGTTTTATCTATTTTGTCAACACACAGTTGAGTATGAGCACAGTTAAGTATGAGCTATTTCTATTAGCTTCAAATTTATTACTTGAGGATTTTGAGATACTAAAAGAAAAAACTGTGATTGATTCTCATGTTGACATATCTAATGATAGGACCTAGTTTTAATAAAAATAATCCTTTTAGAATGAATGCCACAATGCTGACGCTTATAGATTAATTTTACCACACATTTGATTTACAGCATGTTTCAGTTGTCAAAATTTCAGAATGATTCGGTTTATGGCAAAGATATAGTGGTGTTTCCAAAAAACAGCTATTTCAACATAGATGAATCTATAGGGCCAAAATTAAAATAAATAAAAGCAGTAGAACAATAAGAAATCGATGTCTGTAGCTGTTTGCCTCTCTTGTGAATTAGGCTCCATTTCTTATGATTATGCTAATACTGGAATCACCTAATTTAAGTAAATACATGTTACACCGATATCTAAAAAATTAACAATAATGACAAAGTACATGCTGTGTTTCGTCACTTTGATAAACACCGCTGTAATTTTTCAATCAAATATTGTGCATATTTTTACATACTTAGAGTGCTCTCACGGGAATAGATACATATATGTGTTTTGTATGGGCATTGACTATTTTGATGAGTGTACATTATAAATTTAAAATTAATGTAGATAAATTATAAAATCTCAAGATAGTAATTTAATTTAAGTGGTCATACAAAGTAGCCGCGGTAGCAATTCATTTTTATTTTACAATATGCCACCTGATCGTTATATCGTTACACAACACTCGTTATATTCCTCTTAATAAAATCTGCTGTTTTGTTTGTATGTTTGTTAGTGTCATTCACAATTAGAATTATACGCGCAGGTCTATACTAATTTTAAAAAATAAAACGTATTAACGGAACAATATAATTGCATGCTTGGTATTAGTTAATAATACATATTAAGCAACTAAAAGCATTAAAATTAATGGCTACATAACTCGAAAGACCATCTCTTTATATTTCCCATTTCATAATATAAAGGATAATTACAATTTGGCCATTACACTCTGCCATGAAGAGATGAAAGATCTTTCTTTGTAAATTTTAATGATGGAAAAAATATATTAACAGAGAGCACAACAAAATAGTTATATTCTCTAATTATTAGTTATTATGACCCACCACGTTGAAAAATCTCTTTCAGCTCCTGGAAGCAATAATAACGCTGTTTGTAATTATAGAGGTACATATTTTATCATCAATGAAATCAGCATAAAAAAGGATTAGTGAGAGTTGAAATAATATTTTAATCATAGTGTATTGATTGGACCGTTACTTGATGGAAATTCATTATCACATTAAAACGATAGCTGTTTTTATAAAATTTTCACTTTAATTGGTTAACAATTGTTTAGCCATAGAGTAGCTTCTTCAGATGTGAGTATTACAACTAAAGTTTAGAGTATTGAACAGTATTATATACACGGTGTCCCACCGAGAAGGGCCGCGATCGATATATGGAATAGTACGTACAGGGTGATTTTGAAAATCTGATTATTTACAAAGGTCAATTAGGCTTACCTTCTTAAAATATTTTCACGCTTTTTTGCTTCTTTTAAATGGAACACCTATATATTATTTTATTTGTTGGATTCTACGTAATATTCTAAACACATTTCATATGTAGGATGCCCTGTACCTATCTTCAACTGTTTTTGAAAAATTGACAGGTGAATATTGACATTTTGCAACTTTGACACCCTGTAAAATCTAAACAGTTTGAAATCAAGCAAAACGGTTTGCACATTCCTATCTTAACTTTTCATAAGCTATTGTTTGACACTCATTTCAGATTTAGCCAGAAATTAAAAATGTTCGATTAAATTTAATTTCTTGGTTAAACCTGACATTGTGTCAAACGATAGTTTATTAACGATAGTTAAGATAGGAATGTGAAAACCGTTTTGCTTGATATCAACCACCGAAAAGACAGGAGTCAAACTAAACTTGTTAGAATCATTAGAAATTATTAAATTAAAATCATCCGGTATATTACTCAACAACCAAATTGAAACAAATTAATCAACACTATTGAATTTATTTAGGAATTCCCCCTAATTTAAATTAATATCTATTACAAACTACTAGTAAATAACCCAGAACCCAACCTCTTAGAAAACCGTAATCCCTTACTGTTCAATACTCTAAACTTTAGTTGTACTACTCACATCTGAAGAAGCCACTGTGTGGCGAAACAATTGTTATGTTAACAAATTAAGTGAAAATTTTATCAAAACAACTATTGTTTTAATGTAAAATTGTATCTCTTTTTCATCCAAAAATGCGCCAATTGTTATTTTATATTGATTAAATGAACAACTTACATATATGTCGTTTATAGATTGGTATGCATAAACATTGCGTAATTATGTAATAACATTTATTGCTTAGTGTCGTCATGTCATCATAGCGCGCTACTTTGTATTATAGACTATGTGCTCATAAATAAATATAATTTGTCTCTGTATTCCATATTTATGTATAATTTGATAGATATTGGTAGCTTGATGATAAATTATTGAAGGTTTCGCTTGAAACCTATACCTAGTAATGAGATAGAAATATTTTACAAACTTTCTTTAGCAACTGTTTCTTGTTGTATCCGAAATATTTGCAATGATCAAGCAAAACAAAGTAAATAAATTACTAACTTAGCATAGCCTGTAAAAGCTGAGACACCTTAATTTGTGTCAAAAATTTTAACTGAAGGAAACATTTATACGGAGTAAAAGTTATCCTTTGAGAAGGCTGATATACCTAGCAAATAATTGTGATTGTAAAGGTAAAAATGTTGGAAATTCTCGAGAAAGGTGAACGACCTCACAGGAATAAACATACATAAAGTGTTTTTGAACCCCGTTAATTATCCAGATATCGGAATCTACTTGGAATCAAGAAATGTTGAATTCAGTGATATAATTTTCAACTGTGACGCACTTCCGGTTTTAACGGAAACTAATACTAACTCCCTTATTTCAAATGAGGTAGCCTATATAAAAAAAATATTTTACGTTCAATTTTAGGTCATCTTCCAACTTAAAGTACTATACCTAACCCCAGTCGCCTTTGAGAAAATCACAATTTTCTGTTTTTATGAGGGAACACAATGTCAAATTTAAAAAACTCTAAAAAACTGTTTCCTTGAAATACCTACAAGGAACTGTTATTTCCCTGTTATTGGCAGTAGGTATAGTGTATCTGCTATTTGAAGCACTACTGCCATTTTACTATTGTACAGGTTATTCTCTATATAATTCTCTATATAATTAACTCTTGTTGCGTAATTACCAATTCTATTTAAATTTAATGAATTTTCAATGGTTTCCCCTATATAACAAAGCTTATTTTATAACAAGCTTTGACCTTTTCTGTACAACAAAATATCAAATAAAAATTACATTTTTAACAATACTTAAAATAATAAGCTTTTCATTCAATTATTATTCCTCGTTGTTCTTTACTAATCATTGCTTTATTGGCTGATAATATTAATTTTATAAATTTATTTCTAATCCAAGGAGAACTGGTACTGTTTGACTAGTAGTATTTAAACAGGTTCTTTTAGGCCACATAGTAGGTACAGAGTATTAGTAAAAGGGAACAGATGCAATCTCTTTCATTATTTCGTTAGTTACGACAGTGTTTTAACTATCTGGTACAATTTTTTTATTTCAATCCTTTACAGGACATAATTTATATTAGTTCTAAATAGTACCTAAACATTATACAATAACTATTGACAATTTTCAATTGTTTGGTATTTGGGATACCATCTCTCTAGTTGTTTTCCCTCTGAGGCTCATATTTCTGTCCTACTGGTCGTTGTCAAGCTGGTAAAGTCGAATTTTTAGGATGGACAGGATCTGAATGATTGAACAATGAAACCACTCAGTGCCAAAACAGAAGATAGCAGCATATTTGCTACTGGAATCATAGGTTTTCTTTCTTGGAGTCACAACTAGAGGTAATTATAGATGTAATCCCATATAATAAATACCTATAAATCCTTTTTATCTGCACGTTGTAGTTGCTGACAAATTAAACTAATAATTCCTTTTTGTTTAGGATAACATCAAAGGATAAAACAAAATAACGTAACGCGATTCAACACAGTATTTGACGTTTTATCTGTTACGCTCTTGCCGCGTTGTATAATATTTTGGTTCATCCAAAATGAAAAAAATATCTCATGGCGTTGTGTAATGTTTTATCTCATACTGTTTGTGCGCAGTCTTAGAGGGAACGGCTGTATTTTTTAATTATTAAAATGGTTTTAAACATATAAGGGAACAGTTTGCGCTAGATGTTACTGTCTACTCTATCGTACTCCGTGTAGTATTGTCCCTATCAGGTTTAGTAGTAAGTACTTATTTTTATATTTAATTACATATATGTCTTCCAATTATGACTTTTTGATTAAAATAATTTATTAAACACATTATTGTAGAACATTTAATATAGTTGTATTTCAATGCAGTATATTTAGGTAACTACACCTTCACATACCTACGCTTTAACATCCAGAATATATAAATTTAAAACAGTTATGTATCCATTGTAACATTTTGAAAAAAAAAGAGTGTATCTAATTTGTATTTGTGAATCCTTTTTCATAATTTGGGTGTTTGTTTCTAAACTAGTGAATTAATGCCTCGATTAATGCGTTTTCTTGAATACATCCGGTATACAAGTTTAGATAACAATTTGTGGAAGTGATTTCATAGAACGTAAAGTGCAAAAATCAACTAACTCACCTTGCGGCGTATCAAAATATCCCCACATTGGAATGCCAACAGCAGCAGCGCCTACAACAAAGCATATAAATCCCAAAACTGCGACACATGTTGAATACAGGGGTTTTGTTTCCGCCATATCACAAGCACAACATCATAAACAAATATCACAATATCACAACAAAAGAAACAACATAAACAGAACAACACAAATATAGCGCATGACCCTCAGCAACACATGTCACAAATCGATAGCTCTTGTTTACATAAAAGACACGTCTTAGCCGAAGAAAATTCAATTCGCAGTGTTAACAGAGTATTCCTGCTACATAGGCACCTTCTGGAAACACGTTCACATTTTCCTGTAAATTGTTTTTCCGTATGACGCAAGGTTTCGCGACCTTTTCCGTTCTTGTTTATTGCTGCGTTAAACTGGACGTTGCTATGTATTTACGAGGTTTGTTCGAACTAAGTCAACTAAAGTTGTTACTACCTTGCTGAGGTGTGCCGCAGCGTATCATAGGGAAGGGGAATTGTGGTTTGCCGACGGTGAAGGCGACGTAAAATACTTTCAGTTTGTTTAAACGCCGAGTTGCTGTTTGACCGGTATTGTGACTTGTGCACTGTTTGGGAAAACGAAACGGTCGCGGCCTACAGATGGAAAACTATGGATTTTCTGTAGTTTCGTGTTGACTTATTTATGGTTCAGGGAAAATCGATATTCTCGCGAACGTTATGTTTGAAGGTTCTATATATAACGATGTGTTTTTTCTATCAAGCTTACTGGGAGCACACTTAAAGCTTATCTATTACAATTTCATTACATATTGGTAAAAAATTCACAGATCTTGCATCTTACGCAAATATCGTAGGCGTATTGAAAATACCAGATACAACTATTTTTGTTACGCACTTTATATATTTAATAGTCCATTATATTTATAATTTATACAGAGTGTGATACCAAAACCCTTCATTTGATGTATCGAGAAAACTAAATCTTCCAGTTTAGAGATAACTTATTCTTAATGAATCACCCTGTATATATATATATATATATATATATATAGGGTGAACCAAATCTGATTGTGTGTACAGGGATCTCGGAAACTAGAAGAGATACAGAAATGGTTAAATGGGCAAAGTAGTGCAGAATTTAATGCCCGTCAATAATCCGCTGAGAAAACAATTGAATTTCGCACCGTCTAGATTTTATTTAGAAAAAAGTGAAAATCGACAATTTTCAAATTTGCTTCTAACTCTTTTATTTGCATTCGGATCGAAAAAATTCCAAGGCCATTTTGGGCAGATTTTACGGGGCAAACATCTAACTACGTCACTGGAATCCCCGTAAAAACTGCCCAAAATGGCCTTTGAATTTTTTCGATCCGAATGCAAACAAAAGAGTTAGAAGCAAATTTGAAAATTGTCGATTTTCACTTTTTTCTAAATAAAATCTAGACGGTGCGAAATTCAATTGTTTCCTCAGCGAATTATTGACGGGCATTAAATTCTGCACTACTTTGTCCATTTAACCATTTCTGTATCTCTTCTAGTTTCCGAGATCCCTGTATACAGTCAGATTTGGTTCACCCTGTATATATGTTAGTCTAAATTAATAAAATAGCAAACCTGTTCATCCTATTACAACGATCAGTAAATACCAAACGTTTATTTTACATTCAACATCAGTTCATAAATCACTGTGGTCAAGGAATTATGTAACCCAAGCATAAACAATAAACATAGCCTGCTGATTGTAACAACACAGCTAGGCTAGGTCGTCTCCATATGAGTACGTGTCCATGTCGAGGTCGCTCGCTTTTGCATGCCGCTAAGCGTTAATATTTTAAGAGACAGCTCCCATATATACGCTCCCAGAAGTATTTTCAATACTAAAATATATCTACTTTAATGTAATAAAGATGATTTGCTTGTATTTGCATTATTTTTGAGGCGTCAGCAACTGAGAATTACAAATTCAGAACAATAGAGGACAGAGAACAGACAAATACAATAAAAACAAAACTGTGTCAAAAATGTACGTCCAAATTTATGATATGAATGTGACGTATAGAAGATGTGAGCAATGAAACAATCCCGAAAAAAGTAAATTCGTCCAATTTTTAATCGTTCTATTTGAATGGTATTCTTAAGAGAAGTTGTGGAAAACATTCAGAAATACCTGAATGGCTTGTTTATTGCCTAAATCATAAAGTAGCGATATAAGTAGGTTAATTACTTTATGCCTGAATATACAAGAAAAAAATGTAAACCGATTTTCGTTTGGTTAAAACCTTATTATCCACAAATTCTTAATTTTATTTAATATCTAATAAACATATTGTTTTTACATTATTAGCATATTATCAGTCCCAAGAATTGCTACATAACTGGCCAAAAATGTTTTTGACAATGTTTTAAGAATTACGCTATCAACCACATTATACGACATCAAATACCTTAGAAACCACGTTTCTGCTTCCAAATAAACCACTTTTTCTTTGGACTTCATTATATGTGGAAAAGTTTGGGTAATTTCTTTTTATAATACACAGATTTATAAATTAATTTTATTTATTTATTTTTTTCTTTATTTGATATATAATTGTAAATTATATACATTTCGGCATGAAAATTAATTTTATTTTATAATTATTTTAGTTATTAATAAAACCGTGAATGAAAGAATTTTATATTTTAAAAGTGAAGACCAGTTAATGTTTATAGGAAAGTTTCGAAACCCACCTCTTTTAATCTTTTATATTATTATTTTACCGTTTTCAGTTTTCTAAGTCACACTGCGTTTTCACAATGGTTTATTAGTTATAAACCTTTTAACTATATATTTTGTTTTTTTTTGCATCCGCGCTGTATATTGTTTATTTATTTGTTTATTAAACAAAATACACCCAGCTCATACACACGAAGGCATAGAAGGGCCACACTATTAATTTTTTTCAAATTCCAACTCGACTTTAAAGTCAGAATTCTAACTTTAAAGTCGGAATTCCGAGTTTAAAGTCGGAATTTAAAAAAAAATTAATAGTGTGGCCCTTCTACGCCTTCGTACATATAGCTAGATAAGAGTACATAATGTGTGTGTATTCAAAATAGGAAGTTATATATCGACTAAGAAAAAATAAAATGTGAAATATGGGATAACTTCCCATATTCATTTATAAGAAAAAATGTTAAAAATTCGAGTACCTCAATCGGATCGTTACATTTACGAGATAAACAAATCAGATATCCATGGTAACCCAAGTAATTTAAATTATCATTCAATTTTCTTTCCACTTAGTACAAAATTGTTAACACGTCCAGCCTTCCTTCACACTTTATCCAGGCTTAGGACTGGTTCAAAACTAGTTTTGAAGCGTGTTTAAGAACCAACGGGCCAACGGAACCTCAGTAATAACAATAAAACAAAAGAAGTACAAAACACTTAGATTTACTCAAAGTTTAGCCACAAATAGCTCATAAATGTTCAAAATGTCTTCCATCATTCTCGATGCGCTTATTTAATCTAATTTCGGTAGAAAAAACCGCTCCTTAAATTTCAGCCCTGGCCAAGCTTCTAATGACATTTCGTATTCTTTCCATCATATTTTTTCCCTGGTTGTTGGTTTGTCTTGAAAAACCAGGTCTTTCAGTCTACCTCATAGGTAGAAATTTAAACAAGTTAGATGCGGCGAATGCGCCGGCCAGGGAAATAGACTTCCTCTTCCAATGACACGATTCAGATATTGCTCGTCTAAATGCTGACGTACGTTTTAGTTATAATGCGCCGGACAGCCATCAAGGTGGAACACATGTTCCTTCTTATTTCTAAGGAGACGTCTTCTAAAAGTGGTGGAAGAAAAACAAAAATGATTACGTCCATACATTGAATCTCCAGCGATTTTGATGTTCTACTTGCCGCATCCAATGTGGGTTTTGCTTGGACCAATAATGCATATTATGCAAATTTACACCCCCTGCGCTACTGAATGATTCTTCATCTGCCCATAATATTAGTGACAGGAAATTTGGATTTTCCCGAATCACATTTAAGAGCCAGTGATAATGGTTCAGTCTACCATCATAATCGGTATCTTTTAATGGCTGATGTAAAACAATGTGGTAGGGATCCATATTATTCTCTTGAAGAATCTCGTGGACAATTGTTTTTGAGACTCCCAGGTCGTTGGAAGTTTCTCTGGTGCTTAAGGTGGGATCGTATTGCACGTAGGCCAAAACTTTAATAATATTTAATATGTGTTCCTCGATATGTGTTCTACGAGGTGCTTGAATGGGCTGCACGTTGCCAGTCTCCCGTAATCGCCTAGCCAATCTTGAAAACACTACTTGAGAAAAATGTCTTCTTTGTGGAAATTGCATTGCATATTGTTGCGACGCAATTGCAGCATAACATATCATTTTTTTGAAAAAAAAAAAATGGATTTGAAAGTAAATCTACGCCACGAAACTATCAGAACTAACTTTTGACAGTTGTCAAATCCGTAATCTTTTCAATTTAGCAGTTACCATGGCTATGTGATTTGTTTTTCTCGCAAATGTAATTTGATCCGATTGAGATCGAATTTTTAACATTTTCTCCTATAAATTGAGAACGGATGGATATATCACCAGGCGGTTTTCACTATAACCTAGCTAATTTTATGATGCCTAAGAGCCTGTTAAGAAAATAGTACCGTTCCATTTAACTTTTTCTAAAAATCACAAAAAATGTGTAATCGCTGCAGATAACGCCCGCTAGTTTATTTGTTTTAAACTAAACGGTTCAACAAAAAAAATCTTTTAAAGGACCATAAAATGCTCTGTCAAACGAGACCAAAAATATTCTAATCGGTTGAGTGGTTTCGGAGATATTAAAATGTAAATATTGAAAAATGCATTGCCCTCCCCCTCCCTTATTATGACAGATACGAGAAGATATCGCATAGCAAAATGATGTTTTTAAAGTTATATCTCATCGTCTAACTTTCCGAGATAGCTTGAATTTTATGTTTCTTCATAGCAGTTACGCTCCCTAGCGGACGAATTACGAACTTCAAAATAATTTCCAGCCATTTCTCTTGCCCACTTTATTTAGAAGGACTTTTTCCCAAATCTCTAGACCTTACCATAGATTTAGCCGCTCCGTACCCTTATCCGGACAACCTGTATAATATATTATATCATAACTATCGAGAAATTTTAGTTCGAAATTTGGTTCTTGAAACTGTTTAATTAACATAAAGATTCTAATGTGAAGTCTAACTTAAGGCCTTCGTGAACCAACTTGTACCTAGGTATAGGTACCTATATTTTGCAATGCAACCCATCTACATTAATTACTACAATAATAGCTGTGATGATGATCAGCGATTTTAGTTTTGTGTATAGTAGCGTGTTCTACCGCACGATATATATATTTTAATTTAATTAAAAAAATTATAGTACATTGGGAGTGGTGGAATTGATTAGCTGATTTGAAATTGCAAAATAAACAATTTATTTGAAGTTTTCTAAATAATGTTATATAGAACTATATAACATTATTTATACATAATTATATAGAACTTCCTTATATAGAACTAATAGAACTAATATTCAGGTTAGAAAAGCAAACTGAAAGAAATATGTACCTTTATATTTTTATCCAAATACATTATGTTGTGTATAATATATCAGCACATAAGCACACATATTTGCTACTTGTATTAAAAAACAAATAAAATAATTCTGTTGAATATTCTGATTATTATTCTTAATTTTTCGCCTGAAAGTTCTCTTAGGTCATAATATAAAAATCTACTGGGAAGTCTCAGTATCGTTTCAAAATTCACGTTATTAGCTTAACTCTCGTACCTAGACAGCAATTTTAGTTTTAAAATAAGCATGTTTTCAGTCTGTCTGCACTCTGACTATTTATATTATATCAATTATGTACACAATCTATTTTCTGCTTTACGATAATGTCGTCGGTTATTACACTATGGGGGACAAGATATATTAAACTTCGTATTGGCGTAATTTGTTATTGTAGCCACGTGTCGTGCAAATCATGGAACTACATATTCCAGGTCCAACAACACGACAGCAAACAGTTCGAAGTATTTATGACCCCACGTGAAATTGCATAAAAGAAACCACAATTAAGGAACAGTGCTCTTTAAGTACGTTTAAAAAAACATACTTCGTACGACTCTAAATTAAAAAGTCATCAACGAGATTACTTACAAGATAAATGAGATATAAATGTATAAACTGTTTTAAAATGTAGTATACCTGAATTCTTATGACTGATGGAAACTGATAACTAAGGGAAAATTCGCTGTCGTTTCTTTTGGTTTCCCTGAGAATGTCAACCCGATTTGGGAAGTGCCTATAAGTAACAATAAAAATTACTATATTATAAGATAATTTCAATCACTTTCGCACACGTCCAACTTGAACGGAATTTACGTAAACCTCACACTGAAGCAATAAATGATCAGTAAGAATTTGGAATTAAATTTATCGAAATCTAAACTGATTTCGAAGATTACTCATAAACACAACCAAAATATGTTTTCATATTGCATAACTTTATTATGCGGACATAATGGGGCAAAATTTACTATGTAACTATAAGTTGAAGTCCCATTTATTTTAAAAGTTGGAAAAATTGCATGGTAACTAAATTTAGAGTTAGTTGTCATGTTAAAAAACCATATTATACATTTGCCCTATATGTTTTTTATCATTTGAATAAAACAAATAGATCCGGAATTATATTTTGAATGGTAGCAAGAAGGACGACCAGGGCATCTTCTTGATCTTTCCTATGATGTTTTATGATAATTTTTTATTATTGTGAGCACTATTGATTTATTCTGTTTGTAAATGATGTTGAAACTATATTTAATAGCGTATAAGGGACAACTGTATAATACAACTTCAAATAATATATCTAGGTATTCATTTATATTTTTATGTAATATAATAATGTTTTTTTTAATATATATTTAATTTAGTAAGGTTATTCGGGATAATTTTTAATATAAAATATTCATCAGGGCTTATAGGTTAGTATTCCCAATTAGTAGTAGTTAGTATTGTCTTATAGGTATACGTATAGTATTGTTATACAGCAAATTATGTCAGATACGTTACTTTCGATAATATGTTTAGTTTAAAATAGTCATGGGTTCTAACAAACTTATATCGTTTGGGCTAATTATCCGAATCACTAGTCGATTTGTGAATCGGCTAATTATTGAGTTGGGTTTAATTTTCTATGGTTAAACCTTAACGTCAAAATGGATCCAATAGTTTAGCTTAAAATATTCTAGTTTAAGCTAAACTAGAATATTTTAATGCTCAATTTGTAAATTGTAACCAAATTTGAATTAAAGCAAATTAGATCAAATAATTTGCCTTGCAAAAAACAAAAATTTAGTAAAATATGTAAAAATATATACAGGCTGATTCACTTAAGGAGGCTCACCATTGGGATATCAGTAATGGTAAGAGATACAGGGTGGCTCAAATTACAAAAAAGATGCGCAATTTTATGACGAATGTTTTGGTAAAAGCAAACCTGAAATATATTTTTTAATTTCTGAAATATTCTGAAAAAACTGAAAATTTAGATTATCTAATTTTTGCCGTAATTCATTTATTTTTCAAGATAAGTTCATGAAATTCGGTTCCCAGGCATAAAATGCTCTATTGATTGCATTGGCGAAGTCAGATCACCTCTATCTCTTATTGTTTTTGAGAGACAATAGTCAACTTTTTTTTTTCTTATGGGCGCCATATTAGATTTTTATATTTTCAGATAGCTCTTCTCAGTCTCTTTACGACGATGTATCATAGTATGGGTAAATTTAAATTATTAGGGTAATAGTCATAATTTCTTTTTATTATGCTGTTATGACATCGGTCTTTTGAGAAAAGACCTTTTTCGTATTCCCGATCAGTGTTCGGCATTTTCTGTTAAACTCAGTAAAATAAATAAGTTGATATGATTATAACTTTACAAATGAAAAAATCTATAGTAAAATGTTATAAAATTTATTTAGAATTGGCTCCCTTACAGGGTTATTTAAAAAATATTATACATAATATTGTTTTTATTTAGCCGCGGCGATAGCTCATTCTGTTAGGTGCTGGGTGATAGCTTGTGACTAACAGAATGGTATATCGCGGCGCGAGTTCGAATCTCGCCAGGGGAGAAATGGCACCTCTACCAGGAAATGGTTGTGTGTCTCCGTTTTTTTCATGTGTATCCTCCCTCTACACAAGCCTGAGACTTACAGAAGGGAGGTTGTCCATTTCTGTGGTGTGTTTTATGTTTTATATGTAATTCAAATGAACAAATGAATAAAAATTATAAACTACTAAATAAGTAAAGAACAATTTATATTCAAATATAAATAAGTTAACAAATTATGATTAAACTAAACTAAAGCATGTAATTGTTTTAGTTTAATTTCATAGCAGTCTAATCAAAAATATTTTTTTTTGACTATTATCCTAATAATTTATATTTACCCATAATGTGATACATCGTCGTAAAGAGAATGAGAAGAGCTATCTGAAAATATAAAAATCCAATATGGCGCCCATAAGAAAAAAAAAAGTTGACTATCGTCTCTCAAAAACAATAAGAGATAGAGGTGATCTGACTTCGCCAATACAATCAATAGAGCAATTTATGCCTGAGAACCGAATTTCATGAACTTATCTTGAGAAATAAATGAATTACGGCAAAAATTAGAAAATCTAAATTTTCAGTTTTTTCAGAATATTTCAGAAATTAAAAAAGATATTTCAGGTTTGCTTTTACCAAAATATTCGTCATAAAATTGCGCAACTTTTTTGTAATTTGAGCCACCCTGTATCTCTTACCATTACTGATATCCCAATGGTGAGCCTCCTTAAGTGAATCAGCCTGTGTATATATGTATATGTATTTTTCTATATTAATTTTAAACAAAATATAGACTAAAAGCAAATATTTAATAAACAAAAACTAAAAGCTTCAAACATTATTCTTTGTCCTTATCTTATCTGTCATTATTTTAGAATGAAACAAACATTAATCCATTCTATAAACTGTTTTGAATTTTCAGCGTCAAGTGAACCAGTCATTAACCAGTGGATTATTAAAACATCGTTTACTTTACATCTTACCTAATATTTAGAAAATTTCAATAATAACAATTTTGAAATTTTTTGGCTAAATACCTAAATTAATATGTAAAAATAACCCTTTCCACTTCCCAAGGTGCCATATACTTTATGTTAAGTGGATTACCATGTACGGCTTACTAAATAATGGAGAAATATATGGAAGATAAAAATACTTAAGGAAATTACCCCATCTCGAAAAATATTGTGATTTTATCTGTTTATGTGATAATCTGCTATAAGTATAATAATTCACAATTTTTAAATTTATTTTGAAATGTAAGTATTTCATTTTCCGAAGCTGAGTTGTAAAAGTAAAAATTTACCATTATTTGGGTCACTTTGGGTGAAACCAGACATATAAGGCTGTTCTAATAGTAACAGAAATGAAGATCTGGTGTGATTAATTTATCGCTGCCGTTTACGTCGAATACACCTATTATTAACCTGCTCTCTATCCAATTTTCCAAACCACTGGGGACAGCATGAATTGTTTTCTCCAATGTACTCGTAGACTGACAAATGCGAAATATATCGTTGCCAGTGTGTTTTAACCTGAATAGCTGGAAAAACGTATTCTACTGAAGGAGAGTTTCGAATATATAATACCTATCAGATCTAAATAAGTTAGATCTGAATTCAGATCTATAGTAATATTGTCTTGAGCTTGACATTATTACCTACATGTTTGTCAAGAGTAAATCGCCAGAAATTCGTTTGTGATAGATACTTCCATAATTATAGAAATCTGGAAGTGGAAAATCATCGTACAAATTACTGTAAGAAATTTAACACGGAGCCCTATAAAACATTCCATATATGTTTGTGGTGGAGTTTATACACCAATAAAGGAAACGGCTTCAGCTCAAGTTCAATGGAAAATAATTGTTAAACCAGTATTCAAAACTCAAGTCTTTAGAGGTTGCTGTCAAAACAGTTAAGTAGACGTAATGACCAGAAATTCGTTTGTGATAGACACCTCGGCTATAGAAGTCCGGAAAAGGAAAATCTTTTGACAAAACGCTATAAGAAATTTAAGACACGGAGCCCCACTGACAAATCCCATTCAGATCGGACTTATAACTTCTTATAATCCCGAAGTTGTCGATTATAGAAAACAGAATCTTGCTTCTTCTGTTTTGTTTTAGGAAATTTATGTAGTATACATTTACTAAACTGAAACAGTTGTTGAGACTTTTTATTTCCTCTTGGCAACGTAACAGAACTGTCAATATTTTCCTGCATGGAATTACGATAGAAAACCCCATTAGGAGAGAGCTTAGACTAGAGAAGAGAGGGAACTCGTAATCACTGCTAGGAGAGTGAAGTAAATTGCCACCAATCTTAATTATAATTCTCTCTAATTTCTTCTCACTTTTATTTGTATATTAACAGGCACAACACGTCTCATTACGTCAATCTGACAAAAATACAAAGTGTTATTCTTATACACACTAAAATTGCAAAAGAATCAACGATGTAAAATTCAATGTTTGCCACACATTCAGTCACCAAGTCGTCAATTATGAGTGGCCTGCCCTTCCTGGTCTAAGCGAGAGAGTATAGGTTCGTACGTACATAATGCTCATTTGTCATAAAAGGGTATAAATAATAATTATTTCAAAATTTTTATGTGTATACCTTGCCATAGTGGTAGAAATATAAAGAGGACGTACTGCAAAAAAGAAGTAGACTTATATCGTTACTTCGTACAAACAGAATGTGTGTAACAAAGTAACTCATCAGGTGTGAATATGTCGTGAATATAACGAGTTCATATCATTCTGAAGATAAGTATGTACTTTAAATGATTGTAATTGTTACTCTACATCATTTAGATGGTGACAGTAAAATTATTCGTTCGGTATTACTATGGAGCTAGAAAAATTATGAGACCTTATAAGAGGAAACGTATATTTAGAAAAGATCTGATTTAGCAGCCTGCTAATGAATGCCAAATCAATCAGAGAAAAGTAACGCATATTTGTGGTGTAGTTCATCAATTAGGGAAACGTCTATGTCTGGAGTTAATATACTAAACATTTAACTACAAAATCGTAACAATTTGGAATAACGATTGAGGTTTAACACCCTATAAATATTGAATATATGAAAACCTATTTAAAAGTAGCTCAGCAGTTTAAAAGGTAATTCCTATAATCGAGTAATATTCACGATCAAACATTGGCTGCGTATTTACATTTTTCCTGTACTAAATTTCCAATTAGCGTCCAATTTGCACCACCATAAAATTCGCAATTTCGAGGAATTACTGAAACCTTGTGTTCCGTTTTATCGCCTCAATCCGGCATCATAATTGAAACCACTGCAAGTGATTTTTCCTATCCAGATAAAATTTGAAATTCAACTAACAGGAAAATAAAGTTATTGCGCGATCAGCGTGAGTTTTAAAGCTAGGAAGTATACAGAATCACAAATTGGCCAATAAGGGCGTACTCACATTTTTTCACTTACAATTTTTAAATCTTTTGTTGCATTATTCAAAATAAGTAATGTATGACAGCATATCTGAATTTCTAATATATTCAGATTCGATATTAATTAGTAAATAATGTAAGTAATCTGGGTAAAGGTCTAGGCAGATATTATTTATTATAAAAGCAAATTACCTTTGTCATTATCGGGAGCTTCTGTTGACATTTCTTACTCAAGTGAGAATATTACATTCCACTTTCCGCCTCTGCGAAAATAGATACATTTTTCTTTCTATTTATGTCAGTACTATATTTTATCATTTTACTGTTTATGATACCTACTACAGACTTGTAATTATCCATTGGCATTCCAAAAGCGGCGACGTTCCAGATTATTTTGAAATCCAGAAAAAAATGTTACTAGACTAAAAATTCTAATAAAACTTTAGAGATAATTAAGTAGTTTTAACCTACCTCTATACTAAAAATATATGTACATATTAGGTTGTTTCAAAATATTGCAAAACTAAACTTTTAATATTAACACCTAATGTTTTTTAATTTTCAGGAACAGGATAAGGATTTTTTATATCAACAATATATGACATACCTTACCGAAGGCATACCCACCCGTTTCAGGGATATTTGAACTTTTTTTATACAAAGAGATTGATATATGCAAGGGTTTATTTAACACTTAAAATCTGGCTTAAATTATTGGTAAGTATATAGAAATAATGTAAGTCGTGCCATCCTGTAACACATGATAAATTTTAAAATGGTATAGAGATTTTCTTCTTCACATGTTACAGTTTGACGAAATACCCTGTAATAAATTAATCACTCTGTATGTTTTTAATTCAAGTTATTTAAAGTTAAACAAGATTTTTCCTAGTTCCTAGTCCATGGTAATGGTTAAAATTTACAACATTTTAACATACTTCTGGTTTTCTTCTGGATTCTCAATATTATTTCAGTTAATGCATTATGCAAGAAGGTTGCTTAGCTATTGAACCCCAGCCATAGGAATTAAAATGATCTGAAGGGAATCCTAACTGGACATTGTAGGCTTAGGAGATGCCTGTCCCTGTTAGGACTAGAGGAAGGTCCTACTTGTTCCTACGTTCTTCTTCTTCTTCTTTCTCCTGCGGGTCGGTTCCTGCGAGCAACTTTGTTCTTTGCATAAAGTCCAAAAGTCTACTCGCTGAAATTTCTCTTAGCTCGCAAGGTTCCAAAAATGGTGTACCCCGGAGAGTTAGCCTCATACGAGCGTAGCCTTCACATTCACTTAGAATGTGAAGCGCAGTCTCGTCTGCATCATACCCCGACATACCGGGCTTTCTGCTAATATTAAATTATAGAGATGCTTCTTGAAATGGTAGAGCCCTGTTATGAGCCCAGTAATACTCCTGAACCGAGGTTTACTCATGTCCTGCTCTCCACAGTTCTTCTCTGCAAAGGACCTTCCACGAGTGCCTTCAAATGATTCTGTCCTGGTTTTCCTTTTTGTTCCTACATAATTGTTGTCATACTAGGAGGATGACACTATAAGAGTTACAAATTTTGGGGTAATGTACCTATGACCTTATGGTGGCTAAGACAAGACGTCTTTGGTACCAGGAAGTAGTGAAGTCCCTTGCATTGCATTGCATTGCATGTCCCTTATTTGGACTGAGACTGTGAGATTGATTAGAAGGTTAGGAAGGTTTGAGTAGGTTTGAAAAATGAAGAGCAGAATGTTAGAGCTATGCAAAAAGGACCCCCTCGTGGCCTACTTGGCTCAGCCGCTACAGTACTGATTTTAGTCAGTAACAAATTTTATCGTGTTTTAAACTGGAGAGGAAACTGATTTATTTAAAAGAATAAGGTACTTTCGGATTAGAATTTAGAAACCATAATAAAATTATGTGACCACCCCGTCATTATATGGAAACGTTGGGGAACACACTGGAGAAAATACATGAACAAAATAATTGATGGCATATACAGCACAAGGAATAAAAATATTGTACAGAGAGTTCCAGAATGACTGTCCGTGCCGTGCCGCTTCATAACGATTTTTTATGTGCCGCCTTTCTATTTTTAGTATCTGAACTAGAATCATGAGCGCAGGCAAGGGAATTTACTGGTTTGATTTCATTTGTTCCATGCCATGGTACGTCAGTAAATATAGGTTATGTTAAAAATAAAATAGAGACAATTTATTAAAAATAATATAGTTATTATTTTGTATTATTCTATTCCTATGTATCACCAGTATAACCTATTCAAACTGTGAATTGTGGAGCGTTAAAAAACATTAATTTATGGTTCTTATATTAATTTCAACATTAATTTCAATATTAAGAAATACAAAATTACCAACCTGATTTAGGAGTCTCTGAAACTCTATAGTATTGAAAAATACTCTTTTAAACGCAAATGATACTTCAGTAAAACAATTTAAACACGAAAAATGCTAAACGGCACTGTGTCAAACGTCAAATGCTGTCAAATATGAAAATTATCAAATTGACAGTTAAACAGAAAGTAATTTTAGCAAATGGAAATAAATTTTGATTATATTCAGGATAGGCTGCGTTCCCGTACCGGACAATCATTCTGGAACTCTCTGTATAAACTTCTTATTCATCACCTGGTATTACAGTAAGTAAAATTATATCATTAGTATAACCATCGTACAAAAAATTAGTAGTCATTTTCCTTTTGTAGATTATATATGTCTTTATTTATTTGTAGATTATTCATATCTTGCAGATTATGTATGAATAATATAATATGTAGACATATGTAGTAAATTAATACATATTATATCTACATATTAATATTAATTTCCATGGCTAATTAAGATATTTGGGGCAATTACTCATATGCACATTACACATCATTAATTTCATTAACTAACAGTTCATGCAAGCTTCCAAACTAACTATTTAAAAATATTAGCAATATATTACTGGAGCTGTCAGCACCAGCGTTGGTAATCTAAATATGAAAGGTATAGATAATAAACTGTTTGGAAAAACGTTGAAATTTCCCAAGGCAGCTCTGTTGAGTTTCGTTAATCAACTTACGATATGATGCTGCAATAATTGCATTAAAGTTTAATTAAAAGGGCCCATGATTGCAGGGATTGGTAAAATAATATAGAGTATTTGTGTATATTACTGTTAAAATTAAAAAAAATTGAGAAATAATTAAAATATACTGATTAAAATAAACGTAGAAAACTATTTATCTGTCATTAGTGAATTACATTACTAGGTTTTAACCCAAAGTACTGCTGTTTCTGGATATGATGAAAGAAATGACAAAGACATAGACAAAAACCTAAACATACATGAACGTTTAAGAAAAGTTTAATAATGCCGTTATTAGGTTTCTATAAAATATATTTTGTACAGTGAAATTGTTATTTTTTATATATTTTACGTTGTAAATTGTTTTTCATATGTATCAGTATAAGAATTAATATATCTCGGTCAATTCGTGTTGCGGAAAAAGAAAATTCACTTTAATAAACAGTCAAATACTGAGTAAATTGAAATAAATAAAACTACTTGGAACAAGTAAACTGTTAGTAGTGGTGAGAAACACACCGTAGTGCCCTCTTTGGGTCTTTATCTTGCATATTTAAAACAAAATGCAACAGTGTGATTTCGGAAGCAACCTCCTTTCAGTCATATTTTAAGGTGGTTAAGGTGTTGTTCCATTTAAAAAAAACAACCTAATTATTCTATTTAAGTGTATAATCTTTCTGAACACAAATATTAAAAAACTAATAAACGAATGGTTAATATTTATATTGATATTATACAGGGTTATTCAGAACCTATCCATAATAAAATTTGGGGATGTTCAACATACATGTAGAAATGTGGTAGTGCAAAAAAAATTTTTTTGGCAGGGTCTGAAAACTATTCAAAAATTTTTCATTGCACGCCGCTGGATACTGGTCTACTGTAATGGAGTGACCTTGGGACTGACAATGCAAACTAGCTAGCACGAAAAAAACCGGCGCACCCGGCGCAAAAAAGATTTGCAGCGTTTTTACTTTAAAATAAACTTAAAGATAGATAGATGTGACCAAAGTGACGTGTCTTTAAAATGTATAAAATTTTGTTATACTAATTTCGAAGAATTGCGCTACTTGATTACTAGGTATTAGAAACATGAAATTTATAAAAAATTTGCACATACCTTGTTACAAAAGCTGTTCGAAATAATATTCCTGGACTTGTACACAATTTTGGGCACGCCTTATCCAATTAACTAAACCGAATGTTCCTCCTGGTTGCTGATCTTGTAAACGCAAATCATTAAGTAAATTGGGGATTTTCAGCATTTTGCTGCAACAACCACTCACAAAACCTAACTGTCGATGTGTAGGTGTGTCGATTGGGAAATCGTTCCGCATCCAAGCGTGAAGCTGCCAATTAATTTTGTCCAACTTCGCCATAAATTAGAATCATGTCCATTAACTCAGCATTACTGTACACATGAGCCATTTTGAAAATTTTACACCCGCACACCGCATAGAGACAACGACACAGAAAGACTGATGACTGCATAGACAATAAGAGATATTATCCCCACTCCAACTGTATTTGCCAGGCGTTCGTCAGGTACAAAAACTGTTGTTTACTGTTTTTTGGAGGAATGTGATATATCAGGTCGTTGAAGTACAGTTGCCCAGCTACGTAGTCCTTTATAATGGTATAACTTTAAACATTGTTTACGGGAAATCGTAAGCCTTTTATTATAAATTTTTTTCGTGATATCGATTTCTTATTTAAGGATGCACATATCCTCAAAGTTTTAGAGATGAGTTCTGAATAACCCTGTATAACGTTACATTTTTTAAAATTACTATATACTTGAATATGGTCTAAGCTTTACTTACTGCAGTGAATTTTTCAAATTTTTGAAAATCCGTGTAATTCGATTCACGTCAATTACTTCACAGAATTCGATTATACTCGCACTCCTAAGTGTAAAGCTTTCAAGTGTAGCTTCCATGATATAAAGGGAATCTGTGAAACATAAAATTACTAGTAGAATTAAGAGTGGTCATCTTTAACGCATTACAGAAATTCCCTAGAAAATTCCTCTTACATGGATGCAGGCCTCGAACTCTAAACTTTGTAGTTTAAAAATAAAACGAAATATCGGCTTTTATTGACTGTAAATATATTTGTACCTTAAATTTACAGATGGTATTTAAATAAGGCAAATTTAAAGTACGTTATACTTAGCTGAATTTATATCAATTGAGTATATTTTGTTACTTGAATTGGAAAGGAACCAATAAGATAAAATAGATTGCTATTTATTTTTAATCATAACGACGTAATTTGTATAGTGTTTCAGTTCAGTTTAACAAGTAAATATTCAGGCGTTTATTAATATATTTTGGCGGCAGATCAATACAGTACATTCAACTCTAATAACTTGATTAATAAAGAAGTAATATAAGACTTTTATTTTCACAGATTTAAGGAAGTGTGCGTAAATAGTTATTTGTTTAACTAGTACAAAAAATACACGTTTTCGGGACGAGGGAAACGGTTGCCGGCAATTTTACGAGTCCTGAAAACGTATTTTTTGTACGAGTTTAACAGTTTAGTAGTTCATCGGAGTCACTATCTGTTTCTATTTTTCCATTTAATTAATAAACTTCAATATATTATGTGACATCCAATGTCAATGTCAAATTACTTTTCGGTACTGTACAACTGACACAACTGTACAATAATCTCTTTTTTGTACAGTTGCTATGTCGATCTCAAACAGTCCCGAAATGGCCCTCTTTCTATACAAAATAATAATTTAATGTTATAGAGTCTTATTCGTATGGTTGGAAAAAAAATATATATCGTGCGTCCAATCCGTTAAACCCTGTTGCTAACAGCAATAGAGCATAAGTCTATAATTTACGGTTTTATGTAAACTTATGTTCAGACCTACAAAAATATACAAGTCTTATATTTGAAAATCAAAATTTATAATAACTATACTCTCAATAACTATAAATATGTGTACTTTTTCTTCGACTGGATTCAACATGTAAAATTGGTATTACCAATAATGTGTTCTTAAATTGTTTGGTTGGATAAATCAGTGCCTCTAAAGTAATGTTGGAATTCATCTGATGCCATCATAATAAACTGACCTCGCTGCTCGGTGAACTGGTCAATTTGATAACGAAAGAAGCAGGAAAACAATCAAACTCAATTCAGTGATTTACAACTATGAGTTACAATTTCTCGCAATAAATACAAATATACCGAAATTAGATGAAATAACTTTTAAAGAAAATACCAGTTACTTGTAGAATCCTCAACCAGTAAGAGAGTTGAAAGTATCTGTAAATTTGATATTTATGCACTGTGCATTCTATCATTCTATCATTTTGATGTTCATTCTTGAAATGGGTTGAAACCTTTGGTGTAAATATAACACAGACGTAGTTTTCCACATAACACCAAAACACTATACCGTACTCGACGCGCCTTTCGCCAACCAAGTTGGCATCATCTGGAGATAATTAAAAGTGACCACAAAACTGAAAAGTTTTAATCATCTAAAGATGATGCCAACTTGCTTGGCGAAACGCGCGTCAAGTGCAGTAAAGTGTTTTGGTGTTATGTGGAAAACTACGTCAGTGTTATGTTCATTCTATTAAATAATGTAACCCTAGTGTGACCTCATAACATAACAAACAATATATGAATCTGTATTATGAGGTTGGTAGAAAAAAGAATAGCAGAATTTGTACAAGGAACTGTACACCTGTGTTAATCTCAATCAGCTTACTTCAACCAGCTTGATATATACATACTGAGGTTGTAGAACATTCAGGGTGTCCTACTTAAAACTCTCACAATCAGATTTTAACCCAGAAATCCCCTCAAGTAACCTCAAATAAATAACCCACAACAGGTATAGACATCTCCGTGGCCATTCAACCGATCTACCATGTCCTATTTATCTTTCCTCATATATTTCGTTCAAATACTTCTCAGCAGGTTATAACAATGGCACCACCGTATATTAACCGAAAACCAAATATTAAGTCCAGTGACTTCTTTATCTTCTCTCAATGACTATTTCCGAGGAGAATGCCTAGTTGCCTAGTTAGGTTTTGGTTCCCAACTTCAACAGTAACATGTGGATTTTTATTTGGCCCAATTTTGTGTTTACGGAAATTCAAAACTACATTTGTAGTCAATTCGGTCTCGTCCATAAAACATATGCTTGCAGGTGAATTAGAATGTTAGGCCTATTTTGTTAAGAGTCACATATTAAATATCATAATCAGGACGATTGTCTATTTGAACATGCTGAATTGAATCAAGTTTGTCGTCCATTTGTACGGTACGGCACGGGACAGTACGGCATTGCAAATTAATGGGCCGTGCTGTCCCCTGCCGATCCGGACAAATGCTTTAGGGTATGGTAGCTTCTCTCCGAGTATTCAAGAATCAAGACTAGTGAGTTGGTAACTGCGTGAGCCGTAATTCTAAATAAAATATTTTAGATATAAACCTGAAACTCAATAATTTCTATACACCCGTGTTTAGTGAGATTTTCCTCTCAAAGCTACCTACATATTTAAATTTCAAAGTGCACCGAAATTTTAATTAACTGAAATGTATGGACATACAAATACTGATACATATCATTATTGGAAATAACAAACGTAATCGCCCTACAAAATTTTGTTTAAATCGAAAAAAGGGTTCCAAAGTTGTGAAGGAAACATATTTTTCTACTTGCATCTTTAACACCCTATTTCTCAGAGACGAAATGATTTTTCTCAGTTTGATAATTTCAATTTTTTACAATTTTTCTGAGCCCCCTGTTTTTTTGTATTATAGTTCTCAGTGTTTCAGTGAATCGTTATTTATTTTAAATTTATAAAGAGAAGAGACCTAGCTTAAGAAAGACTAATGGAATGCAATTTAGGAGAAAGACGTTAGTACAGTTCCCTACAACTTCGCAATTGCCATTGAATCTTCTTTCGTAATTAAAATAGATGCCTTAAGAAAACCATAGATAAATATTCATTACAAATTATTTCCAATTTTGCCAACATTCTTGTGATTTCGGATGTGCGCTTCAATAGTATAGAAATTACATGTATACCAAAGAATTACGTATACCTATATATGATGTTTACCTAGTGCTCCCCTAAAAAACAAAGCAATTTCAAGATGTTTACATTCGAAAGTAGTTTTCGTTTTTCCGCTTTCCGCGCAAATATTGTAAGATTGTCCTGATCACTATCTCCAGCCTTTCACATGGTTTATAAATATGATGACAGAAGTAAAATTTCCTGGAAATACATACCCCTCTTAGTTATTTTATTTATTGCTTTATATGGTTTATTAACGCCCATTAGGTAATTATTACTAAACTTGAAAGCAACACTTGATAAGCGTTCTCTTAATAGTTAAAAGGTATTAAACATATTCAGTTCAGTGAGTTCAGGAGGTACCTATCCTGTTAAACAGAAATGAATTTTTATTTATATTTATTGCAGAAGCGACTCAAAATACGTGTAGATTAACAGTATTATTCAATTGACTAAACGTCTTCGTAAAAAGGGCAATTAAGTGCTATCGACATTTTAGATATCTAAATTTTTCTAATAAAACTCATACAATACAGTACAAAGTGAGTTTTATGTATGGAACGCCTCAATTATCTCGGAAACGGCTTGCCCGATTTTTATGAATTTTGGTTTATAAGGGTTTTGTAATATGGCCGATATTATTGTGGCATTTACATTGTTGTCAGATCTTTCGTTTTTCCGGAAATATACTGAAATTTGTTATTTCAAATGGATCACCCTATATATTTTTTTGTTTTTGAAATCTCTAAGAAATTTAGAATATTTTTCATGTAATGTTCCCTATACCTAATTGCCATAATTTCGGAGTTACAGCTACATTTGCAATATCTCCGCCGAAGTTAAAATATTACATCAGGGCGGCTATGTCTGCGACAAAAACAATTTTGATGTTTTAATAAACTATTATTGTTGGTGTTTATTGAAAGTTACAATGGACCGTTTATCTGAGAAAGAACGAATTGAGATTTTAATGATATTAGGATATGGTGATGTGCGTAGAAATCAACAGGAAACGTGTAATATCTTTAATAATTTATATCCTAATAGAAATCCCATAACAAGATCTACTGTGAGTAAGTTGTTAAAAAAGTTTAAGCAAACTGGAGCCATAAAAGATTTACCGAAATCAGGGCGTATAAAAACTGCAACAACTGAAGACAAATCTTTAGATGTTTGTGTTATGTTAGAAGAAGATCCACACTTGAGTACTAGACAAATATCCAGGGAAGTTGATATTTCTCAAACATCCATAATGAAAATTTTACATGCCAATAAATTCCATCCTTACAAAGTAAGATTGGTTCAAGAGTTGTCACATGATGATTTCGATAGACGTGAAGAGTTTGCCGAAAAATGTTACGATCAAAATAATCCAAATTTTTTAAATAATGTTATGTTTTCCGATGAGGCCACTTTTTGTATTGATGGAAACGTAAATCGGCATAATTGCATATACTGGTCACGTAACAATCCTCGTTGGATGAGAGAATCCCACACCCAATTTCCACAAAAGATTAATGTATGGGCTGGAATAATAGGCGACAAAATAATTGGTCCTTTTTTCATTGAAGGAAACTTAAATGGTCCGGCGTATTTAAATTTATTACAGAATAATATTATACCTGAGTTGGCTCGGTTATTTCCAAATCTAAGTAAGTATTCTCAATTGCCTGTTAATTTAGAAATTTTATTATTTGAAACTTTCAGACAATAACAATGTCCCAAATAACAATATTTGGGTGCAACAAGATGGAGCTCCACCTCACTATGCGCGTGACGTGAGGCAATACCTAAACGATGTGTTTCCCAGAAGATGGATTGGAAGGCGTGGTTTTATCGAATGGCCCCCGCGATCACCCGACATGAATCCTTTAGACTATTTCCTGTGGGGTCACTTAAAAAATATTGTTTATAAAACCAAACCTGCCAATATTCAGGAATTAAAAGATAGGATTACCACAGAGATAAGAAGAATTGAGCAGTCAGGAATGTTACAAAATGTACTGCAAAGTTTTAAACATCGCATGGCTTCTTGTATGGAAGTAAACGGACAACATTTTGAGCATCAGCTGTAACCGCCTTTACTTTATGTTTTCAAAAGATCCTATGAGATTTCTATTAGGATATAAATTATTAAAGATATTACACGTTTCCTGTTGACTTCTACGCACATCACCATATCCTAATATCATTAAAATCTCAATTCGTTCTTTCTCAGATAAACGGTGCATTGTAACTTTCAATAAACACCAACAATAATAGTTTATTAAAACGTCAAAATTGTTTTTGTCGCAGACATAGCCGCCCTGATGTAATATTTTAACTTCGGCGGAGATATTGCAAATGTAGCTGTAACTCCGAAATTATGGCAATTAGGTATAGGGAACATTACATGAAAAATATTCTAAATTTCTTAGAGATTTCAAAAACAAAAAAATATATAGGGTGATCCATTTGAAATAACAAATTTCAGTATATTTCCGGAAAAATGAAAGATCTGACAACAATGTAAATGCCACAATAATATCGGCCATATTACAAAACCCTTATAAACCAAAATTCATAAAAATCGGGCTAGCCGTTTCCGAGATAATTGAGGCGTTCCATACATAAAACTCACTCTGTATGTTGTTATTATAGTACGTTATTCTATTAGACTAGGGTGGTAGGTAATGATGTAATAGTAATAATGGTAAGATATATTACAAACATAAAAGTTTATTACAGAACTTCATATCAGAATAAGTAAAAAATTACAAGAAAACAATTACAACAAAAATTACAATGTAACAATAGTTCATGAGGCGAATGTCAAGTTTCACTTTGGTTTTGGAAATTAAATATTTTCAGAAAGTGACATCCTGCTTAAATAGGTTGAGTTCTTAGAATCGTTTCTGGTTCTTTAGCAAAAGTGTCATTTTGGTTGTAAATACTCTTGAAAATATTCTGGTTTAACAAGTTTATGGTAACGTTTTAAGAACATTGAGCCACACAAACCAGACTCGTAAACCCCAGGAGACGGAACAGTGTTTAGTGGACAAAAGTGTGAAATGTGCATGGCAAGAGTAACAGTCAAGTGAATGATATGAATTATGGGTACGTAGAAGCATCTCATAAATAAGACATTAGTTGTATATAAATATTGTATATAACCATTGAGTGACCAAGTTTGGTCACTCAATGGTTCAATTTTGAATTGAGTTCAAGTATGTCGTTGGAATATTGCAATAAAATGCTGTGGTCTTCTATTTATATGAATAAAAAAAGTTAAATAATTTGCCACAAAGATTCTTAATGATTGCTCTCCAGTTCAGCTATGTTGCAGTGACAATCAAATAAAATATATAAAATAATAAAAAATTTGTTGCACATTCCAGTTTATATGTTGCACTTTTCATCATGGCATCATGGCATCATGAAATAAAAATATTGAATTTTATTAGTATTTCCATCAGCCACCGATAATGTAACGTTTGCAAATAATTTCATATACCAACCTAATAAAAAGACACTGAGTCATAGAATAAATGGGTCAAATTTAAATAGTATAGCTGAGAGGTCATCAATTAAGTTATAGCATTATTGTGTTCTGAACTGTACCAAAGGTTAGTTTAATTAATATTACGCTATCATACACCTACTGCCTGAGCGTATATTATGCAGAGAATATATCATCTCAGAGGTTAAGTTTTTTCATAGTAATATACGTCAACAAATAATTTGGATATGATGAGTGGCATAGCCCAGTTACCTAGTAAATAACGTAGTCGCATGATTTATGATTCATTATTTTTCTGAAAATTGTAACAAAATCAGTAGCAGAATATTAGTATCAGTAATAAACATATTTCCAAGATTGGTATACATTTTCGATTATAGCCGACGAAAGCCACTACTAACTGTTTTATTTTATTTTATGCAAAATAAAGTATTGCATATTTGGATTATATTAGATGTTTTAGAAGACTCTTATCAAGTTTCCCCATACCTACATTTAACCATTATTGACATAATTTTAAAAACAACAATTCTTTGTATTTTTTAAAAATATTCTGTTTCATATACCATGACACTTAGAATTATCAACTGCCGCCGTTTTGGAATTAACGGAGATTACACTAACAGCATGACTTTAAGCTTTGCGCTGATAATGTAATATTTACTAAATCGTGTACAGGGTGTGCAAAAGGTTTGTCTCGTTTCAGTGTCAGTGAAACTAAATGGTTTCATGTTACTTCATTATGCCAAAATTTTATTTGTTCAAATAATGTTCCCCATATTTGTTGCTGTTTAAGAGTAAAAGTAGCCACAAAAAATTTTGCTACTTGTAATAGCAAGTTAATTTGCTGTTATGAAAAGTTTATACTTCACTTACTTAAAATAAAAATGAATTATTGTAAATTCTCAACCAATTATTAAAATAAAATCTCAGCATATTCAAATAGCATCACTATCTTAACCGTCTTGACATGCAAGGTGACATTAACCTTCTTTTCAAGTATCATAATTTATTTTGGTTGTATAATTATGTAGTGCACAGAGAAAACTTGAAGTAAATTCTCTAACATCCTAGCTTCACTAAAATGGGTAGAAAAGCATTATTTATATTTACTTTTTTTACTATATTAAAGCGGATAAATATCAAGAATTGATTTAAACTCTCATGCAGGTACTGTAATGTTTAATTTACCGGCCGCAAATCAGTTCAGGGTAAGTAGATCTAGTAACAGTATGAAATAATAGTTATTTACATTATAAGTCCGGTAAATACATTTTTACAGTACGAGTAAGATGTTTCCGGACTAGGCGAATAGCCAAATTTACTGGAAAAAGTTTACCGGACGTATGTATGACTTACAACATTTTGTTTCATTCTTTTTAAAAACAACAAGAAACGTGAGTAATTAAGGAATGATTTTCTATGCGGTGAGCGTTTTTCGAATTTGAATTGAATGCATGCCTAGCTGCGAGATAATTTCCCTAGCAACGCGAGCAATTTTTCGTATTTATTATTCTGTCACTAACTGACATCACGTTATTAATTGTAAAATGGAACAAGAAAAATTATTAATTCCTGAGATTATTATGCGGAAATCTTAAGAAGCCATGGATACCCAAAAAATCGTCATCTCGTTACGATAAAAGAATCAAGTTTTTTTGTCAATAGAAATTGAATAGCAATGTTGATTTTACTGGACTAGTCCGGTAAACAATTTTTACACTCCGATAAAGTTTCATTACGGTACTCAAAAGCGTAAAAAGGTATTTTCCGTACTAAAATCAAGTATGCAAAAGTGTGTTTTACGATATAGTATGAAATAAAAGTAATTAACTATTGTCATGGCAGAGATTTATAGCTAATGCCATAATAAAATTAATTTAATAATTAATAATAATAAAAATTAATAATAAAAATAATTAATAGATTATTATTAATAATTTTAATTTAGTACAGAATAAAAAAATGTTTAATAATAATAATATAGAGAATTAAGGAATTGTAAACAATTTATAAAGCTTTAATCTGATCTCCGTCTTGCTCCCCTCATCTAGTTATTATCGAGTGGAATTTTTATAACTTTATCTTGTCTTGTATATGATGGATCAGCATATACTTGAATTTGATATAACTACACACTAAAAAAACAAGGAGAGTTAGATGGAGAGACCTGGCAGTCCACCTTCGTGATTTTTTACTTCCCAATCCAATAGAATAAGAATATAGTCGTCAGCTCTAATACATATAGGCATAACGCAACAAATTAGCGTGAGATCATTTCATTTGTTTACTATTAAAATATAGGTTCAGGGTGTTTCAAAAACCATGTGCCATAGCTTGTGGAGAGGTTCCTTACAGGCCCACATTTGCTTCTTTTCTTAGATACAGGGTGTTAAATTTTTCTATTTGTTTACTTTTTTTCAAAATATCATGAACTTTTCATGGGCTTTAACAGTTTGAATAAAATTTCGGTTCTGTGATCGTATTCAGGTGCAGGGGCGGATGGGCCGGCTGGGAGTGCGGGGAATTCCCGAAGGGCCGGTAGCCTTTGGGGCCGTTCCGACCCACTGCGATTGGCGATTCAAATTATATTAAGTTCTTTTTATATTAAATTATTTTTTGTAATTTACTTTTATTCTATTTAAGTACATATTTTTGGTTATATTACCTATATTTTGGATTTTGGTTAGTTTTTTAGTGAAATAGGGTGGTTTCTCTTATGTTTGTGATGTGAACTAAAGTTAGTTTTACATTTTTTTATTTTTTTACAAATGTTTTACCAAAGAATTAGCTGTGGATTATTTTGTTTGTGATATTTTAACCATGTTTTGATGTTACATTTTTGAGTTTGTAGTTTTTCTGTTGCAATATCTAGTTCATGCAATAACAAATTTTTTATTTTTGAAAAAATATAATTTTGAGTTATATGTTGACTTTTTATATTTGTTTTTTGTTTTGTACAGTATGGCCCATTAAGAACCAGGACACCCTTCTAAAAAATTTTTGGTAAGTGCGATTCTAATGCATTTATTTATATACATATATTAGCCTTCTAGATGTACTTGTTGTACCTATTACGATGGTCCAGCTGCTAATCCTCAGCCTACTACGATTTTTTTTCAATCAATTTTTTTTAAATTACTTTAGGCATTTAGGGATATAAGGGACTAACTGTAAAATGTTGTTTTAACTTTATTATTAATTTGTGAAGTAAGTAAAAGAATAATATTCTAGATTAACAATAATTATTAGAGTTTCCAATGCCTGCTATTATATCTTTTAAACGAAACCCAAATTCAATAAAATTGAAACATTTAAGGCTTTATAAAAGAATTATTCTTCGATACAAATTGAAGAAATTTGGGCCACCGGGGTTTTAAGTGATGCTGAAGAATGCCACGATGTCAATTTTTTTATAAAAAAATCCCTAAAGTAATTTTAAAAAAATTGATTGAAAAAAAAATCGTAGTAGGCTGAGGATTAGCAGCTGGACCATCGTAATAGGTGCAACAAGTACATCTAGGAGGCTAATATAAATATATAAAAAAATTCATTGGAATCGCACTTACCAAACATTTTTTAGAAGGGTGTCCTGGTTCTTCATGGCCATACTGTATTTGTAACTATTTGAGATTGTATTTTCAGTATTTTTTTTATTTGCGCTATTAAAGTTTTAAGAAATAATTGGACATTTATTTTTATTGGATAAAAAAATCCTCTATTAGATTCAAAGTATGTATATTGAAACAAAAAACTTTTTTGCTATTATAGCAAAACGGGGCCAAGCGGGTCATGATTTTCCCGGGCCGGTTTACCCTACCCCATCCGCCCCTGTTCAGGTGTATTTGAATAATAAATAATATACCTACAAATTGAAGTCGTCTTAACTTTTAAAAAATATGTTATTAAGTACCCTACTCAAAAAATTACATTTATCTCTTGAAAGAAGCCGAAAACTAAAAAATGTCAAGAGAAGACTTTTATAAATTTATAAGGCATTTTTTCGTCTATACACACCATGTACACAAGGTAAAATATTCAGTGGCGTCCATATATTTTTTCAAAATTATTTCTGTGCCAGCTCGTACGCACGGCCCTGGTTAAATTTTATTCAAATTGCTAAAGCCGTTTAATGATATTTTGAAAATAAGTACTTAAACAAATTAAATAAATATTAACACCCTGTATCTAAGAAACGAAGCAAAAGTGAACTCATGTTGATAAGAACTTTTTGTCTTGTTTTCAAGCAGATGTCTTGTCTAAAACCAGTGAAATAGTGACAAAAACAGCCGACTCCATTTAGACAGTGGAAAAGTGTACTACAAGCAGCAGTTTCGAGCTACGACAGAGTGCAGATAGGAAGCAGACACCAGCAGCCAAGCGACTGAGCTGAAAATCTCCAAGTGGAAGTAGGCAAGCAGCAATACACAATGTAGAGTGACGGACTACGTTAGGTAGAATTTAAACCATTCATTTAAATAATAAAATAAACACAATCTTGATTGGGGTAAACATATGTTAGTTTAAGTAAAAAAAATTGGTTAAAATATTTGATTGATGACAAGTAACCTAAACAGGAACTCGCAAAATGTCTAATATCAGGTAAAATGTTTAAAAATTTAAAAGTTATATCCAGATTTAACCAAGTATTTATGTTATCAAATTCTTAAAATGTAATGTTCCTATGTTCCTGAATTTTCAAAAATTAGTATTAACATTTATATTATGAATCAACTTATTTTTTTTGTTTCATTAGAAGCATATACTTTTAATAGAACATAAACAAAATATAGAAAGAACAGTGCTAAATTTTTATAACCAAAGGGTGAACCATATTTTCCATGAGAGAGAGAGAGAGAGAGAGTAATTATGCAAAGTAAGTAAAAACATTAATTTTATTTAACAAAAATATAATATAAAATTAAATAAAAAAAATAAAAAATAAATCAATAAATAAATACATATAAATATATATAATTTCTAACCAAGTAGGAAATAGTACTTTCGATTTAAGGTAGTTTATCAGGGCATATTGGGCTATATAAGCTGGATATAAGTCTCCGGGATGACAATTTTTTAAGGCGTTTGTGTAACCTCTATCTGATTATTACTTTGTAAAATATTCAACAAAATATATTATAATCATAATTAATAAGTAAATTGCAAAAAATAGTACTCATATCTAAACAGCAATTATTCTGACGTTGATTTGAAGGAAAATGGATCAAAAGTTGTTAAAAGTTTCTCACAAGAAGACGTATTTTCTGCGGTATATCTAAAATAGGACGTCTACTTGAAATACAGATAAAATAATCACTTTAGACTTTCCTTGAAAGTTCCCAGTAGTTCAGTTAGTTCATATCACAAGAGAGTTGTAACCTACATACAAGTTTAATCTGTAAGAACATTTATGCGAATAAACATAAAGCGAAATATTAAAAAGACACTTTCACAACCATGTTCAATTTTTGTTATTAATTGTTGGTTTATTTTTGAATTAAAATTAAATAGGATAAGATATTTTTATTAGAACCGAGATGGAAATATCTCCGAAAACTTCACATTTCCAATTTTGGTTCAACAATTAAGAAGGTTAGTCTTTTACTGCAAAAATATGAACTATTTTGATTATGAGTGGCATGTCTGATTAAATCTTCCAATCAACGATTAGAACATGTGAGAAATAATATTAAATCATGATATGAATATTAAATTTTTTACTTACCTATTTTAGGACCACTTATTTTTATAAGGAATTTCAGTGTTTCTATAAAATAACTGAATTTCCCATTAAATACACTCAGCTGCTGACTTTGCTACTTATTATAGTTGCATATTTAATTAATTTTAACAAAACTCTTCCTAGTCTGTGTTAGCAGACATTTGGAAAGTTTCACTTGGCGTTCTTTGACAACTTCTTTAAAGTATGTCAACACGGGAAAACATTCTGCACTGTATTTCATTAATTTATTTAAGCCAATTTCTGTTTTACTTGAGATAAAACTTGTTAAGATTTTCTATACTCCTTCAAGCGTCGGTTTAATGTAAATTATTACAGACAGTTTTCAACAACTTCATTTGCTTTTACTCGTCACACGAAAGTGCGAGACGGAAGGTAAGAAAGAAAAGAGAAGGTAAACAGAAAAAAACAAGACATTAGGCCAATTGATATATTTTGTATTGACAGAATTGTGAATGTTGTACCCTTTTCACATATAGAAACATACTTTATAGATATTTAAACCACGAACAATATTTTATATTACTGTTTATCATTACGGTTTTACATATCACTATCACCGTAAAAAGTAGCTTTATATGGTATTACATCTATACATACATACATAATTACATTAGATAAGTATTATATTCTAATACTAAGTCAGGCATGCATTCCCACTGAAGATGTGGCTGGATGAACCCTCAGTGGGAGAGCAGCTAACAGCAGATACGTAAAATAGGTATAACCAAGAGGAGGAGGTATCCATTTACAGACATAAGACGTTTTAGACTTAAACTTCTTAGTCTGTTGTACCATCCTGACTGGTATGCCTGGATTGCCTTTATTAAGAAATTATTTTATGTCGAATGCTAACGTCATGAAAATGGATGTCGACTTTCGTGACAATATTTATAAATAACAAAAAATAACAAGCAATAAGTAATTATTATTGAATGAAATTATTAAAATAATAGAATTTATTTTTTACATTTTCGTTATTATACGATTTCACTGCAAATAAAATCTACATCTGTGCTGATTTTTGAAAACAAATAAAATGCATTATTTTTCGGAGTAAAATCGTCAACCAAGGTCGCGCAAAGGTCGACACCAAAAGTTTCAAATGTGTCGCTCAGGTCTTAGTTAAAAAATCAGTTCTTTGGTTTCGTCGATAAATAAATCTGAACGGCCCATTTGAAACTTACGATGCAAATTTCAGTTTCAGTAGTATGGTAAATTCCCTAGTTCTGAAAAAGGTGTAATAATATTAAAGCAAAGAATAAACGTAACTAATTAAAAAACATTTCAAGTGTATTTCAAACAAATATAAAATGTTATCTTCTGGATTTACCATACCACCAACGAGTTTTAAATTGTCACTGTTTATTTATCCCCATTTTTGAAAGAGGCCCATCCGTTGGCACCTGCAATTTGATCCCCATAGATTGCATCTGCAGGAGCTGTTATAGCAGCAATCGTTGGGCCTGTGATCACAGTTTCCTCCTCTTCTTATACACGCACGTCTGAAAAGGTAAATTAAGGAAGAACGTCTGGAATGGAAATTAGAAATCACTTTACAACCACAGTTACTATACGATTTTCTACACTCTAAACATGGAACACAACTCTCAACTTTCTACTTGGCGGGTGTGGTTGGTGCAGCGTCTTTTACTGAAAATCTGACTTTTAGTTTTTAAAATTACTTAGTTTTAATCATAATATACAGTGAGGACATAAAGTCGGTCGGTCGTAAAGTTAACTTTTGAATCGCTCCAGATTTTGCATTCAAATTTGGTAGAGGTAAACAATAGGAAAACATCTATTTTTTACATTAAAGGGAGGTCGTTTGATACCTCATTTTGAAGGTGTCTTCATCTCCCTATTTTGAGAATACTTAATGACATGAGATGTCATTTTAATTAAAATATATACATTTTACTATATATACAGTTTACGTCTGCAAAATTTCAATGCAACATCTGGAGCGCTTCAAAAGTTAAGAAAGAGGCTGCTGACTTTATTCCTCACTGTATACCAAGCTTTATCTTAATATGTAATGTAAAACTGTATCTTATAAACAAAATATTATGCAAAAATAAGGAACAAACTCATTATGTATCAAGATTATGATAACCAGCGAAATAGTTGCTCAGTGCAATTTAAATTTACACTTATGTATTAATAAGACACTTTTATAATATAAAGAGTATAAGCAACAAGACATAACACGGGGAGAAACTGCAGAACACAGTTTTTTTAATACTTTATATATTTTTACATACGTTATCTGTCTGATATATAGACTCTGATGGATCTGCCTTTGGTAACAAAGGAGATTATTGCCAAATTAAAATATTATAATGAGTTGCCATAGTTTTCGAAAACTGTGAATTTATTCGTATTATTATATTATAAATAAAAACTATTTTAGTGTCTATAGCTATCAAATATAAAATTTACTGTTATTGGAATCGTTCTGAAATATACTACACCATTAACGTACAGAGTGTCCAAAGAAGAGCCCTCACTACATCCTCTTCTAGGTATATGTATTCTTGAAGGAAATAATATATATTATTAGATATAAATCTTTCGCATCAAGTAAGGTACGTAGTGTTGACAATGATAAAATATATATTGTTGCTTTCAAACGCATGTTGGGCGACACTAGACTTATTTGTTCTACCATATTTGAGATGAGCCATATGTTCCTTGAATCTAGTTTGAATTAAATTTATAGCTAATTTCGTAAATCAACGACTTTTCCTTAGTTTCTATTTTATCTTTTGGATTGCATAAAAGTTGTTGTAGTTTATTTCCCTATGAATAAACCACTGACATACCTATATCTTTAAAAACCTTACCAAAACCACGGGTGAAACGAGATTGTATGGAATAGATACAAATTTTGGATTTTCTCTTTCATTTTGAAAACTCGAGGAATTTCGAAGTAGCTCCACTTCGCAATTGAGCCGTCCACTGAGCCGTCGCAACGGTTTACTGCACCGTAGCAATAGTTTAGGTATAAATAGGACACAGTATTAGCATAGGTTTAGTCATCATCTTCAGATTATGCCAGGTTGGTTAGCGAAACGCGCGTTGTGTGCAGTATAGTGTTTTGGCATCATGTGGAAAACTATAAAAATGGTAAAAACGATATAACAAAAATAGAAACTAAGTTTTACGTTTATAGAACTGTGCAGAGGAAAATGCTTAATTTAAAATAACTAATCTGTTTTCTTAATGTCTATAGACATAAAATAACTGGACACTGGATTTGATTCAATGGACATGTCAATTACAACTTTGTTTAATTCAAATTAATAATAATAATAATAATGCTTTATTTCCATAATAATAATTACAAAATCAGAAAAAAAGCGAAAACCACAGAAGCAGTTACAAAGTACCGCTTGTACGTGGGCTTACCTAAAAACTAAAAAAAAAACTAATAAAAAACTAATAAAAATGAAGTAATTATCTTATATCTACGTATTTTAATGTAAAGAAAAGATCCTATGAAAACATTTTCAATACTTATTTTAAAAATATTTTTTGCAGCTTATCACTTGCAACAGTCTCAGTCCCACTCAGCAGCTTCATAGTCACGGAATCAAATGATCCATAATAATAATTTGCACATAAATATATTCAGTATAATCCTATAAATCTACCGAAACGAAACCGAGACAATCGCAAAAAAAGCCGCATACCTCGCCGTATACGCATACTTAGAGGCTCTGTCAAGTTCGGGTTGTCTCTAATTTTGTTGTAAATGTCAGTTCAGGTAAGTATGTCAAATTTAGGTGAGGAGGTAATCTTAGATTTTTTTTTTATTATTATTTTTTTATCAATAATGATTGTTAATTATATTGTGTATCGTTTTTCTATCTGTCTCATCTATCCATATTCTAATCTTATATTTAAAGTTCTTCTTATTTACAGTATTTTTAATTTCTTCAGGTAAAATGTTAAAAAATTTAGCTGCGAGGTACTGTATTTGCTTTTGTCCTACAGATTTTTGGGTACGAGGAACACTCACACAGGCGTCTCTAAATCGAGTTGGATACTCATGAGTAACTTTTTCTAGTTTAATTTTCTTTTTATGAATGTTCATTAGGGTGGTAAAACAAAACATTTGCCGAATGTCATATATATCTGATTCTTTATAGAGTAGGTCTGTTGGGTATTGTATATTTTTTTCGAAAATTATTTTTATTATCCATTTTTGTATTATATTTAAATTCTGCAAATATGTGTTTCGCACTCCTCCCCAAGCGGCAATTCCGTATGCTAAATGTGGTTTTACCAGAGCGTCGTAAAGTGTTTTCAGTTGTTTTGTATTTATAAATTCTCTTAAAAATTTAAATCTAGAAACAAAGCCTCTAATTTTTTGAACTAGGTATTTTATTTGCTGGTCCCATTTGAGGTGCCTGTCGATCATAATACCGAGGTATTTGACAGATTCGGTTTCAGGAATTTCCATATCCTGATTTATATTTAATGATCCCATTTGAGGTAGATTAGCAGCATATGAAGTAAATGTAAGGTATCGCGTTTTGTCATAATTTAACGTAAGTTTGTTATACTGGAACCATTTACTAATCTGCTGGAAATCATCTTCAGCTTTACTTTTTAAAGATTGCCACATATTTGAGGTATAAAGGATTACGGTATCGTCAGCAAAACTGACAATTTTTCCTTTTGTGTTTAACTTTAACAAGTCATTTATGTATATTGTGAAAAGAAGTGGCCCCAGGACAGTCCCCTGTGGAACACCGTAAGTAACACACCTAGCCTCACTCTTAATTCCATCCACACACACTATCTGTTCTCTTTCAGACAAATAACTCTGTATCAGCCTGCTAACGACACCCCTAAACCCACACAATTCGAGCTTCGAAATCAATTTACTGTGGCATACGGTATCAAATGCTTTGGATCATAAGAGATAATCTGGCTTTGTCACACACAGTAAATCCTTGAAATTCGATTTACTACAGACCTCAGCCATGATGTGAACACAAATTTGTATAAATATCATTGCTAGGACAGTCAGTTCTGCCTATTATAAAGATGTCTATCCATAGAAATAAATCATCATGCATGATTACATAGTTTAGGTCGTTAAACAGATCATGTTTCATGTTTTGTTTATTGCTAATTTCATCAATAGAGACATTGTTATATTATTATTATTATTATTATTATTATTATTATTGTTATTAGAGGGAAGTAGCCTAATTTCGGAAAGATTTTCTAAATCAACCATATAGTAGGTATTTAAACATAATTTAACAAAATTTTGGTATGACCTCTTCATAATATATCTATCTTTACATAATTTTTGCATTTAGTAAGAAAATTTATATGGAAAGTATATGGAAATTTATATAAGTAAAAGTATATGGAAAATAAGAAATACAAACTAAAAAATGGCGAATTCGCCAGTTAAACAAAATAAACGGTATCCTAATGCGCAATCGGGCCGATAACATGAAACGGGCAATCCTAATATTGCCCGTTTCATGTTATCGGGATCGCACTGTTTGATTTTGCCATGCACTTTGGGCATCTTTCTCTATGTAACAAAATTTTATAATTTATTAAACAAATTTTAGATTTTCTAATTTCGGATACCTTAGTTGCCTAATTTCGGATATCTAAAATTGGCTGCATTTTAGTATGCGAAATTAAGAGGAAATCTAGTTTTAACTTAAATTACCTACTATTTTGACAAAACTATGGGTGAAAATAATTTTTTCTACCAATCTCATAATACAAATTCATATACTATTTGCTATGTTATGAGGTCATACTGGGGTTACATTATTTAATAGAATGAACATAACACTGACGTAGTTTTCCACATAACACCAAAACACTATACTGCACTCGAAGCGCGTTTCGCCAACCGAGTTGGCATCATCTAGAGATGATTAAAACTCATCAGTTTTCAGTGGTCAGTTTCATCATCTCCAGATGATGCCAACTTGATTAACGAAATGCGCGTCGAGTGCAGTATATATATGTTTTGGTGTTATGTGTAAAACTACGTCAGTGTTATCCCACACCAAAGGTTCCAACCCCTTTCAAGGTCTGAAATATGGCCAAATTATCATCAAAATAATGTCCACAAATTATACATTAGCGCAAAAATGATTTCATGTTCTATAGACACATGAGAAAATAAGTATAGACCTTCATTTACTAAAAAGGGAGATTATGCTCGTAACAGGTAATAATTATCATTGCGTTTGGATGTTTGGCTCACCTCAAAATCTAAAAATGTCTGCGAATATATAGGCGTATGTATTTTTTCTTATTTAAAAGTACTTTGAACGAAAAAATAAAAGGTGCGGTTTTGGAACACCCTGTGTATGTACTTCGCAGAACCTCCGGATTTCAAGCCGGAATTATATGGTGGGGAATTTATAAAGGAAACTCCTAATCGGCCTGACGAAAGCTAGGTTTCTCCACGATGTTGGTTATTGACAACTATTGTTATGTGTGTTGTCAAGGATAGTAAAACTACCTACCATTGATTTCAGATTAATATGCATCATCTTAAAAGTATGTGCTCGATCAAGTACCTGTGAACTTAGTCAGTGAAACATTGTAAGAATTCGTAGCATACAAATTTTTAATGATAAAAACTAGCTGTTTTTGTCTAGTAGTATTATAGTAATAATATAAATTAAGCGAATTTGGATAAAAATCTATATTCCTTATCATTACAGAAATAAAGTTGTCTTTTTCAAAATTACATTCTAAATTCATAAAGTTCAGACTTTCAGTTGGCTTTCTCTATAAAATAACTTCCGAACATCATTTCCATTGAGTGGTTATACAGCAATTTCTAGTTACCACTAATACTACATAACTATAACTACTACAATTAAACAAAAGCTTATACGTTTATAATAAAAAGCGTGTGAGTGTACAGCTAAGCACAGTTATTTTTGTAGAATATGAAAAAAAACATTATCTAATATTTTTCATTACATGAGTATAATGCATTTAATTACTAATTAAAAATGAACAACTTAAGCAACCATAATGTAATCAACTGTGATATTAAGTACATATAAGGTATTTTCCTACATTCTTCAGGTATAAATAAAATGTATTATTTCAGATGAAAAGCATGTAAATACTCTGAAATAAATAGAGCACATTGATCATATAAAAGCAATTAACTAACAATATATTACAGATATTAAGGCTTTTGTTTTAATAGGGGTCAACAAACGTACTGGTTTTATATGTAAACATGTATGAATGTGGAAAATACAGAATTTTATTTACCAAATGCAGCTTATTTTGAAGTCACCGCATATATAAGATGACTTTTTCCGAAAATAAAGATAGAAATACAGCTTTGTTATTAATTTTCAGAGTTATAAAGCTGGTTATAAACGATTAATCTATATATTCAGTGTAGAAAAATATTTAAGAATATAATTTATATATTAATTGTTTTGTTTTGAAAAAAACATTGATCTCATTTAGATATATATTTCTCCAAGAAATATATAGAAAACACTCTATATACTAGTATTTCGGCTTGTTAGGCCTTTTTCAATAGAGTAAATGTCTAATACTGTAATAGATATTTACTCTATTGAAAAAGGCCTAACAAGCCGAAATACTAGTATATAGAATGTTTTCTATATATTTCTTGGAACATCTAAATGAGATCAATGTTTTTTTCAAAACAATTATTTTCACGATGTTTCATAAAGAACCATCCGCTTCGAGTATCCACTTTATTAATTTATATATTTCCCAACTGTCATTTTTTAAATTTGAGATGAACTGAACTGAAATGTTAAATTTGTTTTGTATGTTTATATTTAAGCATTTGATAAAAAATTAATTTCATTAAAATGACCATTGTAACATTTATTTTTGAGACGTTTAGGTACTTCTGCCGATATATTTTTTGAAATGATAAATATGAATGTCAGCTAGGCGAGGAAATGACTTATTGTTGTTACATAAGTAAATTCAATTAGATTGTCCTGTCTGTCCGGTTCCAACGTCTTGGAAATTCGAAATATTTGGATAACTAGATTCGGATTCAAGCCGAAAGCATAATTTGAATGAGAATTGGTTCTGTATTCTACTAGATAGTTTAGTTGTTCGTTTTACCCAATTAAAACAGAGGCGCTTTATAAATACAGTGAAAACTAACTTCTGGACTGACTGCAGTAGGCGGTCAAGTGCATTTTCCGAGTAGTCTTCTTCTCCGGGAGGAAAGTTCTCGTCTGAAACAAAATACTTGAATTAACTATACTGAACACGCACCTTTGAAATTAGTTGTGCACAGTAAAAGTTTTTGTTGTTGATATGTCTAATGTACTATGTGTTATATACTAGTACCGGATGGCCAACTAAGAATGGACGCCGGCTGTATCTCAGAAACTACTTATCGTATAACTCTGGGAAAAAATGCTAATAAGTAAATCGGATAAGAGAAATCGCTGGAAATTATTTTCAAGCTCGTAGGATGACCACTAGGGGCCGCAATTGCTATGACCAATCAGAAAATAGGATTTTTCTCAAAAATATGCCAAGTTAAGAGGTATTTTAAATAGTGGCATTGTAATCTTTGTAAAATTTGCAATCTTTTTTCTTTAACACACTTTGCTCTATCTTTGAAAATAAAGTGGTGGGAAGGTTAAACTTTATTTTATTCAAATAAGGATAACTCCGGTTTGGCTTAACAGAATTAAACAAACTAGGGCTCGTTTGAAAAAGCTTTTCAAAAACCACTTATTTGTTGGTTGAAACTATACCTTTTGAGTTGCCGAATGGCCATGAGTTTCTCTGTATTACCGAAGCAATGAAATATTCAATTTATAATACCATTATTAGAATTAGCCATAATAGTTACAACAACGTAGGTATTACATTATTATAATATTCCAATAATTGCAATAATTAATTATTCATTGTCTTAGGACCAACTTTTTATTTCAGTGAATTATGGGTAACGAAATAATACATACGAATCACGTGATGAAGCAATGGAAATATAGTGTGTTGTAAAAATATTGGGGTAACAAAATTGTGACGGGATTAGGGACTCATGCGGAAACTGGAAAAAAGAGAATTGGGTTGATACAAAGTTTATAACCCAATATTGTAACAAGGAGAGTGATACAATAATAAGAAAAAATGAAAAAGAGAGGCCAGATGAAATGGACACAAGAATATAAAAGGTTTTAAATTAAACAAGAAGCTGGAAGGTAGAAGGAAGGTTATTGGTAAAATCTAGTAAAAATTAAAGGAAACACCATAAGAGCAAGATCATGTAGGACGAAATCGAAGAAGAACCATTATAATAAATATAATTTTGGGAAAAACAAATTTTAATACCAATTTGAAATCCATTAATAAAAAAAAGTTTAAAGCTATATCAACATTTTGAAATCATATCGAGAATATCTACTGGTTGCAGTAATTTATTATTAATACATTTTTTCTTCACGACCAATGTCAACATCAATTTATGAATTATGTAGTTATATACCTTCTGAGTTTGATTTGATACGACCAAGTAGATTTGTGTTTGGCAAATTCATAAAATATTCATTAGATTCATTCTGACGACCAGGACTCTAGAAACGCTCGTATTCATTCATACAAATTACAAATGATCCGTTTCCATTTAGTTTCTCGGTTATTGGGCATTGATACAATTTCAATCAATAGAAACTAGTTCGACTCACAGCATGCCGCTAATAGGAATTTCAGTGTCTAAATTCTTAATAAGATATATCTACTAATGTATGGAGAATTATATTACATATTGACAGATCTTGCCATTTTACGGAACACAAAATAAATTAACTATCTTCTCCAAATATGTTTATATCTGCTAAAATGATAAAAGCATAAGGAAAAAATGTAATTTTGTAATATTTGTTTTCAGTGGATTGTATTATTTTTGGCTGATTCCATTTAATTTTGTTTTATGAAAGAGACTTGTTAAATATGTAAATTATTAATTCAAACCAAAGAACATTAGTATTACGTTATAAAATTTTTATATTGCTACTATGGAACTTTGTCACACTATTGAGCCACCCTGTATATTATATATCAGAAATCTTTTTTTTAATAAGTCTAGTAGTTTACAAATTTATTTATTGGAATTAAACCAAAAAAAAAATAACTGCATATATTATTAATGAAATTACTTAAATAGGAATCAATCAAGTGTATTTACGTTGTTCCCTATAACCTATGTACCCAAAGGAATGTCTTCATTATCTGAAGGAAAACTACGTAAAAAGGTACTGTGCGTGCTATGCATGCACCGACTTATTGCTTTTAATATATTTATCCTTTTAATGTACTTCTTAAAAAACAGTGACTAAATAAACAAATTATTGATTCATATTTGTCTTACTTATAGTACCTACTAGTCTTAAAGATAATTATATTTTGCTCAGATCAAAATGATCACTTCTTAATATTTTCAGAAATGTAAATGTTCAATAAAGCGAAGAATGCCCTTGTATTTTTATGAACCACTATAAATAGACCGAACTTGTTATTTATTACTAAATGAAATATAACTTGAACCTTATCTTCGAAAATGGCTCCCAAGTAGGTTGATAGGGACAAAATACAGAAAACATTTTAAACGTTCCTTAGCGATAAAAATATATCAGTTGAAAAAATAATGTAGAACCATAAATAAAATTAAATAATAACTTACTAATGAGCTTGGTCATCACTGTAACGAGTGAAATATGAGAAAGAGGTGTTATCGCTAATAACGAAGAGAAAGGGAGTTAAAATGTTCATAATATACAATACTCTGAAATATGCAAATTACAAAGAAACTGGGTCTATCGCTGCTAAATGATATTCATACTGTTACGTTCTTTAGATAAAAATATTATTTATTTATTCTGCCGCCGCTCATTTACTGGAAAGATGGAGATATCATTCATAGTGAAAGTGGTGTGTAATATACAGGGTGTGTAGGTACCTACATAATATAATATATTTAAGAGGTAGTGCTGTAGTTTTTATAACGTTATTATTGTTAATACATTATTAAGGTTGTGGGTAATATCCAAGCTATTTAAGTATATAGTATGAAGAGGTAATTCTTTGGGTCATTTATAAAAAAACGTACTTATTGTTCGGTTGCTTTTACGTGATATAAATAGTAGTGTATTAACATTTTTTTTTAATTGTCACCTATGTATTAATTGATCTTATTTTCCAGCGTACGGAAAATATTTTTGGCGGCTATATAAACGTCAGTAGTGATCATTTATGCATATTATTTATTATTATTTTTTGTTTTTATTTATTCATTTACCTAAAATTAAATAAATCATAGTAAAATTCCACAGTTTGTCATCAAAAATGGCTTCTGATTCTTCTTCTAACAATTTTCAATTTTATATATATATACAGGGCGCCCTATTTCTTGACCCGTTGCATGGGTAACTTTTTTATTAGTAGAGATACAAAAACGCTTAAATGAGCAAATTTGTGCAGTTTCGTATTAGTAATTCTACGGTAAGGCGAAAAATTATATACGGGGGAAGGTTGAAAAGTTATTGACAAAAAACGAAAAATCCCTCGTAGCTCGTTCATTTGAAGAGTTAGAGAAAAATGCTTCACATGTTTTTTGCAGTATTTTTCATGTAAAATGACATGCACTTGCTACTTTTTATATATCTCTTAAAATGGTTGAGAATCACAGTAAAATATATTTTTTTTAAATGTAATGGATAGGTGGCTGTGACATTAACCGAAAGTCCCCTTTTTTCTCTTTCAGATGATATAACATAGTCCATATTTTATCCTTACAAAAGTAATAATAATCGTTGTTTTTAAAGAAAGTTTATTGTCACATCAAGAATGCTATGGATTATGGAACAAAAGAATGTTTTGAGAACAGAAATTATTAATTAATTAATTATATTGAAGTAAATGTTCGAAATGACCACCATCCTGTTGGATACATAGTAAGCAACGTTTCTGGATACTTCTTAAAACATTATTTATTGTATGTCCATGTATGCTTCTAATTGCATCTTGAATCCTGACTTTTAGATCCTCTATATCTAGAGGAGCTGTCACATAAACTTTATCTTTCAATAACCCCCAAAGAAAGAAATCTAAGGGGGTCAAATCAGGTGTTCGCGCTGGCCAGTCGATATCCATTCTATTTCCTATAACATTATCAAACTGTTCATGTAAATATTGTTTTACCTCGCGGGAATTATGCGCAGGTGCTCCATCGTGTTGGAAGTATTTAAGATTTCTAAAAATATGAAGTGGTAATTCATTTAAATATTCCTCTGTTAGAGTATTCCTTAGAAAATGAAGGTAATTATTCGCATTCAAATTATCTTCGTAAAAATATGGGCCAATAATTTTGCCACAAAAAATTCCACACCACACATTTATCCCAAATTGACGTTGATTTCTTCTTTCAGAAACAAGATGTGGATTTTCTCGGCACCACATTATGTTATTATGGCGGTTAAAAATACCATTGTTGGTAAATCTACTTTCATCACTGAATAAAATCTTTTTCCAGAAGTCTAGATCCTCTTCGCATTTTGAAATGTACCATCGACAAAATGTCATCCTTCTTTGATTATCAGCTGGATATAAAGTATTGCATACGGAATAATGATAAGGCTTTAAATTGTTACCTTTTAAAATAGCTCTTACAGTTTCCTTGGAAGTGTTGCAGTGATGTGCAATTTCTGCAGTTGAAGAATCAGGTTTAAAATTTACATAAGCCAAAACATTTATTTCAGTGTCTTCATTGAAGTTTCTTTCATCCTTAGGCTTTGAAAAAGAACCGTATAATCGTATATTATTTTCCAGCTGTCTAAATATTCTATGATGGGGTTGTCTTCGTTCCATGTAAGTTTCAAAATAAAGATTCGCTGCAGCTTGTGCATCTCGATTTTGGTTATAATAACAAAATAGCATATCATTTTTCTCTTCGTTGGTGTACATATTTGCAACACTATTATTTTGTATGCAGTATTAATAATAAACAATAAACTACTTAACAAAAACTAAAAATGTCACTTATGATCTGTCAATAATTAAATGCCAACTAGACGTTTTTAAAAATATCAGGAATCTTATTTTTTGTTTTATTTCCATAGCATTCTTGATGTGACAATAAACTTTCTTTAAAAACAACGATTATTATTACTTTTGTAAGGATAAAATATGGACTATGTTATATCATCTGAAAGAGAAAAAAGGGGACTTTCGGTTAATGTCACAGCCACCTATCCATTACATTTAAAAAAAATATATTTTACTGTGATTCTCAACCATTTTAAGAGATATATAAAAAGTAGCAAGTGCATGTCATTTTACATGAAAAATACTGCAAAAAACATGTGAAGCATTTTTCTCTAACTCTTCAAATGAACGAGCTACGAGGGATAATAGAAAAGTTGGATTTTTCGTTTTTTGTCAATAACTTTTCAACCTTCCCCCGTATATAATTTTTCGCCTTACCGTAGAATTACTAATACGAAACTGCACTAATTTGCTCATTTAAGCGTTTTTCTATCTCTACTAATAAAAAAGTTACCCATGCAACGGGTCAAGAAATAGGGCGCCCTGTATATATAAGAATTCTTAAAATAGTTAAACCACTGGTTAAAAAAAGATTCACAACAGGAGCTAAAGTTTCTAGCTTTGATCAAGAAATTGTATTCCATCATCGCTAAGTTTGGGAAAGACGTCGGTTACAAGCTTGTATGCAATTAAGCGTGTATAATCGTTTCTATCTACCCTGAGCATCCGAATCGATTAGGATTTAGGTAATTGTAGCCATCCAGACCTCGTTCATAAGCAGTTTGTTTTCTCAAGTAACGATAAAGCACCACTATACATCAGCAGAATAAAATTGCTTGAAATCAAGGCGACACAAATACAAGTCAAATCAAGCAGAAACTATTACTGCTATTCAAGTCTAGTGAAATAATTTATAAAAATATCAAACTGCACTTGAAGAATTACTAATTTAATAACTTGGGCAGATTGGACTAAAAGAATTCATCCTGCGCTAGTCAAGAAATCTAATTCTTCATATAAGTTCAGTACTTTAACAGCAGCCAGCAGTATGGACTTTTAAAACTTGAAATTTTTTCCTGTGTTTAGAAGTTTTTTCTTATTCATATTCCATCTCAAAATGTTTGATGTGCCCTGTTAAATCAATTGATCCCATCCACCCTTGTTGATGACAAATGTTAATAATAACAAACTGAAAAGTGATACTTGTCTTATAAGATTATAAGCTGACAATTATAATTTACTGATATGAATTAAGAATTTTCCGAGAATAATGTTTATGTTTTTTACGTAATTACTATTTTGATATTTTTCAGATAACATTATATTATCCTATACATTTTTCAGAGCAATTCCTCAGAGAACTCAGAGTAATGAAGCAAATATTGTAGATTACTGTTTGTTCGTCGATGTAGTACATAAATTCTTCACGTTATCTGATTGATCGCTAAACCAATTTTCCTTGGCAATCTCGTTGCGCTGAATTCATCTGAAAATATGAAAGATTATTTCAGGAATTGAAAGTCGGTACAAATAAAAGATACTTCCCGTCAAATCATTACTAACCAGCAAATTTGTTTCACTCAACTTTTACCTCATACAAACCATCGTCTTTTCAATTATTACTCGCACTTTACTTCAAGGGCGGATTCAGAACATTTTCAAGGAGGTTGGCAAACAGTTAATGTTAATTACAAGAAGCATATTTTTATTCCATTTTATTTGTTTTAACTTATTAAAATGCACTTCTACTAATTCTTCTTTATGTTTTATAATATATTTGAGATATTTAACAACATTAATCCAAAAATAAAGTTACCAAAAATAAGTTTTACTTATATATTTTTTTCTTTTTACTCACTATCGAATTTGTGTTGCTTTATACAAACTCTATTTACTAGAATTTTTATAGAATAGAATAGAATAGAATAGAATAATTTGCAGTATTTTAAACGTAACAATGTATAAAAATTAATAAAATGAACATTATGATATTGTGCCAGCATGCATATTAATTGTATACACAGAGCAATGTTTGTTACCGCACCATATTATTATGTACTTACTTGTTTCTACTCCGTTTTAAATTAAGTGTTATGTCATAGATTGCATGGATAGATGAGATTATGAATTGTTTACGCGTAAAAACACTCCAAGGAGCAGTAAAATAACCTACACAACTTTACAAAGAGCAACATATTTCTAGGAAGATATTTCCGGAAGACCTGTTGCACGTGCAGAAGTATTTCATCCCTCATAAGCTGTGATAAATAATCTCCACTTCGACGTCTCTTTGTTGATTCTCTGAGCTGAAATCCTGCTGATTCCAAATACGTGCAGTTGAGAAATATTTTATTTTCATCTAACTTGCGATTCACAATAATTACATTATTTCGGAATCGGGCACCTGGAATTTATTTTGCTAAATATATAGGTAGGAATGCTTATACACGGTGATTCAAGCTAGAAGCCTACTATTGAGATCTTAGTTAAGTTTGCTCAAAGTAAACTTTCATTGCCTGTGGGTGATAAACCTTTATTTAAATTTTAATTTAGTAATTATGAATCGAAATAAACGAAACTTGCATCGAAGGAACCTGGGAAAGAACGAACGCCAACAAAAGTCAAGCATATAGAAAACTATAACCCGATCTCATTATCTAGGAATTCTTATGTGGCACAAGTTTACAAAAGTAGAAGCAGCAAAACGTTTTAATTTGATGAATAGCTTTTAACCATTTACATCTTCTTTATATATAGGATTTATGCCAAAAAGAGATAAATTATTAATGAAATTATCAAATATTATACTTATTATAGTTCAATAAAGTTTTATATTTTCTCGTCACCTATAATCCTAGGTGTGCCAAGGAATAACCTTATTATTTTTAAGATATGTCGTAACTATTTTGCGTGTAATATTCGTACCCCCACCCCCCCCAACATAGAATTACAGCGGCATATCTTGACAAAACCTCAACTTATTGTCTTTAATACATTTTTTTTAATAGTGTTATCTACATTTTTTAAATAATGAATTGGTTATGGTTATGTACCTTTTCTATTGAATTTTAATGATTTTTTTTTATTTGTTACTGACAAAACGGAAATTGTAGCAATTCTCTTTAGCCTAATGTACGATACGTATTTTTGCTTCCGCCGTCTTCAGGCACATATGGGGCAAGGTAACTGGATATCATTAAAACTGAACACCGTTTTAATTTTATCTCCAACTTGGTTGGTGAAACGCGCGTCGAGTGCAGTATAATGTTTTGGTGTTATGTGGAAAACTACGTTAGTGTTATAAGAATAGTGGTCCATTCGAAACAAGTTTTTCTTACTTACTTGAAAATGCTGGTTAAAATTAAAATACAGGAAATATATTAGTTTATGTTACAAAATTATGTTATGCTTATGTAAAATACAATCCATTTAGTCTGAAAATCAGTGTTAATCAGTGGTTAAGAATCCCATACTAACATTAATAAAACAAAATAATAAAATAATAAAACTGTAAAAATAATAAATATGTTTCAAATGTTAACCAGTTCGAGGAAAATCTAGTAAAAGCATTTTGAATGATCAACTTAGAAAAGATTTGTTATGTGTTTTTGTTTACCAAATTCTATATCAAATCAACAAAACATCAGGAAGAATGTTAGTAGTGGTGAGAAACACACCGTGGTGCCTCATTGGGTCTTTGCTACTATGTTTGAAAATTATTGTCAAATTGACAGACAGATAACGACCTGCTTTTCCGCAGGCCCCATTATAGCAGTGGCCTCTATTGTCTTTGAGGACGACAATCCTATTTGAAGGAGATACCGAAAACAACTACTCCACGATAGTTGAGCGCATAATAAACGCAAAATCGGTCAGTGTCTGGTGGTTGGTCTCGATGAAAGATGTGGCGACTCTTATGGAGATGCCGAAGTAATGCAATGCAAGTCGGGGCACATTGCGCGTGGAGTAGTTGTTTTCGGCAACTCCCTCAAATAAATCAGGAAGAATATGAGAATGAAGGCAGATTATAAAGAAAAAACATTTTCTGTTAAAATTGATTTTTTCAGTTACTCGTGCAGATATCCCTATACTGTTCTGCATGATATCTGCATCCTCCATTATTATTGTCAAAAATATTATTATTCCGTACAGCAACCAGAATCAAAATAAATATGATATAATGACGATTATGAATATCATTGCGACTAATGTTTGTTTTAGTTATATGCTGCATAATCCATAGATATGAGACATGTGCGTTTTATTGCTATCTATATAAACTGTGACGGTGATACCGAAAAACTATTAATCGATAGTACCTAGATGGTGATGAGACTTTCTAATAATAGTACATTTGTGTTTTGATATGTCACTCATTTACATGGATGTATACTGAATAGTATTAATGGATCTAAAAATGTTTTGATGACGGTGAGTTTTTAGATAAATATCGCTTGAAAAACAAGAGAACAGTTGCAATACAAGTTTTTACTATTGTTCTCAAATAATGAAAAGTGACTTTAAATTATCTACAGTAAGGCGGTGGGTATTCCGTATTCAGACACATGTATTTTTCTAAGTTTGAAACTCAAATGAAAAACATAAACAGAACGTGAGGCAACAAATCAGATTAAAATGCTTGTGGTTTCTGTTCTCAATTTGATATAATTTCTTTGCGTTGTCGGAAAGATATTAATGTTGCAATTGGTTAAAAATATTTTTTCAACATAAATATGCGTATTATACCCATTTTCCCTATCTTATCTTAAAATAAACGTATACTAATGCCTGAATCACCCTATATATATAATTCAATTCTTGTCAAAAATAAAAAGATGAACAGAAATGAAAAAGGGAAGTGAGAGGGTAGAAAATCATAATAAAATGCTTAAGGCTACTTTTCTCAATTTGTTGTGTTCCTTGTTAAATTGGTTACTTGTAAAAGTTTTATTTATGCAAAGGGATTTAATTTCATAATTAAACTTTTCCTTTTCATTCTTCATCTTCTTCCCAAGAAGAAAGGCCTTTATATTCATGCATATACAAAAGTTATAAACCAAACAGAGGCTGGAGATATTTTAATTTTCAATTCATTTCTACACGGTATTTATATATATAGGCCATTTCTTAAGAACGCACATATAATCCAGGTGTGAGTCCTTATTTCGAGAAAAAGTACCTACATATACAGGGTAATAACTTTTATTTGGCTCAAATATAATTGAAATAATTTCTTGTAATATCTATAAAATAACAAAAAAAATATTTATTTGAAGGAGGTACCGAAAACAACTACTCCACGGGCAATGTGCCCCGACTGGCATTGCATTACTTCGGCATCTCCGTAGGAGTCGCCACATCATTCATCGGGACCAACTAACCAGACACTGACCAGTTTCGCGCTTATTATGCGCTCATTAGAGTGCCATAGGTAGTGGACTCGTTGAATGATGCTGCGACGTGGTTGCCTAATGGGCATCGTGAATGTTAGTAGTGGTGAGAAACACACCGTAGTGCCCTCTTTGAAACCGGCCAGTGTCTGGTTGGTTGGTCTCGATGAATGATGTGGCGACTTCTATGGAGATGCCGAAGTAGTGCAATGCCAGCCGGGGTACATTGCCGGTGGAGTAGTTGTTTTCGGCATCGTCTTCAAATAAATAAGTAGGATTGTCTTCCTTAAAGACAATAGAGATCACTGTTGTAATGGCACCTGCGGAAAAGCAGGTCGTTATCTGTCTGTCAATTTGACAATAATTGTCAGACAGATAGTAGCAAAGACCCAAAGAGGGCTACGGTGTGTTTCTCACCAGTACTAACAAACAACAAATATATTATGAAATAATAAAAGACTTGATCTTAGAGTCGTAGAGCTGTGTTCCTTACCTCATGACCTTACGTTAAACTCATGTCTACTGAATCTGAATATAAATTATCACTTGGTTTTTATTATTCTTGTATAATAGTATATAATATACTTGTAGCTTATAAAAGCCACAAGTATAAAATGTAATGTAAGGTAATTCTTAATATTATTTTAGGCACAAACTTTAGAACTTCCGCTTAAAATTTTTACCATTATACCAAAAAGTCGATTCTTTAATCATACTACATTTTAGTCTTTAGTAAATTTTGTTTTCATAATTGTATATATCGGGTATATTCATCGAGTTGTGCCACAAATAGGTTGTAGATAACATCTCTAATAGATCATTTGTAATTAAAACTTTATCGTATGGTTCAACATTATAAAGTTATAATGATAAAGAAAGCTTTAAATCAATCACATAACTTAATTTCACTGAAACAATAGGTAGTACATAAGCAAATTATTATTTATTATTCGTACCACATCGCTTTCTTCAGTTAATCCTACCTATTAATTTACTAGCTTTCAGATAGAAAGCCAAAGCAAACAAAGGTAGTTATATTATTTGTTTTCCCTTGCACCCAGTTCGTAGATTACAGAAAATTTCATCACAAGCCTCGCTGATTTTACAAGATTCCATATATAAAATAGCAATTTGTCATCGCATTTGAGAGAACGACACGATTCTCATTTCATCATAAAAGGAAAATGACAGTTGTCTCTTTTTATTTATTGTAGGTTTTATTTCCACAATGTTTTCAGATGTGGAGAGAGTTAAATGTATTATGTCGCTGAAAATTTGGGTCAAGGTAACAAACTATCAGCATACGTGGCGACGCGTAAAATTCTTCTTTTTAATGGTGATCTGGTGATCGTAACTAAAAATCTTGATAGGTGATATTAGATAGGTAATGAGCCTTGAAAAGTATAAAGAAGAACTTTCAATTTGGGTAATTTTATAGTATATTTTGCAAAAAAGTGATAATTATAATAAAAAATATTTAACATGTAACTAAGAGCCAGTTCCATAATCAAATTTATCGGAACTAAAGTTACCTTTTAACATTTTGAATACAATTGTCTCAATTATAGTCTCCAACTATCCAAGGTACTTAAATGCACTTTGGCTAAATACACTTTATTTTCTATTATGAAATCCGACCTTACTATTACATATTACTAACAATCATTGTTCATCTGACATAATAATCAAAATTTTTTCGTCATATATTATGTTTTATGAGCCTGAAATACCAGAAGAGAAATACAAGTAAAAACGGTACTATTATGCTTAAGGGTCCATACTCTGTAGATTTGACAGGCATGAATGTTGGGTCGGATTGAGAGGATGGGTGGCCGATGGGTGGTGACTTATATATTCCAACTATCGAATTATTAAGATTTCGGAGGTGCACGTAAAGCCGAAGTAAAAAGGCACATGGAAATAAAGTTAGCCCTCATTGGAAGGGTACCGGATTTGTCTTATAATTGCAACAAAATTTCTTTTTAGTGTTATAAATTATATATCACCGGAAAGATCAAAAGATAAACTAGATCCGTATAGTAGCGAATTTTTGTTTAATACATGTATTTTAGAGAAAATAATTTTTGAAAGTACGCTATTTTAGTACAAGATTGTTTGCCTGGAATTTTAAAAATAAAAAGAAATACCAAAAATTACTACTATAGGGACTTAGATAAAAGTCTTATCTTTCAATACTTTTTTACTAATAGTCGCTATCTTTTATAGTTTTTTTATAATTAGACACGAGACGAACGCCGATTTAGGGCTTATTTCGACCTAGTGAATGGACTCTTAACATGTTCTATTAATACATTTCAGTAGCCAGTAGCAGGAAAAGTTTTATACATGTTTTTACAGCACCTATCGGCATATCATTTTCTCATTTTCTACATTCCACCAGTGTGACGTTGTATCCGACCCTCAAACAAATTTGCATATCAGTAAAATAGTTTCAGGCGATTTATCACTTTTGATGTTCAAATCAGTGTCTCGTCTACATTCAACAGGCTTTCCGGAAATTTTCATAGCATCCTCATTTATCCAGGCTGAAATCCTGCCCTTTTGTGGTGTCGCTTCCTATTTTATTAAAATATAGATGGCTTCACGCAAACTAGAGTGCAAAAACATAAACATTTGAAATAATGTAATCCCTAAAGTTTTTAATCTTTTATTTTATATTTATATTAGGTAGTTATAGAGTTTCGTACAATACATGGTTGTCTTTTTTGAAGCTTATAGTTTACTAAATTTTATGTTATACCTATTTTTACCCTTTTCATTTATGGGTAGGTACAAATATTTCAGATGGTAAAAACAATTTTTTCTGACTTTCTTCAAACAGAATTTTATATATTTTTCTTTTATACTTATTGGGTGATTGTTTTACACTGGAAAAGTTGTTTCTAACTATAATTAATCAAAAATTTATTTGGGAATTTATTAATCGTATGGTTTCTGGTGGAAACTTAAAAAGTTTGCATTGATATTAAGCTTGTAATTCGCCTAAAATGTTTTTAAACTGGTGGCACTTCCGGTTATACCGGAAGTAAGTACTTGTTAGCTTGCTTATTTTAAATAGGACACCCTATATATTAGTTAATTTCTGGACTCTTCTAAACACATTCCATGTATAATGTTCTATATCTAACTCTTATCGTTTTAATCGCAATAGATTTCCATTTCAGATAAAAAGGTTTAGTGAATCGACGAAAAGAAAATTATTAAAAGGCCAGTAGACAAAACGAGAAATTTTCTTAGAGTCGACAAAAGGGGAACCGACGAAACGATAATGAATCTTTCTATAGTAAGCAAACTTTGCACAACCGTTTTTAATTATAATTATTCTTTCAGTATAGTATCACTATTCTCTTAGTGTTTAAATAATTAAAAAATATGAAGTTACAACATATTATTGAGCTTCACATTAAACACTTGCGTTTATTTAACCAACACCATATCTTCTACCGTTCTCGATATCTTAATTGTACGCCTCAAATTTCACCACTGATGATAATGTATGTCCTTTTCAGTAATGTTCTCAATTATGGATGGAAAATACACTATCACTCAATTAAAATTAATGAGTGAAAATTGATAGATCGTAATATTTTAAATCGTTTAGAACATTTACGTTATGCCTCAATAGAGGGAAAATAACGCAAGATACTTATGGCATAAAATTTTACTATATTCATTTAAATACGTTTATTTGTGATGATGTATTTTGGAGAGTTGACATAAATTATAATATTTATTATTAAATTAGGGACATCTCATCATCTCATTTTTCTGCATTTGAAATATTAAATTGTGTAGATTAATTTGGGTAATACATTTTGCATTATATGAGTGATATGTTTTACTGAATTAAAAATTCATTTTATAAATATTCATTCATTAGTATATATTACACTAATCACCATATAGTATATATAAATTTTAATTAATTTTAAACCAGAAAAAATATAATGTTTTTTTGCAATACATATTTAATTTTTAATTTGATTGGACTTTTTACTAAAAAATATAGCATTACTTCTATACATCGATTAGGTAGGTAACGTTTTCACATTTTTGTTCGCCAGTTTTCCCTTAAAAATTTAAACAAAGGCCATAGGCCCCGTTTCAAAAATATATCTTGCCATAAACCATAATCTGAAACTAATCAGAAAAAAGAAATAATTTTAATCGCTTTCAAAGGGAAAACTTGAATTTTTTAATCAAAGACTGGTATTTGTTAGTAAATGTACCAGCTACAATTGATTTCGAAGCATTGTTTGAACTCAAATCATCTTACATATGATAGTTTATTTTATAAGATATAGAAGGTAATACAGAAGATAAAATAATTTACAACAAAATGAGCACACATGATTGACTTTTGTAGAAGTAGGCAACATTTTATAAGTATAATAATTCATTTTCCGTAATGAAGAATATCTAAGAATGGACAAATTAAATGATTTCGATACGTTATATTTTTAAATATATTAAGAATAATATTTGCCTTTCCCGTATATAAAGTTTCAATATGGAATGGAACTATTTTTCAACACCACATTTTATAAACTGTTTCTGATAAGTTTCATAAATATACTATGTATAAAATAATATAGCATTCTGGGCCATTGCAAAGGTAATTAATCTATGATTTATAAAACGACACAAACTAATTTCAATATTTAAGTCAAAGTAACTTTTGAATAATTTTTTTAATGGGTGGCCATGATGAGACTCTACACATTTGCTTATTTAGCGCTTGCATTGTATTTTTTGATATATGTAAAATTTTTGCTTTGTAATAACGAAGCTATACACGGTGTCCCACCGGGAACCGCCTCGATCTACATATGGCAAACTATAATTAGGAAAAAATTGAAAATTGGGCAGTGTACCAAAGTCACTGGGGGTAAGCGATCTAAAATATTTTCAAGATGGCCGCACTTCCGGTTATACCGGAAGTAGGTGTTAACTTGTTTATTTCAAATGGAACACCCTGTATATTATTAGATTTTTGAATTCTACTCATAAGCTATCGTTTGATACTAATTTCAGATTTACCCAAGAGATTAAATTTAATCGAAAATTTTTAATTTCTAGCAAATCTGAAATTAGTATCAAACGATAGTTTAAGAAAAGTTAAGATAGGAATGTGCAAACCGTTTTGTTCGATCTCAAACCGTTTAGATTTTACAGGGTGTCAAAGTTGAAAAATGTCAATATTCACCTGTCAATATTTCAAAAACGGTTGAAGATAGGTATAGGACATCCTACATGAAATATATTTAAAATTTTGCGTAGAATTCAAAAATCTAATAATATACAGGGTGTTCCATTTGAAATAAGCAAGTTGACACCTACTTCCGTTATAACCGGAAGTGCGGCCATCTTGAAAATATTTTAGATCTCTTGCCCCTAGTGACTTTGGTACACTGCCCAATTTTCAATTTTTTCATAATTATAGTTTACCATATATAGATCGAGGCGGTTCACGGTGGGACACCGTGTATAACAAACAACAATATATACAATATAACAAACAAAGCAATACAAATTGCCAATGTTATTGGATGGATACTATCTCTATACAGGGTGAGTTTTTTTCGATGTTTAGTGTAAGGATCTGGGAAAGTATAAGAGATACAAAAAAGCTTAAATGAGGAAAGATGTGCAGTTTTATGATCCTTATTAAATGTTACTTTTATTTTTTGAAAAAACGTCATGGCTGACTAGATATTTGGAAAAATCCGAATTCGCCCAATTCCTTCAGATGCGTGTAGCTCCGTTGCTATTTATTTTACAAAAAAAATTTAAATTACAAAGTTTCATGTTTTCGCAGTGTTAATAAGACAGTGTGATCAAATTGTTCGTGAACACTTTTGTTTTCAAGTTATAACACAAACTTCAAGTTTTTTAAATGTAAACCATAGTTTGCTATGAGCTAGAAAAAAATGTCTTTTTTTATGCTTTCCAACGATATAATATTTGGTATTGTTATTTTGAAAAATGGATGAACTCCAGCCATTTTTAACTTTTCAATTGTTCGTTAACGTAGATGGCTGTGAAAATTATACGCAATCCAACGGATTAAATCAAAACGATTGAAGTCGGCATCGCGTGAGCACCTCTATATGTGTCAGAGCACCGGAGAAGTATGCGACTGGCATATTTTAAATAAAACAATAATAATAAGTAACAACCGGATTTATTTTCAGAAAGAATTTAAAATTATATTGATGGAAATCATTTGTGGTAAGTGAATGAAATACTTAACAAAGATGCAAAAATTTTATGAACAAATCATTACCTATTTATTTTAAGGATATTAACGAAATTGTTCAAAAAGCCCACCGTTATTATTAATGCACAAGATACATCTTTTTGAAACAGAATTTGAGGCTTTTCTCACAGAACGCCTATCAATATTGTCAAAAGCTTCCTGAACAGCTTCCATAAGATCCTCTAATGTCGCATAGGTTGTCCGATAAACGTTATCTTTTATTGTCCCCCACAAGAAAAAATCTAAAACTGAAAGATCATGGGACCGAGGAGGCCATTCGACTGGTCCATTTCTTCCAATCCATGAATTGGGAAAAACTTCATTTAAATAAGTTCGCACAGGGAGATTCGCACTCATTTTGCAGAAAGTGTAAGTAAACTGCACCAGTTAAAGTACCTTGGTAAAAATACGGTCCGAGTATTCTTGATTTTGTGTAATACAAGCTAGTACATTTATTTCCGCAGCTTCGTTTATGTTGTTTTCTCTATTTTTGGGTTTACAGAAAGAACCATATTGTCCCAAATTGTCATAAGTACAGTCTTCTGAATGTAGGTAGACTAGGCTGTCGACGATCGAAATATTGTTTGAAGTATTGCTATGCAGCTCGAACGCAGTTTTTATCACAACGAATATAACACTCAATAATATCACGCTTTTCCTCGTTTGAAAAATTAATTGTCTTTGGCAATTGAAACGACTTTTAAGAAAGAAAAATAACTGTCAAATAATGCTACAGTAACTAAATGCGTTGTCAGTAAACATTTCGATTGTTTTCACAGCCATCTACGTTAACGAACAATTGAAAAGTTAAAAACGGCTGCAGTTCACCCATTTTTCAAAATAAGAATACCAAATATTATATTGTTGGAAAGCATAAAAAAATACATTTTTTTCTAGCTAATGGCAAACTATGGTTTACATTTAAAAAACTTGAAGTTTGTGTTATAACTTGAAAACAAAAGTGTTCACGAGCAATTTGATCACACTGTCTTATTAACACTGCGAAAACATGAAACTTTGTAATTTAAATTTTTTTTGTAAAATAAATAGCAACGGAGCTACACCCATCTGAAGGAATTGGGCGAATTCGGATTTATCCAAATATCTAGTCAGCCATGACATGACGTTTTTCCAAAAAATAAAAGTAAAATTTAATAAGGATCATAAAACTGCACATCTTTCCTCATTTAAGCTTTTTTGTATCTCTTATACTTTCCCAAAACCCTACAATAAACATCGAAAAAAACTCACCCGTATGTACTTCTAAGGATAGACCTTGTTTAATTAACCTAATTCTGCCAAATCGAATATCGAAATGTACTTTATAGTTACAATCCCTAGAATCTATGGATCTGTATATTGCAAAAAATAAGATTAAATCTTGGGCACATTGTGGTAAAAAGTCGAGTACATCACTGTCAACATTGTCAAAGACTTACGTCTATTCAATCAGAAAATAGGAATTTCCAATCTTGTCTTGTCGTTAAAGGTACAATCGAACGTTTCATTTCCGCATCACTGGTAACAATCCTCAGATGCAGCACCACATTTAGAGCTCCCTTATATCAAATTTATTGACCTGCAAATCGGTGTGGAAATTTCATCGTACAGTAATTTGATATTGTTGTGAAGTCAGTTTTTTCGTTAGTTTTGAAATATGATATTCGTTCTTATTCGAAATCCAATTCTGTATCTCTCCCGATAAAATATGAAGTTCCTTACAAATTATACAATATTTGAACGAAAACCTCACGTATAAAATTATTGCAAGGAGTTTTTCAACAGCGTACTTTTTTATTTTTATATTTAGTACAGAAGGTTTTAAGTCACTATTATTACTTAAATTAATCGCAGCCGCGCGAATACCCAGGACTATGCCACAAATTATTTTCCACATTGTTTTCTTTGAATAATAATAATAATAATAATAATACATTGATATGTATTTTATTGGTTCACCTTAGTCTGTAATGTCTACCAAGCATATTTTCTTCACAGATCATGTGCTTAAATAGTTATTCTTTATTGCACGTAAATATTTATTCAATACTTCTTAATGGTGACAGAGACTTGAGCTCTCTATGGTCCTGTACTAATTTTGACATAATATTCTGTATTTTTATATATTTTTCCAAACCCATTGCTAAAGCTCTTTATTATTAAATAACTAACAATAATTATCAGTCATTCAGTTTAATTGTTTATTCAAGTTTTACTTTTAATGTTTAGTTTTATTTAACTAACTTTAAATATTGAAATGTTCTCTATTTGATTTGTAAATATTGTACAAGGGCACTTATTGCAAAATTATCTGAATGCTGTCAGATATATATTTTTTTTTGTTTCTTTTCCTTTTCTTCTTTGGTTAAGGCTAGACTGAGAGTTAAAAGTCAAGCCCTCCAATTAGTTTCGATGCAAAGAATTATAATAACAATTTTTATTTTCAGAACTATTTCAGAACTTCAGAACTTCAAAATGCAAAATACCGTACAACAAGAAGAAAATGATCTGGAAATACTTATCAATTTGGTAATTTCTAACAAAATTTTTGTGTCCATTGACCTTAATTTGTAATGGCCTAGATGTTTCACCAGTAATATTTACCAGATTTACAAGGAATTTGTTAAAAACCATTTTTTGAATAATTTTTATTATTATTTATTAATAGCATTAATAAACCTCGGTTTTGTTTTTGTAGGTATTGATCTTAAAGTGTTTAAAATTATTATCAGTCTGACAGATATTTCTGGAATATATGAAATGGTAATGGTTGTTATTGGATTTTCCCTATTTATCCTTGGAAGTTGGAATATTAATATTTTACCCATATCATTCTCAATCTTTACAATCGTTTCTTCAACAAAATCTTTAGGATAACTGTTGTCCCTTAAGATATTTTTATTAACGTCCTTTTCTTTATTAAAAGCATCTGAGGTTGACGATAGTAAGTTTGCTTGGTCATATAAATATTTAACTATACCCAGCTTTATTAAATAATTGATGAGTTAAATTTAGAAACTTTTTCAATAACATCAAGGTAACACATTTGTATCCGCGTCCCAAGGGTGCACCAAATATTTTTTCCCCAACCAGCACAAACAGAATGAATATTAGAGATAATTAAAATTTACATTAGCTCCTATACTACCGCTGAGTTTACTTACTACTATTGGTTTATTAACATTACTGATCTACATTTAGGATACATTTGTATCCTAAGTTTTAGTGGCCTTGTACCTGGAGTTTTGAAATCATCGATGAAAGATTCTTGAAAATTTGCCAATTTGAGAACCTACAATCATATACCGAGTATCTAATAGTGAGTAAGGTTACGTAGCATTTTACTTTACAAGTCTAGTAGGTGAGGTATTACCACATATATAATACTACTATATTGAGCTATTCGAGCTTTTCTTGAAGCCGGTTTATGAGATGGAGTTATATATTTCGTTCTCTTTCACGGACAAATGTTCCTGTGCACATGCCCAAGTGTTGTCCAATCCAATCCAAGAATTTCAATGTGCCGCGAAAGTAAAGAAAGACCGGGCTTTTGTTTTGTCATATACAGGGTGTCCCAGTATGAGCGTACAAAAATTTACCAGTGGGTAGGCCAGACCAAAATAAGAATAAAATTCTTATAAAAAAATTTCTCTGATGCACGCCTAACGAGTTACAGGGTGTTATTTTGTAAAAAAAACAACAATTTTCCGTAATAATTTAACTTAAATAACTTTAACAACTTAAAAACCGTTTCGTAGATTTAGGTAATTTTTGGGTAACGTGTAAATCTATTAAAGGCCATTAAAACTATATGGTGTTTGTTTAACTTTGACACTTGTGGTGGCCTAGGTCTACTCTTCCTTATGGTTTTGTCTTCATAACTCTTGTATATCCTACTTTTTCGTGAATTAACTAAGTTTTCCTTAATCGGCTATCAATTCTGAACAAAAAATGTGCTCTTGTTACACAGCTCTAAAATCAACCATTTTCGAGTAAATTAAGTGTAAAGTACCGACTGTATTCCTTTATGCAGAAAAATGTATGCAATGATTTTAAAGTTTAGAGTTAAACAAACACCATATAGTTTTAATGACCTTTAATAGATGTACACGTCATCCAAATATTACCTAAATCTATGAAACGAGTTTTTAAGTTATCTCGAAAAATTGTTTTTTTTTTACAAAATAACACCCTGGAACTCGTTAGGCGTGCAGCGAAGAATTTTTTTTATAAGAATTTTATTCTTATTTTGGTCTGGCCTACACACTGGTAAATTTTTGTTCGCTCACACTGGGACACCCTGTATGTGTTTTGTCATATATGTGTTTTGTGGTGTGGTTATGTCACAGTTTATCTTTTGTATTTCAGGTATGTTTGTGTTTCACAGAAAATAAATTTGTGTTTTTCGTAGAGCCGGCAGTTTTAGAAGTGTTTTATTTATGTGTAACTTGTAGTTTTAGTTTTGTTCATATACCTATGACTTATTAGTTGATTAGAGACATTTGCTCATCAAATTATTTCGACGGTATTTTTACAGTCGCAACTGCAAGTTTAGGTATATAAGAACATTTTGTAAATTTAAATATGTAGTGAATTAGGTATAGGAATTATACTGTACCGATTGTACGGATATCGTAAAATGCCGAAACGAAAAACTCAGTCGAGGTTTTGTCTTTTGTGCGAAGCAAATATTCCATATGAAGTCGCATAGGTACCTACCTGAAGCACAGCTTACCATAACATTTGTTATGGTAAGCTGTGCCTGAAGTATGTATTTTTAAAATTTTCTTTTCAAATACAAACTGCATCCACTCTTTTGGTAAACTTGATAAATACGGGAACATCCCAATAACAAGATTGAAAAACCGTTATATGTAGATAAAATACAATATAAAATAAAGTTAATTTATTGTATTCTACAGTATATGGAGCAAAATTCCCGCGGTTTGCTGCGCATGAGTATTTGGTATTTTCTCCGTGAAAGAGACAATAGATATGATTCTGGACTACTCTAATTTGGCTTCACTTGAGAAACATGGTAAAGATTACATAGGCTCCATATAGTAGTATTATATATATGGGTATTACAGTACGAGTTTTTTACGGACAAGACGACGTTAGGAGCCGAGCCCGGAAAGTGTAAACGAGTACTGTAAACACCTAATGGACGTGTAGGTATCGTATGATATTTTACTTCATACTGTCGTCGTTTCAAAATAAAAATGAATTATTGTAAATTTTAAACAAATCATTAAAATAAAATCTCAAAATATTCCAATTGCATCACTATCTTAACAGCCTTGACATGCAGATGACATTAATATGACATTTACATTATTTTGAAGTATCATATTTATCTGGTTGTATAAGGTAGTGCTCAGAGGAAATTTTAAATAAATTCCCTAACATCGTAGCTTCACTGATACGGGTAGAAAAGCATTATTTATAGTTGCCTGACTTTCAGTTTTACTAAATTGAAGCGATAAATCTCAAGAATTGATTTACACTAAAAATCATACCTCCATAATAACAATCCGGTAAGTGTTGCTACGAAACAACATTACACTATCAGGTACTGTAATGTTCCATTTATCGGCCGCAAATCAGTGCGTAATCCAGTAAGTAGATCTATAGTTAAATGAAATAATAGTTATTTACGTTATGTCCGGTAAATATATTTTTACAGTACGAGTCAGATGTTTCCGGATGAGGCGATACAAGCTTTTTTGTCAATGGAAATTGCATAGCAAGGTTAATTTTACTGGACTAGTCCGGTAAATACTTATTATAGGACGGTAAAATTTCATTACGGTACACAATACCGTAAAAAGATATTTTTCGGAGTTAAATCAAATATGAAAAAGTGTCTTTTACGATATATGTAGTATGAAATAAATGATTTTAACATACTAGAAACAATATTTTACGTAGAATTAAATTGTGTATTTATAAATGTTTTACTTCTGTCATTACTTATAAGTTACGGGGCCATGTTGGATACTTTTAACATATATAAATTTTGAGATTTACAACCTGGCAAAATTTGCAATGTCATAGCATATATCAGTCTATATATTTTATTGTAACCCGCTTACCGCTTTATAATACCTGATATGAGTCAATTGACTCATATCAGGTATTATAAAGTTTAGACTCATAAATAAATGTATTTATATGAGACCAAAGTATTGTAACTTAAAATCAAAATTATAATGAAGTGCAGTTTAAAGGGATTTTAATTAAATATCCTATTCTATTTAGAATCAAAGATAAAATTCTATGAACTTCAGAACATAAAGTAAGTAAGTTGGCTGACATGCAATAAAATACAAAGTGTGAAACTTATATAGTTGAAACACAAATGTTACGCGGTTTCGTTAAACTAAAAAATAATTAGGGTTTTTTTTATTTAAAAATACAGAACTTGGCCTAATATCTCATAATTAGCAGCATAACTACATATTTACGTTATTGAATTCTACGTAAAAATATATAAGGAATTCCCATAAAAAATCGGACAATTTGAACATATTAAAGTATATATAAAAGTCAGAAGCGTAAACTAATAATAATGACCGAAATACCATTCTGAATTTAGTGGCCAAAGTGTATAGATGAGAATATTTGATCGACTTCCAATTTTTTAGCTTTCCAAGATATGTCAAATATTCTAAAAATACTTACAAGATTGAAAAGTGAAAGCAATACTTACCAGGAAACTCTGTTTTACAGGAAATCATATTAATGACATCAAAATTAAATGAGGCCTTCATAAAGGCATCCATCTGATGCCATCAAGCCTCCCTATTATTCTTTTCTTTAATACGAAAAATACTGAAAAATGCCTATAGTCTTGATTATTTTATTAAATAAGAAATTTTTGTTTGATTACTTTAAACTAATTTATAATTATATTATAATTTCTCCAATATAGCAAATATGTCAATAATTGGAAGAATGTTGAATACAATTATTTAATTAGTGAACTAAACTTCGATAGTTCTGCTTCTGCTTTTTAGCTTATTTGTGTCAAACAATCACTCAAACCAGCATTCTGTCTTTCATCTCTAAGGAATTCTATTCATATTCTATTTGATACTACATTTACTATAATATAGCAGATATATATTTTGAATACTTTCTGTTTTTCTGTTTATTTTAGGAACTGTCTTTTCCTAAACAAAAGTGTTCATTAATAATAATAATCTTACTAATTTATTTGGGTATTATGCCACCATTGAAAAATACAAAAAATTAATAAATCAACCTCTGTGCCGACGGATCAGCCGGTTTATTGATAGCTGTTGATTATCAATTCTGAAAGAGGAGATAACTTAAAATAAAATGAAAAGCGACTAATATCTTATGCACATGGAAGTATATAAACAAAATAAAAAACAAACTGTCTTGCTATTCTGTAGGTCAGTCATACTTAAAGTTTTTATAACAAAAACGGTTAATTTTATGTGTTTAATATTATATATTTAGGTTGTGTTCCGATATTAAACTTGGTTAACCAAAATTCCGGTTAAGCGTTCCATTAAATAAAAATTCCTGAAAATTGTTTAATTTTGGAACTGTGGTCACCTGAAAAAGGTTAACCAAACGTCAAAATATTGACCGTGCTCTGGGAGCGGTGCATTGGTCAACCGAAGAGTTAGCAGGTTAGGTTTTAGCGTTGAGAGAAGAAAAATCAATTCTCTCAACGATTTTAATTATATTTTGTTTAGATGGTGAAGGCAGATGGGGTGGTGTTCTTGAGTTAAGAGTTATAATAAATATTTATAAATTCTACTTTTCTGTATTGGATTCTGTAGTCTACTTGACCAAGTCGACTGAAAGCTACACTTATATCTACTTATAAACTACTTATATCTTACTATAATATACCAAATTATCTGCTGTTTCATTTATTTTTTGACTGAAGACTAGAGAAATAGTTAAGCACGGAATATGAAGGTATTTAAGGTTGAATGAATCCCAATAAAAACAATTCATCATCCATGTGGATTAACCAGCCAGTTCCTTAATTACACATTTTTCAGATTTACCAATATTTCGGTTAACCGAAATCCTGGTTGGTCGCGGATAATATCGGAATACAACCTTAGTGTGAGATTTCTTGATTAGGCATATTTTTAAAAAAACCAAACTTTGACTGATCCGTCGGCGCAGAGGTTGATTTATGATTTTTTTTTATTTTTCAAAGGTGGCATAATATTCAAATAAATAAGAGTAATAAAATAATGCCACAAATAAATACTTTCGTACATTATAATAACAATCTTATTTCGAATATGTCTCATCGTCAGTAAGTATAAGTTAATTCTTTCCTTTTCTATCTGCAAATATATTCCTGCTTTTATGGCTAACATGTTCCCATATGTACTAAATAAAGTCCAAATATACTCCATTTATTTTAATGAGATTTACCACACATTTTCCTTTCGAAAGTGCAGAGAGGCTGTAAGCTCCGACATAAATAAGCTTAGCGTACCTACACCTAATAATATTATCCCACTACCTTTTGCTAACACAATTTAACTGAAACAACTTTTCTGCATTTACGGGATTAAAAAATAATGTAAACAGTATAACGAGTAAATACACTTACCGTAATTTGTTCTATACCGCAAATGCGAGTTTAGAATTACTGCTGTTTAGGTAAGTAAACAGTAGTAAATCGAAATTACCAAATATATATTCTGAAACTATTTATTTTGTGGCATCATTTGTTGAATTGCATATTTGACTACACGTTTATTATTAAAAAAATCCTTGTGACAAAATGAACTGTCAGGTATGTCTAAAATATAAAATTCAATTTATAGAATATATTAAAACAGTGTATTTTCATCCCGTTTCCTACGCGTTTTCCCAAGGTAAACGTCTTTTCAAAAAACCTCTGTAGAATTTTCGTCGATCGCCGTTAGGCGAGAGAGATGCGGCTAGCACCGGCGTTTGTTCTCGCGCCTAATGGCCCGGTCATACCTGTCGCAATCCCGATTTTTTGCGGGACCTCTTCTACCCCTTTTTTAATTTTTACGGCTTCGAGAACCGCTTCACGTGAAACTTCCGTCCTATCTCTAATCCTTTGAGATTTTTTATTCGAGACCGTATTTCGTCCTTCAAAATCTTGAGTCGCATGCGTCTCAACTTATTTCTCAATTTATCTGCCGATGTGAGATTGAACTAACAACAAGCACCTCCTACGAAAACTGTCAAATTAATTAAACTTTAGATAGGTTATTTTCCTATGAGAAATATTGCTAATGGAATGGATAGTACTAACTGCCATGCACTTCTGATTACCAAAATACTGAGGCGAAATGCTTTTCCAATTAGAATATCGGTAAAATAATTTTTTTAGGTTAACATGTTCCAGTTTACATACTTAACTGTCTCAGCGTCAAACAATAACGAGTGACGCGCTGACATAATGGTATAAGTCGCAGGATTTCAAACATCGTAATGCTGAATTTCGAAGTTCGAATCACGCTGGAGGCAAGTTTTTTTTTATTTTACATTTTAATTCTAATTATTTATTAGTATTATTAGTGTTTAATTATTCTGTTTCATTGTCCGTAGTTTGTATTCTTTCTGAAGGTAAAGTTTCTAATTAATTCGTTCATTTTGGCAGTCTGTAAAATTCATCATTTTAGCTTACAAAAGCAAATATCTTCTACAATATTAATTTATTGCTGCAACAATTATGACAGCAATATATTTTTTAACGCCGCCGTTACATCTTTTCGAAGGGCGGCGCGGCTCCGAATCTTAGCGGAGGGCCCCACTGATAAAATTGATAAAAATGTTTACTAAAAAATTACTTCTATTTTCAGCACTTAAAAAATGATGATGTTTTACCATCAAGAACAGAGTACCCTTACAATTTATAAAAATATTATTAAGAAAAATTGTTTAGTATAATTACATGATCATTCCAGATACAGAATTGCAGCTTTCTGTCTCCAAATTTATTGTTTCATAAACAAGAGATTATCTCAAATTTCTTTAATATGTATTTTCTTCAAAATAATATTATTCTAGATGCTTTTGTCACCCGAAGGGTGATCCCAGGCCGCAGGCCTGGACCCCCGGTAGGCCTAGAAATGGGAACGAAAATCGCGATCGCGATCTTTTAAATCATACATTTATGTTTATCATTTTATATATTTTTTACTGGCGTCCGAACAGCTAGCAGTTATATCGCCTAGGCCATGTGTGTGGACCGGTCGATGTTGTGACCTACCATTCAGTACATTTTTTTATATTCATCGATTGGAAGTTTTACATAGTTTAATTTCAATTTCTATAAATAATATAATTTCAAATAATTTGCTTTAATTTTTAATTTGTTGGATTATTTTTATAATTTCCTGTATTAGACAGGAAAAAGTATATAAACCTTGCTTTGGATATTGCTATATTTGGCATTTGCCTAAGGTGGTGTTATATTGAGAAACTGTTTGTGGTGTTTGTGGATTTAGGTCTCTTGTAAGTTCCGCTGTGTACAGTCCAGAGTCAAATAATGCTTTGGATATCTCTCTTATGTGGTCTTTGATGAAAGATATTTTGTATGTGTTATGTAATCGTCGCATGTTAGTCAGTGGCGGCTCGCGGCCTTCTGGATTAGGTGGGCAAATTCAAATTTTTCGTTTCCATATGACGCAAAAATAACTTATCGTCAAAATTTAACGTACTGAATTTTTTGTTTAAAAGATAAATGGACTATGTCGCCTTTATTACTGACCAATATCCGCACGTCATTTTGACCAACCTTTATGTTATCATCACTCACTGTTAAACCCAAGCTGGAAGTCATATTATTATTACGAAAAGTAATAGCACGAAAAAACTGCTTTAAAGGCAAAATTCAATTTACAACACCGGTACCGCACCTAACCTCTCCTCTGATGTTTTGTTTTGTAAAAGGTGCTGCTAACAGAGTTGGAATATTCCAACTATCTTGTGCTGCTAGCCATACGATGAACGATGAAGCACGAATAGCACGAATATGTCCGACGGGCAAGCCCGAGATAAAGTTGCCAACCCAAAACACCAATGGCCACTTCTAAATTTTTCATCTTATTTTAATATTTTATTAAACAAATTATCAAAGGCCTTTACACTTCTTGATTAATCAGTGGTAAATCGAATGTTCTAGATTACTCTTAGGTATAAATGATATGGAACGTATGAGACGATTTGATACAGAAGCATAGGCTAGGCCGTTTGAATTGATACACACTCTACGATCTCAGTAATTGTAACTGGTAGAAACGTATGATATGAATTTGACTTAGCTCAACGGCAACGGGCTCGCCCGCCCTGTAAACTGTAATCTCTATCACTGGAATAAAGGGTGGACTACTTAGTCACTGATAGGTACTTCGGATTATATTTTATTATATTTTTTTAACTATAAGTAAGTATTTCTAAATATCTGTATTTATGGGGAAGAATAAAGTTATATGTATTGGTATTATTCAAGGGATGGAAATTTTGCTTGCAAGTTGAAATTTAGACGAGATTTTAGTTTTGTGCCGTGGAAACTGTAGGGTGCCCACCCCGACGAGCCGCTACTGATGTTAGTGTATCTGTCAGAGTTAGTTGCGAAACGTAATAATTTGTTTTGAGTCGCTTGAAGTCGTGTAAATTGTGTGTCCTGATGTTCCATGCAGGACAGGCATATCTGATAATTGGTCGGATTACTACCTACTTTATAATAAGATTTTATTCTTAGTGGAGAGAGAACTTCTTCTATTCATAAGAAGGTATAATTTTGTAAAGGATGTATATGTTTCTTGTAATATTTTAGCAGTATTCAGCTTGAAGGTCAGTGTTCTATCAAGGGTCACCCCTAGATAGTTCACTGCTCTTTTTCTTGGCTACCGCTGCGGCATATCTGACGGCCGGCCAATCATATCGTAGCAAACGAGTATTTCTGCACATGCATTTCACATCATCCAACAATATTTGAATGTGGCATTATAATATATAATAGATAAATTATATTAATAAACTTTATAGCTTCCTTTTTCCAAATTAATCACAAATCACTAATGTAAATTAAGTTTGGGCAATAGACAGTGACAGTACTTAATTTGTACAAATGTTGCACGCACGGGGAGTATGTAAAATATGTTGGCATATATAAATTGGCAAATGTATATAAACCGCTACCTCAACCTCAGTCATTCGTTTTGGACCTAATTTACCAAATTTCTAAGGAAATCTTCTTTATGGTAAAATTCTTATTTATTTGAAATGGATTATACTACATATATATTTTACCGTTATAAGAAATGCTGCTTATTCTATTTTTCAAAATTATGTCAAATATGTCAATTGTCATTAATCTGGTGATTAAAATCAAATCATAACATATACCCAATATATTATATTGGGTATATAATTAATTAATAATTAATTATTGGGTATTAATTGGGTATTAATTCCCGAAATGTAAATAAGGTACAAAGTGTAAATAGGTATAGATTTTTTTTCGGGGGATTTATCTTTTTCTTTTATCACTTCTATTTCGTATTTTCAATCCATAGACCCACGTATTAGGTTTTTAAAACATAATATTTTAAATGATGTGTTTTAATTGTATGTATCTTTATGTTAAATTAATAAAATTACGTATATTAATAATTGTTAATATTTTCAATATTGTTTCGCCTCAAACTGCTATATAAATGTAAGCATTATTACTTTGGACATAATGTATTTCAGATTAAGACTAACTTATAGTTTATATACCATCATATATAGTTGTAAACTATCTCAAAGTATATACAGATTAGTATAAAATAGGGTCAATTTTAACAATAATTTTATTAATCATTTATATAAGAAGGGTAACTGTACATTATAGTGAAATTTTTATTGGGAAGTTGCTTGCATAACAACTTATTTAATATTATAAATTTGCGCACATAAAACTGTGAAAAAGATTTAGTAAATATACCTAAAATTTGCTATATTTTACCAAATGGTAAATTCATAGACACTTATAACTATCTAGTTCTAAATATAGTAATAAATATCTAGTTGAATCGGTTATATGATATTATTTTGGTTTTGTAGTCAAAGTATTATAAATTATAATAGGTACCATTGTGATTAAAGCCAAAGTTTTACTCAAAGCAGAAATTAAATTGGTTCACTTTGTTTGATGTTTTATATCAATTACAAAATATATTGTATGTACATATAAATGATGCATATTATCAGAGTTAAAGTGAGATGAACTATAAATTGGTATTATATTACCTAATATTATACGATATTAAATTTTCTAACTGAAAATTCGTACCATATTATAATAGTATTATGGAGAATATGGGTGAGTATCTACATCTATATTTAGAAACTGTGTACAAAGTGCTCTTATTAAAAATATTTAAGAATCCAAATTTTAATACTCGGTAAAAGTGAAATCAATATGGGGAAGCAAGGGAAAAATTTAAAAACTGTAAAGGAATTGGCTTCTTATGATTTATACTGGGTATCTCAGGTTTTAATTGGTAAAATTTAAAAGGCAATACAACTCGCAAAACTAAAAAGAAAAGTTCATATGAACTTATATATTTTAAATGTTCGTTTTCGAGAAACAGGTTATTAAAGTACCTCTGTTGTTTGTGAAATATACGGTTGATACACATGCTGTTGTACATTTAAATATGCATATGTACATATGCTGATTACTGTCAGTTATATGAGTCCTTTAGTTCTAAATCACAGCACTTAGCAATAAGTAAGATAGACTAATCTTGAAAGGGTATACAACTGGTCGGTTAGAAATACTTTGTCATTAAATCCTCTGAAAATCACGGAAAGACAGCGGTAAGAAATAAATATAGAAAACAGGGTCTTATTAGGAAATGCTTCTCTGTGTGTCAAAGACATCGGTATCAGTTTAGGATTAACCTTTGATAATACGTCCTTCTCTCGACATGTGACAAGTTAATTTCAACAGCCCATGGTAATTCGAGTAGTAATAGCATAATTGGAGTAAAATGAATATTCGTAGAGATATTCATTATTGCTCTGTTCTCCATAACGTTTCATTAACAAATAATCCATAACAAATAATATTGTTTAATCCGCCATAACAAATAATAACCCTACGTATTTTTAGCCGTAGAATCCAAAGAATGCGTAGAAGCACCAAAAAATATAGTCCTATTTAGTCCTAGGTGGACTAATTTTAGTACTATTTTGGTTATAGGTATTTTTTCGTAGAGTGCTTATTTCTCGAGAGATTTGAAAGTTTCAGGTTAAAAAACTCATCCGTTATATATAGTTACGAGAAATTTGATTAGTACTAGTACTAGTACTGATAAAATATAGGTTAAGCAATAGCATCTTCCTGTACACTGCTGATATGGTACAGGAAAACTGTGTATATTAATGCATAAGAACATAAGAGGACTTTTACATTAAAATTTCTTTCGCTTGAAATAAGATGCTTAACACCGGTCCTGTAACCGGGAGTCACAGGAAAATGAATATGTTTTAGGTTTACAGACTAAACTCGATTATATCTCAATTACCTATCTCTTTTGTCTGAAAAAGTTACATATTTTTAAAATAAATGGTTTTCGCTAAACAACTGACCTAGGTAAGTACATAAATGACTATATAATAAAGTAGTAAGTCGGAACGAAATTACTTTGTTTTTGTTTTTATCAAAATCATTTAAAAAAAAATATAACAGACTGGCGTTGCAGCAATGGCTTTATTACTACGATTTGCATTATGCCTTCATAACTTCCCGGATTTAATTTATGTACAAACTACAGCAACGAAGCAAAGCGTTAATTTTAATTATAAAAACAATTAACTTAGCATTTTGTTTTAATTTATTTCTGCTGCAGGTGATGTGTAATTTTACATTTAGGAGCTTTGTAGGTATAACACGTATCCATAAAAAACATATTCAAAATAAAACAATGAAGAAATACCTATAGAGTCATATTTGAAAGAGTTATAGTGATTTTGAGTGAGTATCTGGATTCATATTTTACAAACTATACAAGGTTGTGTACAAAGGGCTCGTATTACAAATATTTAAGTATCTAAATCTCTACATCAAATAAGACATTATATGTGGTTCCAGCACGTTTGGTGTGGTTGCGATGGAATTACTAAAGATATACTATTTTTACTTTTTTTAATATCCAATACTCATTTTAAGACGGTTCAAGCATTATTTCTCTATTGAAGAACTGGTAAAAAGGAGTAACAGGATAAAAAGTAGTTTCTAGAGAAAGATGTGAAGCAAAAGATTTCTGGTTATATAGGTATATCTATATAATATAATGATACCTTCAATTTAAGGTTATTTGAATTTTACCCAAAATGATTAACTTGGTTAGAAAATAATAATATGATAGTCATAAAGACAATAAACTGATATTTTATTATATGATACTGTCCATTTTTATAGTTTTCGTTGGAATTGTATCTCACAAATACAACGATATGTAGGACCTGTCTTTAACAGAAAGATTTAAACAAAATGCACCCAATTTCAGATATCCGAAATTAGGACGTCTAAAACTTTTCTAATAAATTTTGTTACATAGAGAAAGATGCCCAAAGTGCGCGCCAAAAGCAAACAGTGGGATCCCGATAACATGAAACGGGCTATAGATTCTGTTAGAAAAAAACAAATAATTTCGGATACCATATCCAAAATTAGAATACCAATTGTTTAACTGGCGAATTCGCCATTTTTTAGTTAGTATCTTATTTTCCATATCTACTTAAATTTTCTTAATATAAAAATATTATGTGAAGATATATTATAAATGAGGTTATACTAAAATTTTCTTAAATTATGGTTAATTACGTATTATATGGCTGATTTAGAAAATTTTTCAGAAATTAGGTTACTTTATTCTAATAATAATGATACCAATAAGAATTGACAAGTGATATGAGTGATATGAGTGACAATGTTTTTATTGATGAAACTAGCAATAAGCAAAACATGAAACATGATATGTTTAAGGACCTAAACTATGTAATCATGCATGTTGATTTATTTCTATGAATAGACATCTTTATAATAGGCAGAACTGACTGTGTTAGCAGTGATATTTATACAAATTTGTGTTCACATCATAGCTGAGGTCTGTAGCAAATCGAATTACAAGCATTTACTGTGTGTGACAAAGCCAGATTATCTCTTATGATCCAATTTGAATTAAACAAAGTTGAAATTAACATGTTAATTCAATCAAAACCAGTGTCCGGTTATTTTACGTCTATAGACATTAACATACAGATTCATCAACGAGGCCTAACGTTAGTCCGACTAGCGAAGGTTACGCGAAAAATTTGCGCCCCTGTTGTGCGGGTTTAAATAAAAGGCGTAGTCGGGCGCAAAGTTGGTTAGTTCGACTAACGCCTTACGTCGCTTTAATAGATTAGTTATTTTAAATTAAGCATTTTTCTCTGCACAGTTCGATAAACATAAAACTTAGTTTCTATTTTTGTTATACCATTTTTATCTTGAAGGGCGTTGGAACCTTTGGTGTGAAGATATAACACTGACGTAGTTTTCCACATAATGCTAAAACACTATACTGCACACAACGCGCGTTAAAACTAAATCTATGCTTACACTGTGTCCTATTTATATCTAAACTATTGATGCGGTTCAGTGAACCATTGTGACGGCTCAGTGGACGGTTCAATTTCGAAATGGAGCAACTTCTAAATTTCTCGAGTTTTCAGAACATCAAACTAGGCATATTTATTTAAGCACAATAAAATAATATACAGTACGTTATATTTTGTATGCATGCGTAACAATATATTTCTATTCAATTACTGGCGACTTCGCCACAATCTGTGATTCTCTAGATTATAACCTCAGAAAATCGGATTAAAGAAAATTTCTACTATCATTTTTTGTGCTGTTGTAGGACATTTTGCTTTAACAGTTGTAATTACTCTATATGCTGTAATTATGTAAATATGTTTACTGAAGCGATTTCGCTGCAACAGTAAGATACTTTACTGCAGCACAAATACTTTTTTTTTAAGTTGACATTTCCAGTATACTAAAAAACTCTTCACTGCCACAAAAGTATAGAATATTGCCTTAGAAAATAAAAATTTATAAATTTAACAAACATATAAATTGCTATTTATATGTTTGTTTTGTTATCCGTTCAGTGACAGTTATGCGAAAATGGTGAAAACTTACTGTTGGGTACATCTATTTCTAAGAATTTTTATTTAAAAGGTAAGATTTTTTGAGTAATATGAACATCTACTTATTATGTGATTTAATTTTTAGTACCTAATATAGTAAATTTAATTAGCTATAATAATACGGTTTTATGTTTATTGGTGATGATTCTTGAAGTATAACCGTGGAACAAACAGTTACGCTATATTAAATGTCGGAATGAGGTAAAAATACTTTGTTTTGCTGAAGATACACGGTAAAAGTAGATACTGTATGTAGTACATTTTTTCTGCAATTTAAAAAATGCAAACGCGTTCGGTGACGGCAATAACATTGGCACCTACGCTACTGCCGCTAGAACTACAATTGTCGACAGACAACAAGATGGCATACAAGCAAAAATTTGTTTAATGGAGTCTTGGATATTTTTGGTATTAAAATAACAAACTTTTGATAAGTTTGGTTAGTTCACAGAACGTTACTTTATGTACTAGTTTGCACTTGTTTATAAGTATGGAAGGCGGTGCCAAAATAATTTTACAGTGACTGTAAGATACTTCACAGCGACAGTAAACATATTTTCTGCCACTTAACAGTTACTTTATAGCAGTTGTAGAGTGTGATTATTGGAGATAAAGATTACTTTAGAATGTTTAAATAGATCTCTATAAAAGTTGTAGAACCACTTTATAATGACAGCATAGTAATTTTCTATATACGTGAAATCATTTTCCATACCTTGCAAGTTACCTACTTTATAGTGACAATAGTGTCACTGTTCAGCAGCAGCAATGACTACTTTACAATAACAGCAATTTTAATTTACGGGAGCTAAAATATAGGTCTTTATAAAGTAAGTTTACTGCAGCAGTAAAGGCTTGACAGCATAATGAATTTTATTGCTTCTGCAAAGAGTTACACTAGCGCCTATGTTATTATAGTTTTCTGCTACTTTAACATTTTTTTGCTTTGATGGTGAAAAAAATTTTCTCAGTGTATAATGTCATTGAACATAAACCTTTGTTTAAGTTTCGCAACTGCATTAATACCAACAATTAAAAAAGTTTATTATAGTTATGAACCCAACAATTTAAAATTTCTTTATTATGCTAAATGCCATGCATGCGTATAAGTACCTACGTATAAGAATAAATAATAAGTTAAGCTTATATGTTCAGATATAGCATGTATTTACCTTTAGCAAAATTGGGCAGAATTACAAGAGGAATTCAGTGCCTCCTTCAAATTTAATTTTAATTTTCAAGTTTTTGAGATATTTTGAAAAAACTGAAAATTATCAAAATTTTTAAACTCGAATATCTCTATATCTCGAACTATAAAAGATACAAATAAAATAAAAATATGGTGTGATAGTGTTTTTTACGTGGCATTAAGCGGTGATATTGAAAATTTCACGGGCCTCTTAGTTTAAAAAAAAAATAAAGTTATGTTTTTTTAAATGGCAACCATAGTTGGCTATGGTATCAATAAAAAGCTTATTTTTTTTTATTTCAAAAATATAATATTTAATAAATCGAATTTTTCTTCGTCTGTGTACATTTCACAATAACTATTTTAAGATGAACGTTTAATTTTGACGTTTATAATGTGACTTTAGTGTGATCTGACATTTATATTTTATTGTTGTTTACTGATCTACGTTTGTTTTTCATAGCTTACTATGTTAATAAATTATTTGTTCATTACAGTAAACAAAAGAAAATAGAAAGGTATATTAAATATAATATTTTTGAAATAGGAAAAAAATAAGCTTTTTATTGATACCATAGCCAACCAAGGTTGCCAATAAAAAACATAACTTTATTTTTTTAGTAAAAAACAACGATGCCCGTGAAATTTTCAATATCACCGCTGAATTCCACGTAAAAAACACTATCACACAGTACTTTTATATTATTTGTATCTTTTATAGTTTTCGAGATATTCGAGTTTAAAAATTTTTGGCGATTTTGAGTTTTTCAGAAATATCTCGAAAAGTTGAAAATTAAAATTAAATCTGAATGAGGCACTGAATTCCTCTTGTAATTCTGCTAATTTAAACAATTCTCTATCTCCACTATCAACAAAGTTAGCCATGTAAGGAGATAGATAACGGGCACCTTGTATAGATGTATACCAACATATTTTTACTTTTAATTTATAGATTATATAACTGTATCTGTTTAAATACAATATAACAGATAATATTAGAAAAATTCTTTATAATAGGTATATTTTCCCTAAACACGATTTTAAAGAAAATGTTGAAAGCTGTATTTCCTTCACATCATAATAAAGAATACCAGAATTTGGAATGTTATTGAAAAAGTTACTTTTTATAAAATTTTGTTATTTTAATTTATGTCCAAAACATAATATTGTACAAATTTGTAATCATTCTCTGTTTTACCTGGAATGCCATATTAATTGATAATCTGCCAAAGCATATTTTACGCCGTTATGGCTCTGGTAACATTTGAATTCTAAAATTAGATATAAAATATTCCTGAAAACAATAAAACATTAAATTTCTAAATAGACACATTATATTAGAGATCTTGTATACAGTCATTTTAATTTTTAATTTGTTAAGTTTGAATGTATACATAAAAAGGTTTTAATATCGTCACTTCTAGCACCGTCCTTATGTAGACATTTTTTTATTAACAGGATTAAAATTTGAGTGGTGAAAGAAATAATTGTAGATTATGAAAATATTAAAGCTGAAAATCCTTGTCCACCTATGTGTACAATGGTAAGAAGATGATATAATAACATTCCAAGTGAGATTTAAAATACCGACATTCTTTAGTCCTTTAACGTAATTAAATATAATGTCAGGAGTCACGTAAAAGCTGAATTCCTTTGACAGTATGAGCAAAATACAGTTGCATCCTCAACTCGTGTGTAGAAAAAGGCGCCATGTTACATACCTTCAGTTAGAAAATCTTGAAAAATTTTAAATAGTAACACACGTAATATGAGAAAATTAATATTCGTGCCACGTCTTTTTTCAAGCGCCTGTTCATCACAAGAATTAGAATTCTATTTAGATATATTGATAAATAAAACAGGTGTAGGAACATAGGTAGTTCCGCATCTTGTATAAATTGATAATCAATTTTCTGGTTAAACCTTGCCTTAGTAAATATTTTTCCGTCAATTTTTTACTAAATTCCGTCAATTTCTGACTAAAGTTATAATGTCAACAGGGTAAATTTAAAGAAAAGTGTCCAAGAGACCTACCAAAGAATATATATTTTTAAAGATTTAGTTATGGTAAAATATAGGTTCACAAATTTTATTTAATTTTAGTTGAATTGGATGAGACATCCGACATCTCTTTCACAGGTGGTTACAAGAATCATGTTTTAATACAACACTTACTATTGTTTCATTAATGCACTTTGAGGGTTATCGTTGAACTGCAGTTATTTTGAAGTATAATAAAGCAACTAACTCCGAAATACGTGTCCAGATATAATTCAATTAAGTAAGTATAAAGAATTGGTTAAGTATCCAAATAAAAATATTTGTTTATTTTTATTTAAGCTATCTCGTCAGCAAGTCATGGTAATTAATTAATGCAGTATTAACATTAGCAGGAGTATTGCAATATATAGTATCTGTTGTTAATATTATTATTATTATAATATATAACGTATAAAGAACTAATTCAACGGGATTGCAGTTAGTTCTTTGTCTTAACTTAACCAGTCAGGTTAACACCTTCAATTAAAGTTGGTACAATTTACTACAGACACAACAAGAATACTTGTTGTTTTTTGAAAATTGAAATAGCTTTTTCCGAAATTATGTAATAATCGTATTTAATAAATGAAATTAATTCTTTAAACGATCTAGAAGTCCACCTATCTCGCACCATAAAACTATCTTCAATAGTCAAAGCTTTAGTCATGTTCGCCGATGACACCACTATATGTGTGAAGGCTAACCTAAGTTATTGGAAATTAATACTAATGCAATACTAAAAAACTTTTATACTTGGTGTGCATCGAACAGGCTTATAATTAATGTGGCTAAAACCAAGTATATTTTATTCCGCAGGGAATTTCTATCCTTGACAGGAGATTTTAAACTTACCCTGGGTGATGCTGTCTTAAGCAATGTCTCCCACACAAGGTTTTTAGGGTTGCATATTGATGATAATCTATCTTGGACAAAACATGTTGAGCATGTTATACTCAAATTAAACTCTGCGTATTTTGTATTACGTAATATTAAATCTATTGTTGATTGCAAGTACTTGATGAATATCTATTATGCATTGGTGTAGTCACATGTTAAATACCTGATATTATTTTGGGGTCAGTCAAGGGATATTATTAGAGTTTTTAAACAACAAAAGCGGATTTTAAGACTAATTTTTTCTTATCAACCACTTGAATCATGCAGACCATTATTTAAAACATAAAAAATACTAACTGTAGCCTCCATTCTTATATATGAAGCTAGTATATTTGTAAAAAAAAATTTAGCTCTATTTCCTGGGCATAATACAATTCATAGTCACGATACAAGGAATGCAGATGATATATATATATATATATATATATATATATATATATATATTGATAAATTTAGATTATCCCTTTATAAAAAAAGTGCACGTTGTACCTGCAGTACAGTCTACAACAAACTGCCACAGCAGATTAAAAATATAAATAACATTAATAAATTTAGAAAAGAGCTCTTAACCTTCCTTTATAATGAAAGCTTCTATTCATTAAATCAATTTTTATTGGCGCATTTTTAGTGCTTAGTCTTATTAAACAATATTTAGTCCTTATTTTATATATTTGTATTTACTTTTGACGTTTCATATCCTGTATGGCTTACATGAAATAAAGTTATTATTATTATTATTATTATTATTATTATTATTATTATTATTTACACGATCAGTTAGTGATAGCTACCTACTTTTAAATATAAGAAAATGGTAAAGTTAGTTATACCTTTGTGTCTATGTAAACTATAATAAATAATTATTTCAAAATGATTCTTATTTTCTCTTTGTAAATATATGGTCAATCTGCAGGGTGTGTCTTTTTATTTAAAGGGAAATATCGGAAACAATGACTCTGCCGGAAAATGTCCCGATCAGCATTGAACTGACTCTAACGCCTCCTGGAATGTAGCCCTGTATCATTCGTTAGCACCATCATCAGATAACATTCCTGTTTCGAATCAATAAGTTCTTGTCAGCATACCATAGGCGCAAAAACCGACAAACGATGCAGATAACTATCATTACCTATATATCTTAGGTTATGATAGTAGTAGTGAGAGAACAGTAGTGCCCTATTGGACTGCGTACCAGGAACTATCATCCGACAATCTTGTCCATCGACATATTGCTTTGCTTCATCCAAATTGAAGGCATTGGCACTGAAAACTGCAATGTAAACAAACTCCGCGAGCAAACAAATAGTAACACAGACGAATAAGTTATTTGTGTGTATTTTATATTAAGATTGGGATAAAAGCAGTGCTCCAAAAACATATTTGTCAGTAGATATAGTCTTGATTGAAGCCTAAGGAAAAAAATTACGACCAATAAGTATACATTTTTTGAACGACCCCTATAATGGTACGTCCTGTTCTGAAAAAATATTGTCTTGGTACAAGTATCAAAGGAGTCTGATGAATAATTAAATTAACCGTCTATCTACCTTTCAGTATATTACCTAATTTTAAGTTTTTCATTTCGAGTAAAAAAAACTGTAGCTTATAGGAAACTATTAATTCTGAGACAGTACATTCGACGTTTTCACCATTTCAAAAAATTGTACTGTATCCTATTTAACTTAATATAAATAACCACCTACTGATTTTTGGAGGTTTTGAGATATCATATCATATATGAAAATCCCAGATATACAAAATCATTCCCGTAACACTTAGATTGCTACGGAACATAATAATAAGTATAATTGTGGAAAGTTGCAGGGAAGTTTCGTAACTAAATGTGTTATAGGGTAATGGCACCAGTGATTGAACAATTAAGCACTTAAAATTGATATCAGAATTTTGAAATTTCGTGCTTTAATTGTTATAAGCATTATGTGCGAAGCATTTTTTGTTATTGCATTATTCATGTTTTCTGATTTTAAACCACTAAGTAGCAATATTGAATAAGACACAGTTATTGAGAAAAAAATAAAAATTTATTCAGGGATCAGAACACTAGTAAACGAACGGGTATAATTCAGTAAATGAACACTACTTATCCAGTGAATGAACAACAAACCCTTATTTACTGCTTAAATTTGAAAAATTCGTTTATTTTGTAGAAACCATCTTCTTCCAAACAAGGAGTGTTCATTTTTAAATGGATATTGTTTGAGCCACTTTTTTCGGGGTTGATCGTCATTAAACGAATTTTTACGATCTATACGCTCTTCATTATCTTCTGTACTGCATCCTGAACCTTGAATTCGTGCATAGGAAAGCTCAATTTGGCCTTGGATAAGATCCAATGTTCTATACGATTTTCCTCCTCAGGGAGCAGAAACGATGATGGTCCCATTTTTCTTTGTAGAGGTACTTTTTTGTGTATTTTCATTTTCAGCAAGTGTTGACTTGGGAATTAAAAACTTTCTGCTTTCACGGGTTGCGATTTTATTCAAAGCATTAGCCAAGGCATTATGAATATCTGAATATCTGAATCTTGTGTACAACTTGTTCATATTTTTTCTTGTAAAACTTGCACTTTCAGCAAAATTTTTAAATTATCAAAAGTAAAAACAAGTTTCAAACATATTTTAAAGTTCATTCACTAGATCTTGCGTTAGATAGGGACTCGAATGAACAGTTGTCCAATAAATGAACACCTTATGACCCCGTTCATTTACTGGTAAATAAAATTTTAGCCGCCTGACCATACAGTTTAGGTAAACTACTGGTTTCATATTAAGTGTATGCGTCATTTTGTTCCAAATTTGTGTATAAGCATAAAACCCCAGTAAATGAACAGATGTTCATTTATTAGGTTAGCATGGTTTTCCGCATCCAGTGAATGAACATTTAATTTTTATTATAATCATAGACTAGAATGTCAGTTTATTCAATGCAAACATTAATATAACATTATCTGAGACGAAAAAACCAAAAAACATAATTCTGTATGTAATACGCTCTATTAGTGTGACGTAGCTTCAGCCATTTTGTTCTGGTAGGTCGCGGTTCACGATCTAAACAAAGCCCGATTAACAAGGCAAATTTACAGAAAAGTGCTATTTTGATGTTGTTTGAAGATTTTAAGGGAAAAAACATCGAAAACGGTAAAAGTGTAGTAAATGTACCCTATAAACGCATTCATGCAAGACATATGGGTAATAATAACTGAAATATTAATAAAATCTAAATTTAACATAACCTCACTTTATATAGTTTATTGTAAAAATAACTTTATTTAATGATTTTTACAGTACCAATCTTACATTCACCATAGTTATGTGCTGGGCTCCGGATTGCAAGCACTACAATCAACGAGAAACTTGTAGATTTTTTATATTTCCGAAGGACCCTAAGGAACGCAACCGTTGGAAAAACTTGTGAGGTAGGTTTGAAATATACCTTTTAATTTTGGATAGGTAACTGTTTAATACAAATATATTGTATATTTATGACACGTAGTGACGAACCTGGACCTGGTGCATTTTTATGCAGTTGTCATTTCCGTGATGGTAAAAGGGAAAGTGGGCCTGAAATCTTCTTGCACAATGTGACAAAGAAATTCACTTATACAAGTCCTGAAAAGAGAAAAAGAAGAGAGCAGAGAGTGGTAGTTCAGGAGCATCTGGAAGGCCTACCAGCCAAGCATCGACAAGGTTATTTTGAACCAGATGTATCATCTCCACCATCTGAAATGGAAATGTGAGTGATATTTATGTCAAATATGTATACGTTATACAGATTTGATTGCGCTGACTGCTAAATAAATACAGTGCAATAATAATCACTTGTCATAACGAACAAACCGTTTAATCGACAAACCTAGTTTTTGATCGTTCGTTATGACAAGTAATTATTATTGCACTGTATTTATTTAGCAGTCAGCGCAATCAAATCTGTATAACGTATACATTTTTGACATAAATATCACTCACATTTCCATTTCAGATGGTGGAGATGATACATCTGGTTCAAAATAACCTTGTCGATGCTTTGCTGGTAGGCCTTCCAGATGCTCCTGAACTACCACTCTCTGCTCTCTTCTTTTTCTCTTTTCAAGACTTGTATAAGTGAATTTCTTTGTCACATTGTGCAAGAAGATTTCAGGCCCACTTTCCCTTTTACCATCACGGAAATGACAACTGCATAAAAATGCACCAGGTCCAGGTTCGTCGCTACGTGTCATAATATACAATATATTTGTATTAAACAGTTACCTATCCAAAATTAAAAGGTATATTTCAAACCTACCTCACAAGTTTTTCCAACGGTTGCGTTCCTTAGGGTCCTTCGGAAATATAAAAAATCTACAAGTTTCTCGTTGATTGTAGTGCTTGCAATCCGGAGCCCAGCACATAACCATGGTGAATGTAAGATTGGTACTGTAAAAATCATTAAATAAAGTTATTTTTACAATAAACTATATAAAGTGAGGTTATGTTAAATTTAGATTTTATTAATATTTCAGTTATTATTACCCATATGTCTTGCATGAATACGTTTATAGGGTACATTTACTACACTTTTACCGTTTTCGATGTTTTTTCCCCTTAAAATCTTCAAATAACGTCAAAATAGCACTTTTCTGTAAATTTGCCTTGTTAATCGGGCTTTGTTTAGATCGTGAACCGCGACCTACCAGAACAAAATGGCTGGCGCTACGTCATCACTAATAGAGCGTATTAAGCCTTAGAAAAGTGTATATATCGTAAGTGTATGCATCAACTTAGCTTATAAGGAATTACCTCTCGGCACACGTCACTTAGCAACACATAATTTTCGGCCATTTTTTTAAACTGACACTGGGACGAACCGTCCAAGTGAAAGAACACAAAGCGTAAGAAAGAAAGGACTAGATCTTGCGCACAGACACTTTCAGGGGAATATCACATAGACCTTAAAAATGGGATTTATATAAAAAACTGTTCATTCACTGGTGGTTGTTCATTTACTGGTGCCTTTACCCTACCATTGGCGTTGCCTTATTCTCAACTTTCAAGTGCAACGTTAAGTAAGTCGTTACGAATCTGATAAATTAAATCTGTTATATTTCTAAACTTGCACCTATTGCCCAGTAATCATTTTAATTAAATTAAAGAAAATTTTGCTACTGATTGATCAGCTAAGCTGTAATTGTTATGAGTCCATTCACTAGGTCGAAATATGCCCTAAATCGGCGTTCGTCTCGTGTCTAATTATAAAAAAAACTATAAAAGATAGCGACTTTTAGTAAAAAAGTATTGAAAGATAAGACTTTAATCTAAGTCCCTATAGTAATAATTTTTGGTATTTCTTTTTATTTTTAAAATTCCAGGCAAACAATCTTGTACTAAAATAGCGTATTTTCAAAAATTATTTTCTCTAAAATACATGTATTAAACAAAAATTTGCTTCTATAGGGATCTCGTTTATCTTTTGATCTTTCCGGAGATATACAATTTATAACACTAAAAAGAAATTTTGTTGCAATTATAAGACAAATCCGGTACCTTTGCAATGAGGGCTAACTTTATTTCCATGTGCCGTTTTACTTCGGCTTTACGTGCACCTCCGAAATCTTAATAATTCGATAGTTGGAATATATAAGTCTCCACCCATCGGCCACCCATCCTCTCAATCCGACCCAACATTCATGTCTGTCAAATCTACAGAGAATGGACCCTTAACGTCCAAGATTATAAAATTGTTTAGATATTTACAGATTAGTAGATTTAGATAACGTTTAGTGTCTAAATGTAGTAGTTCTTCTAGGTCGAGTTTTATCTGGCTTAAAAGTCGGTTGATTGGTCTTTATTTATCTTCAAAATAAACATAAAACGTATTCATTTTACCAAAAGTAGCTAAAGATGCTAAACCAAATGTTTTGCTATTACTAGTATGATGCTCTCATTGATATAAAGAATTTTGTGAGACTAGAAGTTTTATTAACACTTTAATTGATCAATAGAAATAGAAGCAATCAAGGAAAGAAGCTAACAATTAACTTAAATCACCATGACCAATGACCACAGGGAGAAAAGTCCTAAGTGGGCGACATAAAGGTCCAAGTAATTGGAAAAGCCCCCAGATGGCGTCAGTCAACAAAATTCCTACTTAATTGATTAAGGTCTGAAATAAAAGAACTTTTATTATGTTACATATAAAGTATATACAAAATTACAGATTAGATCTAATTTTGGAATAAAGTTCCAGAGAGTTTTCTATAAAGAATTATTTGTATTTTTTCATATGCGGATTAATTGAAACGGCAGAATAATATAGAGTGTGATTTAAAAATAGAGCAAACTTATTTTTTATTAATGAAACGCCCTGCATACTTTACAGATTTTTATATCTACTATATGTAGTCATATTACAGTGTCACAAATAACAAAAATTTATTTGGTATAATCTATTCAAATAATTGTTTAATACATGCTCATATTGAACGAAACATTTCAAAAACTATTCTCAGTGCACCTATAAAAAACAAAAAATAAGCACGTACTGAAAATTTCTATAACTAACTATAGCTAGAGCTAATTAAAATTTTTGGAAATTTATTGTTTTTGTAAATATTTTGAGAACCGCTGGTTTTTTCAACAATTTTCCGGGACCACTATTTAGTGCTAGTTATTGCTCAATATTTCTCTAATTTAAACAACTTCGTATCTCTTTAAATAACAAAGATACCAATACATATCAAGACTCGTCATTCACCCTGTATATTTGTTAAATTAACAATATAAATTTAATTTTGTAGGCTTTATAACTACCGAGGAACAACTTAGGTTTGTAAACCATAATCATCTTTTCGTGCAGGAATGAGGAAAATCATTTTATTAGCTTTATTATTTAGTGGCTACCAATTTGGGTTTGGTATTATTTAAAAATACTTTTCAAGGAGTTACGTTATAAATGCCATTACTTTATAGTTTTATATAGGTAACTAAATATTTGAATTGATTTATGATGGTTACTAGATTCCAGTAAAAAATATTTAGCTGAAACCATACACACATTCTGAAGCAATTTTAAAGAATTTGATCCGATTTGAGTGATCTCGAAATCTTATGACGTGTTTAAGCAATTTTTTTAGAAAAACATTGGGACGTGCCAACTCTATTTATTATTTATTTTAATCTAAGTGGTATTTGAAAGATGGGGCTAATTTTATCCTAAATTTCGAGTACCTACACCAGACAGTATAAAAAATCACACATGAGGGTTTCAAATAGTAATTGACACCCCTTACTAGGTATTTAAAGATTTTTGTGACATACTTACCCCCAAGAACCGTACAAAACACTTTATTTATTCGTTATACTCCAGATAACGAATAAATAAGTGTTTTTTATACGATAGGCATGTGAAAACTATATCAAAATAGCTAAGAATCAATTTAGCAACTGAAATCGAAAAACGCCTAATACGAAGTGTCGTAACGAGGATCAACACTAATATTCTTCAGAGGGATCGTACCTTTCTGTAGCTATTACTTTCTCAAAAGCTTCTTATTTGAATAAAGTCCCCTAGGATTATTTACATATACATGAGAGACTCCCATCTATGTGAACAGTTGCTGCAACTTTAGAATAATGAATAAACTTTTATCCTGCATTTTATGTAGAATATTTGTTGTATTAGAATTAGGGCTTAAAAGCACGTGCACTTACATGGCACGATATGATTTATGAACCATTTTATTTATTTATATATCTTTTATATTCGCCAGTTAAATCTTTTATAACTTAAATAGCCTTCTTACTAACATTGGAACTAGTCAAGGTGCATCTTTTAAAATTAGTCATTTGTTTTATTTCTTAGAAGTATACATTAATTCTGGGCTTTAAATGAGCTTTCATAATTCGAAAAGTTCATAAAAATCTGTTGACCCTTTTTCGAACAATACCAATTTGAAAAGGGTTCTAAAAATTACTTGTGTCGTTCTTTTTACGAGCAGTTTATAATTGTGGATACAAATGTATAAATTTTGCTGCACTAAATGTACTTTTTGCAAAATCGAGTCGCTTAGACAATACTAAAGTATCATATGTAGCTTTTGAGATATTGAAATATCGGTATACTAAATATTGTTATTGAGTTTTTGTGATCTATTTATCATATTAAACATTTTTTATAAAAAATTCCAAAAAATGGTTTAAAATATGTAACTAACTATCAAGGAAAATATGGCGTTACAATAGCGATAAATTTATTATAACCTATAAAAATAACCAAGAATCTGCAAACCGTAAATGAGGTCTACCTTTAAAGTTTACCTATATTTTTTTATAAAATGCATAAGTTATCCAGGTGATTCAATTTTGAAGTAAATAAAGTAAGTACTTTTCATATTACCCACAGCGGTAACTACCTACCCTTTGCAATTATTACAAAACTTCATTATTTCTATGGTTGTCTAATGTAACTAACAAATTACTTAGTTGCATAAATAGGATTACTGATACAAACTCATTGTGAAGTTTTCTCTTGTCCCAAACTCATAAGTTTACCGGAATAGGGCTGATACTTTTGTGAAGTAGACAACAAAGCGCAGTTACACGTGCATACTAACATTATATAACCGAAATCTAGGACAACATATAGGGGGAGTTAAAACATAAGTTAGTTTTTCGAAGACCTATTTATTTCAAGAACATATGAACTGTGTGATAAGATATTTTAATATCTTATAAATTAAGTAATTATACCGGGTGTTCCACATAAAAGTCCTCAGTCTCGTATCTCGGTAACGGAAAGATATATTTTGATTTTGAAAAAAACAGATGATAGAGCTCATCTATGCCTTCGTCATGGAGTTCAACTTGATTTTTTTCAGAGCAAATTGGAGATGGCGCTGAAGTCGAAAGAAATTGTTCGTTGGCGGGAACTTTGCAACAAGGTTTATCCGATACTTTATTCAATTCTAAACAATTTTTGTCAAATGACTATTTTTCAAAAACTTAATAGTTTCAGAGATATCGGGTCTTCATTTGGTGAGGCCCAAACTCAAGTGTATTTTAGAATTTCGAATTATTACCTTATACAATGAAACAATAGTTATCTAGTCAATTTAATAGCTCTTTTTAAGAAATAGTGAAATAATATGTATTTCTGTAAAATATGGCAAAGTTTTTTTAATTCCTAATTCATTTTGTATAACAAGTAATTCATAATTATTTACGTTTGTCCTAAAATAAATCCTGAATGTATAACGAAACTTCATCACAGTAGGGTTTGATTAGAAGGAAACGAAATTAAATACATATTATTTCACTATTTTTATAATAGTAAAAATAAGTAATAAGCTTGTAGTTATTTGAAAATAAAAGGTTTAGGAGATTTCTTCCATTGAAAGAGGTAGTAGAAAATTCATGTCAAAAAAAATTTATTAAGCACCTACATACGATTAGTCATCTCCGAAAAATGTATTTAAAAAATAGGATATAGGTACCATATTCATGTTACATAGGTTATACAGGGTGTCCTAGTGTGAGCGTACAAAAATTTACCACGGGTAAACCAGACCTAAAATAAGAATAAAATTCTTATAAAGAAAAATTCTCCGATGCACGCCTAACGAGTTACAGGGTATTATTTTGTAAAAAAAACAACAATTTTCCGCAATAACTTAAAAACCGTTTCGTAGATTTAGGTAATTTTTGGGTGACGTGTACATCTATTGAAGGTCATTAAAACTATATCACACTGGGACACTTTGTATATAGATTTACAGTTATAAAGGTAAGACTTTAAATAGAAAAATAGCAGTTGGATTTCACACATTCCTATATTGAATATATCTCTAATTCTCTCCTTAGGGAGTAACCGTTTATATCTGCTGCAGTTTTTAAAATTATTTTTGAAGAAAAATATAAATTTATAGTGTATTAATAGCTGAATACTATTTTGGATTAATTCAAAGTATTGCATTTCTGCCTTCAAAATTAATAAATAATTATAGATCCTGTATTATTATTGTTATGAATTTGATTATATCATAATATATAAGACTTAAAAGTATAGGGGCGTAGTTTCTTACCCCAATGAACACATGATTTTAAGAGATAATATGTTGTAGAGACATGAACTCTTCAGCTTGTAAATTATAATTCAGAGTTAAATATGTTCGAATTGATACGAATTAAAAAAATATTTCATTAAGTTAAACCATGCTAAAGTTGAAAATGAATACACATACAAGAAACTGCGGAAACACGTGAAACTAGTATCCATATGTTAACGATTTTCAATAAAGCATCCACGGGCAACTTTTAAAATCTACCCAATTTATTATATAATATTTATTTTAATCGTGATACAAGACGAAAAATATTTTGTAAAAGAATTGCTATAGTTAAATTAATATACAGGTAATTTTTTAAAAAACTTTCGAGATAAAAGTAGTAGAATACTTACCATCATCAATATAGTGTCCGCCGTGAGCTGCTGGCACCAATTCTGCCAAAACAAGCACCAAACAAGAAGCTAGCATCAACCAAGTATACTTCATCTCGTAATGGACCAACGAAAAGTAAACTAAACAACTTGTGTCACAGGTGGTATTTTGTCGGAGAATGACCATCCACGGTGTCGCGACGCGGATATAATGCGGAGACGCCTCCCTCTTGAGAGAGCATGCGTTCATATAGGGCGCCCACGGTATCTTCACATCGTGGTTAGAAGAATTAGCGAATCAACCACGGTCACAATTACCATTCCCAACCAGTAGGCTAGGAAATTGATTAGGCAGCTTATGGTGGCACCAAATTAATTTGTGGGGGTTTCGTGTGGAAATAGAAAACTGAATTGCTTGTCCACTTTTCCATCAATTAGGCTTTATTTAATAAACTGAATCATTTGAATTCTCACTAGCATCACAGTTAATGTATGTTATTGCTTTCTGCTGACTTTATCTGTTACAGAACTTATAGTACTTATAATAAAGATATCAAGGAAGTAAATGAAAGACAAATAATATGTTATTCTGTCAGCATTTGTACCCTATATAGAAATATTTCTGGTAGTAATTCGTTTTTCCGTAAGTATGAATTTTCTCTTTAATTCTTCGATCTTAATTTGTTTGTTATGATGAAAAATATTCATGTACAGGAAGTTAGTCCCCACTTTTTCGAATATTTTAAAAATGATTGTTGTCCTGTGTTGTGCTTCTCTTATTTAGTTATATTTATCTTCACTAACTCACCTCAATTATTGCTTAACTTATGCTGTTTTGCGCATGCGTCTTAATATTTGCAGTTTTCCTATGAATATGCGTAAATATACAGACATTTTACGTTTATGGACCCCTTGGGCGTCCACGTAAATTTTTTTCAGACAATTCTTTAAGGTAATTGAAACCATTTTCTCTGGGTAAACAACAGGGCGTCCGTATATAAGCGCTCTATTGTTGGACGCCCAGAAGATAACAATTTGTTAATGTATGGAAGCCGAGGAGATAGTTTGATAGTATATATTTATAGAATAAAGGTTCATATGGAATAGCTGACTGTTTTCCAGAAAAATTTAATTAAATATTTACCCATTTTATTGCCATTATATTTACCCAGTATTGGGCCCATTTTATGCAATTATAAGTATCACATAATTAGAATTAAAGATGAAAATGTTCCACATAAAATTCTCACCATTGTAGAAAATCATTTCTCACAATCGTTTGATAAAGAAGAAATTGATCTCCTCAACAAGGGATTAAATTTTGCATTACCTGCCTCTGAAGGCATTTTAGATGAGATTGCTGCAATTGTTGAAAGTTCAATTCAATAGCTTTCTGATTCCTCTAAAGAATTTGCCAGAGAAGCGTGCAGAAATCAAATCTCGACAAATATTGTCACTAAAATTAGTAAGCCAAAATCCACTAAAGAAAAATAATCAACCGGCTGCGTGTTTTTACTTGTTTTTACCTAAAAACTCATAACGGTAATAAGGTTGTTATTTTAGATAAAGAGGACTATTATGAAAGGCTAGACAGCCTGATTAGTAATGGCCCTTATAACAAACTTTCTAGCAATCCATTACCAAAAATGATTACTTGAAAAGTAAGAAATGGTACTTACCTAAATCCCGCAACAACCTTATTATTCCAGCTTTAAATAGAAGGTTGTATGTATCTAAGCCAGGTATACCTAGATTGTATTGTTTGTCCAGTTGCAAGACGGTGACGTTTTGATCTCCTTTGATGTTTGTTTCCAAGTCTTGCTATACCACAGACCTTAAACCAGACCTTAGACCAGAAATAAAATTGCTATCGATTCAATGGTAATATCGAACAACATGAGGGTACAGCAATGGGTAACTCTTTGTCACCATTAAAAAAATTGCAAAACAAGAAGTCGAATATTTCTCTAGGGTTTGGTTTAGATATGTGGATGATATCTTTGCAGTGTTTGATCCAAAAGTCGCTGATATTGAAAAACTTCGTTTCGCATCAGTTAAATTTATAAATGAAATTGAAAACTCTGGACTACCACCATTCAAACTACCATTCTTAGATGTATTCATAGTTAGAAATAGTGAAAATAAGCTGGAATTTAACATATACAAAAAAATAGCAGTACTTTAAGATATATCCCTAAGGATCTCCCATTGTGCTCTGCCATCAAATCATGTAGGTACGTATCTAACTTTTATAAAAATATAGATATTCAAATATTGACAATCTAAAAAAATGTACCAAAAAGCAACGGGTACAATCTATTTGAACCGTAATGATTATTTTTAACACTCCTCTTCAGTCTTTATTTTCAAACAAAGTGTGTATTATTAGTAGGTACATAATTAGTCAGATGCATAACATAACCACATAACAATTTTTACCTCATTTTCATATAAAAAATGAGATAAAAATTACGCAGGCAGCTAGTCCTTATAGTAGTAAGAGAACTGTCAATCTACGTTATTTTTGCATGCAAATCTATTCGCACAGAATTTTGAGAATCAGAACCCATGAGACGTCTATGAGATTTCTGTCTTCAGTTGATCTTAAATGTTTATATGTTTAAATGTTTAAATTTTATCAAAATTAAAATAAGAGGGGGGTTACCTCTTACCATAAATTATATTAGCAGTTATAAACAAGTAAAGAAAAAGATAATGTAAGACAAACAACGCCGCATACGTCGAGGCAGGTCTCACAGTGAATGCGAGGCGTTTTAGAGCAAAAATCGGTTCCCGGCGATTTTTAAAATTTGTCGTAGGGCAAAAATTGGGGATGAAGTAGTTTCAAATGAACACAGTGTATAATTCAACTTGCTTTGCCTGTCAAGTTTGACAAAGTTATTTTTTACATCTTGTAGCTTAAAATTTCATTAACGTATCGTCTTTTATTTAATATTTTGTGACAGGCGATAACTCACAAAGTTTTGCTATAGAAGGAAAGCTGTTTAAAAATCTGCTAAATTTAATTTAAAATTCGGGTGTTATGTATATATTTCAAATAATTAGGAATATAAATTTCGTATTGTTATGAAAGTAAATACTAAATTACTTACTTGGTTAATTTTCAGTGGAGTCCGCAAAGAACTGGACATTTTTATACAAAAATTAATTGTTACAACTATATTTTAAAAATTATACTAACGTCGGATTTGTCTTGTTTCAGACATTAAAATCATATAAAATATATCATATTGTATTAATAACTTTTTTGTGGTACACTGAGGAAAAATATTAGTACCTAATTATAATTTAAACCATTTGGTTGAACACAGTTTTTTGGCTAAACTATATAGAACTAAACTCATATTTAAGATATACATAAATTACTTGGATGTAATAAACCTAATGTTACTAAACCTTCAATACAAGAACGAATAATGTCGAAACGTTAGATTTGCTAAAAATAACTAACACTTTCTTTTTAATAAACTTCATTGTATGTGACAGAAGTTCATGAAGTTGTTAGTATAGCAAAACGTATCTGTTAGGTGGACAGGTTTTAACCAATCAGCATCCATAAACATGAAGGACTAACCATTTTAGTTCTTTAGAATTATTGGTGTCGGTACATACAGTGTGGCCCAGTATCACTCCCTTCAACGTGTTCGCAATTTACAATCACGTATATGTCCACTTATTGCAGCCTAGTATTATAAATTAGTTATTCTAATAATGAATTGTGTGTAAAAACATTGGGACTCTGAATATCCAGTGAATAGATGATAAGATAATAATAATAATAATAATATCTCTACCCCTCATTCTAATCACAAGGATTAGCCCGAAAGTCTGAGACTTGTGTGGGAGAGGGGGCGGCATATTATTATTTGGCGGGCCGCATTTGCGCCTCAGGAACGACTTACGTTGATAGGCCCTAACCACCATTCAGTGCTGAAATGAGGGAAACCTGGAAAACCTTATTAGTTAGAGGGACAAGTCAAACATCAACTGATTTTAATCTCTCACATTAACACCAAGTTGACATTCTTCCCATCCTAGGCCATCGCCAGGATAGTTGCCAAGCCATCCCTGCGAATAAGCCTTGATCTACGAGTAAACAATTTAATTAAAAATTGTTTGTTTGGTGGAGTGGGGATTAGAACCCACGACCTCTGGGTTGAGCGATGGAGACGCTAAGCCCTGAGCCACCGGCCCGATAATCATCCCGGCCCGATCATTTTGCAATTTTTACATACAATCAAGGAGCCATGGTTTTCACTTTTCGTTTCCCGTGATGCCGTATTAATTTCAACTATTATCCAATATTAAAATTTAGACTCTCAAATACGCTTAATATGAGCACTTGTTTGCACTCAGTGTAAATATAAAAGTAAGTCACCCATATTCAGATTTGATGACTAATATCAAATATTAAAACAGGTGAACTAATTTAATTTTGTTCTTTAGTTTAGGTATAATTAAAAAATAAAATATTAAAGCAAATAGTGATTTGGTCATAGTTACCAAATGAAGACTTTGAAATACTATGATACTCTGGTTGGTTATAATTGCTAAATAACAAAATTATAATAGTCAGACAGTAAACAAACCATACAGCCGAGTCACAGTTATTTATTGTGTATTCAAATTTACCATTTGGTAAAATAAACCAAATACTAGGTATAATTACTAAACCTTTCTCTGAGTGGGGAAATAAATTATAAAACCCATAAATATGTTATAGTTACAGTTTATATAATAGCAGATTCACAGATAAATATTTTTTGAGGAAATTGTATGAAATATAGTTTGTTGATCAAATGACCCATTTTTAATTACAGTATATTTTAATATAGATTTTAAAAATTTAAACAATGTTAATACACAAAAAGCTTTGCGGGTTTTAGAATCTTTTAATGTAAAAGTATTAATAGATAATTACTAATTAGACCAGAGTAACTGATTCAACAAAATCATTATATTCTGGTTAAAACAAGAATCCAAGCGATGCACGTTATAATAATAATAATATAATAATAATATCTCTACCCCTCATTCTAATTACAAGGATTAGCCCGAAAGTCTGAGACTGACTGTGTGGGAGAAAGTGTGGGAGAGGTCATGATGTCATGAGCGACGTCATGATTTATAAAATTATTTACATGACGTTAAAGGGCCAAAAACATTTATTTCCTTGTAATTATGTAATCACAGTAAATCACAATAGTGTTAGCTATGGTGACTTGTATGGAAATTAAAAAAATGCATGCATGTTTGTGGAATATAACATTGTGGATCCTTTATGACGTGCATCGCTTGGATTCTTGTTTCGAGTTAATATCTTTACCCATATAAAGAATTGTGATTATTATATCGAGATTATAGGTGCTCACTTATCACGTCCTAAGGCACAAAAGCTAACGCTAAAATTACGACTTAAATCTAGATATGATTTCAAATATATTCGTTACTTTGATGAAACAAATATTATAAGTATATTTAATAATGCATTTGACCAAATGTACCGGTTATGTATATTACCAATTCCCGTTATAGTTGCCAAAGCTGTACTGTAATAAAGTTTTTCATTAGGGTCAAAACGTATTGTATTATTTATTGTAGATTTTAACAATAACAGATAATACAATTTCTCATATCAATTCTCTTTCAATTTTGGTTTTATAACATTTACTTGTAGAAAAGCCAGCAAGCAGTAGCTTATATTCATTGCCAGGCTTAAGTTATATAAATTTACTATATATACTCCCTGTGGAGTAATTGCAAGCACAGTAAACGCTTAATAAAATTAATTGAAAGTAACGATTTCAGCCTTAGATTAATTAAACCTTATAATGAATAAAATTCCTACGGAACCCTATTAAAACAAAGAAAATAATAGCAATATATCCCAAGTCGCTAATTTTAGTTATACAATCATCACTTTTGAAGAAATGCAAGGAATGACAATGCTACGCTTACTACATAAATAGAATAAGCATTTACTTAAATAACTAATGCGGTTGCTTCACGTAACGATTTGGCCTGCGGGCCGAAGCTGACAGTTTCTGCCTGAAGACGGGAACTGTGCCGCTCTTTTAGCCCTACACGTTCAGTTGGACGGAATGTATTTCTTGTCAGTTCCTCGACGAAATCGAAAGTGGAATATTCATAGGTATAGCTCATAGGTATGTCTATTTCCATATTCTTTTGATTTTACTTTCTACAAGCAAGGACGGCTTCTATATAACTCAATGAATTGAGTTAATAACTCTGTAGACAATGGAGGAACCATATTTATCTAAACGAAGTGACGCTAAACAAACTAGTAAAAAACTTTTTAAAAATTAATTTTCTTTTAAGGCGTTGCAATATACTATATAGGCAGAGAGATATCGCTCAGAAGCACGTAGTTACACGGCACTGAACGCCACTGAAATGATTATGGCAAGCTTCAACCCACAAGTAGTATTGATGTCTTTGTTTCTTTTCACATTTTTTCAATAATTTTGTCTTTGTCTTCGATGAACTCAGCCGACTTCCGCACTTCACGATACAGTTCTTGTCATCGCCTGTGACCTGTGCAGTTAAAAATATTCAACATGTTGAAAGCTCGCAGTTCGCACCGGACAGATCAAATCGGAAGCGCGCCCGGCCTCAAGTCGCCCTTTACGTGGAGATTTGGATTGAAACTATGGCCTGCACAGTTCAAAACTCATGGAAAACCCATCGAAGGGCCCGTTTAATGCAGTTGCTTCACGCAAGTTTTCAGTATGAAATAGGAAGAGGAAGCAGATATTAAAACAAGAAAGAGAAAGAGATTTTGGAGTAAAGAATGGTACCTATTTATAATTATCTATTAAGCACATTTATCTAAACGAACAAAAGAACAGAAATTGTTTATTTTTTTTGTTTTCGACATACGTGAGACGTACGTTGCCAATATGATGTACATAGACTGATGATCTAGGTCTAGGTACATGCCAACATCCGTGATAAGAACTTCATGGTTAAGTTTTGTTAAAAATCTACGGAAAGGACAATTCTGATTTTAAAGCTATTAATCACTCAGTGATTAATTAACTGGGATGGTACTGATATGTTACCCATATAAATTTATAACTCAATGGTAAAAATACATACCTACATTTTCAAATTAAAAGAGTTTTAGGCATCACTTACTATGTTTTTCTAAGAAAACAAAAACAATAAATATTTAGTCTCTAACCCTAACGTATTACCACAGAGACTCTAATATAAGAACAAAGAAGAAGAATGAATGTGATTAAAATTTTCTATCAAACTGTTACTGTCATTTTAATAATCGTCAAACAAAATTAGACTTAGAAATAATTAAAGTACAATTAAATACCCATTTAATAGACATTTCAGGATTTATAATTGAAGCTTTCCAGTAAGATCTGTGGCTCCTCGGCAAGCTATAAGCTGCTTAAAATTGCCGAACCGCTAAAACACAAAAGGACTCCGTCTTTGTTGAATTTGTGACTTAACAGTAATATTCCACAGACATATAGAACATCGGTGACTTAGGCTCCTGGCGATTATCGGATTGCTCTTAATCTCCTATTGTCAAAGTTGTCTCCAAAGGATCTTAGAGCAGACATACAATCTAAGGCGTATCCCTCTCCTTCAGCTACACTTACATGAAAAACTACAAGTACTTGAATTTGTACATAGGGGTTTGTCGAGTTTATATCTTCAATGAAAATAACTGACGTAGTTTTGCACATAACACAAAAACACTATACTGCACTCCACGCGCGTTTTGCCAAGCAAGTTGGCATCATCTTAGGATGATTAAAACTATAATTAAGTTTTAATCATCTCCAAATGATACCAACTTGGTTGGCGAAACGTGCGTCGAGTGCAGTATAGATTTTTGGTATGTGGAAAACTACGTTAGAGATACCATTTTTAGTTAAACAGTAACTAAGTGTATATTATAGAAAATAGGAAATTATTTAAAAATAACTCCTTTGTGTGTGGTAAATATTAATTTCTATTTTAATCACGAACTGAGGTACTACCTACTTAATTTTAAATCAAAATCTTTTAAACTTTACTTAACGTTGATTATTAATGATAAAATAGCGTTAGACTGATCAAGTTTGATAATAATGATCAACATTTTATTATCGAAGAGTCTTGTGATTCTTATCTTATGTGACACAATTTTGTGAAGTAGGAGTAGATGTAGTAAAATCAAAATTGTTTTATATCACGTCTTCTAATTAGTTTGGTGTATTGATCACAATCTGGTATCATGATTAGTCGAGTTTTAACATTTTCTTTTTGACCCAAGCTTCTAAACGTTATTGTTATAACAAAAATAATAATTGATTTCTTAAAGTTGGCTTTATAGAATAAAAACATGTTACATGTTATTATTAGTATTCGAATCAAGAAAGTTCATATTTATAAGTATTTGATTTTTGATAATAGGTACGTGTTATTAATATTTAATATGGGCAGAGAATATTGATACAGATATGGGTGTAAAGAGAATTACCTTTTCTGTTTTTATTATCACACATTCTCATTCTCTAAAAATAATTTTCTATAATACAGAACATCAAACTAGGCATGTATATTTATTTAAGTACAATAAAATAATATACAATAGTACGTTATATAGTATAATAAAATAGTATGTAAATATATTCTGCAGATATGCGTGTGTAACAACATATTTCTATAAAAGTACTGGCGACTTCGCCACAATCTGCTAAGTCAGTGTTATCTTCACGCTAAATGTTCCAACCCTCTTCAAGATTCAATGAAAATATTGGTACCAGCATAAAACTTCCCGTCCTAGGTACCTACCGGACGTAGCAAGCAGTCAGCTTTTTTGTTGTAAATGGAATCTTATTTTAAATTTCACTTTCCATGCCTAAATGGAATTTTAGAATACATAGACATTTCATTTCCAAATTCAACTCTTTTTGAGCGTATTCATATTATTTAAAAACAATTTAAAAATACCACTTGCGCAATATCCACGCTATCTCCGATAATATTTATTTCAGAAGGATGCAATTTTATATTAAGTTGTCAGGGAATATTGGAAATAGGCCTGAGTTCCTGTAAATTAAACAGGGCGTTGAATATTAAACCATAAATATTTACTCTATTTCGATTTGTATCAGTATTGCTCATATTTAAAATCTAACCGATTACAAGATATTTAAAAATAAATTAAAGCAACGCAAAGAAACTATTATTTACTGAGACAGGGTATAAACATGAAGTGAACAATAATAATAATTAATTTTCATTTTTTCAAATATTCAAAGCAAAACAAATATTCTTTATAATCATTAAGGTTTAATAATGACAATCTAATTATACTATTGATGATTTTTTTTTTAATTTGATTATCGTTTACGCAGAATGTAAGCGAGTTATTGGGTGAACATGTGTATTTGCTGAAAGATAGCCAAAGGAACATAGGCAAATCCATAGATATTGCCAAAAGTTCTAATTTCTTGAGAGCATGATACTGAAAACTGAAACTCGGATCTAAAAACAGGTAGCTTACAAAAATAAATAAACATTTTTAATTGTCTACCCCAGTTGAGTTGCATTCTACGCATCCTCAACCCTACAGTCATATACAGGGTCATTGGTTATATTTTAGCCACCCACCTAGAGATTCTCCCTCTAATCTGAGGAAAGTTAAATACAAAAGTTGTAGAAAATCAAGTGTAGTTTATTCCAGAATGTAAAATCTTTATACAGGGTGTTTCGAAAACGTGTGACATGCCAAACTTGCATTTTCATAAATGGAATACCCTGTATATTATTAAGTTTTTCCGATTCCACGCAAAATTCTACGACTTTTTCATAATATACTGTACCTTATGTCTAAATTTAACCGTTTTCTAATAAATGATATTTAAAGATATAAAATATAGCTACCTAAAGATAAAGGAAGTGATAATAAAATAATTCGGAATCGGAAAATCAAAATGTTTGACAATGCATATGACAGATATCGATTTTTTGTTTTCATGGCTAACTAGGAATAGTAAGCACGCGTCGCTCAGATCAATTAAATTATTACAAAATTATGCTAGCTTTATCTTTAGCCATTATATATTCAAAAACGGTTAACTTTAGATATAGGGTATGGTATATGAAAAAGTCGTAGAATTTTGCGTGGAATCGGAAAACTTAATAATATACAGGGTATTCCATTTAAAAAAATGTAAGTTTGGCATGTCACGCGTTTTTTAAACACCCTTTATAAAGACTTTACATTCTGGAATAAACTACTCTTGATTTCCTACAACTTTTGTATTTAACTTTTTTTCCTCAGATTAAAGGGAGAACCCCTAGGTGGGTGGCTAAAATATAACCAATGACCCTGCACATTATTTTACCCATATTTTTTGTTAAATTTAATTTAATTAATTTAATAATATATAACTTCAAACCATCCAACACCTATTACATTTCTGACCGGTTCAGTGTCATAATAAAGATAAACTCTCTAAATAGTTTTTAGTAGTCCTTTTTAAACAGAGGCCTTTTTTATAGTATGTTATTGGTTTTACTGGTTGCCTAACTTATAATCTATTTCAACTTTCTTAACCTATGCTAAACTTATATCACGATAAATAAACTTATATCAACCATCATAAATAATATAGTCTATGTTCGTTTGATTCTGTTGTTCACTTATACTTTAATAAGTTGATGATTATGTTGGATATGATGATGATAAGATATGATTTATTTTGGATTTCTCTCTATTCAGGTAGGTATTTGCTTATTTTGATGTTAATATCACCTCTCAATGTTTTTATTCAAAATTAAAGCTTTAATTATTATTGTTAATTATATTATTAAATGATTGTTTTTAACTTCTTATCCTCAATTTTACTTTACTTGGAAATTTATTTTAATTTTTGTTTCAAATTAACATTTATAAAATTCTAACTTTGTCATCCTCATTTAACGTTCATTTTGGCCTACCTCAACTACTTTTTGCACTATATTTCTTGGCTTTTTCTACTTTTAAACTTAAATTAAAATTGTACTTACTCTAAAATCTTCTAGCTTCCCTTTCGGCGTTTCCATGTTAGTAGTATACTATATTGAGCAATCGTGATTTTACAGAATCACTAGGTATAGATTAGAGTGCTATGCTAGGGAGGTTCAAATAAATATTTGCTTGTTAATATACCAGTTAATATAATCGCAGTTAATCGCAGATTAACTGCGATTAAATGTGATTAACTGCGATAATCACCTTTATACAGGAAATTATCCAAAGAGAAGTTTCCAAACCTTAAAAGTGTACCTAGGTGGTACATTAAAAGTGATTTTTAGAATACGGGCTTTATATAGTTTCTTATTTCTATTCTGCAGGTGGCCTATTCTCAGAAGTAAAAAATGTATGAATTCGCAGCATTTTCTCATAGACAAAAACAAAACCGATAAAAAATTAATATATATTTGGGTACTAGTTGTAACACAGTACGTTAACAGTGTTTTTGGTCTTAAAGTTAATATACACCTGGCACAGTAAAAAAATACATATAAAATATTTAAAAAATACAAACATAAGAAGTAAATTATACGTGTGTCCAATGACTGTCCCATTTTCAAATGAATCCAGGGTAGGTATCTCAGTATCTACAAGATCTAGCGAATTGAAATTATGAGTGTTAAAATTGTACTGCACTGGCCGCCCCGACTTTTCAAATACTTTTATTGCTGAAAGTCAATCTGATGGATATTTCAATGTTTCAAGTTACACTGTTTTTGAAAATTTAACGATTTATAAATAATCTGTTTCGGAAAATTTTACATATCTAAAGAATATTTTACTGAAAGTACCGTAATGGTTTTAAAGCAATTTCTGTAATTGTTTTTATTAATTTATAAAATATATACTTTAAAATTTATTCTATCTAATGGAATTCTATCTAACAGATCTAAGCTTACAAAAATCCTTTTCAACTCAAGAAATCCCAGACACACTTGATGATTGACTTGGACAAGATGATGTTTTCTTTTCATTCTTGAAAAGCATCCGATAAATTTGATCATGCCAATTTATTGGAAAAATAATATAGTTTTGGTTTAACTAAAACGTATTTTCAGTTTTTTATTCGTATATATCTAATACAAAATTAGAATACAGGACTGTGATTACTAAGTCTGTCACACTACTAGCTATAACCTTTGTGTACTCTGAGGGTCAATCCTTGAACTGAACTTATTTGTAATTTTTATAAGTGGGATAAACATGAAAGTTTAGTTATGAATTAGATAACTGCCTTAAATTTAAAAAATCCATCTAGACTGAGCATGGTGAAAGAATTACGTTGCATCTTAATACTTAATTCACATGAAGATTAAGGTACACTGAACCAAGAAGATGCGATCAGTTTCCCTGTCGTTTTTTCCCCGTACTAAACACACTTTTTATTGGGAATCCCAAAATGTTCAGCCTTATTATCCTGTGTGTGTCTGTTATTCCATTAAATAGCTCATATGATAAACGATTTTTGTCATAAGAAATGTGAGCACCAGAACTTATAAATTTCATATAAAAAGTCTATTCCTACGTTAAATAATTTTGGTACCTACATTGATAAACTTAATAAATATTAGGTACCCACATATTTTTGGAATATAGTTCGATTATGTGCCTAGCAATTATTTGCTAGCTTTTATAAATGTTAGGATTACCTAGATTTATATAGAAAATGAGACAATCTGTATCACAGCGGTATAGGTACAAAACAATCAGTAAGGAAATTCCCATAGACATGAAATTCTTATTTCCCACCGTCGTCTAGATTTTCCACCATCGTCTAGAGCACAGCACCGTCCAGCTCCATGATGCTAACCATAGACCAGGGATTGGCGATGTTAGGTTGGTTAGTTGTCTTTGTATATGCTAGCGACTGACAACTTTTACTACACGTTCCATAATAATATTTTTGACTACGTATATTTATATTGCGTTTATTGTTGTTTAATTTGTTGAATTCACATTAATATTTAATTCACAATTTAATCGTATGTAATTATTAAAAAATAAAATTGATTATGTTTTTATCATTAAATAGTTTGACAGCTAGTATCTGCCATCTTTTCAGCGACTTCATTTATAAGTACGCTCTGTTCGAGAGGAGGGTATTTTAAAATGTAGCCGACACAATTCATTCATAATTTGGCTGAACTTCCTTACTGATTGATTTATATACTGTGGTCTGTATACAGGGTGACTTTTTTTGGACCTCTGTTAGAAGTATCTCGAGAACGGAGAATAAGTTTGATCTGAAAATTTGGCACGTGCATTCTGCCATAAGATCAAAAATACCGGAAGTTAACCCTAACTTCGTTATTTAAAATGGGTATTCCATTTAAAATAACGAAGTTAGGAGAGACCAAGGGATTAAATTTAATTGAAAATTTTTCATTTCTGGCTAAATCTGAAATTAGTGTCAAACGATAGCTTATGAAAAATTAAGATAGCAATGTGCAAACCGTTTTGCTTGATCTCAAACCGTTTAGATTTTACAGGGTGTCAAAGTTGCAAAATGTCAATATTCGCCTGTCAATATTTCAAAAACAGTTGAAGATAGGTATAAGACACTCTACATGAAATGTGTTTAGAACTTACGTAGAATCCAGAAATGATACAATATATAGGGTATTCCATTTAAAATAACGAAGTTAAGGTTAACTTCCGGTATTTCCGCAAGTACTTTCACCTGGAAAATATTTTCCATAAATAGATCTTGTCGCAGAATGCACGTTGCCAAATTTTCAGATCAAAGTAATTTTCCGTTCTCGAGATACTTCTAACAGACGCCCAAAAAATCACCCTGTATACTACATTTAAGAATAGTATTAAAACTAAAGATTATTTTCCATTTCCATGATACTAAAAAGTTCATTTATTATGGAAAGTATGATGAAATGGGTGGTATAGTACATTATACGCTTAATATAAAAGTGTTTCGTTTTGTAAAATAACTTATACGAAGAACTAATCAACTACTGCATTCTACACTGGGGATTTGGTTTATATTTTTTGTACAACCCATTGAGAATTTTCTGGTATTGAGCAGAATTTTTCTTCACAAAATCATTTCTCCACACTTCGTCCGTAGTTCTGGTTTTCTTTATACCAGGCCAATGTACTAAGAAAGCCCCGTCCAAAATAACAAATCTATATCCTAAAAGGCACATTTCTAACATCTGAAATAGAAAAATGAAATAAATAACACAAACATAACATGATGTTAATATTTTCCATTCATGAAAAAATAGTATTTTTTCAATATGCTTATATTGAAAAAATAATGACTAGTTGCGACGTTCATTAATTGTTATAAAAATTTAAACCATTGAAAAATTGTACACTATTATAATATTTTTTTTTCCAACCATACGAATAAGACACCATCCTTATTAATAATAAAACTTAGAATGTTCTAAGATGTGACTAGAATGTAATTAGCGAAAACTGCATTAATAATACCATTTAAATGTATGTTAACGCTAGAATGATGTTAAATCACTGCTAGTTATCAGTTTGGCTATGTTTTACAATAACTTAAAGTTAACCTAAAAGTTTGACAAAAATTACAGCAGTTTTTCTTTTACCTCCAAATTAACAGATCGAGAACGTTTTTCTGAAATATTAAATAATTTAATGCGAAATTTTCCGTATTTATATGTCAGTAACCTCAATAATTATATAAAATTTTATTATGGCATGGTTACTTATCGGGAGATTTTGAATCCCTTAAATTTTAGCACGTCGTTATCGTTATTCTGAGGATGTGCTGTTCCAAAAAGAGTATCATTTTTGGTACTGCGCGTCCTCGGTATAACGATTGCGATAACGATCAGGTAAAAATTGAAGGAAAAGGCAAAGTTAATGCTTATCAAGGGCGGATTTACCATGAATTCAAATTTTACATTAGCAAAAAGAAAAACGTAATTAGTTAAAAAAAAAATATAAACGTACTTCACTTAAGGATATTTTATTAAACACTTCTATTTGCTATTTCATGTTTGTCCAAAGAAGACGTACCTATATCTAAACGCACAGATAATTTCTAATTTCACAACATTTTTTAAAAATGTGGTTCTTTGAGATACTCTCCCATGTTGAAAAGCTAAATCCGCTCTTGATTGCTTATTAACACAAAACAGTCTTGACACAAGACACTTGTCAGTCTTGTCACTTTGCGTAAATGTTTGTAAAAGCAGGTTAGATTTATTACAGTGAAATTAGCTCAATGTATAGAATGAGATGTTGTTACATTAACTTCTTATTTAGCATGCTGTTAGTTATTTGTCTATAAATATTTAATTATTAATATGAACTACTTAGATTGATTTAAGAATGCAGTTAGTGGTCATTAGTAAATTTGATGTTATTGTGATTATTATTAATATGGGTGTATATCATTAAATTATTCTGTATAAAAAGTGGGCCATTTCGGGACTGTTTGAGATCGCCATAGCAACTGTACCAAAAAGAAATTATTGTGTAGGTGTACAGTACGTGTAGTTGTATCATGTACAGTACCATGATACAACTAGTACCGAAAAGTTATTTGACATTGACATTGCGTGTCACATAATATATTGAAGTTTAATTAAATAGAAAAATAGAAACAGATAGTTACTCCGATGAATCGGTAAACTGGAGGTGTTAATATAAAGTTATCAAATTTTTTTAGGTCACTTCATTTGCTGGGCAGCTTGTTGGTACTAAAAATGTACCTCTAAGAAGAAATAGGTTTTACCTGCAACATTTTATCTTGCAGTCCTTCCCATGATAATTTATCATTGTAGAGTGGTTCGCTTTTTGTGCCAATATAAATGGGCTCCCATCTGTGGAAAGGTACTTCTCTCTTTGCGATCAAGAAAGGCTGAAACAAATTACTGATTTATCAAATATTCTTCATAGTAGAGATACACCTCTACTCAGCTAAATAAAATATATTCCCATCACATTCTGTTGTATGTGTAATTGTATTCCCATATAATAATTCTGATAAATACTTGCTATTAGACAAGACAGATAAAAACAAATAGACTTTTCGAAAATTAAAAGAAAGCAAAAATTAGAATAAAAACTGATATATCCTATCAAATAAAATATATTTTGAGAGAGAGCGCTATTTTGAGTGCCTTTGAAAAATACTGTTATATAAACCTTTTAAATACTCAACAAGTTATAAATTTTACACTAAGCACAATCATTATCTAAAAATGTGAAAATCTGTGTATATACCCAATTAAAAAAGAAGTATCGGTGAACCTCTTGCAACCTTATATTAAAAATCAATTAACCTGAACTATATTGTTTGGAAAAATATTAGGTCATCCCTATGATATATGTATCCATTATGCATGCAGGGCACTATCTAATCCATATTTAATATTTCTAAGGCACCTGTGTATTTGCCTATTCGAATTTCAATATAAACTCTTACCTTGATAGTATCGCCAGGATCTGATTCCAGCCAAGCTTCTACACCTGGAAACTTTTGACAATGCGGGCAAATCAACTTGTGGAAATACACAGCCTTTTTCTGCTTTACTAATTGAACGAGCTGCTTTTTACGTCTTGGAATTTCTTCAGTGGACTCCACCTCGAATAATGGAATTACAAACACTTTATGTGGACAATCAGCAAATTTAATATCATTCATCATTTCCCAAAACTTCGTGGCCAGATTTTCGCTAGGCATGAGTTGGACGTCCGATACTAATACGAGGTCAGTTATTGATGCAACTCTGGCTGCATTTCGACACACGTTTATTGGATAAACTACTTTTTCGTCTAAGCTTCTAAAACAAATATAAGAAAATTACCTAAACTCCTTTTTTAAACATTCACTCTGGAAGACTATCGTTCCCTCAAACTCATATTTGATATTTGTATTTGTGTATTTGTATGCAACTCAAAAAATACAATTCACCAATCGGCTGTACTAAAAGTACTAAAAGTATTTAAAAGTACTATTTATTTAAAATTTATATATTACCTATTTATTTATTTGTTTATTATTTACTACTATTATAAACTATACTAAACTAAAAAAGTACTATTTAAAAAAATGTTCCGACAGCGAATCTGGTGCCATCTACCAATTGTAACATTCTGTTTGCGGGTCGTTAGTAGTATGTTTTATACCATTCATCCTACATTTTGTTTGAAGTCGATATCCCATTTCGTTCAAAGTTAATGTGTGGGGTTTCGTTAAGGACGGACTGTAGACATAACATGATCATGGGGTCAGTGATCGATGGATTAAGTTAAGTAACGGGAAATGAAAGAAATCCGATTGCTTAAACAATGGGATTTCTTATGTCCAACAGTGGTTAACGCAAATGTTCGATATGTCGTCTATTTTGCTGCTATACAATTACCAACCATTCCTCCAAATTGTACACAGCATTATTCAGCATTTCTGGTTGAATTGCAGCAATTTGCTCCCTAATAGAGTCTTTGATTCTTCCAGTGTTGTTGGTCATGTTCTAAATACGATTTTTTTTTAAATAATCACACGGTCAGTTATCCGCTGGGTTAAGATCAGGCGACCTTGGAGGCCATGAATTTACAAAATGTCTGCTTATAACACGATTCTGAAAACATGTTAGAAATTCATTAACTAGTCAGTAAATATGCGGGGGTGTTCCATCCTGCATAAAGACTATGGTTTCAATTCCTTTGTGCTCGTCTTGCATCCGTGGAATGTAACAGTTACAGATACGGCTTCTCCATTCTGTGTCTTCTCAAAAAGTATGGTCTAATGATAAAATTAGATGTGAAACCGCACCAAACGGTGACTTTCTTGTCATGAAGACCTTCCTGAATGATTTCATGTGGATTATTTGTTGACCATATTCGACAGTTTTCAGTATTAACTCAGTATGGGCCTCATCTGTCGATAAAATACAGGATAACCATTCGGGTTCAATTTCCATCTGAGCCAATATATGTAAAGAAAAATCATACCTACCTGATAGGAAAATCTTCATCATTGAATTCAAACAGCAGTTTAAGTTTATAAGGATACATTTTTAGGATTTGCGTAAAATTTTCCAAACCGTGGTGTATGGCATTTACAATCGTTTTGATATGGAATTCACACTACTGATTACTAACGGATTAGTGTTGGTTATGTTTTGATTTTCCCCAAGAACTTCTACAACTTGGACATCACTAACCCTTTGTCTTTCTGATTTCGGTAGGTCCGTTACAGACCTTAATCTTTCAAATTTGCTAATCAAATTACGGTACTCTTTCATTTCACAGGGTCTGCTCTCAAACCCATTTTCGTACGAAATGTTCGTAATCCAACTATGTAATTTCTGCCGCATTCATAATAACATTGTACTAATCCAATTCTTGTTTGTAGATCCATATTATTAAAGTTTAAATCGTTTCGTTTACGTTTACGTGAGTTTTATTTTCAGGACAATTTTCTAAATCGCAATGATTACGTTTGACACTTGTAACAGCAGTTGACACAACTCTTTGGTTTTCCATAGATACAGTAAAATCCAAAAATCTAATTATTGAAGCAACTATGTAGGGGAAGGTGTCCTAAAATGACATACTTTTTATTTGAGACTCGTTTTTGCAGAGACCGCTCGAAATATCGGACTGGAAAAAATGTTACACATTTCTTTGAATAAACTTTATTAATAAACTTGAACGAAAACATCACATCTCTATTAAAAACTTGTGGAAAAAATTAAATTAAAAACCCTTACACTATGTCATTTTACAACATGTATGTGTGTAAAATGACACAGTCATGGGGTATAAAATGACATACGCTCAAAACAAATGCTAATAACAATATAACTTAAAAATATAGGTAGAGAAAGTAACAAAATAAGAAATCAATCTTGGCAAATTTCACAAATGAAAGTTTTTATCTTCAGGGACACTCCAGCACATTCACAATGTGCCCAATTCTTGCATTTCATGCAACTAATCCAAGGCTCCTTGGACCGCGAATTTCTAAACAAATCATTGCAGTAAAGACAAGCCACTTCATCCTCATTTTCCTCGGCTGCAAACGGATCTTCTTCTTCACTTTCTGTTTGTGCAGTGGAACTTGGCTTACTTAAAATATTCCTTTTGCATTGACGAACATTCCCCAGTCTTTTATTTTCTTCTTTCTGCTTGAGTTCTTCCATATTAGGAGTAGTTGTTAAAACTCCGGTTATTGTTTGTCTAATCTTCCTTTTTCTAGTTTCACTTGCTATGGGCACTGGAGAAATTTCCTGCAGGGTAATTATTTTTTTTAAAGGCGGATTTTGTTTCCTATTATTATCACCCTGATCATCTCTGGCGTCATTTTCTTCATTGCCAGTTTCATCTTGTTCTTGTTGCACCGCTTCCTTCATAACACCACTTTCTTCTATTTTATTGCTGAGTGACTCTTCTGGTTGATTAGATGTTTCTCCTTCTGTATTGCTTGGTTCCAGTAATCTATCTGTGGTCTCAGCCGGCTCAAAAAACTTGGTTGAATGGGCAAATGCCCGTTTTAAAAAATCCGCTTGTAGCATTTCTTATTGTTGCTGCTTTCCCATAAGCAGAAGTGAACAGTTCACCGATTTGATTCTGTGTGATTACTCGTCCTGGATGGTTTTTCAACCAGAGTGCACATTCCTGATTATAAAATGTCTTCAGGGGACCATAGAAGCAGACATCGAGCGGCTGCATACGATGCGTGCAGTGCGCAGGGAAGCACAATATAATTATTCCATTGTTTTTGGCAAATGTTAATGCTTTCAGTGATTTATGGGTAGTGTGCCCATCCAGAAGTAATAAAACTTTTGATTCGAGAGATGCCTTAACAAAATTCTGGAAATGTTCCAACCACAAAACGAAGGTATCAGCTGTCATCCATCCAGTTTCGTGAAATAATCCCAAGGACCCTGGAGGTAAAGCATCTAGAAGTTCCTCCTTTCTATTTTTCCTAGGGAAGATCAGAGCTGGTGGCACGAAATTACCTATACTATTCATGCAGCAGACACATGTTACATGCTGACCTCTTTCGGCGCTGGTTAGCGATCCAACTTGTTTTCTTCCGGTTTTCGCAAAAATTTTTGGAGGTCTCTGCACTGTGGATAGACCACTTTCATCCATGTTATAAATGCGATTAACATCAATTTTCTCTTTTTCTAGCGTCATCTCCAACGTATTAAAAAATTTTTCTATTTGTGGCCTATTAAATGCCATAGCTCTAGGAGCAGACACAGCTTCAGGTTGCCTTAGGGATATTTCAGGATGCCGCATACGAAATCCTCTCAGCCACTCTCGTCCAGCATTACGATCTTTAAACCTATTTGGAATGCCATTTTTAGTGGCAAATTCAAATGCAAGTTGTTTTATTTCTGAAGTAGTTATCCCAAACAATCTAGACTCTAATAACAATATATGCTCAACAAAGTGTCTTTCTTCATCTTCACTAAATGTGGTTGAAAATCTTCCCAAAACTTTTGCACAGCCTTTGGCTTTTTTGTTTACATCATTTGCTCTTTGTCTTAACGTGGCCTGAGGGACATTGAAGAGTTTGGCTGCTTTCAACCATCCTATTCGACCACCTTTTACAGCCTCAATAGCATTTCGCATTGCTTCTTCATCCCACGATTGTCTGGTTGATGTCCTTTCACGTTTACCCACCATAGTATAGCTAAAAAAATAACAAATGATACCATTCAAATTGATTTGCGAAGTGTGGTTGTAAAATGACATACTGTGTCATTCTACCTTCATGCATACCTATGTCGTTTTACCCGCAATAACACGTGGTCCTTTGTTCTTACCTGACTTTTTTTTTTTTTTTTGAACGACAATTCCGCGTATGTGCATATGTAGTACACACTTACAGTTACATCCTACCGTGATTTCACTTTAAAACAAACACAATTTGGTAATGAAAACACACTTGCAGCACAGCACATTGAAAGTTTCTACGCCAGTAAAAATTTAGCTTTTGTTAGTAGCTTGATTTCTTAAAATAATTATAAGACTTTAATGTATACCCCTTACTTTATTATGACTCCACCATATATATGTATAGGTATACCAAATCACATTAAGCATTAGCCTCGGGAATAGCTTTACTTTTTTGTTAGATTAACACCATTCCGATATTTACGATAAATATTTCTACACTTAAAAGCTGATAACGATGGAGAGGATGCAGAAATTCTGACTACCCCTGTGAGGAATATGACCACCTTAAACCGATAATAACTATCATTATTATACCTGTGCGTCTGAACTTTGGTGTAATCGGCTATCAAACAGTTTTCAGGCTTTGTAAAGTATACATCTTGCCGGGACGGTGGCACATTCTTATGATATACTAAGTGCAAGGAAACACGTGACATTCCTGGAAGACAATAACAGTACTGGTTAATTTGTTCCAAGACTAAGGCTACGTCTGTGTCTGGAACGAACGCTGCTACGCTTATAAGGCCATCCCAATACCTGGAAATAAAAAATTGGTTTCACGTTAAATAATAATTGGTTCACGTTTCACGTAAAACCGTAAAAAGTCGGGTTATAAATACAGTAAATCAATCTACTGCCTTTAAGGACAAACATATTTGTCACTTCATATTTATAAAACAAAGATTAAGCGATGAATTGAAAAGCTCTTTAAAAAAATTAACATGAAGAAGCAAAATTTACATAAATTTTTCAAAACTTGTTATAAAAATAACTAAACATAAACTTGTTGCAAGTTGCTTGATTACTCTTCCTAATAAACGTCGAAAAACTGCAACAAGGTTGTCTAGCTCCTTCTGGTCTACATACTTTATTACTCTTGGTATCATTACTTGAGAATTACAGTTTACGATAAATTTACTTGTAATTTTGCAAAGTTTATAAATGATAAAGGACTTGTGTTATATGAATTAACAGCATATACTTTCAGTATATCTGCACATTGTGTTTGAAACTGGTGGTGAATGTATTCAAATATCGGTAACGATAAGAGATAAAAAAAACGATTAAATGGGGAAACAATTCTATTGGTAACTTAATGGCTCTTAGGGAGCAGTTCTAGCTATTCAGGTGTTTGAGATATTTGGAAAAAATTCAAATGTTGCATATTGGAGTTACAGTTATAGCTGTTCAGGTGTTTAAGATATTTGGAAAAAATTCAAATGTAGCACATTGGACAACGTTTTGTAACTTCTGTAATTATGAGAATTTTTCAAATTCGTAAAAACATTTCAACAGCAACTTTTTTCGCTGGATATGCTTGTCTAGTCGGATTTCAGTTCAGTTAAATTAAAAACTTATTGATACAAAATTGTGCCACAAATACTGCACGTTTGTTGTGTGTTAATTTGACGTTTATCACTCCGCCTACTTGAAAAAATCGTAAAACAATGGATTAAGTAGATACCAGAATTGCTTAATTTAAATGCTACATCCTGTGTATTTCTCCATATTTGGATTCTACATTAAATTTTAGGGTCACTTGGTATAATAAATTCTATTCCTAAAGTGTAGGTTTTCGAGATATGTATTATTTTTTTAACAAAAATTTGAGGGATGCGCACTTACAAAGAAAATTTAACTGTGAATAACCCTTCGAATACATTTAAGCAGTAGGTAATTGACGGACGATTAAAACATATCGAGTTGTATACAGGGTGAGTACAGTGGCAATGGAAATATCTATCTAAAAAAGTCAAATATCTTCAATTTTTTAAATGGAAACACCTAACTTTTTTATTTTAATGAATTCTACTCCCAAAAATATTAGTAGTTTATATTCACTTCCCTATGCCTAATAATAACGATTTACAAGTTATTAACACAATTTTATAAACCCAATCAAATGTATATTTTCTTATTTAATTAATTCTAAGTAGGCCATGTCAAAGAAAAGCGATTTATCTGAATTATTTGGACTGATTAAACTAAGTTTACAAAAAATATATTATTTAATCGACAGCAACTGGATACGAGCTCCTAGCTGGACACACTGTATACTCATCTAATCTGTATAACTTACCATAACAGTTTACCTAGAACTGTAGTAGTTTATCAAGATATATAATTTTTAATATTCTTTATTGACTTTTTTTTAATTGTTTTACATATTTATTTAAAGGGATTAAGTTATTATTAATATATTAATTTTTCACTACATTTAAATATAGTTTTATGTATCATAAGCACCTTTTACATCTGATTGACATGTATTGCACAATGAAAAAGTTCTACATGCTATATTCAAACAAAAATTATGTGTTAACCAACCTAACTAACTCTGGAATATAATTTACAAAATCTGCAGTGACGTGAGTGGCGTATGTGACTCCAGGCACACCTGCATCTATCTTAGCCTCAATCACATTATACAGTATTCTGTATTGGCTAGTTTTTCCCTCCTCCGGACCAAAATCCAAATTCTCGTAGTTGAAGTTCAAGTCGAAGGGAAACCTGTAGTTGAAACTGCAGTAACTCGTGTTTGAAGGTTTTGGGTGGAAAGAGTGGACAAATGTCCCTGGATATATTTCACTAACATTGATAGCTTCCGCATATGGGTCTTGAAGTTTGGTTTTGGAAGGAGAGCTGCTGAGAAAGATAATGGATAGGATGAGAAAGGAGACTAGTAAAGTTACTAAAAAGACTCGGTTTATTTTGAAACTTGGCATGGCATTATTTTAGAGATTCTTTGAGATGATCCAGTTGATTATGGTACCTAAAAAACAATATTATACTGTAACTTCTAACTAACTGTTCAACTAACTTAGATCCTAACTAAAGTGGAGAGAGCATTATGAAATTTTTGTATTCAAATGAAAAAAATATATGTCGGGTTAAGTACAATTCTAAAAATTTTCCTAGAATATTGTTGCAATAAAATGCCCTTGTTCAAAGTTCTCAGGAAGCACTGACTCTATTTTTAATGATAACCGTACGTCAATTAACAACGATAAAATAGCGGAACAGTAAAGGCTACATTATAGTTTATTCCCTCAATTACCATTTATGTAGTTTCAAAATTAAGGTAAATCAGGAAAACACCTTAGTACCTACATACAAGTTACATAGTTGGTGTTTCTTCTAGAAAGTCTGCATACACACGGCTTTCTGTAAGTCAGTACATTTGTGTGGCCTGAGTTCTGCTTGAATATATTGAAGGAATTAAATATTATTGAAGGCCGAATAATCTGACATTGCCTCAGAATAAAAAATGCATAACAAGATTTTTCTACTCATACTCTTACTAGCTGGGTAATCTAACAGATAAAAAAGTGAAGTTTTGTCACACAGTACAAGTCCATACATAGATAGCGACCAGAAAAGCTTTAATTTTTTACAGAACAAGGCGGGTAGTATGGACTGGTCAAAGAATTCTAAGTTTGCGACTGTACATAACAGACCCGCTATCTCAAATAATACGTTCATAGACAGTTTTGCATAAAAACCGTAGTTAATTATTAGTTTCTAGTAGAAAACAAAAAAACTTATTGATAACCCTGTATTAGATATTAAGGTATCTCTTAGCAAGCTTATTTATTTTGGCTTATGTTACACAACAAATGTAACAGAGTAGATCCACAATTGACTTATTTACCAAACGAGGTCGAATATAATCATAAGATCAAAGGGACCTTCCTTAAGTAAAGTTCAATCTTGATTATATGAAGAAGTCGTGGAAGTAAATAAAGTTCCAGCCACCCAATAACGTTTATAACGGCCTTATAACTAACGCTAAAACCTACTTTAGCATTAAAAACGACTAAGTATATCTGTAGAGAGTAGGGAATCTACTGGCGGGAAACGCAGAGCTTTCAATTATGTGACGACTCGCCATGAATGGAGGTACTACAATTGACTTATTTACTTCGACGAAGCCTTAGTATAATCAAGATCGAACTTCATTAAGATAAGTTCGTTTGATCTTATGATTATATACTTATTCATGAATATCATCATCATCTTTATATCATCAATTATAGTTTTTCAGGTATCTGGCCAATCTGGCCATACATGGCATGGGATACTTTATCAGCCAACAGTTTCATATAAAAACTACAATGTAAAAATATCTAATTTATTTGCAGCCAATATAAATGGTAAAAGTATAAAGTTGCTTGAATTTATTCTCGCCATATAGATAATGGACTGTGACCTCGAACTTAATTGGGTATGTGGATAAGGTACAGCAATTTACTTATTAAAAGTCATCAGTCAGCAAATCAGCAACCTTTTAAGTAATTTTAAGTACAAATATTAACAAATTATATATGAAATATTAAATTTAGGTGTGTAGGTATATAAAAAGTATTGTAACGTTTGGCTAACCTCCAAACAGATTAAACCAGCTTGCTCGACAAAACAACACAAATCTTTATTGTCACTAGATACAAACTTCAACTCTTTTTCACAACTGTCAACACAAATTCCTTAGTTTGACGTTTCGACTTAACGCGCTCACGCTTTCCACTAAAAACTCCCCGTCCTCTTGAAATCGCGAGTATTTATATATTTTTCAAGCTTCTGGAATATTCGGGAGCTTCTTTTTGGATTCCGGAACATAATGGAACGATTCTATGACTTAAATGAAAATTCTAGATTAGAAACGTCAACCTAAAGATTTTACAAATATTAATTTATAAACAATAAGAAATGAATTAACAAAACAGACATCCACTAGCAAGGTAGGTGAGCTTCCGTAACACTGCTTCCCTCTCAGAACTGATCGTCTCGATCAGGTTACTCCATTGTCCGCATGGTGTTCTTGATAAGGCGTCAGTCGATCTATGTGAACAATCTTCATTTTGGATTGAGGATTTCTTTGGATCCTATACACGACATCGTTTAACCTGGTCACAATCGAATAAGGGCCTTCCCAAGATCTCTGTAATTTAGGTGATTTGCCCTTAGTCCTCTTTGGGTTGTACAGCCAAACTTTATCATTTTCATGAAACCCACTACTGTTGGCACGTAAATCGTAACGGGTCTTCATTCTGTCACTTTCTATTCTCAGCTTTTCTCGTACCTCCTCATGTACCAACTTTATTCGATCTTTCAGGTGGCGGAGATAGTCACTGATATTTTCCTGATGTTCTGGTCTATTTGCAATGAGGTCTATTGGTAGACGTAATTCGTTGCCAAAAATCACACTGGCTGGTGTTTTACCAGTGGTTTCGTGAACTGCCGCTCTATATGCTAAGAGAAATGGAGGAAGGCAGGTGTCCCAGTTGGTCTGCTTTTCATTCACGGCAGTTTTCAGGAAATTTTCAATGGTTCGATTGAATCTCTCGACCATTCCATCTGATTGTGGATGAAGAGGTGTTGTTCTAGTTTTCGAGATACCTAGTAGTTGGCAAACATTCTGAAATACCTCAGATTCGAAGTTCCGTCCTTGGTCAGAATGGATTTCCCTCGGAACTCCATAACGGCATATCCAGTTTTCAAATAGGACCTCTGCTACGGTGACTGCTTCCTGATTAGGTATAGGATATATTTCTGGCCACTTGCTAAAGTAGTCCATAGCTACCAAGATATAACGATTGCCAGAGTCACTTCGAGGAAATGGGCCAGCTATGTCAATAGCTATTCTTTCAAATGGAGCACCGACATTGTACTGCTTCATCTGTCCGCGACTTCGAGTCATTGGTCCCTTACTAGAGGCGCAGGTTTCACAACGCCGGCACCATTCTTCCACATCGGAACGACTCCCAAGCCAGTAGAATCGCTCTCTGACTTTGTTCAAAGTCTTATTGATTCCAAAATGTCCACCACCAACGCCACTATGAACCGCTTGGAGAACTTCTGGAACTCTTGTCCTGGGTAATACAGTCTGGTAGTTCCTTTCTTTGCCGTCCGGACTCTCCCATACTCTTTTTAGTAGGCCATTTTCTACAACTAGGGAGTCCCATAATGCCCAGTAACTTTTCAGAGATGGAGATTTATTGGAAATATCCTGCCAATCAGGTCTATCCATTTTATTTATTTTCCATTGGAAAATTGGGCCAAACTCTGGATCTTCACTCTGTTCTTTAGCAAGGCTTCCACTATCCCAATGTTCTGGGCCTTGGATGCTAATTCTTCGGCAATGAAAATTGTCCTGTTCCCTTGCTTCCTGTCGCAAGCAATATCTACAATCAGGAAGGCATGGCCTTCTGGATAAAGCGTCAGCGTTGCGATGGCTCTGTCCTCTTCGGTGTTCAATTTTGAAGTCGTACTCTTGCAAACGTTGAAGCCATCTCGCCACTTGGCCTTCCGGGTTCTTGAATTGCAAGAGCCACTTCAATGAAGCATGGTCGGTTCTCAAAATGAACGGCTGACCATAGAGATACTTGTGAAAATGCTCCACTGTTTTGACAATGGCAAGTAACTCTCTCCTAGTCACACAGTAGTTCATCTCTTGCTTGGAAAGGACTTTGCTAAAGTAGGCAATCACTTTCTCTTGTCCTTCCTCTACTTGCGATAGTACCCCTCCAATTCCAGTATTGCTGGCGTCAGTGTCTACGATGAACTTCTTTCCAGGAATTGGATATGACAGGATCGGGGGAGAACACAGGGCGCCTTTAAGCTTCTGAAAAGCTTCCTGACACTGTTCCGTCCACATAAATGGTTGGCTGTTTTCGGTAAGTCGATGCAGAGGTTTGGCGATATCGGCAAAATTTTTCACAAACTTCCGATAGTATGTGCAAAGTCCCAGAAAACTCCTTAATTCATGTTTGTCTCTCGGCACTGGCCATTTCCAAATGGTTTCAGTTTTCTCCGGATCAGTCTTGACTCCATCTGTAGAAATAATGTGTCCTAAATACCGGACTTTCTTTTGGAAGAGCATGCATTTCTTGGGACTTAGCTTCAGTTGGGCTTCTCTTAACTTTTGCAAGACTTCCTGGACATTCTTTAAATGATCTTCAAAGTTTTTGCCAAGTATTATCACATCGTCAAGATAGACTAGACAGGTTTTCCACGTCATTCCACGGAGAATTGTTTCCATCAGTCTTTCAAACGTGGCTGGCGCATTACAAAGCCCAAACGGCATAACGTTGAATTGCCACAAACCTGTCCCAATGGAAAAAGCTGTCTTTTCTTTGTCGTCCGCATGAAGTTGGACTTGCCAGTAGCCACTTTTCAGGTCTAAAGTAGAAAACCATTGAGATCCAGATAGTGTGTCCAGAGTGTCGTCTATTCTTGGCAACGGATAACTGTCCTTCTTGGTGACATCATTTAATCTTCGGTAGTCAACACAAAATCTAGTAGAGCCGTCTTTCTTCCTCACCAAAACTACTGGAGAGGTCCATGGACTTTGCGATGGTTCAATGACTCCCTGTTGTTGCATCTCGCTCAACAATTTCGATACTTCTTCTTGTTTGGCCAATGGAATTCTTCGTGGGGCTTGCTTAATTGGAGCGGTGCCGCCGGTATTTATGCGGTGTTGAACTAGGTCAGTTCTTCCTACATCGTTCTCAGTTAGTGAGAATACATCTTGGTACTGTCTTAATAATTCTTCTACTTTATGAACGTCCTCCGATGGCAATGATGACGTGGATCGGTTAACAAGGTTTTGCAGAATTTCCGGCAGTATTCGAGGATCACAGCGTGCTGTTGATGATTCTACATTCTTGAAAACCACATCGACTATCTGACAAACTCCCAAGGATTCTCCTTTCTTCACTTCTTGTGGGTAGTCTTTCAGATTTAATATTCTCACCAACACTGAGTCGTTCTTCTTTTGTGTTAGAGTCTTTCCTATTAAAATTCCTCTTTTGAAAAGATTGCTCTCCGGATCTGGTTCCACAATTACTGTTTCTTCAAAAGCCGCTGAACTGTTACAAATTGCCTTAATAGTTACTTCTGATGCCGCGGGTAGAATAATGTCTTCTAATGCTTTAACGGCTTTAATCGGTAGATTTCTCACTTCAGGATAATGCATTAAAATTTCTTCACCTTTGGTCTTTAGTAGTCTCTGAGGAAGATCCAGGATAAAATTATGCTCAGTCATGATATTCAGACCAAGAATGACGTCATCGGTGATGTCGGCTACAAGGATGTCTTGTTGGAATGTATTTGTTCCTAAACAGATGTTTGCCACATGGATGCCTTTTACTGGTATGACTTCCCCATTTGCTGTTTCCAAAATGAAGTTTCTGTCTGGCTTCTGAATTCTACAATGGGCTACGATGTTTGGCCTTACTATGGTGTGACTTGAGCCAGTATCAAGGACCATTTCGCATTCCCGGCCGCATATTCGCCCTGGTACTACCAAGCTATTGCCGTTGTTGTGCAGCCGGGTAACCTTGATCTTCATGGTTGGTGGGGCTTGGTAGCACCTCACCAGCTTTCGCCCCTCAAAGCTGGCTAGTTGGCGTTTCCCTGGTCCTGTTCCGATGTGTTTTTAGGGCATCGATTCCTGAGATGCCCTTCGTCCCCGCAATTCCAGCATCGTACGGGTCTACGTCTGCTAAATGTAGCAGAGTCGGTATGATTCCGTTCGGTTTGGAAATTGTTCAATAAATCTTGAAAATTTTTCAGCAATACCTCCACATTTTTGTCATTACTTTGATAGTCGGCTGGCTGATATTTAATTAGCCTTGCTCTGCCTTGACCCCGTCTGGATGCTTGTTGAGCAGCTTCAATTTCTAACGCCTGCGCCAAAGCTTCGGAAATGGTTTGGTTTCTGGCTAACCTCAACGCCTGACTGATTTCAGGGTCTCGCAGTCCATCTATGAAGCTACTTACAGCTAATTGCTCTTGGAACTCTACAGGGGCAGTGGGGTAAGCTAGCTTCACCATCCGGGCTATATCGGCCTCATATTGCTGAATATTTTCTTCGAATCGTTGTCTTCTACCCTTTAATTGAGCCTGGTAAACATGTTGCATGTGGGCTTCACCATACCTCATTTCGAGAGCACTTTTCAGCATTTCATAATCGGTTTTGTTCTGCTCAGGCATCGTTCTTAAGATTTCCATAGCCTCACCTCTTAGAGCTACAGTTAACGATATCGCCTTTTCACCTTCGGACCAGTTATTTGCCATGGCAGCCGCCTCAAATTGCTTTAAGTATGTGCTCCATGGTACCTTTCCATCAAATGTTGGTGGCTTGACCCTCGAAGATGCAGAATTACCTTCAACTTTAATAACTCCTGTCGTGGACAGCTGTGTGAATTTTCGGTTGACTTCTTTCTGCATTTCGTTGACTCTCTCTTCGACTTCACACCTCAGCGTACTCACACTTTCTTTTACAATTTGGACTTCGTCTTGCATACTATTTCTCAATTGATTTATTTCTTCTTCTACAGTTTCTTCAAAATCTTTGAATGTTTCTTTCATGAGCTCTTCTAACTTTTTATTACTTTCTTCTAAACTGTTCTTTAGTTCTTCTTGGCTGTTCTTCAGTTCTTCTTGGCTGTTCTTTAGTTCTTCTTGGTTATTCTTCATTTCGTTTTTTAATTCATCTTGACTGTTCTTCATTTCGTTTTTTAATTCATCTTGACTGTTCTTCATTTCGTTTTTTAATTCATCTTGACTGTTCTTCACTTCAACTTTTAATTCTTCTTGGTTATTCTTGATTTCCTTCATCATTTCCATTAATTGTGTCAAGGTCTCATCCATTTTTATCGATTTCGATCTGGTAACTGGCATACACTTACTATTTGATCCCTTTTTTTTTTTTAATCTTCGAACGTTTCACGTCGTGGAACTTCCCACTTCTGACACCAAATGTAACGTTTGGCTAACCTCCAAACAGATTAAACCAGCTTGCTCGACAAAACAACACAAATCTTTATTGTCACTAGATACAAACTTCAACTCTTTTTCACAACTGTCAACACAAATTCCTTAGTTTGACGTTTCGACTTAACGCGCTCACGCTTTCCACTAAAAACTCCCCGTCCTCTTGAAATCGCGAGTATTTATATATTTTTCAAGCTTCTGGAATATTCGGGAGCTTCTTTTTGGATTCCGGAACATAATGGAACGATTCTATGACTTAAATGAAAATTCTAGATTAGAAACGTCAACCTAAAGATTTTACAAATATTAATTTATAAACAATAAGAAATGAATTAACAAAACAGACATCCACTAGCAAGGTAGGTGAGCTTCCGTAACAGTATATATGACACTCTTCTTCTTCAGCACAATCGCATCTATTACAAACTGAACTGTTTCTGTATACATTATTATATTACATTTGTCTCGTACATTAAAGATCTGTTATTGTAATAATCCATTAGGTTTTTTTATAATTGTGACTCCGGAATCTATTGTCAAAAAAACAAACAAGATATAATAGAAGTCAGTGGTTTGTAAATCAATTTGCATATCTTTACATATTTTCTTAGTGCGTCCTCTCATGGAAACATGGGATATGATGGAAATAGGTATCTCCAAAGGTACGAGTTTGTTTTTACTTATTTGGAGAAATCGTACTATGAAGACAACACTAACAGGATCCATATATAGCATCTGAATTTAATCTGATCCAAAACTCTATAGTTATGTAATATAGTACAGCAACTACTAAATATTTTTTAGTGTAAAATAGGATATGTTCTAATCTTATACAATGATAGTTGTTAAAATAGTCAAATACAATAAAATAGTCTTTTTAATTTTAAATAATTTAACTAAAAATATATTGTGTCAGATTCAGTGACATAGGGTGAAGGTGTGATTGACAACACAGTGTTATATTACGGTTTGGAATGGAGCAAGCTTGTGCTCATATTGTGCCTCAAACTCTGAGATATATTTATCAAACTCTATATCAGTATTATAATGATAAAAGAGAACACTATATCCGAATCTAAAAAAATATACTGCATGTTCTCTACCTTTGCCAACTGGTATTGTAAGCATATTTACAATACCAGGCAGAATACAGAAACGTGATGTAGTATTTTAACATCATGAAAGTAATTACAAAATTTTGATCAACTGTATATTTTTAAATTAAAATGATCTGATGTGTTTTATATGAAACATGTTTCTTCTTAACATCCTCTTACCCTTATGTATCAAACTCATGATATTTTAAATTACAATTAATTATTATAAATAAATATTCTCTCTCTCTCTCTCTCTCTCTCTCTCTCTCTCTCTCTCTCTCTCTCTCTATGCTTGAATCCTAACATGTAGATTAGTCAAGTGTCTGTCATTAATCACTCTGGTTTACTAAATCGACCTTTTTGTGTTGGATCAGTTGATGAATTTAAAAGCAAATACAATTTTTACTACACACACATATGATTAATTTGTATACACATTTGTTTCAACTAGGTACTATTGTCATTGTTAGTGGCACACTTTAAATAAAAACAAAATAAAGATTTAGTGTCCAATGTATTTTTGTTACTTGAATATTTTTTGGTATTTTCGGTTACAGCAATGTCTTTTGTCAACATATTTTTATGTTTTATATAAAAGTTATACACATAACTTACCTAACGACTAGATAGGTAAATGGATACTCACATTTTTGGGGTATCATAACAAACTCCTCCATCAGTTGACTGAAACTTATTGTATATTGATCACACCGAAAGTCTTTTTATTTATTAGTTTTAACATGTGACAAGTCACATCTCTTGAATGCATGCCTGTTACACTAGTTTTCTATGTAAATAGTCACCACATGCATCAAAAAATGATTTTCTATCCTATTTAAAATCGAAATCACATGGCTTACTGTGAATTCAGCACACTGTGGCGCCAACACGCGGAGAATAGAATGAAAATTGACGGTATGCGGAAAATGGCGTTTCAGAAAATCGATACGCCGCAGTGAGCCGTGGAACATATTTGTAGGAAATACATTTTCCAGCGTAAAGAATCTAAGTTATCCAGTTTTGATTACAAAGGAATACACATACCTTGCTGTTTCCATTTGAAACAAATTTATAAGAAAGGCACACAAAAAATATTTGAAATTAATATACTGCTCTGTTGGTTGTTTATCAGTTAAAAATTATAAATTTGTAAAACTAAGGGATTTTTAATCTAGTCCCCAAAGGCTATCACAACGCAATATAATCGATCTTTCAGAGTTTTTTCCTCATAAGTGTAGTTTTATCGATAACTTCATGTAATTTCATAATTCATAACTAATTGGTAGTTTCATGTATTGGATAACGTATCCACTAGTATTTGTATCGTATCCACTAGTATCCACTAGTACCGTAACGTATCCACTAGTATCTTAGATGGTATAGATATGAAACAAAATCCAATGAAAATGCGAAGAGTGTTTGCAGTATTACCGTATCCCATTTTGCGCGTTCATGCCCAATTAGACCATATACAGTGTGCCCACAATTGGTGATGCATGTATTGGGATCTCGGAAACTATAAGAGATAGAAAAACGGTCAAATGGGGAAAGTTTTAGACAATTTGGTTTGTAATCGAATGCCGTTTTTTTGCGATTTTATCTCTTTTGGTTTTTGAGATATTTTGAAAAAACTAAAATGATGCATTTTCGAAAATACCCTGTAATTTCTTTATTTAAAACAATTTTTAGATTCTGTAAAAACTTTCTTAGGACAACTTTTTACGTAGAAAACGCCTGTGTAGTCCGATTTTATTTGCAACGTTTCCGTTTTTTGGAACCATCATCAACTTTGTTTTTTCATATGGGCGCCATATTGGATTTTTACGGTTTTGGAAAGCCTATTTTCTTAGCTTTCTAATGATGTATCACAATTAGTAAAAAAAGTTAGGTTATGGTTAAAAAATCAAAAATTAATATTTTGTTATAAATTTGGCAACGTCGCACAGTAAAAAACTGAAATTCTAGGTCATATTAAATTTAATCTCTATCACAATAAAACATTAAAATATTTGTTGAAAGTTTTTACCATGTAACAAAAAATAAATTTACAAAAGCCGTAAGTTTGGATAAATACATCAACTAATAGTTTTCAGAATACCTGTCACCTAAAAATCATTTAATTATTATGTATAAACAGAAATTCAGATCCATAATAAAAAAATGTCAAAAATGTATGGACGCAAATGGGCGACACTTTGAAATTTAGATATTTTATTTCGGTTATTAGTCTTTATAGTTTAATTATGATTTAATTTGTGTTGATATTTTGTTATTATTTGTAGCTTAGAGTTTAAACCGAAAATGATCTACTAGGGAACTGATGTATTAGCAAAAAAATTATTGCGTTAAATTATGTACTGAATTTCTGTTTATACAAAATAATTAAATGATTTTTAGGTGACAGGTGTTCTGAAAACTATTAGTTGATGTATTTATCCAAACTTACGGCTTTTGTAAATTTATTTTTTGTTACATGGTAAAAACTTTCAACAAATATTTTAATGTTTTATTGTGATAGAGATTAAATTTAATATGACCTAGAATTTCAGTGTTTTACTGTGCGACTTTGCCAAATTTATAACAAAATATTAATTTTTGATTTTTTAACCATAACCTAACTTTTTTTACTAATTGTGATACATCATTAGAAAGCTAAGAAAAGAGGCTTTCCAAAACCGTAAAAATCAAATATGGTGCCCATATGAAAAAACAAAGTTGATGATGGTTCCAAAAAACCGAAACGTTGCAAATAAAATCGGACTACACAGGCGTTTTCTACCTAAAAAGTTGCCCTAAGAAAGTTTTTACAGAATCTAAAAATTGTTTTAAATAAAGAAATTACAGGGTATTTTCGAAAATGCATCATTTTAGTTTTTTCAAAATATCTCAAAAACCAAAAGAGATAAAATCGCAAAAAAACGGCATTCGATTACAAACAAAATTGTCTAAAACTTTCCCCATTTGACCGTTTTTCTATCTCTTATAGTTTCCGAGATCCCAATACATGCATCACCAATTGTGGGCACACTGTATATGATCTAATTGGGCATGAACACTTTTCGCATTTTCATTGGATTTTGTTTCATATCTATACCATCTAAGATCTTTTACTTTAGCTATGCCATACTGAAGATGACCAAATACTCCTATACTAGGCTCTATATGTGGTTCAGGATAGTGTAAAATAAATAACTAGGTATACCACTCCACCATTCTTCCTTTTATTATGTTTGGTTTCAGATATATACTTTCTTATCCTTTTCTTTAGTGATGCTAAACTCATGGAGACAAAATTTTCGAAATTTAGTTTCTTTGTAACTGTATGGTGATTCATTGGGGATCATAAGATCAATTTATATTTTATTCTATTTCCCCATAAATCGCATCTTACCAATTTTAATAACAAAATTCTATTAAAATACAATTTTTTCGTTACGAAAACCGAAGATATGTAAATATGTTTTTAGAACGCAGAATTGAAAAACCTTGATGACTGATATAGTTAGGTTAGGTTAGATTAGGTTCAAAAGTGAGTGGGCCGAAAACCAGATCCTCCACCGCGACCATGTGGTCTATTGTGGCTCACAACTACTTATATTTCACCCAATAGGTCCAGCTTCTTAATGAAGCTGATCACCTTATTGGGTGAGAACTTATTAAGATCATCTGGCAGAAGTTGTCCTTTGCCATATAGTTAAGATTATGAAGAGAAATTTTGTCATCTAAACTATATTATCAGTCTTTCCTCCCTCGTAAAATTGTAGTGAAAATCATATTTTTTTATATTCATATATATAGGTTATTTTTTATTTATTTTTTTATATATTTTAAGAAAAATGAAAGTAAACTGCATTATCGTTGTTCTATTATAAAATCTAATAGGTCTATAAAGTCATCTGTTCTCATGGTGAAAAGTACTAACAATTTATCATCGCATAGGAATTTGCGAAACTATCTGATAGATGAGACAATATTCTAGTTCAATGATTTTTTTGTCAAGAAAAGAAATATTTACATCTTTCTTTATATAGGAATTAAGCCAAAAAGATAACTAAGAGATAAAATACAAAAATTATCAAATATTATGGTTCAATAAAGTTTAAATTTTCCTTGTTACCTATAACCTAGGTACGCAAAGGAATAACCTTATTAAGTCAAACCTAAAACAACTAATTTGCGAATTATATGCACCCCCGAATATTGAATTACAACGGCATATCTTCATATAACCTCAACTTATTATCTTTAATATATTTTTATTTTTAATAGTGTTATCTAAACATCATTATCAATAATGAAATATTAAAATAAGGAAAATTAAAACTTTATTGAGCCATAATATTTGAAAATTTCATTAATAATTTATCTCTTAGTTAATTTTTTGGCTTCATTGCTATATCAAGAAATATTTAAACACTTAAATAAGCCAATAAATAATATTAAAAATATACCATAAAAAATTTGATGTGCCACAGCATCCTAAGGAAGAAAACTTACGTTATTAGAAAGTTTGGAAATTGACAGATATAAAAAATCTAATAATTTATTAAATGATCAAACTGATGTAAATAATTCTCCCTTACTTGTTTTAATAAAAATTTTTTGTGAAAATTTAATAAAACATTTATGTTTTATTCAACATAGAGTAAAAGTAAATATTGTCAAAAACTTATAGGTGCACTAGGTAGCAATGTAATAATAAAAAAATTGTAACTCAAAACTAATTTCATGTTTTGAAAGAGGAAGGTCCAAAATAGGGATGCTGTATTTAATATGAACCACCTTAGGACATCTACTAAAATAACTAGCGTTATCTTTAAGAAACAATACAAATTGGACAATAATTTCTTCAATTTTGAAAAATAATTTGAACGTCAAACGTAATTGAATCTCAGTGCTACTATATAGCAAAATTTAAAGCGGGCTTTAGTACTCTTTTCTCTACTCAATATTTTTATTTTTAGTCTTTTGATGGCTAGTAGCCAGTAATAAGTTAACCATTCTATCAGTAACTTATTTTGTAAGGTCTTTCAGCTGAATGTCAGTAGGATAACAAATGAAAACAATAGTTTTTAAAAGACAACTTAACTATTTACAATTTGTAGTGATATGATAAAATTATATTACAAATAATCGATGTGAGGACAGATTTAATCCAAAACACCTGGGCATTAATATATTTTACCTAACTTAACCTGATACCACTTAAAAACGGAAAACATGTAGATGTAAATAATTAGAAAACAATGATAGTTGTCCTTCTTTTTGATAGGTATATAGTTAACTCTATAGAAAAAATGCAGATTTCAGAACCGTAGCGATGAAGAACGAAGATAGTACTATATATCTGTAAAATACTTTCCCTCGTATATTATTGAAGATAACTTCTAGCCGAATTTTTTTAGTGAGCCCTGTAAAATGCGGTTTTTGAAGATAAATTGGTAACGCGTATCCGAATTTCAAAAATAAAACATCATTTTGCAGGTAAAAGAAAGGCGAATCAAACACTATTGAAAAATAGAAGGTATTCTGTTTAAAAAAATTGAGTTTCAGCTGTTTGAAAATTGATAAATTTCTATGGTACACGCCGTGTTATCAGACACGGTAAAGGGCCCCACAGACTACGTACAATTCGCGCGAATTGGCCTGTACGGACCAATTCGCGCGAACGAAGACTGTACCGTTTATTTGTCCACACACTACAAGCTATTAGTACGGTACGTTCAACGCGCGAACAATGGTTTCTCGAAAGTGTCTCCTAGCAGTGGCGGCAGTAATTGCAGTAAAAAAGAAAAGGGAGAAAAATCGTACAAGATGAAAAATTGGCTTTTGAGAAGGAAAACGATTTCTCATATCAATTTATTAAAGGAGTTAATCTTAGAGCCAGGAGACTGGTATAACTATTTACGAATGGACGAAGCAACCTATTTAGAATTGTTGCAACTAGTAACCCCTTTAATAATAAAACAAAATACACATTTAAGGGAAGCAATAAATCCTCATGAGAGGCTTACAGCTTCTTTGCGGTTTATTACTACAGGTAGAAGTTATGAAGACTTAAAGTTTTCAGTAATAATCTCGCCTCAAGCACTAGGTCAAATTATTCCAGAAACTTGTGCAGCTATATACTCGGTACTAAGAATGGAATACCTGAGAGTAAGTATTAGTAGCACCTTATTTATTTTATTATTTTTATTTTGTTCAGCTTCTCTTGTCGCATTTTCGTCCACTTCTTTTAATTTATTTATTAATTCCTCGTAGGCCTTATTTTTCTTTTCCCGGTCGTGGTAATCCTTGGATTTAATTTTCCATAGGCATGGAAAACTTTTATATATGTTTATAAAATCAGTTAAAAATTCTTTCGAATTCATGTCGCTGCCTGCGCGCTTATGAAGTACGTGCCGCCTGGAACGAATAACATACACACTGCGTTCCTGGTCCGTACCATCCTTTTCGCACGTTCATAAAATCAAACCGAAACAGATTTTGCACGACGGGCAAACCGTGCCACTTTTTTCTCCACACACTGCATTTTTGGTACGTACGTACAAGTCCGTACGGGCCAATTCGCGCGAATTGTACGTAGTCTGTGGGGCCCTTAACGCCTCGTCTGGCAATATTCACGGCTAGATCCGTAATGAAATGATTGTACCTATGATCTTTATTACACAAATAACTATTAGGTAATACCATAGATATAAATAAAATGACAGTTTGGTTAAGCTTATAATACTACCTAATTGTTTCAGTAATTTTTTGGAAATTCCTGATATGGTATACTTATATTTATAAGAAGAATATGAACTAACATTTTTTGTCATTGATTTGAGTTGAATATTTCAAAAGTATTTTTTTAAAAATTCACTTTGTCTATCTCAAAGTAATATGTGACTATTATATTTGGAATATGTCAGAATAGGTATTAGAATTGGTTGGTCTAAAATAAATACTAAAGTATACTGCAAGACGTTTGAAATGATTCAGAACATGTTACTTTCCTTTTACACTCTCAAATAACTTAACTGAATTATTTAATTGTTAATATCCTCTTTTATTCCACATTTGAAATGGCATTGTCCAATATATATTTAGAGTGTAAGACGGTAATTCCTTTCGCACTCTCACTTATAAGAAAATGCCTCAGTAAGTGTCTTACCCCATTGTATTACTTGTATGCATATATATAATAAACCACCTGTATTATGTAATCCAATAATGTATGATTTAATAAAGAAAATAATAGTCTAAAATAATAAATTTGATTATTACCTTTAAGAATAATAGTGGTTCAAAGTTATCCAATATTTATGTATTCCTCTTTAACAGTCGATAAATATTATATTTTTAATAAGGTAATACTAAATGTCACAGAAACTTTTTCAATCGTCAACAATTTCTACTAATAATCCAATAGTAAAAAAATATATGATCTGCTTTCCTACCTTCATTTTGTCTCCTATAATACTATTTTTATAACGACACAAATCGATTAGCCAAACACATTAAACCAATACCTTGTACGTATGGAGTATGTTAGCTTCTAGATTATCATGTAAATCTAAACAAAGTTTCATTTATCTACGTATCTGTGAAGATTAATAGACTTAACGTTAATCGTTTTATCAGGTATTATTTGATATACGGAAGGTACACGGTTGATAAATATATAAACTGTCATTTAGTAAAATAAATCAATTTTCAAGTTGTATAATACAACAGCAGCGTACTAATTTCAATAGCAGAAGAGAAGATGAGTATAGAACATTATGATCAAATAAGTTTTATATTTTCCTTATTACTTATGCATACCTATGTATACAAACCTAGGTATGTAATTATATAGGTAATTATTTAAAAATAAATATCAGAAAGAACTACCTACACTACGGAATAAAAATCCGCCCGTCTCTCATATTTAATGACACCAGATTAGTTATCCTGTCATTTTTCTTTTCTTGGAAAATATGCTAGAGTAGATATGCTGTAGGCATTCTGGCTCAAAAGCTCCATGTTAAAGCCCATAAGAGCAAAACGTGCACAAAAATGACCAGTTTTACCCCCACCACTTTAATTTCGGAGGCAGAGCACACCTCTCCAGCCAATCAGATTTCAGATCAAAGCCAATCAGCTTTCAAACCACCGGTTTCTTGCTTTTTATCATTTTACAGGTGGTGTAGTCCCAAATGAAACTTCAGTGGTTCGCACAAAATACATGCAGCTGCACCACCTGTAAAATGATAAAAAGCAAGAAACCAGTGGTCTGAAAGCTGATTGGCTTTGATCTGAAATCTGATTGGCTGGAGAGGTGTGCTCTGCCTCCGAAATTAAAGTGGTGGGGGTAAAACTGGTCATTTTTGTGCACGTTTTGCTCTTATGGGCTTTAACATGGAGCTTTTGAGCCAGAATGCCTACAGCATATCTACTTGCTAGTATCGTTCAATACTGGGAAAAAATTTAGTCTACAGATTAGTTGCTTCACGCATTTCCTTTTCGTTAATGTTATTTTCTTTATTTATCTAGTAGGTTAATAAGAAGAACAAAAACAGCAGCATCTTTGTTACTCGCCATTGGTTGAAATATTTACCGGTATTCGCTTGAAAACTGTTTAGCTTAGCAAATGAAAAGTCAACTAATTCGAATATTCAAACCTGTTTTTCTGTCAAAAGCGTTTCTTTCAGTAGTACGGTTAGATTGTTCTAGGTCAGATATGTCAGATAGTTATTGGACGTCCCATAAGGTTAAACAGTATTTAGGATTCCCTTATTTTGACATCAGTACATGCGCATGTATGTTTTTCAATAAGGGAACCCTTTATAAGGTTAGTGGGCCTCTTAAGGTTAAGCAGGACATAGGATTACCATCAAAGCATGCTCGCGTATGTTTTTTAATAAAGGAACCCTTAATAAGATTAGTAGAGAGCTATTGGACGACTCTTAATGTTAAACAGTGCTTAGGCTTGCCTTATTTTGACATCTAAACTTGCGCGTGTATGTTTTTTAATAAGAGAACCCTTAGTGACGTTAATAGAGGATGATTGGACGACTCTTAAGGTTAAGTAGTACCAGAGACTTATACATCTACAAAGACCGTTCACCTAATGTATTTTTTTGAAGTATAGACTTTTTCCTGATTTTATGCAACCATATATACGAGATGACAATTAGCCAATCAAAATCGAGTAATTTCAACCCGGCAAGTTGCGCCCCCACAGTACCAGTAGATTACATGTGTAGGATTCTACTATCGCTTCGCATTGCCATACAGGAATTTAATTTTTCAAGCGTACACGTTTAAGAGAATAGTGCAGTGTTGTCAGACGTAACCTAACGAACGCTATGGATTTAACATAAACATCATTTTAATAATTTTACACGGAAGTATAAATTCTCCTACGTTAATAATTTTATTATTGTATTTATTTAATATTCTGGTAGAATAAAAAGTGCTTTGGCGTTAAACGGCATCCGAGGATCGAACTCGGGACCTTCGGCATAACAGGTAATGCTCTTACAACTGAGCTACCTCCCTACGCTGTTTTAAACTTACTATTTCGGGTAGAATATTTACTACATTATAAAAAAGAAATTTGTATGTATCTTATGCATGCCGTGTACATAAATGAATTCAATAATGTAATAAATAAAAGTAGACCTTATTAGGTACTTACTACACTATTTATACCTCGCTGCTATTATTAAAACCATCATAGTAGGTAGTAGGTACCTACTCGTAATATTAGAAAAATCCAAAAAAATTTATAAAATTGGACACAATTACAATATCTCCATATGTACAGTCAACAAATAATATTGGGATTAAATAAATGTGTATTGCAAAACTGGTACCTAAGAAAAAAGTATCTATATAACCTAAAACCTCAAAACTAATGCTTCATTTTTCTACGGCATCCTATACAAAAGGTTATATTAAAAAATGTGAGGGAGGACTAAAAGTTCCGGTTTACCAAACCTGTACCAAATATAGATGAATGATTGTCTTTGCCTTGCCGCGAGTCTTTTTTGCGTGTGCGGAAGGTTAGTACAGTTAGTTACATGCGGTGACCCCATGTCTTATAACTTATAAATCTATGGGTGACCCTATCTGAGGACAGTTATAGGTACCTACATGTTTATTGAAAAAATTTACTTTGATGAGCCGCCCATTAAAATGAAATTATTAAAATTTCTTGGATATAAAGATAAGCTTTTCTTATTATGTACGAATAACTATAATAAGATCAAATACATAAATATTCTCGAATTTTACTAATTATTTGTTCTAATATAGTGGCCCTCATAGAATAAATATTCAACTGCGGCTATAAATAAATAGCAATAAATAGTCACGGCTCAAATAAAAACTATAAAAATGTATAGTTTTTTTAATAATCATATAAAAAATGCACGTTAGTATAGTGTATATAGGTAGTGACTGAAGATTAAAAAAAGTGTTATATTAGTTATATAAGAATAAAATAAGTTACCCCACTCGGGTACCGTTCGGCACTCAAACGTTTACTTACACAGGAGCTCACGCTCGACCTGTAAAGTGTTGGGTGCGATTGATATAGAATGAGAAAAACAAGTGATTATATATTTATGTTTTATTTTATTTTATTTTTTGTAAAAATGCCTGTGGTAGATTATAGTAAGGGTTGCTGTCCCTCGCAATATTGGTAACCGAATACTTTTTAAGAAAATGTGTTACAACATTCCTGTGAAATTTGTAGCAATTTTAGCAAATAGAGAAGCCACGTTCTGTAATCTTATCCTATAGTAGCACAAAATCAGGGGTATTAATTGTACCATTTAGAAACATCGTGGATAATTGGTCGTAGTATGAGAAGACATTTGTGTTAGTAAATTTGAGGAATTAGTTTGCCACGAAAATATTGGAAAAACAGTAAAAAATCATTTCTTGAATATAACTTTTAGTAATACCTCAAGGTAAAAACTTTCCTTTGGGCTATTTTATTAATTTTTATATCAGAACCTCTATTTATTTTACATTAAAATTTGTTAAGCAAAATATAAAAACCGGGACAGCATCCAGCAAAGTTAATACAAACCATTCAAAATTACAACATTTGTAATTTTTCTTAATAATAGTATAGATGAATGGTATTCAGATTATTTCAGAGGCCACTTGGATTTAATTTTTAAAATTTGGTATTCTGAGGTTTTTTGGGTATGCTCTCTTTAAATGAAATAATAGCGTCCCTGCAGCTCTTCCGGTTATACCGGAAGTTGACGTCAATTTTGTAATTTTAAGTGGAACACCCTGTATATTATTCAATGCATCAATCCATGCATCCATCAATAACCTTGATCGTATGATTAGAAAGCTTATGCAGCTTATGGATTTAACTCTCTCACTTGTGAATATTGTCGTTCTATATAGTTCTTGATATAAACAACACAGGGTTTTAAGTTAGGATTTTCGATTTTTCGAAAACAGGTAAACTTGATGAAAGTGAGCGTAATACCGACCGAAAGTGTAGAATCCAAAAATGCCATAATATACAGGGTGTCCCATGTAAAAATTCAAGTTTTTATGGCTTGCAGTTGAGCTAATATGGTATTAAATTTTTACCACCCTGTAAGCAACCACCAACCCTGAAGATGTGATTAGAAAGCTTATGAATTTAACTAACTCCTCTGTGATTATGACCGCTCTATCTTTCTTAATATAAAAAACACGGGGTTTTAAACTATAAAATATATACATATAAAAAAAATAAAATATATCGAAAATGGTTAACTTTAGGAATAGGGAAACTTGATAAAAGTAACACTAAAATCCAAAAATGCGATAATAAACTGCGATGTTCCATTGTAAATAACAAAGTTGACGCCAACTTTCGGTGTAACCGGAAGAGCTACAGGGACGTCATTATATTATTACCAATTTCAAAATTTAATTCCAAGTGGTCTCGGTCTCTGAAATAATCTAATAGGATACTTAGAAACTTTTAGCCGCTCGGTATAGACACCAGTTTCCAAAAGTGTTTCATCTTTTACTTAGGCACAATTTAAACATAAATAATTAGTATGATGTATTTTTGAACATAGTCCTTCCTACCCATTGAATAATTTCAATTTATATAATTTAATGCTGCACTTTTGGAAAACCCCAGTCAGTAATCAAATATTCTCGGCGCGAAACCAAACTATCTTTGTAATGTCCCTCGTAACGAGGAGATTTTACTGTCGAACGTAGATGGCCGATCGCGGCGGCACGATTATGATCTCGAAAAATAAAAGTTCCCACGGAGAGGAGCAAGCAACTGATATAGTTATATTCTGTAAACTTTGGAATATCAACCGATATAAAAATTAGCTATTAACAGCGACGAATACCTACCTACAGATGTAGATCTAAGTAGGTATATAAAGTACCTACCTCGCTGCACCAAGGGAACTTATTCGAAAAACAAGAATTTTGTAAAATTGGACTCCATAACAACGTTCTAAAATTCTATTTCAGCGACTAAAATTATCCTCTATAAAATAGTGACATTTTAGTTAGTTAGTTACAAAGCATATATACCTACACTTTGGTTATTACCTAAAAAAAAGCTATAAAAAATAAACGAGATTGTTAAGATACAGAAGCCTAAATAAAACACCAACAGTTCAAACATTCTACGATCTTTAACGGTGTAATTTTTTACACATTCTTTAAAACTATTATACCTATATGCAACTAACCCAGTGTAATCAGTGTTTTAGTATAAACACATCAACCCTTCATTGTGTTTACACAAATTACTAATTTATATAGTTCGAGATATTTCCATATACTTTATGCAATATTAATGTAATGTAATGTAATTTAAATACCTACTTTTTTAGTAGGCACAGTAGTATGTATACCTATAACCTTATATCTTCATTATACGAACACCACAAACAGCAACAAAAGTCCCAAACTTGCAGATTGTGGAGATATTGAGTACATAATTTTTAGACAATGTGTATGCATCACGTCCATATGGCACGAATTCTTAAGAAAAAAATCGTTATCGACTACGGATCGAACCTGGGACGCTCGGGTGACACGCCATGAAATAATCAAATGTGTTACTAATGACACGCGTAAAAATTAGACTTTTGTAGACTACATTTGCAAAACTTTCATTTATTGAATGTTTTAAATTGGTATTATTGTAATTTGATTTTTATAATGTAAGTATATCAAATGCGAAGTATTTGGTAGACAACTGTTAAGAAAACATATTCACAAATAATATTTCACACCAGTTATGAATATAATAAATCCGGCAACAGCGACAGCATCTATACATGTGCAGTCAACCTTATTTAGCGACATCTGGTATTAAACGGTGGAAACAATTGTGGAGAATGTCCAATTTAGTTCCAATGGACACTCCTGCAAGCGCTGCTGGTAAAATTCCAGCAGAGCCATCTACGAATGGCCAGTAACTTTTCGGCTTCATGTCGCCCATAAAGGTGAAACGTCTTTGTAGATTCTATACGTCTCTGGTAGTACTTAAGGTTGCCTTATTTTGACATCAAAGCATGTGCGTGTATGTTTTTTAATAATGAAACCCTTAACAAGGTTAGTAAAGGGTTATTGGGCGCCTCTTACGGTTAAGCAGTACTTAGGATTGCTTTATTTTGACATCTAAGCATGCGCGTGTATGTTTTTTAATAATGGAACCCTCAATAAGGTTAGTAGAAACTTATTGGACGCCTCTTAAGGTTAAGCGGTACTTAGGATTGCCTTATTTTGGCATCTAAGCATGAGCGTGTATGTTTTTAATAAAGGAAGCCTTAATAAGGGTAGTAGAGAGTTATTAGAAAGTTATTGAAAATTCCTTTAAAACTGTCGCGCAGTATTAACGACACCTTTATTTGCATACTGTCTGATCTTATCCTGTTCACAAAATTGTAGTTATTGGAGTGGACTAACCAACGTGGCCTATTTTAATGTTACACTTTCCTTCTAACCTAAAATTTTCAAAATACAAATAAAGTTATTAGAATCTAGAACAGAGGATATGAAATAAAATTGTAATGATGTGTAAACTTTCGGTATTAACCTTTCTACAAAACGGCAGAAACGTATTTTTTCCAAATTTTTTCTTTTCAAATTTCGTTATTTTAAAACTGAGTCATGTTTAGAATCTGCCTTGTAGCATAATAGATAAAAAAGGTTGATTAATCTGTGGTTGTAGCTAGTTGTTAGCTTGTGGTTGTGGTTAGTTACATACATAACTGTCAACATAAAATATATAAAGCAATATGTGCGACTATAAAATTATAGTACAATTTAAAAATAATAAAACTAAACTAAAAATCAATATCTAGGTACGCCGCCATTAAAGGAAAGTGACCGCGTTACTCCACTGTTTTTGCCCACACAAAAATTGAATGGTTTAATTGAAGAACGAGGGTAGTTTTCCAAAGAACCGTGCACGCTAGGGTAAGGTGCGACGCCACTCCTCTGCCCCAGTTGAATAAGTGTCAGTCGAAACATCGGCGTCGCGACGTCTACATCATCGCTTAGGCACACGCGATGATGCGTTGGTGCTGCAGTGTGCGGCCCTTCAAGACGAGGAGAACAAGAATTTACTTTCAGGATCTTCCGCAATGGTAAACTTTTACGAGTTATAAGTCGTTGCTTTCTTTAACCAAGTAAGAGAGAAACATTTCAGCTTTCTGAATTGAATTTATTTCGAAAATTTAAAATAGACAACTGCTATTTTAATCTATAGTTATCACAAAAAACATACTTTTCGTCATATATAAAATAAATGCGGTAAGAATCGATACATTTTGGTTCATGTTCTTTCTATACTTGGAATGATAACTGCTTATTCACTAACCAATCTACCCACTTTGGATATTATTTTAAAATTATCATGATGTTTCCCAAAAGCCCAATTATGTTCCATAACTGAAAAGTTAGAAGAAAATTCTAAACAAACTTAAAATAACATGGCTACATTGTATTGAAATTTAAAAAATGTTAACCCCGTTATCTAAAATTTAAGGCCCCCATCTATGAATATCCTCTAAGCTAATTCTTATCCTTAGAATATAAACATACCTCTAATTTACGAATTGTGCCCGATTCATGTAATAAAATAGTGCAGACCGGTCAGAGGGTAAATTTTTACCTCGATTTTTACTTATTTATTCTCAGAAATAAGTACTCCGCTCTCTTCAAAATACATGCCGTTTATGTCTCTACAAATCTTCTGTTATATGAATGATTTTTATAAAACATATTAGCACCACCACAGTTTATTGAGTCTACTCACTGACACCGGGTTCAATAATTTGACTCTATGTAGCAAGTGTACGTTTTTCAATTTATTTCATTTATATCTTGGTTTTATTAATGTTGCTAACAGTGTAGTCATTCATAATATTAGCAGAAGCATAATGCACAAATTCATCCAAACTAGTTGACCTTTTTAGGTGAAATGCGAACTCCATTATCAGTTAAATAAAGTCAAGGTCATGTTATGATATAGATGTATTACGTCAAGTATTAGGTGTACACATAAAACCATAATAGCGAAAGCTTATTTTGTATTATTTTTATGATCGAATATGCTTCCTGAAACAAAATGGGTTTTTAGTTAATTGATAAATTAATAATGCGCCTAATAGCGTCCTGATTAACGATTTTTATATGTATATTTTTGCGGCAGAACTTTGATGTAATATCATACTACACGAACGAGAAAATAGATGTCACGAAACCACATTATGAGTCACCTGCTGAGATAGCGAAACTTTAAAGTTTCGAAAACTGAATCTACCGCAACCGAATAGTAGGACAGGTCACAGTTCACAATCACATTAGAGCAAAGTTACCTCTTATTCTTCAGGTACACAAATAGATAATCTTATTGTGCACCTGAAATATATTGTGTAAAGTCTAAAAGCAACAATCGAATTTAAAACAACTTATATATTTTTAATAAAACCATCATCGGGAGCCCATTTGGCGCAATATATAAAACCATTTTGTCTCAGGCTATAAAATAGTTTTAAGTGCCTGGACAAAGATTGATGTTTTTCAAGAAACAATACAATGATATGGAGGTTTTACTGCAGATGAAAGGATGTTGTAATTAATGATATCGTTTATTATCTTTCTACTCAAAAACGAGATAAACCTCATCTCCAAATGTATTGTAATAGTAAAAATGTATTGTATAGTAAATATAAGATTAAGAATGCTACAACTGTAGCTTCCGCTTATAAGTAAACAATAACTTTTAGATACTCAGTTAAAAACAGTAGTCATACAATTTAGTATTCCCTAGAACCAAAAACGTGTATTTTTAAAAAGTTTTTGATATTTTGAAATATACAAATATTGAATTTATTACGTTATTACTATTTACTGGAGTTAATTCACATCATCCATTATTTAACTTTTGTAGAAACTCTTATACGAGTAGAATAATTTTAGATTTTAAAATAGTAATAAATCTAATGCAAGATTCTAATCGCTTTTAGATCGGTAATCGGCGTTGAAAAATTTTACAAACTGGCTAAACCAGTTAATCTGTTCTAGTCTTTTTTGCTTATCAGCCGGTGATTTTATTTTCCCCTTACCTATAAAAAATGGTTGTCTATATCGATATTTCTAGCTTCTATTTCTGTTTAATTTTAGAAAACTTTAATAACGGTACCTGCACAATTAAACAGAAATCTGATACCCTCAAAAACTGTCGTTTTTTGCATATCCTATACCCTCAAGTCACTACACACAATTAATAATTATACCGGGATATCAAAAATTATCTTGGTCAAGGGTGGTTGTGGAATGTAAAACGTGTGTCTTACTTTAAATTTTTGAATATGTTTTGTTGTGTCAGAATCTGTCAAGTCATTGTGCTGAAATTTTCTAATCCAGTTTTTGAATCATGCCTCTTACTACACAGCACAAAATTTTCATGATTGAAGCCTATTTTCGAACGGGTGCGCTAGTTAATGGAAATTGGCAATACAGTCAACGTTTGTGTTTGGACAATTTTCGAGAGCACTTCCCAAACATGGCAATATTACCAGACAATTTTTATGCGTGCCTTACAAATTGTGTTGAAGTGTTTCGCGAAACTGGTTGTGTGAGTCATAAAAAAGGTGCTGGTAGACCAAGAGTTCGTACAGAAGAAGTTGTCAATGACGTTCGTCAACGTATGGAAGAGGAGCCTGCAAAACCTTTGAAACGTCTTTCTCAGGAAATTGGACTTTCTTATGGAACATGTCATAAGATTTTAAAGAAAGACTTAAACATGCATCCATATAAGATGCAAGCACATCTGTGGAGCAATGATAACCCTCATGTTTTTACTAAATCGCCACTACATGCTCAAAAAATTGGTGTTTGGATGGCAGTTTCTCGCAGAAGAATAATTGGGCCAATTTTTTTCGATTTCACCGTCAACGCAGAAAGGTACAGACAGAACTTTTTGGCTGAATTTGTGCAACAGTTAAACGATGATGAACTTCGGTACGGTTATTTCCAGCATGAAGGTGCAACAGCACATACTACACGAGAAAATATTGCTTTCCTCCGCGAGTTTTTTGATGACCGGCTGATAAGTTTGCATACAGAAGTTGAGTTTCCTCCGAGATCACCTTGTTTGACAATTATGGACTATTTTATATTTCCTTACTTAAAAAACAAGATTTTCGCAACTCCGGTAAATAATTTGCAAGAACTGCAACAAAGAATTGTTCAGCAATGTGCAACCGTAACGCCAGAAATGCTGCAAAACCCTTTTCACAGCATGAGGAGGCGCGTCAACTTGTGCATCGAACAAAACGGGGGACATTTCCAACAATTACTGTAAATTAGTTTTTCTTGTTACTAAAACCGTTATTTCATAATTTGTAGTTCATTATTGTTTTACAACTGAAATAAATAGGTATGAAATTTGTAGGTTATTGATGATGTCAGTGTGACAGTGACATAATTATTTCAAATTTAAAGTAAGACACACGTTTTACATTCCACAACCACCCTTGACCAAGATAATTTTTGATATCCCGGTATTTGACTCCTACGGTAACCAATTTTGTAATCCTTTGTATTCACGCTGTAACATCAAGTCTTAAGAACACTGTTAAATTAAAGATGCTCAACAGGAAAATGATGCCACTTTTCCATAGTGTCTAGAGGAATATGATATTCATATCAGATGTGATAGATTCCGATGCGTAATTCTCCTTGGCGCATAATCCGAATTTTAAATTTAAGTGACAGCAATCTGTATGAAATAACCAATTACTTTGCTTCTTCTGAACTCTGACCTATAAGCATGTAACAGAGTTAAAATTGGATCTATATCCTATACACCTGTATACACTATGTAGGTATACACTTAAGCGTATGTATCCACTTAGAGGTTTTCCTCAAAACCTTTTATTGGAGCGGTTTAATTTTAAAAGTCTAAACAATCAGTTATCTTTTTTTCAAGTTAGTTAACAATTATTTTAATTGTATTGATTTGACTAATCAAATAAATTATAAGGTTCCGCGATTATATTCACGACAGTATCACCTATTTGCTTTAAAAACACCTAGAACTAATATAATATGTTAAGTGCGTCCCCCTTATACAGAATGTTTGTCAATTATTTTTTGGTTGAAGCAGGTTGTGGTCTGTTTTTCAGCAGTGAGAGATCTATTAAAAAACTTATTTTTGATAATTAACTAATTTAGGTTGATTATTTTTTTCATCTCGTATTTTTTAGGATCATGTATAATTGTATACTGTATAGTTTTTGTTTTTTTTAGTAGAACACTAGCATTTTTAATTTATTAGTATATATCTAGTCTTAAAATCCAAGTCAGACTTCAGTCTGTATTGGATGTCTACATACGAGTATGTGTTATGTTTGTCGATATGTATAAAATATGTATCTATTTGTGCTTGTAATTTAATTTGTATATCCGTTCTTAGCCTTATATATTTTCTAAATTTTGTAACATAATCCTGTAACTGGGCATTAGCCTGTTAGATTTTGTATTTAAAATAAATAAAAAAATTAAAAAATAAATAAAAAAAATAATATGAAAACAGTCTATAAATATAGTGGTATTCTTAAAGGAAAGAAAACAGATTCTTGTAAAAACAAGACAAAAACCATGTGGACGTATTTAGAAAATAATCGTTAATCATCATTTGTAAATCCATGTAACACCATGAAACGTCACCTAAAAAACTTTTATTAAGATCACAGATCTACATTATCACATTCAAGCTATTAGTCCTGTTTGTAAACTCCTCGGCGATGGCCTCGCCGCCTGCTTCGGAGGGTAAGGACAGTGGATATATAAAAACAGAACGATCTACCATATTGAAGCCAACTTTTATACAATTTTTCTTTATTGTTTCTTCATATTACTTGGGCAACTAATATAATAACAAATATTTGGCTTAACAGTCAAAACAACTGAAAGTTTTTGCAATATGACGTATCATTTAGCTCGCAACTAGTAGTATTATCGGAAGGATAAAGTCAGGACTTTTTTCAGGCATTAATATTTCCAGGAAAGGAACACATAAAAATCTACTTTCAGAATATTAAATAAAGTTATTATTGACAGTGTCAGGAAAAAATTATCAGAAATATAGAAGTAATTACATGTGTTTCTTATATAGACTTTATTAATTGAACGCTGCTTTCTAAGAGCAGCTTGTTTCTCTGTCTCGACGCCTAACTCATTATCTTTCACCTCAAGTCATCTTGTTAATAAGAAAGTTGGAGGCCACTTCGGAAAAACGATCGATTATTGAGAATGAGAAATAAGGTTAATTAAACCTAAATGACTGGCAAGTTAATTTATTTTGGCTATTTTAGGAACTTTTATAGTTAATTATTTTTTGTTGTTCTTTCGTGTGTGGGTGATATTCAAATGTTAGGAGAAAAATAGATTAAGAATCTATACTACGGTATATATTGTATAGTATGCTAGGTATACGCAACTACAAAGTTTTCGTAAAATTTTTTATTCAAGTACGCATTTTTAACTCAACAACTTTTTCGCTTTAATGGGAGGAAAAAGGATAATCTGAGCCTTACCATCTTCGAAAATATACCAAAATATATTTTTGGATTCTTATACAGGTTTTCACTTTACAGTTATTAATTAACGAAAAATAAAAATCTGGCCTCTTTTAAGTTCAGCTTCTAGTATTTTCATAATACCTAATTTGATTTATAAAAAACTGTCTCCTAAAAAAGTTTTAAGGCTCCAAGCAACAGGTCAAAATTTTGTCGTTTCATGATGTGAACTTGTGGAAATCCTTCCAGAGAATTTATAAGGGTCGCTGAAAAGTATGGAAACCTGACTTATTGTTTGTTTTCCATACCGAATTATTGCTATTTTACATTAAACATACCCAACCTAAACGTAGAATTATCATTTAAATGCTTTAAATCAATGAGTGGTATAAATAAAAACGAAGTACCTGCTACTACTACAAGTATTAGTATATTCTACGTAGTATTTACTCCAAAACGAAGGATTTACTAATTTCCGGTAGTATTACTTTACTTGATTGACATGGAACATGCTTCATCAAAAAGTATATACTCCCTATTATGAAGTATATACTGTGCGTTTCACGAAGTTGTATCCCGGATTGGAATGTTAGTATATATCTCCAACGTATGGAGCGTCGTCATGTTATTAGTTAAATTCAATGCATTGGCACATCTCGGTTACGGACCGCTACAAATTGAGGTGGTGTGATTTAAGCGCACGTGCCAGTCTCGCACAGGATTTGCCAGCGAATCCTGACAATCCGAACATTCCAATCCGGGATACAACTTCGTAAAACGCACAGTACTTAACAAGTGTAGTACATTCTTTGAATTATGTAGTACTTACTTCCATGTTTAAAAATTTTTGGGAAACGGTTTCAGTTTTGTATGTATTTATAGCATCAACAGTCCTTTAAGGTATCTTCGGATGAAGGAAGTGTGGTAGAAGAGTAACGAGTAACGAGAAAGTAACGTTTTGCCTACTAAACCTAGATGAAAAATATAAAATATAAACATAAAACATTCTAAATTGATGGTACTTAATTGTTTACCTAAATATTTGACGGTATAGGGTATCATACTCGTAGTGTCTTCTTGCAGTATAAGTTTTATTTCTACGTATATGGGCCATTTTTAAAATAATCACTTTGTAGCACGCATGGTGAAGCTGCTATGATATCAACTTCGCTAATGACGGAGCAAATACTTCAGTTGTTAAAATCGAAGGATTTACCCGTAAAAAGTAGATACTTTAAGTCGTAGTACGTGCTACTATAATTTTTAGGAGAATGCTATTTATTTTTAACATTTCAGGAAAAATAGAAGGAAGTACTTCGAAATGTAGTATCTACTTCGATTTACAGTAAATACTACGTAGAATATACTAATACTTGTAGTAGTAGCAGGTACTTCGTTTTTATTCATACCATCCAATGTCTATTTACATGAACTAACTTTTGGACAACTTTATTACAAATTATTAGCTATAAGTCTAGGTTACCTGTAAGGGTAGTGACAGTAAAACGCAACGAGACTGTTTAAATTTAAGCTAAGTATCTACTCATTAATTATTCACATAAAAATAAACCACTAAAATAAACTACTTATGCATAGAAATCATAATCTAAAAATGTAACATGGGTTTACTTTTGACCATCCTTTTTGACATTATGTTAGCATATTGGTCGCTATGACAAAATTCATGCGATAATAAAGTAGATTAAACCGCATCTTCGATTACCATAACAACTGTAGCGTGTCGCTGAAAATCTTGAAAGTGACAGGTGATACTGAATGGAAAAATACTTGGTCTGGCCACATGTAAAAAACTTGATGGATAAAGGAAATAATATGGCAATATACATAAGTGAAATATTGATAGTAAGTTTACTTTGCCCCTATTAGTAGCTTGACATAGACCGAAATTGTTTTTCGTTGAAACTGTTGAAACAGTTTTTCTGTAAGAATATTAATAGCAATAGCAATATGTATAAGAAAATTAACCAAGCATATTTCTCCATTATTTTGTTATTAGTATTCTATATTATTCGTTTCTATTAAAATTAAACCCTGTAAATGAAAAATTACAGGATATGATCAGCTCTACCTGAAAGATACACTGTAACGCCCCTGTTATGTTTTCTAGCATCCGTAAAAACAGCCTTTGTTGGTTTAATTTCCTAAATGTTATCAACCCATTCGGCTTTTGCACAGACGAATAGCTGCCACATTTCTGTAGTTTTATATATCTAGGTATCTATAATTGTGTTTATCGTTCATCGCATATATCTGTGGCCTTTTAATCTGTGAAATCTCATAAGGGACCATTTCCTTCGTGTCTATCATTTATAAATTTTTTTATTAAACATAAAAACAGTCAAGAATTTGACGCATGACATATTATGTTGTCCCAATATAATGGTAAGAAGAGTCGAACATACTATCAAAGAATATGTAAATGAACGTGTACCCCCTTTCCTTAAATATTCTATAAACTGAAACATTGTGAGATGAATCTTATACCATTTACTCTCTGTTCAAGTACCTCCACTACTGTTTCTGGGTTCACTTTTTATTCATCTGTAAATTAACTAAGCTCTATCCTCCTAAATATGGATACTCTAACTCCCATTTGATACCATACTGTATTTGGGTGTTAAATAACTTACGAAAATTCAAGTTTGAAATCATCTCTGTCACACATTGTACTTACCACATTCTAGAAATTAGACGACCCCTAAATTAAAAGTCAAGGGCTGTCCAGAAGTGAAGAGATTGGATATTGAATAAAATGAGTAAACGTAGACAAACACCTGACACCCATCGGCATTGCCAATTCCGAAGCTTGAGATCGAGCCCAGACCATATGCTGCTATAACACATACTAGCCCAAAGTGTTATCGAACACACAACATAATTATTGAGCATCAAATCCAATTCCATATTGGCCGTACTATGTAGAGACGCCTTTAAATCAGGTTTAAAATAAGTTATACCCATTCGTACGACTTCGTGCCAGATATAAATTACAGACACACGATTTGCCACACCTATAAAAGCTTATATTTTTATAAATTTTCAGGCAGCAAGATCAATAATGTACGAACCAGTCATGGATCGATGCGTAACAACAACTATGCTTAAATGTCCCAATGGGGAAGGTGTTATGAATAGGTACGAAGAAAGAAAAGACTTGTCTCCTCCGGAAAAACCTCCACGTAGACACAGCAGGGCCCAAAGGCAACAAGCCAGAATGGAATCTTATGAAGGTGGGTGGACAGCGAACGAAATATCAAACAATATTGAATCGATCTCAAGGTAATACATATAGATACGCAGCAGGTAGTAAATATTTGAACATTTTGTTCATTTAAAGCAAAGGTACGCGCAGTTGCTAACCTCAGCAACTAAAAATTCCTTGATTCCTTTCAAAACCTAATATATTACATATATTTCTTTACCTCCACGTACTATATTATGGGGCTATTTTATGTTTATCAGATGGAGTCACGGCCTTACAATCCGGTATCCAACAGAATTTGGATATTTGAAGGAGATGCCGAAAACGAATACTCTACAGGCAATGTGCCCCGACTGGCGTTGCATTACTCCGATATTTCCATGAAAGTCACCATATCCTTCACCGAGATCAACCACGAGACACTGACCGGTTTCATTATGCTCTCGTCAGAGTGCTATAGGTAGTGGAATCGATGAATGATGTTGCGAGATGATTGCCTAAGGATCACCGTGAATGTTAGTAGTGGTGAAATACACACCGTAGTGCCCTCTTTGGGTCTTTGCTACTATCTATGTGTCACTTTGACAAACAGATAGCGACCATTACAACAGTGACCTCTATATTGTCTTTGAGGAAGACAATCCTACTTTTTTATGTAAAGGAGATACCGAAAACAACTACTCCACGGCCAATGTGCCCCGACTGGCGTTGGATTACTCCGGCATGTCCGTGGAAGTCGCCGCCACATACTTCATCGATTCTACTACGTATAGCACTATAACACCATACGCATAATAAGCGCGAAACCGGTCAGTGTCTGGTGATCTTCTATGAAGAATGTGGCAATTTCCATGGAGATGTCGGAGTAATGCAACGCCAGTTGGGGCACATTTTCCGTGGAGTAGTGGTTTTCGGCATCTCCTTCAAATAAAAAAGTAGGATTGTCTCCCTCAAATACAATAGAGGTCACTGTTGTAATGGCACCTGCAGAAAAGGAGGTCACTATCTGTCAATTTGACAATAATTGTCAGACGGATAGTAGCAAAGACCCAAAGAGGACACTACGGTGTGTTTTTCACCAAAATAGTTCAATATTGGTGTTATTTGTATGCGTGACCTTTAGAAAAATTTCCCATAATATCAATCTAATTAACTGAATCAAATGTGGTCTGATACATAATAGTACCTACATTTATTCTTCAAGGAAAAGGTATGTTTTCAGCTTAGCAAACTATCTATAAGATTACTAAATGTATTTCATATACGAAATGTTCAGGGATTGTGAGTCTAATTTGTGTGTCTCTTTATGTATCCCCATAGAAAACTAAATATTTTTGAAGTCTGAACAGAACTCGTATAGACACAAAAGAAGACATGACACGCTGAATTAGAGGAGTTTTTCAGAATAAAGTCGAATAAAGGCGTGTATATGTAGGTTACTTTGAGCTATATATATGAGCTATAATATAGTTATAAGTATGAATGCAGTATGCCCTATGAAGAATGTTATTTATATAAATTACATCGAATATATTTTCTTCTTTCTAATATAAAACTATCTCAAACAATTCACTAACCTCATTATTTTATAAGGTGATAGGGAACAGCTATAAAATAATTTTAACATGTTTTTATAACGCTGCTAAAAATGTTACAGAATGTTACTAAAAATAATTTGATCTTATAAAAGCTTAGTGATTTATATTTTAGTCACAGAAACGTTTACAAAGTATTTTTTTAATGGATTTATAAACAACTTTATAAGATAGTTGCAAAAACGATTTAACTATAAATTTACAAAACAGTTTAGTTGCAGACAACATTATAAGTCTGTAAGTCTAATATATTACATTAGCTTTTTTGTAGTAATACGACACCAATAAAACATAATAAATGTATGTAATAACATTTAAATTATAAAACACATTTGCTGGTTAGGTGGTCCTCTATAAATAAGTAATAAATGCTAAAGCCTCACTTAAGATAAAATTACCCACAGAAATAGATGGGACTGATAGCAGCTTCTGATTTCAACTTCTCTTATTACCAAATTTATATAGCGTATTCTGCTGTCACACCTCTGTTCAAATATTAAATGTCGTAGTTCCTAAGACAGATTGCAGGGAGGGACTTGGATGAATGTGTTTGAACTTTGGTCACAGAACGGAATATCAACCAGTATCTTATCGATTCTTTAATAATAGATTGTTTTGCGTTCAGGTAGCCTATAACGTATTTTTCCATTCATTTTTACAAAGGCTTTTACGACGGCTACTTTTCAATTAATTTACTTTTAAGTGATTAGTTATGTAAAAGCTTCATGATCTACTAAAGGAAATAAAGTATCACTTTCACGCGTTGTTAAAAGACGCATTTAAAAGACTCACAAATATGATCATAAGTAACGCAGTATTTAATATCAAAGGCTGCTACATTTGTAAGACCTTGAGGAATTTTGAATTATTTATAACCCAGGGTTCTGCGAAGGGACGAATGAAGGGAGTGTCTCTTCCGAACTTAGCTTTGACAGAGATCTGAAGGTGCTTCAAGTAATTTGAAACTTAAATAACAGCTCACGAATGTTTGATTTATATGAAACATAAAAGATGTATACATATAGACACAAATTGAGTCAAATTTACTAGTTTTTATTGTAAAGTTGAAACTCAGGCGCTGCCTGAGGGCGCTATAAACTTTAAAATTTTTAATGGTGTAAAAAAATGCTGTTATATGCTATCTTATATGAAAGATCTTCACCATTCAACGGTAGTTTTTGTTCTTCGTCAATTTGTTCTAGAGTTTGCAATTAACCCTCTTTAATTTTTCGACATGTTTAATTCGAAGCTTTATAATTAATATTAAATGTTATACCACCTTGGGGACGTCAGGATAATTTTGTATTTAACACTGTCAATATATAGATAATAGTTATAATTATTAAAAGTGAATGTTTGGCGAAATAAGTGAAAACAATTCTATATTACAATTAAAACTTTTAGAGAAAATATGTCGAAAGGATATTGAAATAATACAATAAATAACAAGTGATTGTTGTTACCACTCAAAATCATTTTACAAGGTGTATCTGCTAATAGAGAAATGATCTGGTTTACAAAAAATGTATTCCTCTGACCTCAGAGAATATAATTCCACCTCTCACCAATAGATACACTCCAGTAATGATGGTCGGAGGACTTTCGGCAACATGCAGCAAATAATGGGACTTTCAGGAAACTGCAGACAAGATAGTGTAGGTAGCAAGCTTCTTGTTGATCCTGATACTGATAATCGAGATGCAAGTGCCTTCTCCTTATATCGTTATTCTAACGGTGGAGTTGAAATTCAAGGTTGGTTTTCCTCTTCCAGGAACCCAAGGCGTTTTTACATGAAATGGGAAACAGACCAAGATAACTGAGGAAAACTATATAATCTAATATGACAAGAGCAAGATAATAACAGCTAATTTTTCAATGATAAGAACTGCAATCTGTTGAATAAAAATTTAAACTAATGACCTCAAAATGGACAAAAAATGTAGTATATGAAAGAAATTGCAAGGAAATTATCCAAAATATGCAGTTTAAAATTAATACTTGAAAATGTAAAATATAATTAACTAAAATAAATGAACCCTCAGTTTAAGGAATATAAACGGTTCAATAAAAAAATTATAGAATGTACCTTTATATACTGGGTGTCCCACGGTGACGGGCCATTAGAAGTATCTGGAGAAGCAATTAAGCTATTAATTTCAAATTTGAGGTGAAGTCAAAGTGGACCATTCTCTACTTGATGAAAATATTTTGCAGTTTTAAACTTGAAATGTTTTTGTTTATACATATATAGATCAACATTTAAATGGGAAAGTACATTGCGAACAACTGTATACTCTAAGTAACTCTGTAACAACTCACTATCATATTTATTTAAAAATATACGTACAGTTCTTACTATGAAACAATTAAGCAATTGAATGTTTCTGGTGTTGGTCTACCTTGCATGCAATGTGTTTATAACTGAAAACCAAGTTTTAAGGTCAATTATGGGAATACCCAGTATCTACAGTTGTAAAGACATTTCCAGAGATTTTGAAATTTTAACACAACATTCGCTGTAAATATATAGGAGGTGTGTTTATAGGTGTATTCTTACTTAATAAGAGAAAATTTGTATTGAACCAAAATATCCATAGCAAAGATACTCGGCATAAAAATGATTTCTAGGCATCGTTTTCTAAATTAAATTGAAAGTTACGCAATGAAAACTATGAAAAAAGTAAACAATTTTTAACAGTTATTCCACTAAATAATATTATCACTTTTTAAAAAATACGTCCACACTTCAAATAGTTTCAAATTGAACTACATAGATCACAAATAACTGCACAAAAAGTCTACAAAATACTGCAAAAATTATGTACACACAAACCAAGGGAGCATGAGTTCTGTTGTCCTGTCATCTGTATGATGTATGCACCCCGCTCACGTCGCTTCCGCCAATATGTTACCAGGTAACCTACTCCTTTAGAAACCTTGACTGAAATCAAGGTTTCAAATACACATCTAAATTAATTACAGAATTATGTCTACTATCAACTCGTGATTACATACCTACCTATATAAAAGCATAAAATCGACATAATAATGTGAAAATTCTACCGTCACATGCACAATTGCACATACCTACCTACACATACATTCTAAATTTTAGAAAAGATATAGAATTCCGGACGTCACATTAATTATTTTTGATAATAGTTTTAAAATTCCCTCGTCATTTTCTGAAAAACTCTTCAGATGGGCGATTTTGCTTACCTATATAAGAGGGATAGAGGTGACATTTATACAGAGTATTCCAAGAAAGATAAGCTAGTCAAACTTATATATTTTTCAATACATATTCGGTATTCATTAAAAAGCCACCTGTAAAATAAAATTGTAGTAAGAAAATTTGGAGAATCAGCGGTTAAGCCTTTGTCTCGTATTGTCTCGTGTTCTTATTTTTAAAAACATAGGTACATACATACTTCAAAAATGTAAATGCCTGGTAAGGTAAGGATCTTGTGTTGTTTAAAAATATATTCCTGCAAATCTGAGAGCTATGAGCACCTGCCACATAACTCAAAACACACTGTTTCGATTTGGGCATAATATAAACAGAGTTTAAAGAGTGTTAAGAACTGCTCTTATATTTCGAAATAAATATGTAACATGTACGGATCTAACGGACTGTATATACTATATTAGTTAATTAAATTAGTTCCAATTAAAAATATATAAAATCAGTGAGCCTCTCTCTTTTGGCTTGTATAAATATCTTATAGAATTTTAAAATGTATATATTTCAATAGTAAAATCGATCTGTGTCACCGATCAACGAATTTTTTCGTCCTAGAAGTTTTAAGTCCAAGTTTTCGTACATTTTGACAACCCCGTAGAAGCACCTCCATTTCCTCTCTACAAATAATTCAAGTTGCGGATACCTACATCAATTAACTACAAACACTATAATTAAAAAGCGATGTAACGTACATTACTAAGAGTTTTTATTGCAAATTATAATTAGATCATTATCCGAATAGAACGCTACGAAATGATTTTAAACATTACATGTACTTAATTTAAAATTATTATTTAACACGGGAGAATCATAGAACAAGGACTTATAAATTTTATAATGTTTAATAGTTTCGCAACGTAAGCAAGCAGTGTTTGAAAATTTATTTTTTTTATTTGTCCGTAAATTGTGCCCAAACTTGATATCAGTGCCTAAGTGCAGGTAAACTATTCATGTTTAATTTCCCAATTATTGTGTGCGCTGTGCTAACAATGTCTCGATCAGGAAACGGATGGTTAACTTTGCAGCAAAAATACAGTTCGTAATTATTGTTGTAGTGTTAGTCTCATGTGAGTACAGTGTAAAAGATAATGTCAGTGTTATTGAGATTGCTGTATTTATAACAGTATATATTATTAGATTTATCATAATTTAGTATTACAAAATCGCGACGAAGCCGTGTTGTAAAGCCGTTTTTGTTTCTAATTTTCAAATAACGAGTTTATTTAATATTACATAACTAGCAACCCAGCGATTATATTTAATAAATATTTTATATTGTACACAAGATGTTCTACGTCTTTTACATAAGGATTTTTGTATAAATTGACTATTATCTGTATATAGTAGTACTACCATATAACTAAAATTTATTCGGTTTGCTACACAAGGATGATTTTAGTGAATTTGTGTGTCTGTGTCTAAAATGATGTTTACACGGGAGTAATAAAAATGAAATAACTATATTTGTGAGTGACAGCTTTAAAAAATAAAAGTACACGGATTGGTTATAGTAAAGATGTGAATGAATATAAATCAGTATACTTAGCACTTAACACAAGGAATATTGGCAATGACTGGTGAGATATTCGTTGTAATGTAGATTTCAATATCAAATTTTAGTACCTACCTAAAATTATTTATGTCTATCATTTTCCACAGTACATGGCACTGCTTCTTAGGTTTATTTTTAACTATACAGGGTCATATTCACGGTGACCGCCTGTTAGACGCATCTCCAAAATTAATAGGAATATAAATTTGAAATTTTGACATGCCATTTTGGCAGGCGATCTATTTTTCAAAAATATTTTCGGTTTTCTACTTCTAGCGTATATCAACTTGCTTATTTTAAATGAAACACCCTATATATTTTTTGCATTTCCGAAAATAGCATAAAATTCTTAGTCAAAAATATTTCGGCGATATTTGATGTTTTCTAAAAAATTTGACAGGTACAAGTGTTCGCGAGTACCTTTGTAACTTTTTTCGTTTAGCATACGTTTATTTACGTAAATAACGTAATTAGCATACGTCCTTGGTAAAAAGAAAAAGCCTAAGTTGTGCCACACTTTAGAGCAAACATAAATAAATGTAATAGTGCTATACCAAATGTTCTATATCTCCCGTTACGTTTGAAAAATTCAAGTAGCGAAAACATTTTTAAGTCAATTGGAACACCCTATATTTTTTTAACATCATGTTATTTCAAATTGAATCCTCTTTCTTCCAGTTTTATGAATATTCTAGAGATAAAAACTTTTTGAGATATCTATATTTATATTTGACATATTTATATATATTCATTATTGTAAAGAGGGTCTTGATTTAAATTAACAGGTTGCAACAAATGAATCATTTTATTAACATTTGTATTTTGCATAAACATTTTGTTCAAATTCTTTAACATTATCTTCCATATTTCTCTGTGTGAGGTGTGTTGCATTCGAATATTATTCAGATGAACGCATATTAAATTTATTTTATTATGATGGAGAACGTCATAAAATAATTAGATAATTAGAAGAGTCTGCAAAACTTTCAACCAGCGTTTTCCTGTGCTGCTACCTATGACGGAAAAAAAATTTAGGAGAATTGAGGCAAATTTTTTGAATTTTGGAAAAATAAAAATGCTGCCAAGGAAATAGTCAGTCCAGGAACTTCGGATGAAAATAACATGACTACTTGATAATATTATTCGATGGATTCGAGCATGATTGACCATGGCTGTGGCTACCACGATCAATGTACTTTAACATCATTTGATTTTTGTGGGATATGGGATCACATAAAAACAATAGTTATGTTAGATCCATGTTTTTAATAGTTGAGTTATATTTTCAAGTTTGTATGCTTATATTGTAGTCTTGTTGCTTTTAGTTGCATCATAATTTAGTTGTGTTATTTGCTGAATTTATATTATAATCTTGGCTAATTTAGTATCAATAATTTCTATGAACAATTTTATAAAATTGAAGAAAATAGGGATATCTAAAAAAGTTGTAGTCTTAACGCCAACAATGAATATACTGGAAGAGAGAGAATTTAATTACAAATAACATGAAGTAAAAAAGTACAAGGTGTTCACTTTTCACTAAAAAATTTCACTTAAAAAAGTTTTCGCTATTTGAATTTTCTAAAATGTAACGGGAGATATAAAACATTTGGTATATAGCACTATTGAATTTGTATTTACTCTAAAGTGTAGTATAATTTAGGCTTTTTCCTTTTGGCAAGAACCGAATAAACACGTGCTAAATGAAAAAAGTTATAAAGGTTCTTGCAAACCCTTGTAGGTACCTATAAAATTTTTAGAGAATGTCAAATATCTCTGAAACGGCTGGTATAAGGTATGTGATTTTTTACTTAGAATTTTATGCTATTTTCGGAAATGTAAAAATATATAGGGTATTTCATTTAAAATAAGAAAGTTGACATATACATCCAGTATAACCGGAAGTAGAAAACCACAGAAAATATTTAAAAAAATAGATCTTCTGCCAAACTGGCATATGTCAAAATTTCAAATTTATATCTTTATTAGTTTTGGAGATACGTCTAACAGACAATCACCTTGAATGACCCTATACAGGCTGTGTTGAACTAAGCTACCCCACACACATTAACATTCTATTCGTTATAAAAATGGGTATCAACTAATATTCATTTTTCACCTTTAACACTACATTTCTGGATTTTTATTGAAATGGACAAGCTGCATAAAACTAATTCTTCTACAAATTAATTGCTTAGTGGACTTAAATCAAGTGCGTTCCGTTGATAAAGTAGTTATAAATTTTATCGTAGTACTAGTCATACATATAATGGAATATTTCGTGTATTTTCAAGTGCATCTAAAAACAATAAAATTCTCTATAAAAATCGCTTTGTGCATATTACACATTTCTAAATTAGTTGATAACGGCCAAGATAACTTCAACTGGTTAATAAAATCTTATCAATATTGTCTTATGAATAAATAATTCTTTTTTCTGAAATAAAATTATTGCTACCTATATACCTACATTATTTCTGTTGATCTCAGTAAACCAGTAGAACTTGTTAACAGTAGGGCAGTACAGCCAGTCAGTACAGCAGTGTTGACAGTAGAGGTTACTTTTCTAAAGCATAATGATAAATATCATTGAAATCTCGTTTCCGTACAAAATAAAGACCTTATTAAAATATGATCATTATTTATTACCACTTTCTGATCTTTAGATTACGACTTTTGAAATATACAATTTTTTTATTTTATACTTAAAATAAATATTTTTACATATTTAGATGAGGCGTTCTCTCATAAACTTGGCAATAAAGGGTTCATGGGTCTAATACCCAATAGGTATGTCTAATAAATAAGGGTGATATGTCCAAAAGAGTATACGTACGTCAGGTCATAAGAACAATGGGTTATGGGGATGTTTTCTAACATAACAGTCTCTCTTATTATTACAAGCATACCCCAGCGCTATGTCAATATGTTCATGAGGGTACACTTTACTGGAATCTGTAAGGATACAGACAGTGTCCTGTTTAAACCTGTGGTCTGCTTTCTGTAAAAATGAAAGTAATAAAATATAGTTATTATTTTCAATTGATAAAACGTGACGTTATACAGGGTGGTCACTTTCAAGTTGTACATTATTAGTTTCTTGGAAAGGATAAAATATACAAAGTGGCTCAAATTAGAAAAAAGTTTTTTATGCTTTTCTATTTTCTGAAATGAAATCCGATATATTTTGCGTAGTTCCAGAATTATCGCAGCAAAACTGAAAACGTGCATTTTCTTTTTCTTTTTATAACTTTTTTATTTTTCAAGGAAATATTATGAAACTTTGTATTCGTACATTTTTCGATATGAGTTTTGTGAACTCATATCGAAAGTGATGGATTTCCTTTTGATTTCCTTATAGTTGCCATTTGAATTGTGTTACAATTTAAAAGATGTAGCACATAAGTATTTTAAAGGGTTTCCCTGACAAAAATCAATAGTTTTCAATTTTTTTTTTAATTACTGTTGTAGGCATATCCAATTTCTGCCTCCTATTTTGAAGACAGCCTGCATAATATGCAAGGTTTTTCTCAAGGGGGCTGTTTCAGGGTGCGGCGGTAATGCGCTTTCCTTCTATAGTATCGTCATCTGTGAGTATAGAAAAACCATTTTAATACAAAAATTATTTTTATTTTGTTTCATTACCTAAAAATATTCGGAGATATATAGGGTATTCAAATTATCTGTACGGCAACTAATTTTCTTATTTTGAATGAGACCCCCCTGTATATATTTACATTTTTTGGGAAGATTGTGAAATTTTAGGTAAAAAATATGTAACATATCCTATACCCAAACCCAGCGGTTTCGAAGATATTTGATATTTTATAAAAATTTTGACAGCTGCAAGAATGTGTAATACACTTTGTGTAACTTTTTTCATATAGAACATTTTCATTCGCTCTTTAACAAGTTAAAAGAACATAAGGTGGAGTGCCCTTCCACAATTAAAATAAATACAGAGATAATATACTAAGCGTTCCATTTTTCACATTACATTTTGAGACTTTCAAACCGCGAAAATTTATTTAATTCAAATTCCTTTACTTTATTACTCCACGTTATGTAAAATTGAATTCTGTTTTCCCGATGTAGGTATTGTAGGGGTTAAGGTAACAACTTATCTTCACAGATAACGACACTATAGAAGAAAGATGTAAGTATTAATGAAACACTCTGTATAGAGAATTTTATCTCAAATGGCTCATAGTTAAATAATTCAAAGCCTTACGTTTAATTGAATGTCAATATCACCTTGATAAGTATTGTTAATAGACATAACTGAACTAAAAGTCGGTGAGACAACAAAATATTCCATGATATTTTCCTTCAAATTGAGGTATCAGTATCAGTAAAAATCTTATTTTTCACCCCAGTCCCAATTGAGTTATAATTTTAACGTAATATATTTTACACCAACAACACAACTTCAGTTTAGGACGTCGTCAATATATATTTTAATAAATTATTATTATGATGATTATAAAACGGTAAAGGATAGTTTCTTATAATTTATTCCATATATTTAACTGAAATAGGCATGTCTAATGAGAATAGGATGTGGCAGTAACGGAACAAATGAAACTACAGGAAGTTAATCATTTCTCAATGCTGTTGCCTTTATTTCAGATTTAAATTTCTTTGTTTCTGATGGCGAAACTATAATGCCCCACAAAATTGAGATAAAACTGATTACCAACCGTGAACTAGATATTGTCCGTGGCAAACCGTTTTTTTTTCTTTGGTGTAAGACGTTTCTAATAATTAATTTTGCTCTCAATATAGGTACCACTATTTTATTTTTGGCTATTGTTACATAATTGTTAGTTTTGGAGAAGTGGTTTATTTTCTAAAGTATTTCTTTATAATTTTAGGACTACGACCAAATACACAATAGAAGGAAGAATAACAAATATATATTTCGTAACCAATAATATTCTCATATTATTAATTGATCTAATTGATTATATGTGGTACCGGAGTTACCTATAAATAAATCTATTCTACTTTATTGTATAGAGTACAGAAATCAGGACTACAAGCTACGGCCCTCAAAACCTGTAAGACAATTTACCAGTTTAAGAAGTTACAAAACTTGATTTTTTCAAATGGAACATCCAGTAAATTATTCTACGGTCGAAAGAGGAATTAAATTCTGAATCAAATTATATAAATTTGTATGTATTCCAGTTACTGCGAATTTTGTTGTAAAAACGTTAATAACCTGAAATCTTTCATTTTACCAAGTAGACTGTGAAAAAATACAACAAATAACTATTTTGTGCAACCCTCCTCAAAGCGACTATTTTGCATTCGCAACACAGTCCGCAAAATTCAATTTTGCGGCCGTTATCCTTAACAACGGCCGGCAAAGTAAATGTCACTCAAATGTCAAAATTTCAATCAAAACTTGACATTTCTGCAATAAGGCAACAGGAGTCCTTTTTTTTATTAAATAAATAATTCCATATTAACAAGTATTTATTGAGGATGAATATTAACAGTAATTTGACAATTTGTATTGTTAGTAATATTTACACCTGAACTAACTGAAGCACCTAATTCTAATGTTTTCGAATAATTATTAGAAACACTTGGCACTACCAAACTACTGCAGTTAGTTACATTTGAATTAGATGCTTCAGTACCAAAAATAGAATTAGAAATATTATTTCAGAGACAATTTTCACATTTTGCTCGTCACACCATTTTTTGAAATTGCCATAACATTTTTCATATTTCTTCTTAGATTTTTCGGGTATTAGATCTGAAATTGCCGAGTTTACGATGTTTCTCAGCTGTGGAGGAGTGCAAGAAATTGAAATATCGCTCTCAGCGTCAGACGTTATAAACTCAATTTAAAAACTGTCAAATTGTTTTGTATACAGTCAAAATATTTCGTTTCCATAGAAACACCGTCACAGTAAAACCACTAGATTACTTTTCTATTTAAAGATAATACTGTTTCAAAATATTAATAATATTAAACAATATTTATATAATTTTATTAGGGTTGCACAAAAAGTTTTGTGTATAACTCGGCCGCAAACCGCTTTGGCGTCCTCGAGATTGTCAGCCTCGGCCGCAAGCGACCTCGGCTGACAACTCTTCTCTCGGACGCGCAAAGCTGCGTTTTGCGGCCTTGGTATACAAAATATTTTTTGTGCAACCCTCCTCAAAGCGACTATTTTGCATTCGCAACACAGTCCGCAAAATTCAATTTTGCGGCCGTTACCCTTAACAACGGCCGGCAAACTAAATGTCACTCAAATGTCAAAATTTCAATCAAAACTTGACATTTCTGCAATAAGGCAACAGGAGTCCTTTTTTTTTATTAAATAAATAATTCCATATTAACAAGTATTTATTGAGGATGAATATTAACAGTAATTTGACAATTTGTATTGTTAGTAATATTTACACCTGAACTAACTGAAGCACCTAATTCTAATGTTTTCGAATAATTATTAGAAACACTTGGCACTACACTTCAACATAGAATAAATGCTCCATAGACACGAACTCTTTACAGCCTTTGATTTCTCCATCAAATAAGCCAATAAAATATTTTCAGAGACAGTTTTCACATTTTGCTCGTCACACCATTTTTTGAAATTGCCATAACATTTTTCATATTTCTTCTTAGATTTTTCGGGTATTAGATCTGAAATTGCCGAGTTTACGATGTTTCTCAGCTGTGGAGGAGTTCAAGAAATTGAAATATCGCTCTCAGCGTCAGACATTATAGACTCAATTTAAAAACTGTCTTGTTTTGTATACAGTCAAAATATTTCGTTTCCATAGAAACACCGTCATAGTAAAACCACCAGATTACTTTTCTATTCAAAGATAATACTGTTTCAAAATATTAATAATATTAAACAATATTTATATAATTTTATTAGGGTTGCACAAAAATTTTTGTGTATAACTCGGCCGCAAACCGCTTTGGCGTCCTCGAGATTGTCAGCCTCGGCCGCAAGCGACCTCGGCTGACAACTCTTCTCTCGGACGCGCAAAGCTGCGTTTTGCGGCTTTGGTATACAAATAACTATAGTTTGTCTCGAGTGTCAAATTTGTTGTCAGAAGCTTCGTCAGTATTGTTTGTGTTTACAAAAGTGTTAATAAAGATACCATCACTATTAAATTATACTTACGAAGGTTATTTAAATTGATTTGTAATTTTGTAATTTATGGACAATGTGACAAAGTTAAATAAGAACTTGCGATACATTTGATGATCGATATCCATAGATTAGGTTAGGGATAGATAGGAATCTGCCATGTTAATAAAAAATGACGCGGAAAGCGTCATCTGTAGAGATGTAGTGGAACTTTTTTAAAAATTTTCTACAGAATCGCCCTACCTTTGTAAAATATTTAACTTTTTTAATGAACATAGAAACAAATAAAACTACAATAAGTATATTTTTGCATATTTTGTATTACAATATTTACAATATATTCGCAAATTATCAAATTTATCAATTTGATAAAATACCTATAATGATTGAAAACCATAACATATTTGTGCTGTTGTTTCAATTAAACAACAATCGCTATACTACACTTGATATCTATTCGATTTTCTCTTCTTGTTTTATTCAGACACATCTAAAAAAATTATTTGTTTTCACACAATACGGACTCCATACTTTTGAAAGTGTATATTATCCTACGAAATTTAAAATTTATAAAACACATCACATTAACTAATTTTTCTTTTACCTTCTTAAACCATGAGAACAATTATTTATCTTCATACAATCTGCACACTTAACTGCATTTTAATGTTAATGTTTGCTTTGAATTCCAAAGAAATGTCACTAAATATACGGAGACACAATTAACTACAATTCAAGCTAATACACATTAGCTACACACGTCCTGTTAATACAGGATAAATAAAAATAAAAATTAAGATAGCGCGTCCACTTCATAATTTTAAAACATAAACTGACAGTTGTCTTTGACATCTACGTAAATGATTATTAGCATATTATTTTATTTTCTTATGATTGGCAGATGCTCAAATTTTTTGTGAAACGCTCTCTGGTGAGATGTAGTGAAAGTAATCAATTTGTCTACAAAACTCCCATAAGAGTTCCCAAGCCCTGTCGATATCCCGATAAACAGAAACCATCACGACGTGCTCTAAGACGCATCCTAGAGAATTTCAAAAATGTTGGTATTACGAAAGAAGGTATCCAAAGAAGGAAACGTATTGTTGATTATGAAAATAATACATAGAAATACTGATTCTGTGATATTAACGAGGTATACCAATAATTGTACGAAATGGGATAGTAATTTAAAATAACTAAGTTTTTAGTATCTAACAAGAAACATAAGTAGCTGTAACAGGAAAATAATTTGGTAAACAAAAATAAAATAATATTAATTCAAAAGATGTTCAAAATTTTGACCTTCGACCGCGCACATTTTTCGCATCTACGAATTAACTCAGTATGAGTGGCGCATTTAATGGAGTATTGGGACACATTCCTAAATGCATTCCTTACTCTCTGCATGCAATCATTCATTTTTGTTGATGGCGTTTCGTATACCTCACGTACATTTTATAGCTCCCCAAATGAAAAAATCTAAAACAGACCGTGGAGGCCACAAAAAAGGCCCGTCATTAGCAATCCATTGGTTAAAGAAAGTGGCTTGGAGAAGATTATTGATTAACTGGCCCCTATGTGGAGGTGCTCCATCGTGCTGGTAAAAAATATATCTATGTTCCGGGGTAATTTGTCCAAATAAGTGTTACTGAAATTTTGCAGAATATTTAAGATATCTCTCACCTAAAACACTATAACTGTAGGTACATAAATTACACCAAATATATTTACTTACTATTTAAATTGTCTTGGCAAAATTCTAAGGCGACCATTTCATTATTTCTAACGGCGCAAACTGCCAACTGTTTTGGAAATTGCGTTCCCGAGTGTTGCATTACATCGGCATCTCTATAGGAGATGTAATGCAATGCCAGTCGGGGCATATTGGCCGTGGAGTAGTTTTTTTCGGCATCTCCTTCAAATTCAAGATCCTCCAACATTCAAGATGCCCATTAGGCAATCACGTCGCAACATCGTTCATCGAGTCCACTACCTATGGCACTCTGATGAGCGCAAAATAAGCACGAAACCGGTCAGTGCCTGGTAGAAGGTCTCGATGAACGATGTGGCGACTTCTATGGAGATGCTGATGTAATCCAATGCCAATCGGGGCATATTGCCCGTGGAGTAGTTGTTTTGCGGCCCGTGGAGTAGACCACTAACTGCTACCCTTGCCTTGATGGAATAGTATCAAATTTCATCGTGGCGCATCCGCCAAAAATGTAATTGCTACCCTTGCAGTGGTGGAATAGTGACCCGTTTCATACTCGCGTTAAATCCGTATTTGACCCCATGATCCTCTTTGCTATCTGTTTCTTATTCTCTAAAGAATTCTGAACATAGCCTTCTGCATCTTTTTGTAACCCTCTGAACTTCTTTTCAAAAATGCTATTAGTTGAGAAAGTCTGGTTATATCTTGATTTTTCTTAACTGAAATCATAGTTCTCGAATTGAGTAGTGAGTCCATATAGTGTAGATAGTTTCTGGGAGCGTTGCTTTCCGAAAAAATAAGCCAAAAGGATTTTCTGATACACCACCTTTGCCTTGTTAGCTTTACATCAATTCCCAAACTTTTGGTACTCTAACTCATACCGCGCTTTGGCTTTTGTCGGAACTAGACTTGAGATCGCTCCGTTTAGCGCTGCTTCTATATCAGAGCGTAAACTTCCATCAGAATCACTCATTTTGAAAAGCGCTTTTTATATTTTTGGGTTTGTTTGACAAATTTTTGACAGTAACCATGCGAAAGGTAACAAGAAAACTTTTGATCCGTAAACTTAGGTACTTTTTTCTGTTCATAGAAAATACACCAGCTTTCTTGTCGCGTCATTTGACACTTTTTGCCAAATATATATTTTTTTCTTGTTATTAAATGAAAGTAGATAGAATTTTGTACAATATTCCTCTTGTAAATTCATATTACTACCTATTACTCGATGTTTTATCAAACTTTCAACATCTCGTGTTGTAATATGAATCTTTATAACACTTATATTGTAAATAACTATTAAAGATAACAAACGGATCTGCAAATTATCCGACCTGTGATAGTTCAGACTCTTACAGATTCAAATTTGTTGGCATTAAAGAAAAATTCTTCCATGTATTTATTTTGGCTATAACTTGACGCAATGCTTGGAGGCTATGTTTTGATAATAAAACATATCCCATTCTCTTATATTAATGCCAAAATATCTCATCTCTGACATACCAATTTAATTGAAAGGGAATGTTATTCCTGGATGGCAAGACCGGTCACTTAAAAATGGTCTATCGCTAGCTAATTATTCACTGCTTTAATTAACTATTACTAAAGCGAATGTAGAAACATAGACTTAGGTACTAGTTCTAAGTACTTAGTAGACTTAGTAATTAGTTTTACTTCTATTAAGAGCATATTTCCATTTCAGCTGGTACAGTAAATAAAATGAGAGCCGACAATGCCGACACCTGTATCAGCATCGACCACATAAACCTAGAAAACAATTACAAGAATAAACTAGTAGAAGCATCCGTCCAAACGACGCACCTAGTACCATATAGGCTTCGCTTCTGGCCTGGAACCAACTGTGATGTCAAATTAAGTCCTTCCGAAACAAACTGCACCCTAAAGACCAAGTGCTGCTGCAGAATACTTAGCCAATGGATACTCTCTCAAGTCGGCTTGACAATTGTCGTTACAATATGGGCCCTTTTGGGAGCTTTTGCTTTCTACAACACAGAAGGTAAATTATTCCAAAAGCATACAATTGTTTATAATCATATAAATATAGATGTAACAATCAATCGGCCGATGTAACAATCAATCGGCCGATGTAACAATCACTCGCAAAAGTTCACTCGAAGCGGAATATCCCTTCGAAGTAAGGCTTGTACCCGCTGCACTTGAAATAGGTAGAAGTAAGTTGTGCCTTAACGTTTGCCAAACTGTGGATTGTGATATCCCAAACTGCGCTGCTCCTCGACGGCATTTAAAATCTCTTCCTCGAGATTCACAATTTGTCTAGTTTTAACGGCTCCCCCATGTTGCCTAGGGCTCGGCTGCAAATTGCCAGTATTTGTGCAAGGAATTACATAAGGTGGAATTATTAAGGAAGGAAGGTGTTATATAATTGTCTGGAAATAAACCTACCTAATACCATTTGAATAGAAGGGTATAGTAAGTTTGTTACATGTTTGTTTTATCTTTGATTGACTACAAACATTTTATCCCGTTCCCATCGGTCTATCCTAACTTTTTATTAGGAGTTCGCAATGCTGTTTCATAACATGATAGCAAACTTACAGAGGAACAGATATTATAGTAAGCCAAGATGAAACCTCTGTGAATAACAATTAATAACCACAAATATAATATTTCAGCAATGAGTTATTGTTTGTTTATGCATAAGTACTAAAAAGTAATTAGGTACCCATGTGATAAAACATTGATTTTCCCCATCAGGTCCGCGAGAACAAGAGCAGTCTAGTACATTAGCCAAAATCCAGAAAGATCTCTCCATGGAGTTAGCGAAAAACTTAAAAGAGTCCGTAGATCATCAAGAAGAGTGGCCTTCTACTATACACAAATACTTTGAAAAACACGAGTCGCTCTTCCTGGAAGCCGTTGGTGCTGGGTTTGGGGAAGGAGGAGGAGGCAACATTTGGACGTATCCTGGATGTATTTTATTTGCCGTATCGTTACTAACCACACTGGGTATGTAATCCATTGGATGTAAGTTAAGATCGCACTGATAAATTCCAAGACACGACTTTTACCTATAAATAATAATATAATCTAAAGATATCTGCTGAAACTTCACCATACAACAAAAAAATGTTCCAGTTCAGTTTCATCACGGGATACATTTAACTTATGGATTAATGATTTTCACTACAGCAGTAAAATCGGGTGTTGCAATTGCTATTTCACAGATTCAGTATACAAGAACTACCCCAGAAAATTTAAAGCCCATGTACCAAAACTGTTTATGAATTTATCTATGCTTGCTTTAATGTATCGCTTAATGTCTAAAAAATATGTGTTTAAATTTTTAGCTCTGCTATTTCTAAGATATAGATATAACAAATTAATTAAGCACAATATCCTAAATTAAAATTTAATATCCCTACATTTGTTTCAGGTTTTGGAGCTCCTGTTCCTCGAACATCTTTGGGCAGAGGTGCGGCAGTTCTCTTTGCGTCTATAGGAATTCCTCTACATTTTCTCCTAATTTTAAATGTAGGCAACCTAGCAGCTATTAAACTACAACAGGTGGCTCTTCGCAATTCTCCCACAGAGATACCTACCGCTCCTCGACCAAGATGGTTGAAACTATTTCCATTCTTGTCTATACTATTTTACTATTTACTAGGCGTAAGCGTCTTTGGCCTTGCAAGAGGAAGAGACCCCAGTGCCTGCTTTATGTTTCCCTTGGACTTCACAGCAGCAGGTGGAGTTGCTACAGTTGAGGGACAAATTAGAATATTCTACGCACTTTATCTTGAAGTGGCTGTGACTTTAGCTGCTACTGTAGTGTCCCTGTTGCAAGCATCTGCAGCTAGGGGAATTGTTGACATAGGCTTGAAGTTAGGGCTCCTAACGAACACCTGAGTTTTTCGTGCCTTCTTTAGCAGGATATATTGCGTTCATTAAAATGGGTCACATATCAACAAATAATAAGTCAATTTTAGTTTTAATCGCATAAAGAAGAAATAAATTATGTCTGCTGGTATTTGAAATTTATGCACCAGAACTGAAACAACGGATGATATTTTTTAACAAGCTGCAAAGCTTTATCCAAAATAGTTATAAGGTAGTAAAGCTTTCTATGGATTTAAATAACCTTATTGTATAGATGAATATTTAAAAAATATAGTTAGTACATATTTATGAAGGCGAAAATTTATTAAATCATACTTTAGTTAAAACTTAAGTTACCTATATTTATTTAAACTTTATTATTTCTATGGCTGTGAAAGAAATGGAAGAAATAAAAAATATACGCGTCAAACGAACATTTGCAGATGATGCAAAAATGCAATTCCAATTAGTTAAAATAAACACAATCTTATATTGCCAATAAATGTTCTATTTCTAATTTCAATCAATAATTGGATTCAATAAAGCGTAATAGGTATATTAAATAAATTAATTTTCTCAAATATAAGTGTTTTTTTAACATGTCAACAACCATTTCCAGCTATAAATTTTGAGCTCGGTCATGTTTCCTAATGCAGTTTTATAAGTAGCTATATGCATACTGCATACATATAACGCAGGAAATTGATAAAATTTAATACATACATACGTACAATAATACGTATAATACATACTTACGTAGGTACTCAGTGTGTCCCGAATGTTTGAAACAAATAACTTTTTTGTTTTAGGATAGTTTCGCCTTTTACACATTTTCTACAGAATGATATTAAGAATTCTTAATAGGGCGACCTGTATATTTTTACATATTATTTGGATAGAGCGTTTTTTTATAAATCCTCATATAGCCATGGTTTAGGTAATTATTAGAGACGTAGGTACCTATATCAAATCTTGTATCAATGTATCCATTCGATAACGCTCTATCCAAATAAGTTAATATATATACAGTGCGCGTCTAAAGTCCGCCCCCCCCCTGCTAACTTTTGAACTCATTGGGTTAGTGACTCCGGACAAAGTACAGGGTGAATCATGTAAAATGTATTATTTTTTGACGAAAAATTTATATTCCCAAAATGAAAGATGGCGCCACAGGCGCTGTCAAATATATTTTTTTAAATGATAAGGTGGGACATGTTGCATATCATTTAAAAGGTCCCTCAATTCTCTGCATAACAGTCTTTAAAAAATTGAAATCGGTCCATCCTTTCTCAAGTTATCAGCGTTTTTGTGATTGAATGATTTATTCATAATTATTCGATATTATTGGAAAAAATTGTTGTTGACAACTGTCATTTTGACATTGTCAAACTGTGTGCATGTGAAATATGTATTGTCTTAACTAATTTTATCATTGATTTATTTATTGAAAATGGTCCGTACGCTTGAAGATAAAATTGAAGCAGTATCGTTCTTTTTCGAGTGTCAGAGGTTATATCATGCTACAGAACGAATGTTTAATGAAAGACATCCAGAACGTCCCATATGCAGGAAATATATGCGACAACTAATTTCTAAATTTTTAAGAACTGGTTCCGTTCATAATGAAAAAAGGAGTGGTAGGCCATACCTTCCTGAGGATAAAATGATAGACATTATGGCGGAAATGGTGGTAAATCCCATACAATCTACATCACATGTGAGTGAGCTGCACGAGATTTGTCCGCGGTCCGTGCAGAGAGTGCTTAAAAAAATAAATTTCATCCCTATAAGATGAAGATAATCCATGAACTTACAGAAGACGATCCAGACAGAAGAATGGAGTTCTGTGAGATAATGACGGAAAAAATTATCATTAATGCTGACTATCTGAGGAGCATTTGCTTCACAGATGAATGTTCCTTTTTCCTTAATGGAAATGTGAACAGGCAGAATGTTAGATACTGGAGTGATCAGAATCCACATTGGTATAGAGAAGGTCACACACAATATCCTCAAAAGTTGAATGTTTGGGCAGGTATCCTAGGAGATCACATCATAGGATCCTTTTTTATTGAAGAAAATTTGACGGGACAGGTATACCTTGATCTACTAGAAAACAATATTAAGCCTACCATAGGCGAAATAGTCCACAATAATGTCCATGAGTTTCAAAGGCTTAACATAACGTATCAACAGGACGGCGCGCCACCACATTATTTTAGGGAAGTAAGGAATTTCCTTAATAACTTTTATCCTGACAGATGGATTGGTCGCCGAGGACCTCTTGAGTGGCCTGCTCGTTCACCTGATTTGAGTCCATTGGATTTTTTTCTATGGGGTTACCTTAAATCTATGGTAGGTATTCATTACCCAACCAGAAAATCTTTTGGATTTACGGCAGAGAATCAGCAACGAGTGCGCATCTATCTCCAGGCAAACATTTCATAACGTGCGCCAAGAAATGTCTAATAGGTTCTTCTATTGTCAGGAGGTCCAAGGTGCTCATTTTGAACAAGTTCTTTAGTTATTCGTTTTAAAATATTTGTTTTATTTAATAAACCGTTGAAGTTGACTGCTTTTTATTCATTTATAACCTTACCCAGGTGGTTATATATGAGCAACTTTGTTGGATATCGCCACCTTCTTATGTAACTCTATCCAAATTGTATGTTAAACAATCAAAAATAAAGACATTTATTATTATTATTATTATTATTATTATTATTACTCACAAAAACGCTGATAACTTGAGAAAGGATGGACCGATTTCAATTTTTTAAAGACTGTTATGCAGAGAATTGAGGGACCTTTTAAATGATATGCAACATGTCCCACCTTATCATTTAAAAAAATATATTTGACAGCGCCTGTGGCGCCATCTTTCATTTTGGGAAAATAAATTTTTCGTCAAAAAATAATACATTTTACACGATTCACCCTGTACTTTATCCGGAGTCAGTAACCCAATGAGTTCAAAAGTTAGCAGGGGGGGGGGGGGCGGACTTTAGACGCGCACTGTATATAACAATATACTTGGTATCCAAAAATCCAAGTTGCTGTTCGTACAGATTTTTAATAACCCTGTAGAAAATTACATGTACAAAAGGTTGCAAACAAAAAATCAACATGTTTGAGGGTTGACAAGAAATTAAAGATAGGTACATACCTACAGGGTGTACCACTTAAGCGTATGCGGAACTTAGGCGGCTAAACCGTAGGAGCTAGAAAAAAGTGTTTCAAGTAAAAGTTATTTTAAATCAAGTGATCTATAACTTAAAATTATTTTCGATTATACAGGGTGTTCAGTGTAGGTGGGGCGCAATACAATTTCGTTATTTTAAATGGAACACCCTGTACATTATTATGTTTTTAAAATCTACGTCAAATTTAAAGGTGGCTTTGATAAGCAAATATTGGGTCTACGACGATTCGGAGTTATTTGACGTTTTATTGAAAAATGACATTTGCACCCCTCCGAAAAACACTACGTACCTAATTCAGAAACTAAATAAGATAACAAGATGCGGTTTTCGCCATTCAAAAGGGGAAGAATAACTATCTTCCTTTATAAATGCAACTTGACCCGTTAATGAGGTTGTGAGATATTAGCATTCAAAATTCGTAAATTTAAATCATGGATAACTTAATTTTTTGAAATAGCACACCCCATTGTTTATTAGACAGGTTGATAAAAAATCAAATTTTCTTTCTATCGATATAAGGTTTTATGGGTGTCTGAATGGTAGTTTTGAAGAAATCTGCAATTTTGTAGAATTTGCACTTGCATTTGATCATTATTATTACAACATTTGGGATGATGGCTATGGAAAAATATTGAACTGGATTTTTAAACGACATAAATGTCAATTTGCTGCTATTAAGCTACTAAATAGTAACAGTCTTACAGGAAGCAGATATTTAAGATTTTTACAAAATAACTTTGAGAATCTATTAGAGGATGTTCCTTTGGCAATGATACGGAGAATGTGGTTACAACAAGACGGCGCCCCCCCTCACTCAACTCTTCATGTACGTGCTTTTTTAAATATTATATTCCCAAATAATTGGTAGAGGAGGACCTGTTAACTGGCCTCCTAGATCACCGGATCTCACAAAATGTGATTACTTTCTGTGGGGTTATATTAAAAATAAAGTTTACTTTTCTCCTCCAACTACCAAGGAAAACATGCGGGAAATAATAATCCGTGCATTAAGAGACGTTACTCCTGATGAGATTCTTGCAAATGTTAATTTGAATTTTAAAAAAAGGATTAGGGTATTCATTGAGCAAAATGGTGAACATATTTAACAGTTACTATAAAATGTCAGATAGCTGATTTCTACATATATTAAGTATTAATGTTGTATACCTAATTTGTTATTAATAAAACAACATTATAAACGATATTTTATGATTTTAATTATTAGCTGTGTTATGGAAATAATATTAGGTATATCAACTAAGATTTAGACTGCTTTAAACTTGCCGCTGCCAGTCCCCAGACTGGTTAATCTGGGTTTACCAATATTTAAATAAATTGCAGATTTCTTCAAAACTACCATTCAAACGCCCATAAAACCTTATATCGATAGAAAGGAAATTTGATTTTTTATCGATCTGTCTGTTAAAACAATGGGGTGTGCTATTTAAAAAAATTAAGTTATCCATGATTTAAATTCATGAATTTTGAATGATGATATCTCACAACCTCATTAACGGGTCAAGTTGCATTTATAACGGAAGATAGTTATTTTTCCCCTTTTGAATGGCGAAAACTGCATCTTGTTATAAGGGATGCCGACGGGTACCCGGGTACCCGGGTACCCGATAACGACTCGCTACCCGGTTCCCATTTTAAGACCCGATAACCCGTTAAAAACCCGATAATCCGTTAAATACCCGATAACCCTCTAAGCACCTGCACTCGGTCGCCCTCTATGTCCCTCATATTCATATAACAACTTGTTTTTTTTGCGGTTTTGCGTTGGCGCAGGTTTGGCGATATAAAATATGATATGAATTGGAAAATATTTGCTATGTTGAATGCTATGGATTGATATCGCGTAATAGATAAATAGCGGATAACGGGTAAATAACGGGTAACGGGTAATTAACGGGTATACCGGGTTATTAACGGGTAGCGGGTAATTAACGGGTAGCGGGTAATTAACGGGTAGCGGGTAAATACCGGGTACTGAAAACGGGTACCCGGGTAGTAAAATTAACGGGTATCGGTATCCCTACTTGTTATCTTATTTAGTTTCTGAATTACGTAGTATTTTTCGGAGGGGTGCAAATGCCATGTTTTCAATAAAACGTCAAATAACTCCGAAACGGTACGTCGTAGACCCAGTATTTGCTTATCAAAGCAACCTTTAAATTTGACGTAGATTCTAAAAACATAATAATATACAGAGTATTCCATTTAAAATAACGAAGTTGTATTGCCCCCAACCTACACTGAACACCCTGTATAATCGAAAATAATTTTAAGTCATAGATCACTTGATTTAAAATAACTTACTTAAAACATTTTTTTCTAGCTCCTACGGTTTAGCCGCTATGCTCCGCATACGCTTAAGTGGTACACCCTGTATATGTATTCGACAAAGTATCACTTGGTTGATAAAATTGAAGAATAATAGTGATCAAAACTTGGTACAATAATTATTGCCTTTTAGAAAAAATAAACAAACATATCGTAAATATCGTAAGATCAGTTTTAGTAGTAAAGTAAAAATGTTAAATTTATTCGGATTCTCCATGACCTTCACTTTTTTAGTTACAAAAAAAATAGAAACTGCATAGGATAAACAGGCGTATATATTTTAGACAAAATGGTTACTCAGTATAATTATAGCACCTGTATAAAAATATATATGAATGCAGATTTCTTTTAATTCAAACTATCCAATTGGATTCAGTAGGTATAATAATACTTATATTTTTAACACATTTTGGTAAGGTGCATTACAATATTCTATAGGTAAAGCTGAATACAGTACTTACATAATCAGTAAGGTACCTACTACCAGTGACTATAGAAATAATCTATAGTCACTGCTACTAGCTACTGTATATCTGTAAACTTGGTTCTATGACGTGAAATTACTTTTGTTATTAAAATATAGGTACTAACTATGGCTTTAAACATCGGTTTCAAATGTTGTGCTTTAAATACCAAATTGCATAAGAGGTTTTCTATAACTTTCAGAACGAGTGCGCATATAATCCTAAATCCGTGCCTTTCCAATAACGCTGCACACGTTTACATACAAAAATGTTATTTTCTCCTATAATAGTATTCTTCAACTAATAATCAAAGCAAGGAGGCCATTGGTCTCTACACATCTACATATATGTAGTAGATCTACAGTATAAATCTACATAATATGTTTGTTCAATAAATTTAATTTTACCAATAAGTAGAGATGAAAAAGTTAATCTAAATAAAAATAATGTTAACCGCTGGAAAATTTATTGTAATTGAATTTTGTTTTATTGAAATTATATACTTCTCTTCATCTACATACAGATCAGGTAATACCTACATGAGCCTATATTTAATTGCCTAGATACTTATTATTGGTGTAGACGTACCTATAAGAACTTAATTGTGTGTTTTAGCTTGTTGTGACCAATGATTTGTCTTCTTCATGTTTGTTGTTTTTCACGAAATGATGGATATTAAAATGTACCTGTGACATAGGTATCTCTATAATTGTATTTAATTTTCTTTTTATTTAGTTTCCTTGTTTATTTTTAATGCTATAATGCTAATAACTGCATCTAAAAATTCCTAATTTACTTCTAACATTTTATTTAAAGTGTAAATATATAAATGTTGTATTTATTGTAAAGTCTATTAAAAAGATGTTAATAAAAGTTTAAGTTTGACATTATCAACTTTATTTAATTCTAAGATGTAAAAGTAAATTGAGGTAGGTATACCTAAAATTAAATGCCTAAATATCTGCTCAATAGTTTTTTTGGTGGTACAATTTTTACAATTGGCTTAAATTTCCTGTTATAATATGAGGATTGAAATAATGAATGATAGTTATCAACATACTTACCCTTCTTAAATAATTTCTCGATTTTTTGCATTTCTTTTGGAGAATTTCCATTTTAGAAAAATATCATAGAAAAAAATTCTCTCATTGGGACATTTTCTGTTGGGAAAATTTTCTAACATCTCTATACTATAATTATTTTGTTATTTTACTGATTTTTTATCATTCTACCATGTTCCTTATAGGTTAAATTATACGAGTACTAACATGGTGAATACACAAATATTAGTTACAAATATCTAAGGAAAGTTTTGACTCAAGATATTCCCAAAGAATTCTCAATTATTGTATTGAAACAAACAATAGGAGGCTTAATTTCTACCAAAATTTACAGGAAGCCCTATTAAAAAAATTGTTTTATAGTTTATTTACACAGAGGCGGTGTACTTATATGATGCGGTGTAATCACCCTGTACATATATGACCTATCACCTTTTTAAAACTTCACATGACAAACTGGATACACCATCCTTTTATTTTGGGTTAGGTAGGTACTCAGAAACACTCTGCGTAATTAACTAACAATGTTTCTCAGGTAAATAATATAGCTATTACAAAAAATTCAAGCCCATAATTTAAAAAACATTATATGAGGATTGGATGACGTAACAAAAGTACTTTAAAAAAGAAAAGAATAAGAAATTTTCAACAATACTGAGATTAATGATGATAAGCTTTAATGTCAGGAGGTTCCTCAAAGGTTTCTTGGAGTAGAATATGCAATTATCAACATATAAATTAATACTGATAGTGACACAGAACAGCAAAACACTATACTGCGCTCGACACGCGTTTCGCCAACCAAGTTGACATCACCTGGAGATAATTAAAACTAGTTAACTCTGTTTTAATCATCTCCAGATGATGCCAATTTGGTTGGCGAAATGTGCGTCGAGTGCAGTATAGTGTTATGTGGAAAACTACGTCAGTGTTATCGTAACACCAAAGTTCCAACCCCTTTCAAGACATATAAATTATAAAACAAAACAGTTTTACATTAAAACATTAATACTTATTTTTACTTTCACAGATATGAGGACAGAAAATAAACAGATAACTCGGCAAGTCAATCCTCAATAAAATTTTTGCTAAAAAAGTTATCCAAATTATAAAAAAATATTATCCTATATTAAATCTGGATGCAAAAAGCTAGTAGTGTTCTTAATATACAACTAGTACCTACTGCAATATCACTGTACAAATGGCTAACAACGTACTATACATTTTAATTAATAAGGTTTTCTAGGTTTCCCTTATTTTCGTACTAAATGGTAGTTAGTTGTACCATCGTAAGTCTTTGCCTCTTCCATACAAGTCTCTGAGATCTGGGCTCATCATCAACATGAGAATGAGGGTTAGACATTATTAAGACAAAATAAAATGCATAAGTTATTTTGTTTTTTCCATCTTCAAAAACTATTTACTTACCTTATTTTTACTTCTCTCATAACATTTGGACTCACTGAACTTAGTAAATATACAAATAGTCCTTAATCAAGTTTAGTAGATATATAAGTTTATAAGAATACGAAAAAGGAAACTCGATTCTGCTTGATTTTTTATTTTAAAACTAAATAACAGCATATTATGTTATGAGTTTCTTATATTTACTTATTTTTTTATAAAACATATATACAAAAGTTATCACTAATATTGTAATTTCCTATTTCATTCTAACCCGCAAAAGCAATATTCAAATTTAATTTTTCAATTTTTTTCGATCAGTATCATTAATTTCATCAATAGTTTCCTCTTTCAATGGTAATTCTTGTACTTTTTTCTTCTGCTTTCCATCAATATTCGTTACTTTTTCATTCCTACTGTTTTTTAAATCAGTAATATTTTCTGAAATTTTTATATCCTTACCTTCTAAAGCTAACCTAATTGCATCTAAAAGTTCTAATTTTTCTGCTGTGGTAAATGTTTTGTCGCCTATAATTTAAGAAAAAAATGTATCAATTTCACTGTATTCTTTATTTATTTTTCAATAAATAAGGGACAATATTAACCTATTTTCTATCTAACCAAAAATAGCCCTCTTAATTTTTTTCAGAAGGCCTTCTTGCGTTTCCTCAGAATGTTTCGCTTGGGTTTTAGCCTCACAGCCTGCAAAAGGCATTTCTCCGGATTTTCCTGCCAAAGAAAAATTGATTTAGTCTTGCAGCTTCACAAGCATTCATTGAGTTAAACCCAAAGGAAACATTCAGCAATTACAGAAACGTCCTAGCAGCTAAATAATAATTCTTAGGAGGCTACCTTTGTATATCAATATTGCAAAAAATTGTTGAATTTCATAAATAATTATATAGCAAGATTATAGGTTTAGGCCTTCATAAATTTTCAAAACCTGGAAATAAGCTGTAAGCATCTACTTTAAATGCACATTATGTGAAATAGACTGCGCCAATAAATTAGAGGAACACAAAAAAATATTCATATTTTCTTATTCGACAATATTGTTGAACAAACAGCACCACAGATATATATAGAATTAGCATGATCAGGGCAATTTGCACTTATAGCTGAATACTTACTAACCGAATGAATAGGGTTGCACAAAAAATATAAATGTATGGATTTTGTTGAACAAAAATATACCAAAAAACATTTCTGTAAAAGTAGGGAACAATATCGACAGCATTGACAAAAACAGAGTAAGTACCATTACCTTACCCCTATAACAACACAACTAATAGCACCGGTTCTTGTCTATTAATAAAAGTATGAAATTTCAAGTATGTATTCTACTCACCATCTTTCTTAAATGTAACACCCATTATCTGCCCTGGTGTATCTTTCTCCAGTTCAGCATATGCCATTACTAGAGCCTTCTGTTTAGCATCTAATGTCTTTGGTACCATAATTTTAAAAGTAACATAGTGATCACCATGACCGTATCCTGATACTTTTTTCAAGCCTTTACCACTTAAACGGATCTTCGTGTGAGAGGAAGTGCCTGGCATTACCTACAAATAAAAAAAAATGTGTAAAAACTGTAAAATACTTTTTTATTTTTATATTAAAAAGGTACCTACTTGTAATGTATGATCCTCATATAATCCTTGTATCCTAATTGTGCCCCCTAATAGCGCTTGTGAGATTGAAATATCTGCTTCTGTATGAACATCAGCACCGTCCCGTTTAAAATAGTCTGATTTTTCTACTCTAAATGTAACAAAAACTTCCTTATTGCCTACAGACATTCTCACAGTTTGTCCATCTTCAATTCCTGAAATGATGATGAACAATACTAAATAAGTTTCTACTTGTATTCTTATAAAAAGATGCAGAAAACAATTTTAATAAATATTACATGGATTATATTTACATTAGCTTTTAGTTCATAATAACTAATCAGAATGACTCCACTCCAAAATATTTTTAATCATACATAGCTAATAGGTATACATATTATTTATTTTTTCATGAGATATTTGGCTGCACTTTTAAAACTATAAAAATATTAGAAAGTAAGTAGTTGTATAAAAAGATACAGATATGGGAACTAAGTACCAGTAAAGTTTTTGAAAACTAATTCTGCTCGACAAACAATAAATATTCTCAAACTGAAAAATAGGTAAAAATTTATTATTATGAAACACTATGAATGTTAGTTCTTTTAAAACATATTAAGTCTGTGAAATTTTTACAATTTGAATTTTGAACCTTTCATGCAATTATTACAAGTTATTTTGACTAATTTTGAGTATAAGTAATATAACCTTAAAACTAAAGAGATTTGTCTGCCAACTGTTCAGTACAAACATGCAAATATTATACAGGTATATCGATTTATTTAAATTTATGCATCTCTTTGACCTGAATCTGAAGTGTAAATCAGCTTTTCGAAGTTCTTTAAAAATAATCATTATAAAAAGAAGAAAATACAATACAAAAACTATAAAAACGGTAAATATTTACACACATTATATTCATTATAACAAAAATTATTCGCTGAACAAACATAACTTTATTCAAAATGCGCCCTTAAAACATGGTAGTATGGGAAATTTCTCTTACATTTCAATCTTAAATGGTACACCCTGTACGTGTTTTTTCATATCCTGATCAGCCATAAAAAAACTCTCAGGAGATACCACATCTGTTGATTTTATATTCTGCAATTTGTGTGTACACACTAAAATGAAACATGTTTATTTTTTAGTTATGAAATGTTTATTTTGAATAGGTGGGTACTTCAGGTTTCCTGTTTTTATTATTTTACAGGTGGTATAATTCCAAAAAAAAATTATAATAATTCATACAGTTGCACCACAAATAAGTTACAGACTGTGTTTTTACAAACTTGTAACAGTACAGGGGACATTAGTTTTACATTCAATGTCAACATTTATTTTGATTGTCAAATTAAAAAAAAAAATAAAAAATAATAAAGATACATTGTAATTTTTTATCAAAAGATAGTTCTTAGCTCATAACTCAGTCACTCTTAAAATAAAAACTATTCGACATGTGAATATTCTATTTTAAAATGTATAGTTATGTTGTAACGGAATTATGTGCTGAATGTGTTGTGTTGCATGATTGTCAAAATCAGTGCAGAAATGTAACATAATCAAAACTAATAACTTCCAAAATATATTGGAAGAGTATAACAGTAAATGTGATTATTGCCGAAATTTTTTTTAATGTGCTTTGGGAATAAGCAAAAACATATATAAGGTGTACCATGTAAAATTTTGGAAAAAAAAAATTATAGTAGTTCTCAAAATACCTAATACCTATCGCCTGTAAAATTATAATGGCATAATAAAAAAGTTAAAAATATTATGAAGTTACATGATGTACTCTCAAATGTAGTCTTTTTTCAACATACATTGGTGATTATCTTGGAAATGGCTTAAGTTAAGTATAGGGAATGTTAATAAAATTATTCAGTACAGTATAATACAGTACAGTGCAGTATAATAAGTCTAGAATAATTATAGGAACTCCAAAATGCAAAAATATATGGCATGTGCCATTTAAAACACATAACTTTGTATTGCCGCATTTATGTGAACCACCGTGTTAAATTAAAAATATTTTTTAAATGCACCTCATTTTCTTCTAACATTTTGAATAACCGAGTTATGGTCAGTCCACGTACTAATGACTCACTTTGTGCTAAAAATTATCAATCATATTTGACAAATTCAAAACCATTTAAATTTTAAGTGCAGATAAAAGGAGCTTTGATAAAAACAAACACATTTTCAAATGTTTATGAGAGTGTGTTTAATGATAATTATTTAAATTTTCGGCAAAAATTTTTAGTTTTGGTTAGCCAAAACTTGTTATAAAAAACAAAACAACACCAAACTGTTTGCTGTAGTGTTTTATTTTCTATTATACTTTCTAAAGTTTGTCAAAATAACCAATATCAATATACAATATTATATACAGCATGTTTCAAATTGGATGCAATATGCACAAGGAAAAATTCTGTTGAGTGACGTAAAAATATCAATGGGGCCATATTAAAAAAAATGAAGTTGATGATGGTACTGAAGAGACAAAACGTTAAAAACTGTTTACATCAATCGATATAGCATAAAAAGTTGTAAAAAGAATGTGTCAATTTTTTTCAGTACCTCTTCAAACAAGTTTGAAATTTTACAAAACCGAATTTCCACAATTTCGATTTTTTTTAAATATGTATCTCAAAAACTAATCATGTTAGCGTTGATTTTTTGAGGCATATTATTTGTCACCAAATTAAGCAACTTTGCCTCATTTTAACCTAGTCTCTATCCCTAAAGGTTTTCAACATTCCAATGTTATTGCATCCGATTTGAAACACACAAGTCGCTCCGAAATATTGTCGCTACGTATAGTGCACCAAATAGTTAAATATTGTAACATGCATGTTTTGTTATGTTACGTATAAATTATGTTAATTTAGAATATGCTCATTTTATTTCTTTAGAAGTACCTATAGCTTTTTTCAGAAAACCATTTATTAAAATATTGAACCTACCTGCAGGGACAGGTATTGTAACTTTCTTTCGCTGTACTGTAGAACCTTTTCCCTCACACTCAGTACATTTATGTTTAATATACATTCTACTGCCTTGACAATATCTACAGGTGGAACGCATCACAAAAGGTCCTGTGGTTATACTTTCCATACCAGTACCATTACAGAATTGACATTTTACTGCAGTTGTGCCAGGTTCACACCTGGCACCCCTGCATTTAGGGCAGTTATCAACCACATTTATGTTGACCTCTTTATTGGTCCCCCTAGCAGCTTGGCTAAATGATACCTTTAGGACAATCTGAAAAGGACAGTAAACAAAATATATAACGCTTTAAATATATCACACATTTCGGACAATTTTGAGACATTTATTTAGGCGAACATTTAAACTAAAAGAAAAAATTCTATAAGACATATTATATCATTAATGAAAATAGTCACTATAGATAACATCAGGATCATATTTAAATAGTTCAATACATTAGTAGAATTAGAAACATGCATGTATCATATATGTTTCTAATACATATACCTATATATGCATAATCATATATATATATATATATATTTGTATATATAATTGTTTCCAGTTCTACGATGAACCATTACTACACACTTAATAGGTGTAGACGAGGGTATAGTATTGTCTAATTTATGTGGTGTTATATTAATGTTTTTTAATAAGTACCTACTTTTAGTAACCTACAAATAGATTGTTTTCATTGATCAATAGTTATAATAGTAGGCATGAAAGGGAATATTAAACTAACCTCCTGAGCCTCTCCAAAACCATAGTTGGACTCTGCAAAGTCATCAAATGGTGAACCTTTGCCAAAGCCAGCTTCTCCAAAAATTTTTCTAAACAACTCTTCTGGATCTATTGTAGACTGATACTGCCAAGTCTGACTGAAACCTTGAGGCCCCGAAGCCCGACCACCTCCACCACCCATTCCTCCCATTTGTTCAGCAGTTGATCCCCAAGTATCATACTGCTTACGTTTTGAGTCGTCGCCCAAAATCTTAAAAGTAAATTTTTAACTGGCATATAAATTAAAGATTCATGTCAATTCACAAATAGGGTTATGGTAAAACATACCTCTATGAGAAAATGATTTTACGAATTTCCATTTGCCATTGTAATAATCTAAATTTACTTATTGGGTACGGATGAATTCTGAAAAGTGTTACATACAGGTAGGTAATAAAATATATTTATTTCATTGCTCCTCGATCTTTTCCCTTATAAATTGTCATAGTAAGAAGCAAAATATAAAACCCAATCCTTATTTTCTTTTTGTTATGCCAGGATACAATTTTGTCGGGAGTTCCCATATCAGTTATGGATTGCAATCACTAACCAACCAATAATGATAAAACATTTTTTAAATTCTTTACTTCTATTGGTTGCTTATACATTATATTCTATATCTTCAGAACAAAAGGAAAACGGATTATATTTCAAATAAACATGTAATTATATTATATTTTTACAGTAATAAAACATGTTTTTCTTTTACATTTTATTCTCTATTAGATATTACTGAAAGTGACACTACACTTTGTATTCATATGTGCCAGTTGGCTGAGACGGCGATAAAACGTACCTGTTAAAGTTATGTACAATTTATGTACCAATTCCAATTATTTATATTAACTTTTTTTTTAATATACTTTTTCTATTTTTATACTTCCTCCGCAATTTTATTATTCAATTCAATTACTATTGAGGTTAAGGTAAATCACTGTTGAATTAGAAAAAAATTGGGACATGTGGTGTAAGTAAGGAAAATATGTCACAAATGTAGCACATATACTGAAAATAAATTAAACGTGGCAACGTCGGCTCATTGATTGAAAGTAGGGATACCGATACCCATTAATTTTACTACCCGGATACCCGTTTTCAATACCCAGTATTTACCCACTATCCACTAATAACCCGGTCAATCAGATCATACAATTCAGATCATATTTTATATCGCCAAACTTGTTAACAACACCGCTAATGCAAAACCGCAAAAAAACAAGTTGATATATAAATATGAGTCGCACAGAGGCCGACCGAGTGCAGGTGCTTAGAGGGTTATCAGGTTATTTAATGGATTATCGGGTTTTTAACGGGTTATCGGGTCCTAAAATGGGAATCGGGTAGCGAGTCGTTATCGAGTACCCATCAGCATCCCCTAGGCCCTAGGTAAACATTTACGAGTTTTCAATGATTTTTTATTAACATTTTGAAGCATTTGCATAAGAAAAAAATAGAGTGGAATGACACCCATCGGTCATGTAGAACACGTGAATAATTTTAGTTTCCTTGTAGCAAAGAAATAGTCAAACTGAAAAATGATCCAAAATTTTAATTCACCTTCATACTCTTTGAACATTTTTTTTTCCATAAAACTACTTCAAATTTCGTCTATTATCATTAGTACCTACATTGGAAAATTTTTCATTTTATAGAGTGGTATTTTTTACCAAACCCCAAAACAGTATTGCTAATTACCTCATATGCCTCTGATACTTCTTGAAATTTTTTTGAAGATTCAGGATCCTTATTAACATCCGGGTGATATTTTTTTGCTAACTTATAATAAGCTTTTTTTATTTCAGGCAATGATGCATTGCGACCAACTCCAAGAATTTCATAATAGTTTTTTCTGGCGTTATATGTTATAGACGTATGAAAACCGCGTATGCCTCGGCTTTCTATGAAGGAACCTAAAATATGTGGTTATGTCAAAAAAACTAGTAACATTTCTTGAACAAAATATGAACGTTTTGCGATTAGAAAGAAAAAGAACTTTCTACCGCAAAATATATTTCAAGAATTATAAGCTAACACCATATTTTTTAAATAAAATGATGTAATGTAAAGAAGTCATACTCACAATTTTTTGGAAAGGAATTTGATAAATTTAAACGAATAATTGTGGTTTTACTACATTGTAAGCACTGGTGAAGAAATCTTGTTGAAATTTTGTTTACTTGAGGGCTTATAAATATATTAACATGTTTTGTACTCAATATCCCAATGAGACTTCTTGCAGTAGCCATTTTTTGAAATAACCACAGAATATAGACAGCTAAAATCAAATCACAAATCACAGATGCTGAAATGACGTTTAAAAGCGACACCACGCGACACCAAAGAAAATATATAGGGAGCCACACTGTGGTTCCAAAGGATTGATATTTTTGTACTGAATCAGTGTTACCATTGTACTGATTTTGGGTTAAATTGTACAGACGTGAGAAATTTAAATAGTTTGTATCATATGAGGTAACTTTTGATTATTGACTGACGACTGACATTTTGGTTTTTAGTTGGATTTCGAATTTGAACGTTTCACCAACAAGATTGGCAAAAGAACACGAACATGAATTGTAATCGAATGTATTCTTTCGGTTCTGATGTACTCATATATATTTTTGAATCAGTGATGTGCCGGATAATTATCCATTTATAATTAACCGGCTAATTATCGATAATTATCCGTCGGCTAAAAATCCTTTCTAAATTAGCAATATTAGCATGCAGGCTAAATATTATAGTGCCAGTGGAAAAAATGGCCTCATAGGGAGATATATTGGAACTTTTATTTATTTTTTAATTTAATTTAGTTTGTTTTATATTTTTATTTTTTAATTTGTACGATTATTTTTATTTTTGATGCACTTAATTAAATGATGAGATTAGCCAACGGCTAATTATAATATTAGGGAGTTTTTTAACCCCTTAAATTCATTAAATATTCAGCACGTCGTTATCGTTATCGTTATTCTGCGCATGCGCAGTCCCAAAAATAGTATCATTTTCGGCACTGCGCATGCTCAGAATAACCATAACCATAACGATAACGTAAATTTTAAGGGGATCAAAAACTTCCTAATTTTAGTCGGCTAAATGCTAATTATATAATTAGCATTGGCTAAATATATAATTAGCGGCTTAAAAACCCATCACTGCTTTGAATTATATATATTATATTGAATATTAATTTTATTTGGTTTAGGGTTTAGGTTGTTAAATATATAATCAATCCAAAGGAACACAAAAATATATTACTTAAAAAATAAACTAGTTGCGGAAAACTATTGATATAGTATTCTCGAAGGACTTTTAATAGTTTTGAACAAATAATTTATATTATAAAAATGCAATAAATGGATCTATTTAATAGTAATGGTACCATTGAGATATCACTATTTATTTATGGAAGAAATAGCACACGTAATATAAAAACCTTTTATTATAAAAAACAAACTAAGAAATTTGCATGATCAACGAATCTTTCCCTATCCAATTTGTACTATAAAATTTATAAATAATGGGTAAAATCAAAAATATAAAATTAAGGTGATTTACCTAAAACACAAACGATAAAAAACGATTAATTCGATCAATATTTGCGCGCTCGTCGTCGTAAGTTGTAAGTCGTAAGAGCATATAAGGATTGTCACAGGACTGTTAACAAGTCACGGACAGCTCAACAACCACCTTGATACTATTGGCCTTTAAGTGACACAGAATAAGGTAGAGCAGGTTTTGCAGACATAATGACGATAACTCCATTCACATCCTCTGGTGCTGTGCCTGCCTCATGGTCGCAAGAAACACAAACATCTGAGTGCAGCGTTTCTCCTACCCCAGGACATTATAGAGCTTCCACTAGAACTGGTACTGGAACTATGCGCATACGACGGATCTCTTCCAATAGCTCTCGACTAACGGCAGGCACAATGGGTCGAAAGACCTGAGTGCTGCGAGTAATCGCGCCGCCTTCCAACAACATCAGTAGGTACTGATTATCAGTAGGTCAGTAGGTCACCCATGACAAGGATTTTTAACTTATATAGGATTGCTCGATCCATAGAATTTATAAGCCGTATCACGTGATTGGGTCTTGCGGCTACGTCATCGGATTGATATACAAAATATATGAGTTAGATAGTGACAGTGATTTGTCAACGCGTCATAGATAAGAAATCGTACAATACAGAGAAAGAGTATCCGGGTCTCGTAGTGACGTCACCAAATCGGACAACATTGAGGAATAAAGATCGAGCAATCCTATAAAAGTTAAAAATCCTTGACCCATGATACAACTCAGCAGCAATAGACCACTAAGTTTATCAATAGTATAACTGGCAATTTCGGAACAACTATTCAACTGTCAACTTGTCACTCATGTTTAATGTATGGAATTTATGTTAGAAAATATTGATGATAGACCCCTTAGCTACAATTGTTCTCTGAGATGCGTAGATCAACAACATTAACAAAATTGAACGTTAAAATATAAATTGAAATTAAATCACTCAAGTTTGGTTGTTTTTACTTTTACTGATGCTGCATGACCTTCTTCCAGTGTCAGTAGTTTTTTTAGTTTCAAAACAGGGTTCTCCATATGTAAATGGCGCGTAAATTACACGTATATTTTGGCACTGGAGAGTAATTTCGGAACAATGCTGATGGTATTCATTGGGAATTAGGGAACGCGAGTATTTTATTTTTTGTAGGGTAGTTGACTTTTGACATTTTCAAAGTGTTTGGGTTTGAGTAAAAGTCAACATTTGAGTTGTAAACATTTAAATTTTATTTACATATTAGATAAAACAATAGATTTAATGTATTAAATGAATATAAAACTCAAAATCTCTGCTGTGCGGATTTATACTTCGAGATATTAAAATTCAATGTGATTAATATTTTATTCCTTGTAATAAACAAATACAGTTACCTAATAAGTATGTCTCTCACAATTCAGCAAATAATTACAGATGCAAAACGTCTTGCTAGTCGGTTGAAAGAAAGAGATTTAGTGGCTGACACATTATTAAATGAAACCCATGCTATAAATAAGAAAATTGATGCTATGAAGCAGGTACATACATAGTAATATAATTGAATATGTAATTTAAAAATAATGTTTACACAGTTTCAGGAAGAAGTTGAACAATTAAATGAAGTAGCAAATCAAAAACCACATTCCCAGCTGATTGCAAATATTCAAAAGGAGAATCGACATTTGCGAGAAATCCAGCAAGAAAATAGAGAACTTCGTGCTGCACTTGAAGACTATCAAACGACATTGGAACATATTATGACTAAATATAGGCAGCATACTAGTGAACAGTTATATAAATCTAGAATTAATTTTAAAGCTTTCCAAGATAAAAAATATAGTGATGTCATTCAGAAGCAGGCAGAAAAAATTCAGGAAATGGCAGCTGTTATGGATAAAGCTGCATTAATAGATGAAAACAGAGAACTCGGGGAACATGAAATTGTATCAATGTTGAAAGTGGAAAATCAGGTAGGTATATAGGTACTCATTAAAATGTATACTTTTTTGTTTATAGGATATGTTTTCTCATAAATATATTCATTCATGCTGATATAGCATTTAATATATACAAAAGCAAGGTAGAATGCCCAAAATATTGTAAGAAGTTGAAATTACTATAGATGTTTAGACAGATTTTTTCATCATCATTATCAAACATGCTTATAAAACACTTCTCTCTTAGACCTGTTGAACACAACAGGTCTATTTATTAGATCAAAGTCTAATTAAAAGGCATTTCTATTAGATGTGATCCGGGAATGCTACATCCATGTACATAAAAAAATATGTAGTGTTCTCCTTAAAAAAGTTGTTTTTTTTTCTAAATTTTCCTATTTTCATATGCTTCCTTATATACCTAATTGACCTAAGTATGTTAAGATATAGGTAGATAGATAAAATTAATGCATAATGTTAATTGTTAGAACGATAAACTTCCAGTTCACATACTTATACACATATACACAAAAATGTGATAAAATTTATAGTATTAACTTGTTCACTATATATCATTTTATGTATTAATTAACAAATTAAAATCTAGGTATATGATTACAGTAGGTATATTTGACATAACAAGATGCAGTGCCTAGGGATTTATATAATTTGTCATTTTTTACTGCTAGTGACTTTTTTCAATAGTTTTTACAAAGCCAAGATGCTAAAACATTTCTGATAATTCATCGATTATTATCAAATTGTTGGTCTAAAGCTTGGTATAAATCTATTTGTATCTTAGACATCCCTAAATTACAAAAATGATTCAATGTACTTGTTTATTTATCATATAAACTTATGTAAAACCAGTTCTTACTACATGTTCCAAATAAATACTATTTTTTTTAGAGCACCTATAAATAAATACCTATTGAAGTGCATGAGGGTTCTGATATACAGTGTGTCTACTAATTTTTAGTATTTTATTATGAAATGATTTACATATTTCAGAAATACTGTTGACACAAACAGATATAAGTTTATCAATAGGTATCTGATGATTAGTATATAAATATTTAATATTTTTATTGTTATAGGGGTTAAGAGAGATGTTGGATATATCTCGTAAATGTGGAAACTTGAAAACGGAAGACAAAATCGTACAAACAGAAAGCACATAAATTTTTGTCTGTTACCATAATTTTAAATGTGTTTGTTTTCTTTTAATTTATTTGTTTTTAAGTATCTATTTGCACTGTTAAGTATAAAACTATAATTTGCGAATGTAACTTGAATATTAATAATCGTGTTTCATTTAAATAATTAATAGTAATTTTATTTATTTATTTTCTATCAGTTTTCCAATAAAGAATTTACTTTTATGTCCTGTATTATTTGAAATACCACAGTATATTTGAGGTACTTCCTTACAAAAGTAATTTTCTTTCTAATGTAATGTTAAGATTAAATAGAGTCATTAGTCATACACATGTAAATTTATTTAAGCATTTCATCAGTCAGATGTTCAGATTCAAGTTAGTTTTTTTATCATTTGAGAAGGTACCCGTTTTGATGTTAAATGTTTTACTATTAATTTCAAATTCATCAGTTTCATATAGTTACAGTTAGGTACATAAAAAACAAGTTACAGGAAGTAATAGGTTCACAAAGGTTAAGAAAATAATGATCACAATATAAAATAATATAAAACTCATTTAATTTTTTAAATGTAAAAGACCTAAAAAATTTTTACATTCTTGATATAGTATATTCAGCTGGGAATTTAAAAGAATGGCTTCCACTAGCGAAAATATTAGGTAAAAGGCCAGCATTTGGAATTATATTCCACGATAAAGTCAATGTTATATTCTTATTCCCCCTGAAACAAAGACATAGTAAACAAAATGCACTGAAAAAGTAAAGTTATTTTAATATTCGTGCTGTATCCTATACTATTATAATGAAAATAAGAAAATTGGTCAATGACCTATTTTTCACTTTTCTCGTTATTCTTGTTAAACCGCCACATTAATATTTGACATATTTAACTACGAGTATTATCCTTATTTCCATTAATAAACCATATTATTTTTATAAAAAAAACTGCATGCATCCAGCAACTGAAACTAACTTCCAGTAGTCTTTATCTCTGACTCTTTAAAGTACTTAAATATGATTAAAATTTAAGTCGGGAGCACACAATATACAATAAATATGATTCTTACTTTAAACCATTTCCATCATCCCAAAAATAATACTTTGTATTCATATTTTTGAAGTCTAAAACGGCATTTTCTCCTCTCAATATAATTTTATCCCATAGGACGACCTATAAAACAAACACTTATATACTTAAATATATAACTTGAGTAGTACCATTTTGGAAAAATCTATTTCATTTATGGATTACAGGATTTGCTCAAATATAGGTACCATAGCAAAATATGGTGGGGTTGTTATAATTTACAAATGGATTTGAACAAATACATATCATCTAACTAACCTGATTTAATTCATTGCTAGGTGTTTCATATTCTGCAGTTAAATATAAAAATAGCTGTTTAACATTCCAATTGAATAAAGGGGTTAGATCTGTTTGCAAATCAAATGTTAGAAAACCTAAATCATTCTTCTCCCTACTGATACTATAATCTGGTACATTTTTTCTGTAAGAGAAGGTATTAATTTAGTAATATAAGTTCACACATAAGTAAATATGAACTTACACAACTACTTTAACTGTGTTCATTTTAGCATCAGTAACATAGTTTAAAAATACTGTGGATGCAAAACAAAAAAATGTTAAACAAGCTAAAACACTAAGAGCGTATGCCAGAATAGAATTGCCTCGTTGTATTACAGAATGCATTGTACTGAACTCCGAAAACGTATACTTTTCCAGTAAAATATGCTTTTTACATCAACCACGTACACTCCAAATCGATGACAATTATCTGAAAAAACAAGTTGTCTGTCAAACGTCAAACAGTCGAAATATATCAACGTCAAACAGTGTAGCCAACTAAAAAAAATTGAATCATTTAAGAGAGGTAGAATAGAATACGCGATTCAGTTTAAGATCGTAGCGCCAAAATGGCAGTAAACTATACTAATCTTGGGCCACTGACACTGACGTTTGAAATTATATTCATCAAAGATTTGTTGTCGAGAACTTTAAACCAGGTAAAAAGCTATTTTGAAAGAGGTAAGTAGCGATATAAAATTAAAATAAATTTCAATATTTTTCGACCGTTCAATCTGAAAATAAAACTTAACCTCAAAATATGTCAAATTCTTTATTGGACATACGGCATATACATACCTTTATGGAAATAGTCATTCTTAGAGAAAGGTAAAGAGCACACACTCTACTCTGCGTTCTTTAGCTTCTTTATCCATACCTGTCTCCTGTAACTCTTTAATGCCCAACTTATAGTTTTCACGATAGCTCCAGATTTTCCCGCTTTTGGAAAAGTATGAAAGCGATCTCGGGGTTTTTCTTTATCCAAGAGGAACAATGACGCTCACAACAATAATGATTCATATCTAATCAAAGCTAGCAATTAACTAATATAACAACGGATATTTAAAAATTCACAATAAACATAACATACGCAAAACTGAACCAATAACCCAAGCGTTAGTTGTGCGTGTCGCCAGTAGGTAGCGTACTCCTTAGCAAGAATCGCCTATAGCCAACTAGAATTTGTTTATAGCTAAAGCTACCAATACAAAAAAAGCACAGGATTATTCCCGAACAGTTTTAAAGTGGCCGATTTAAAAGATTTTGTCCGCCAAACAGTTTTAAATAGTCATATTATTTATTTACCATTTGAATTAGAATTAATAGATACTTTCATTATCCATACAATCGGTGTAATTCGATTAGAGTGAAGTATTCAAATGAAAAATAATCGTTCTATTTTATTTTATATCTATAAAGAAGAATGGTTGGCACTATAAAGTTCAGTATTGGTTATTAGTTTTGTGAATTGGTGTAAACTATAACTGATGACGACGAATGATGATTGATGACCGATATACGGGACATACCTATTTGTTATATTCGAGTTATAAATCCATTGTTATGGCTTATCGTGGACTTGTTACTTGTTACCAAAGAATTTATATATATGGAACGATTATCAAAGCTGCTCGAGTATTCTAATTTTGGATCCGCCATTTTGATGTCTGAAAATTGGTGGGAAATTTAAAGAAGCACTAACACAGCCTCTTCAGCTAGAAAGCAATAAAACAATAACTGATACAAACAAGTTAAATTTTTGACGCAACTCATAATTCTAAATAGAATGAATTTAGGTTTGCACTATTTTTGTTTAAGAGATATAAAAACAAGCGAGATAGGTATCCTGTTTTTCTTTTCTTGAAATAAAAGTTAAAGAGTGTATGAGTTAACTCCGGTTTAAAAAGTTTTGCAGGTATTTTCTTTAAAAAATTGTCTGAAGGTAATCTCTTTTACGAAACGGTTGTACAATTCCATAATTAATTACGTTGGTAGTAGAGAGAAGCGACATGTGCGTAGTTTGCAAAGCACATAGGTACCTAATATCTGTAAGATTGGAAACATAAATAGATTGCAAAGCTTTTAGCACACTTTAATATTCCTATTAAACGGTGGTTCCAGCATATTTACCGCACGCTGCGTTGTAAACCATGATACAAATAAAGAATTATATCTCCTATAATATAATAAGAATTATCTCCTTATTATATCATGGTTGTAAACCGACTCGATTGACGATGGCTACCGAGTAGGTACTGGGCAAGGATTTTATAATACAGAGAGTTCCAGAATGATTGTCCGGTACGGGAACGCAGCCTATCCGGAATATAATCAAAATTTATTTCCATTTGCTAAAATTACTTTCTTTTTAACTGTCAATTTGAGAATTTTCATATTTGACAGCATTTGACGTTTGCTTCAGTGGCGTTTAGCATTTTTCGTGTTTAAATTGTTTTACTGAAGTTTTATTTGAAGTATTACTTATATAAGTATTTTCAGAGGGTCCTAAATCAGGTCGGTAATTTTGTATTTCTTAATATTGAAATTAATGCTGAAATTAATATAAGAACCATAAATTAATGTTTTTTAACGCTCCACAATTCACAGTTTGAATACGTTATACTGGTGATACATAGGAATATAATAATACAAAATAATAACTATATATTATTTTTAATAAATTGTCTTTATTTTATTTTTAACATAACCTATATTTACTAACGTACTATGGCATGGAACAAATCAAATCAAACCAGTAAATTCCCTTGCCTGCGCTCATGATTCTAGTGTAGATACTAAAAATAGAAAGGCGGCACATAAAAAATCATTATGAAGCGGCATGGACAATCATTCTGGAACTCTCTCTCTATAACGGAGATGAAAACGGAGACCGGATACCGGAGGCCAGAGACCGGATACGGGTACGGGTTGGTCTCGCGGTTGGTAAGACAGAGGTAGGATCAATTCGACAATGCGAAGGCATCTTTCCATATGCACAATGTTAAAAATGTATAAAAAAAATGTTAATATCTAACAAAAATTTCTCTTTATTCAATTTTCGGTAGATATTATGTATACTTTATTATATATTAACAAATTTCAGTATTAATGAAACATATATTATGTATATTGTTACTATATTAAAAAATAATGAAAATATTGTAGGTATGTAAAATGACAGGCCTATTTAATGACAATATTTAATTTTAACAGCATGAATCGTTAAGGAATAAAAACACTATTTTAAAATATAAAATATGTAGTTCTAACAGTTTTTTAACAGTTAATAGGTATTTCATTTTTCTCGCAGTGTAGCAGATTTAACTCAGGTAACACGTTGAGTGCCAGTCACTCAACGTGTTACCTGAGTTAAATCTGCTACACTGCGAGAAAAATGAAATACCTATTAACGGGTAACACGAAAACATGTTTACATATTGTGGACAATTCTATACACTTTATGTATATACTCACAGGAATGTGAATATAATAATTTGAATAATAACTCCGATAATTACATATTACTATTATTTTCCAAGTAATAATCCTGTTTATATATTAATAAAATACTTAGTGTTTTCACTCAAGGTACTCAAGGTACAGTACTAACATAGTGTTATAGGTATTTACCTATCAATATATGTAAGTAATTTCCCATCTTTGATATTACCTGTGATATTATCTGTGATATTACTTATAACAAATAAAATATTTAAAGGTCAGGGGTACCTTATACATAGGTATTCCATAATATAGTTCATTCTTCTGTCAAGTTTAACTTTAGTCAAAATATGTTCGGTAATATTTCCGTATTCCTGGTTCCTGTCTTTTCGATGTGTACAGCACAAATTTATCCTCTGGTTTTTCACAAATAAAGAAAAATCGACAATTACAGTTTCTGTCGTTCCAAATCAAAGCATTATTAGTTTTAGTTACTAGAATGCAATGATCGTTTTTGTTATTAGGTTGTCCAGGTCCCCAATTTCTGTATTTTATAGATTTTGCTGTAGACATCCATATCCAAGTGTTTCCATCTAGCATTCTTGTTCCTGAAGACCAGAAGTCACCAGTAATATCTGAAAGCAATTTGTAAAGTTGCTTTCACATTCGTAATTCATAACTGCACATGAATAAATAAATAACCAGAATATCTGGTAGGCGGCGTCTTTGATATGATTACCGATGGATTCGTGACCTCCGTCCCAAATGAGAGACTTCGGTTTTAGTTATTATCGAGGGTATTTGATTGTTTTTCCATAGACGTACCCAATTAATTTATATTTTTTTACGGTTTTGTTTTGAAAATGTTTCAATATCCATAACAATCACAATTTTTTAGATGAAATAAAAATTTTATGAAATAAAGAATAACATTTAAAGAAAACATAACTATACTGCCTATACTATATTGTTCCACTTACTGTTTCTTTGCAGAATGGTTTTGATTTCTTCATTTTCTTCTTTAGACGGTATAGTCACAAGGTGCATATGCATTATTTTACAAAATAGATTGGCCTGCAGAAAGTTTACCTAAAATTAATTAGGTACAAGTTTTATTTTTATTTAAAATAATTTCTAGTAGGATAACATTTTTTGTTTAGTGCATTATTAGAGGTAAATAATTAAAAAAAAACGAATAATCTTAATAACGGATGCAAATTTTTTAATACTAACATGAGTATTTCGCGGTATTAAATTCTGTATAGGCATTTTATAGTGAACAAAAATGTTTTAATTTTTCTTATTAATGTTTACCATTTCACTCTACTCTACCATTTTACTTATGCAGTAACAATTTGAATTACTAGTGGGAATCAAAAAGTATGAAAATATTTTTCTAACGACACTAACACTTCTAATACTAACAATTTGGTAATGTCAAATAAGAAATTAGTTTTCATGGAAAACATTGTATAGCGAACCTCATACTTTGAATCTTATAAAACTGTTATGTTGTATAAGCTCGCTTCCCAATTGTACTTTTCAACTATCACAAACAAATCTAAAAAATTTGAAATTACTTGAAAAATAAATAATATAATATGGAGATGACTTCCGATTCCACTTGATATAGGAAAATATACAAAGAGTACTAGTAATCATTTGTAGTGGTAGGTACTTACTCTGAAATATTTGCCTATGAAGTATATTTTTTCTTTAGTTCTAGACAAAGGGACGAGGGGCGATTCTTTATAAAATACATCATACCAATCTGAAAAGTTGAACATTCATTTTATGGTTTATCGAGAGCATATAGAATAATAATAGTTTAAAAGACTTACCTGAATATTCAGATTTAGGAGGTGGTATCTTTACTTCAACTCCATTAGGTAACTCAAAACTGTTGTGGAAGAAAGATATTAGTATAAGAAAATGAAAGAGCATCTTTATATGTTTCTATATAGCTTTTAGGACACTAGTAATGTTAAGTTATAATTATTTTAGTTGAAGTGGTATTAATGTAAATGTTATCTTTTTTATGACAGTTTGGTCAAGTCCGAAGCATTAAAGAGATGAGTTGTTAAGGTTGAATATGAATGAACACTAAATTTAGCAATAATTTCATGTGATAAGTCTCAAGGGAATTTTGTAATAAAGATTTTAAAGCAAAAATGCAAGAAAATTTTGTTTTTTTATTGGACAAAATGTATGAATCAGGTATAAATTTTCGATATAATAAAAAATGATTTTGATGTTCATATATTTGTACATATTTTTTGTACTAAGCTAAGTAACATTATAATGAATATATTATGATTATAATGAATGAATAGATATATTTTCCTTTTGTTGGAAATTAGATAAATGTTGTAGGTATACTTTTAAATTTTGTTACTATATTTTAAATAGTATTAATATTTGTTTCTATATTCGTTTCTATAGGATATGAGAATAGGTACCTATATAATTTTTTTAATTCGGTTAATTTCTTATAATTTTAATGAAAAATATATCGAAACTCTGATTGACCATCTGTCGGTACTCGGTCTATCTACCTGTAGCACCATAATGTAAAACATTATGGTGCTACAGGTTCCCAAAAACAGTGACTGGGGTTTAGTATGTAAAACGGTTTGTGATCTGAGAATCGTAAAGCTATTAATAAAACATAGTATAAAAAAAAATACTTAAATCTACATTCATAATAATTTCATTCGATCATGTACTGTTGTTCTTTATTTTATTATTTTCCTAACTAATTTAATTATTATATATTTTCAATATGCTTTGCTAGGTTTTTGTTCGACTATACCCTGTAAAGAACCTGTAAGTCCGTATTTTACAGAGTAGTCGAACTAAAATATATTTGGTATTTTTTTCCTTTCTACGATATGAAGTTACCATTGAGAGATAGAGGTATTCCTTATTCTCCTGTACCTGTTTGTTATATGATTTCCACATATAAAAAGTAGTAGATGCCTTTATTCCTTAATGCAGTTGGTGTATATTGGTGTATATTATATAGTAGGTAACTGCTCAATGCTTAGGTTGCAGTTTCCTGGAAAAATATAAACTTTGATCGTTGACTTTATATTCAGTCAACGCTTTGATATAGGTAGGTATGAATATTTGGAAGATAATTGAGATACATGTTTTCCTGTTTAGGTCACTGTAATAGGTATTACGAAGAGGAAGGTGGCTATCTGCCGATTCGCTATATTATCGGGCAGATACTAGTATAGACCGATAGAGGGATCCACGTGGCTCTCATCATCACTACTGCTACATAAACTTACTTCATGACTGCTATAATCTATGACTGCTATTACTACTTTACTTTGACAGGAACTATTGCTGTGTATCAATGTGAAAAAACATATCTTATAATCTTATAAATATTATTATTATTCACTTAACTAATGAATTGTACGTGTAAGCAGGTGTACGTGATTCAGCTCAACAATATTTTAGACGGGAAAATGTCCCCATAAATAAACTGCAAGTTGAATTTCCGATTTCGTAATCCGTCGTATCATCTCCAGATGATACTAACCTGATTGGCGAAACGCGCGTCGAGTGCAGTATAGTGTTTTGGTGTTATGTGGAAAACTACGTCAGTGTTCCCATAGGGATATTTGCTGTTTTCTTAACAACTTACTGAATGGATATGTATTGCGGTTAACTCATATGACTAACTATTTAATTTACTCATATGAGTTAACTGTACGGATATGATTTCATATCCCCACATTATGTGAATATGAAATCGACCAATCACAGTGCATGTTACAAAATAATTACTACCTATTTAAAAATAAGAAATCGCGGTTTACATTACACCCAAACAGTTAATCATTTGTTCAAATAACACAATAAAAGTATACTGTCAAAATTAACAATTTTTAATTTGTTTGGGAATTGGATATAAATAGGAGAGTTGGGAGTTACCTAAACATGAACTTCGAGTTCGTGATTGATGAAACGATTGTTTAATAACTGCACACAGTCTATGCGTTTTAAAATTTTGCTATTGTTCTGATTAGTTTACATTGAAAACTCGGAACTAGTTTGTTATTTTACATTTATAAATAGCAGAAAAGTTGTGAAAAATTGATTCGAAGTGAAACCAGATCAGAATGGCATTTTATGTCTCAACTGGAACAAGATGAGAATTTCTGATATGAGTCGCACGAGATATTATCCTCTTGTAAAATTTCTGAGGTAATGACAAATACCTACCTTATAAAAAATTACGGAATTACCCAAGAACATCAAATTTTATCAATAGAATAGCTACTTATTATTATTTATTTATATTTTAGAAAACGAGTGGGTTGTAAGATGATACGTAAATAGGTATAGATAAAATGATAAATACACCAATATATCGGTCTTAAATAAAAAATATTTATAGACAGCTTTTACACACAAATATTTGGATAGGCAAATATAGAAATCGGACCTAAATATTTTCAACCAAACTACACAGGATGATGGTATTTTGTAAATACAAGGGTTTGTTCCAATACTGCACGACTGCATTCTCTGTCAAAGATTCAATCGACCGCTTTAAAAATTACTTACTACCTATTATAATGAAATGAAAAAAAAATCGATAATTCTGAATACTGTCTATATATACTTCAAGGTACTATTTTCTATAGTACCTTGAATAATCCTCTATATGTCCAAGGATTGTTAACTGTTTATATATGTCAGCGCTTGAAAAAGAAAATTGTTGCTTTTATGAGAAAATTTATGCTTTTTTGATATTCGCCACTGTATGTAGTAATGTCATTTTGGCAGCCCTATACAAGTATATAAGTTATGCTCCACCTCACTGAATTTAAATAAATTCAATGGCTCCACCTGCACACTCATAAAGGGTCACGTATTTTTGTAAGAAATTGACTTTATTTGTCATCTTCTCCACTACATATAAAAACATTATTTCGATACTTAGTGGGTCTGGTTCAGTTTTCTATAAGCTCAGAATTTGCAGAAACGAGAAACTCGCACTCGCCGAGCTCAGAAGTTCCATCGTGAAGGTTTGGAGCGATTCTAAATAGTCCCGAGCACTGATCAATACCTGTCTGTTTGTAGTAGCTTCTAAATTATGGATGGAATGTATTCCCAAAATTCCAGGTTCCTAGATTCAATAGCTTTGGCAGTGCCCTGAATATTAAAATTATATAATCATAGAATGACCAGCAGGAGTTTCTGAAGTCGTTACTAATATAAATTCAATTCTTTGTGTCAAATTTACCTAAATATTTGGAGGTTCCATGAAATTTAGTATTAGGTACAAATACTATTGACCAAAAACTAAATTTTATGTAAATGCAATGTGAGACAATAAATGGTTACCATAATACCAATGTGTTGCAGAAAGACCTTGTAGTGTTTGTTGTAGCCTAGGAACAAATCGATATTCTCTTTCTCACTCATTATGCTTATATGGAACACTCTTTTATATATATTTCTCTCTCCTCTCTCACTATTGGAGCTGTATATACAGGGTGTCCACCTAGTGCGCGTAAGTCCAATATCTGGGTTAATAAAAGAGATAACTTAATTTTTTTTTCTACAGGGTTGTCTAATATCCCGAGCTGCACAAAATGAAAATATATTTACATATTCAGGGTGTTCAGTTTTTCCTGGACAGGTACCAACTTCATTTTTTTAAATGGAAACCTATATTTTTTATGGCATTATCGAATTCTACGTAAAAAATTAGTGGGACTTTGTGCATAACACTGCTATTGAAATATTGAAAGTTTTCGAGATATTTGACTTTTAATTTTTTTTTCTTATGTTTCGTCACTTCTAATAGTTGACATAATTATGATTGTATGACAGCTAGAAATTATTTTTTTTCAGAAACTGTAGAGTGAAGATGGCTCTTTCGAAAAACGTATCAAAAGTTGACCTGCGATATACAGGGGGCAACAGAAATCGTGCCAAACCTGATGGTTTAAAATTTAAAAAATCTCGACTTTTTCAAATGGAACACCCTGTGTTTTATGATTTCATTAGATGCCTTTTTGTAGACTCTACAATTTTATAATAGCTTTCCCTATACCTAAGTTGCGTAGTTTTTGCAAAAAACCCACTTTTATGAAAAATACCCGATTTGCGCCCGTTCCTTTCTCGGGAAAAACGCAGTGAGCGTCTGTCACGCAATAAAATTTGTGACAATCAGTTTACATGTCATTTCTTCTTTTACTGAATATTCACGTACGAGTTTAGAGTAAGTACTAAGCGTGCATACAATGAACTATTCAAAAGAAGAATTAGTGAAAATGGATGCCTTAGGAGAAGCTCATGGAAATTGTTTGCTAGCAGCACGTATTTACAAAGCAAATAATCCAGATTTACAGAGATTTCCACGTGCTGACTGTTTTGAAAATGTGAAAGAAAGATTTGAAAGAACAGCAAATGCGAATTATGAGAAAACTACCAGGAGACATGACGGTAACAATGACGATATTCAGTTTAATGTTGTGGCGTCTGCTGTTGAAAATCCAAATATTAGTGTCAGGAAAATCAGTAATAATCTTGGAGTTTCCAAAAGCTTGACAAACAAGATACTGAAGAAGAATAATTTTCAATTTTGCCACTGGGCATTGGATAAAATTCAGGAAAGTCCAAACTTTTTTATGAATGTCTTGTTTACTGACGAATCAACATTTTCAAACACATGCTTACCCAATCGTCGCAACTTTCATCACTACGCTGACAATAATCCAAGATTATTAAGGGTACTAGATAATCAGCATCGTTTCAAAGTGAACGTGTGGGCTGGAATTGGTGGAGAACATATTGTTGGACCGTACTTTTTTGAAGGCAATTTAAATGCCAATGTGTATTTGAATTTTTTGCAAAACGAACTTCCCCTTCTACAGCTACAGAATATGCCCGCTGATTATTTGGTTCAACAATGGTTTCAGCATGATGGTGCCCCTCCACATTCCACTTTGGCGGTACTGTGATTATTTTATTGTTGTAGTACTTTTCCTATTATCTTTTCATATTTCAGATTAGAGAACACCTAAACCACGTATATCCAAATAAGTGGTTAGGTCGTGGTGGTCCAGTTCCTTGGCCTGCACGTTCGCCTGATTTAAATATTCTGGACGTTTTCTTGTGGGGTTATATCAAGGAGCGAGTATACGAAGTACCACCAACGGATATGCAAGACTTGAAAGAAAAGATCCAAAATGAGTTTCTAACCATAACGCCCGAAATGTTAAGAAATGTTCACATTCATTTTCGTCGTAGATTAATGCTTTGTGTTGAAAACAACGGTGGACATTTTGAGCATTTACTTTAGGTTAGCTTGCTTGTATGAGTATTGCGTATTCTTTTTTCAATACTCTATGTATATTCATCCATTTCACTAATAATTTTTCTAACTACGGTAACACCGTTTGGTTTTCAATATGATACGTATGAAAATTCTTCTTCAATATCTTATTTGTCGAGCTTTTGAAAACTCCAAGATTTCTACTGATTTTCTGATACTAATATTTTTGGATTTTCAACAGCAGAAACCACAACATTAAACTAAATATTATCGTTGTTACTCCCATGTCTCGTGGTAGTTTTCTCATAATTCCCATTTGCTGTTCTTTCAAATCTTTCTTTCACATTTTCAAAACAGTCAGCACGTGGGAATCTCTATAAATACGTGCTGCTAGCAAATAATTCCCATGAACTTCTTCTAAAGCATACGCCAGTTTTGCTAATTCTTAATTACATGTAGAGCTTTTATGATTTTTTACTTTTATTTACAAATAAATGGTAACTTTCCATAAAGACTTGTTTATGAAACTGAAATTATCTAAATTTTTCAGTTATTTTTATTTTAAGAAGTGTAAACTAATACATTTTATAAAAATAAATAGCCTTACAATATTTTTTCCGTCAAAGGAGTGCGCAAATCGGGTATTTTTCATAAAAGTGGGTTTTTTGCAAAAACTACGCAACTTAGGTATAGGGAAAGCTATTATAAAATTGTAGAGTCTACAGAAAGGCATCTAATGAAATCATAAAACACAGGGTGTTCCATTTGAAAAAGTCGAGATTTTTTAAATTTTAAACCATCAGGTTTGGCACGATTTCTGTTGCCCCCTGTATATCGCAGGTCAACTTTTGATACGTTTTTCGAAAGAGCCATCTTCACTCTACAGTTTCTGAAAAAAAATAATTTCTAGCTGTCATACAACCATAATTATGTCAACTATTAGAAGTGACGAAACATAAGAAAAAAAAATTAAAAGTCAAATATCTCAAAAACTATCAATATTTCAATAGCAGTGTTATGCACAAAGTCCCACTAATTTTTTACGTAGAATTCGATAATGCCATAAAAAATATAGGTTTCCATTTAAAAAAATGAAGTTGGTACCTGTCCAGGAAAAACTGAACACCCTGAATATGTAAATATATTTTCATTTTGTGCAGCTCGGGATATTAGACAACCCTGTAGAAAAAAAAATTAAGTTATCTCTTTTATTAACCCATATATTGGACTTACGCGCACTAGGTGGACACCCTGTATATCAAATTCTATATCAGTGAATTTGTGATAGGATGTTCTATTTAAAAATACATGTTGTTATAAACCTCTCTTTTTAGGGCACCCTGTATAAATGTTAATATATTATACGTTTGGGAGTTGCCAAACGTTTAATACATGTTTTCATTAGTATTTGCTGCATTTTTTGTAAAACTTTGTTGGTTGTGTGTTTATTGAATGAATGGTTTATTTAAGATTACTAGGGATTTCAGTTTAAGGTAGACTTTCGGAACATGTGCTGGGTGTTTTCATTCTATTTAGATGTTATTGGGGTTGCAAATTGACTGTACGATGTTTCATGCTATTTTTTTTTTTTGGGTCATGGGCATGCTAGGTTATTTTGTTCAGGGTAGTTTTTATTTTAATAATTTATTGTAGATTTTGTTAAAATTTTGCGTGTCAGTTTTGTTGTTAATTGTCTTGGGTTTTTTTTATTTCAATCATTTCTAGGATTCCTCTTTTTTTGGTGTGACTTTCGGTAGCTAGAATTTTGGTTTTGTTGTAGTCGAAGTTATGTTTTGTTTGTTGTATATGATTGGTTAAGGCTGTTTTGTTTATTTTGTCGTATTTATGCGACTCTATACGTTTTTCTAGATGTTGGGAGGTTTGTCCGATATATACGTTGTCACAGTCTTTGCAAGGTATTTCGTATACAACATGCATCTTTTTTGTATTTGGTGTTTTGATTTTTAATCTGGTGAGATGTGACTTTAATAGGTGATGTCCATTGTGGCTAATTTTTACCTTATATTTTTTAAATTTTTTTGATATTTGTTGTGATAGTCCTTTTACGTATGGAATGGCTATGTATGTGTTTTGAGTTTTGTCGTTTGTGGTCGTGTTGGGTGAAATATGTCTGGTTTGGTTGTAGAATTTGTTTATGCGTTTTTTGAAAATTTTATTGACAAATGGGGAAGGATAATTGTTTTTTTTTTGATTGCCGTTTTTGCTTTTTTTATTGCGTTATGCCTGTACTCAAAGGTCGAAGAAAAATCTAAGGAGAATTATAGTTCTTCAAAAAACTAAACTTGGCAGAGAACATATGTACTTGCATTAGTGATAACTTTGTCCTTTCATATAATAACTGAATTTATTAGATTTTACATATGTTAGGTATATTCTTAGGCAGGATGTAAAAATGCAGTTGTAGGATGTAAACGCAGAAGCTAATAGAAGATGTGCTATTAAATTAAAGAAAACAGGTCCTGCCACTACTTTGAGTTACAGTAATTTTCAGTTGGTAATTAATTTCTTGTTAAAATTGAATTTGTAAAGAATTTTATATTATAGAAATTTTTAACTTAAAAAATGGCACTAGAGGCGAACCAAATATGATTTTTTAAACGTGACACTCTACACACACATTTTAATATGGCGTTTCTTCAGGATCAAAATGATAAAAAATATCCAGATGTTCTATAATCAAATTTATTTTACCCGTCATGTATAATGTTAATAGTAAAAAGAAATACAAATGGAAACTTAAATTTTAATTTACAAATATATACTTTAAAACCAAAGAGATATGGCTGATAATTTTTCCTGAGACAATGTGTATCCTACTTAGGGTACAACATTGGAAAATAAATAAAGAGTACCACCTGTTCCTGACATTTTCCTGCTTGACCTCTGCTCTCAAGCCGGTGTTCAGGAAGTGAAGTGAGGGAGAGCATGGTCGATTAGCCAAGTACTAAATGATTTATCATCGTAAAATTTGCTAAGGCACATCATGAATTAAATTAAGTTAATAAAAACTGCCACAAATATCCCCAGATTTCATTCCTCAGCTGAGAAATATAAAGCTGTCAAGGCGAGCAGTTTCCCTTACTCAAATTAAATAATAGGATTCCAACAATGAATCTTCAAGGAGGGTTTCCCTGACAAAAAATGTATTTTATTGGATTCGCCCAAACTGAGAAATGATTATAAAAATATGACAGTGTAGAATTTAGGTAATAGGTACGATACCAATGTTGCTCAGAGGCATATTATTTAAGAATCACGAAAATATAAATATCACTTAAGTATCATTCATTGTAGTTCCTTTTGGCATTGCACCAGCTGTGAAATAATAAAAGACAAGAGATATTTAAGTATCATTTTGTAATACGAAATTTAAATTTAGCCAGTAAGAGATGCATACAGAGTCGGTTATTAAATTAGTTCAAAGCTGTATAGTTTATTGACTTTATATGTTATAAAGAAGTATAAAATATTCCTATCAGCTTTTGTAACTCACAAATAAAATGTAAAATTAAAATTCGGCTAGTTATCGCTATCTATACCAATGTTTTATTAATATGACATTTTTTAAATTATATATATATATATATATATATATATATATATATATATATATATATCTTGTCCTACTTTTAAACGACTGTAAAATCTTTATTTCTTGAGATGAGGTGTCTTAAAAAAAGGAATTTGAATGTTTCTTTCCAAAGTTTTATAAGGTAGTTTTAGATTTTCCCTATTGCGGTCGATTTTCAAGCTGACGACAGATTAAACTCAGTTTTTTTCAATGAAACGCCATGTATATTTTACGATTTCCGGCTAGATATATTTTTTCTGATTCCAAATCAGAGATTTATCTCTGTTCCAAATATATGCCATATGAGGTAGTTATCTTTAAAAGTTTTGCTGTTATTGCTTTGCCACTTCACATATTAAAATAAAAATAATATCCAAATTGTCTCTCTAATTTGCACAAAACTTTTATGAATATATTGCTAAAAGTAAATTTATTTAATATTATTTCTTTAATAATGTTGCATTATCATTATGTAGGTATATTAAAACTTTAGGATTATTTATTGTTATGTGTATATATATTTTCTCTTTATATATTGGTATAATATGTTACCTAAAGCAATAAATTGTAAATGTTATTGTAAATGTTAAGTGTTATTTTGTTTGATCATACTTACTAAGTGCATAAATATTAACAAATTAATTATATTTCTATATTTTCAGAAGTGTTGTGAAAAAATTGGTACCTACATACGCAAATTTCATCGCATTTTAACTATTCACCAAAATATTATAGTTGTAGCTGGTAACTTAGTTTCGCTAAGGAAGTTACCATCATCTGGATATAAAGATGACGCAAACTAGGTTAGTCAACCGTACGTTCACTACAATGACTTGGTTTAAGCTTTGGAGGGCTTTTGAGTGTGATGCCGAATGATTTAGTATAACATCAATAAAACTTATTTAAGAAATGAAGAATACTATATTTAATAGATTTTCTTTGAAAAAATAATGTATACTATCACAACAATTATCGTTATCATATATGAGATAAGATTATTTGTAAGCAGTTGATTATTTTAAACAATCGATATTTTAGCCTTATCTTATATTAATTTCCGATGTGTCTTATAGAATTTAATCCATACAATGAGTTAGTCATAAAATAATTTTAAAACAAAAATGAAAATACTGTTAGTTATTCCTGTGCTGTGTATTTTAATATCAAATGTTTATGGTAAGTTCACGAAAATAGAATCATTTACTTATAAAGATTGTAATATATCTCACAGTCTTCACTAACGTAGGGCTAAAACGATTTATCTAGGAAATTATCGCCCTAAAAGCAATGGAAGGAATAAGCGACTTCATTTCAATATTTATCGCAAAGTGACTTATTTTTGATACTTAATTTATATTTCCATACAATTCAGTTATAGAACACAACAGTTTAAATGTAATTATCTTAAATCTAATCCGGTTTAAAATGTGGCTGCTTTTATAGGGATCTTGTTTATTGTAAGAGATGTAGAGTAAGTTTAAATAAACAGGGTGTTCATTTCAAAGCTTCCCATCCTCATTTTATCGATATCTGTGTATTTCTTTGAAAAATCGAAACAAGGAGGCAACTTCTCATTAAAGAATTGACGAGCTCCCTTTTACACCCTGCTAGCGGGAGCTACCCCCTTAAAAATCTTAAATGGGAAAGGTAATAGTTAGTTATCGAGTAATACCTCATTTTAAAGTCCTTTTTAATCCCTACACGTCGGTGGTTTTTTTCTTTTAATTGATCGATCGTTGTGGATATATTTAGGAAAACCTTTTTACTCCTTCGTACTTTTTAAATAAAACATTGGCGCCAAATCCGGGTACCTAGCGGGCTACTCGATAGGTGCTCTTCGCCCTATCCATTTACCAGGAAATACATTGTCTAGCCATTGCCGGGCCGGAAGAACATAGTGGAGAGGAGGAGCTCCATCTTGTTGAATCACACAATCTGTCACCATTAGCAATACTATAGCAACTCATAAAAATGAATTCAATAGGTATCTACTTTTTATTTTCTTCAACAAGTAAATTTTTTTTGCATACATTCCATGACAGCATTTTTTGTGCAAAATAATTGCAACAAAGTGCAAAGGAATGATAAAAAGCAGTTTAAAATGTTTTATTTAAAATGAATGAAGGAGTAAAAAGGCATTACTTGATACCTTTTCCAATTTAAGAGTTTTAAGGGGGCACCTCCCACTAGCAGCGGATAAAAGGAGGCGAGTCAATTTTTGAATGAAAAGTTGTTCCCCTCGATAAAATTTTTTACGCATTTCGGGATTTTTCAAAGAAATACACGGATATCAAGAAAATGAGGATGAGAAGTTTTGAAATGAACACCCTGAACGCCCTGTATGTGAATTCGTGATATAAAGCAACGAAATTATCTGGTGGTATCAATTTCGATATTTCTTGTCATGTAATGCCTGTGATTTATTGATATAAAATCATTTTCAGGGCAGTCCTCCAATAACACCACATCAACTTACCCAGAATTGGATCCCAATTTTTCTTATTGTTACGAATTTACTTGGTTTGGACCAGATTATGATAACGTAACGAGGTACAATGGCACATGTTCGGATTATCTCGAAGAAACCAGGGCAGAAGGTATTCCCTGTGCATCACCCATTGTAATTTCATGTAAGTTGGTTATTCAAAAAGCAACAATAGTTTTATATGTGCGTTTTCTTCAGGGAAAATAATTTAAGATTTCCACCTTTGTAACGGATGTTATAAAGTTATGAATGTTTTTTGAGAGATCATATATAGTAAGCGGCAAAATACATATATTCTTTCTTTCGTAAATATAAGGTACACAACAAATCACAAATAAGAAATGGTTAATATTGATTGCTAATAGCGAAAAACGAAACGAGCATGAAATTCAAATCGTAGATGAAATGTAGCTAAAAGTTTCACCTACTTTATCACAAACAAATTAAACATTATCAAAGAAAAATATATACGTGGCTTAATATTATAATATCAGATGGTTTAAATTACAATCCAGTGGTAGAAGGTATTGCTCAGTGCCTCAGTGTAATTTACGTTTCAAAAAGTATTTCTCTTTAGTTATTTCCTGAGGATAAGGAACTGTTTAAAGTGGAAGAATGCTTTAAAGGTTGGAAAAAGACTACTCTCTGTATGTTAGTCTGCATGCGGTCATCAGACTGTATAATCCACATAATTATAATCTACGAATCAACATGTGGATACTGATTTTACTAACGCATGTTAAGATTTACTAATGTTTTGTGGAATGATTTTACGAAGGTATAGTGGATAATTATTTCTTTCATTGGCCTTTATCTAACACCGAAATATTAATGTGAAAATGTCGATTAATTCGATCTCAACACGCACAATTTTAATGGACATTGACAGTTTTAAATAATTCTAAGTATATTCAACGCATTATGGAAAATGCACAGCTATCACCACCAATTGGCTCCCGCCAAAATATGTGAATTATCGTAGCGCCATCTATGAACGTTTTTTTTGTGTATAGTAAGTTTGGGAGATTTGTTATGTAATCAATATTTGACAATATAAATAGTGGTATCGTGCATGCTCTGTGTTGAAAATTTCAAAGCTTTCTTAGCATTATTTCTTAGTCACACTGCCTATTATGATGTGCACAGTAAAAAAAGACAAATGGTAAAATTACTAAATGGTAATCGTAATTTGCTGCAGTGTTATTTTTAACACGAACTGGGTAGTATAATAACTAAACCTTTAGAACTCATATTACACGAACGATATACCCGCCAAGTTTGTAGAAGTACTCATAAATTGTAGTAAAATTTACAAAACCCTGTGTTAAAAATGAATCAATCCGCCATAAAAACGGAATAATTACACGGTGAATAATTAACTATTACACATTACCTTGTAAAATCTACTGTGTTAAATTACTTTTATGTAATATAATAATACACCGATATGTCTAACACTGCCAAGTGTGGACTATATACACACTGATGAGTGTGGATTCAGTGTTAAAATCAGTCGGATTTTTTTACTGTGAGTGTTTGATTCCCAGATCTCCGGCACTGGCGATGTCCCTGGATATGGGGTGTTTGTTTTTGTTGTTTCAGTGTGGAACCCTCTCCCAGATAGTGTCTGACTTTGGATTTAGGGGTTGTCTAGTTTATATTTTTTTTATAATTTAATTTAATAACTAGAAATGGGGGAAAATCGCTAATTTCTAGCCCTATCGGGGGTCCAGGCCTGTGGCCTGGGGTGACAAAACCATCTAGAATATTATTATTTTTAAGAAAATACCTATTAAAAAAATTTGAGGTACCTAATCCCTTGTATACAAATTTAGAGACAGAAAGCTGAAATGTTGTATCTGGAATGAAGATGTAATCATACTAAACGATTTTTCTTAATAATATCTTGATGGATTGTGAGAGTACTCTATTCTTGATGGTAAAACATCATCATTTTTTAAGTGCTGAAAGTAGAATTAATTTTTTAGTAAACATTTTTATTAATTTTATCAATGGGCCCATCCCCTACGGTTCAGAGCCCCACCCGCCCTTCGGAAAGGTGTAACGGCGGCGTTAAAAATTATATTGCTGTCGTAATTGTTGTAACAAATTAATATTGTAGATATTTACTTTTGTAAGCTACTACGACTCAGCTACTAAAATGATAAATTTTACAGACTGCCAAAATGAAAGAATTAATTCCAAACTTTACCTGCAGAAAGAATAAAAACTACGGACAATGAAACAGAATAACTAAACACTAATACTAATAAATAATTGGAATTAAAAAGTAAAATAAAAAAAAGTTGGTCGCGGCCTGTGAAATAATAATATGCCGCTCCCTCTCATACACAAATTTCTGACTTTCAGGCAAATCATTGCCTTGAAAATGAGGCACATAGATATTATTACTATACGTATATCCATATATAGTTAATATGAGAATGAAGGATAGAGATATTATTAAATGTTCATATAGTTTTTTAACGAGTTAATGAGAGATATGTTATTAGCGTATAGGTATATGTTATACCAGAACATTTGTCTCCTTTATGCTTTTATGTTTGTTGCAACACAGTTGTATCAACATTTTTGGGTAACTAAGGAATTTTATTTTTTTAAATATGGATGGTATTCCTAGGAATAGCAACTATATTCTGAAAATTTCTGTTTCAGATGATGGCACGCCGCCGGATATGAATTATTTGTGGAATAATCACAAGAGCAGTATCCTTTGCAGACGAAGCAGAAATCAAGTTTGTGTTAAATATACGTATTACTTCAACAATCAAGGTAAATAACTCTATCTAAAGTTACTTATATGATATTTGCTTAATCTATTCTCTTTTTTGTTTGGAGATTCTACAACTGTTCTAAAAATAATTAGAAAAAGATAAAGCAGAGGGATTGGTATTTGAAACTTATTTTGGACTGATTAAAAAATACAAAGTATTATCTTAAAATTAGATATCTTGAATTTATCTGGTTCTTTCAATGGGTTTATCATTTGAAGAAAAGAAGAATATGAAAAATAAACTCTTGCAGTTTAGTTTTTTTTTTGTTTTTCAGATATCTAATTTATAAAAATACTGTCATTTATGCACTTTCAAATTATTTTATTCTGCTTTTCTTCTTATATCGACTAATCACTCTTTCCAATGTAATACAGCTATTCGTTTCTATTATCTACCCTTTTCTAATAACATAAAAGCAAATTCAAATTATAAATTTATATTTATTTAATTAAATACTAGCTATGCACATAAATTTAGGGTACAATAGGGCTACAATAAGGGTAGTTATTCACATAAATTTAATTTCATTCAATTTCAATTCAATTCACTTATTCAAGAAATACTATTAAACATTACATTAAATCGTTGAGTGCCAAAATTCACTGGATTTTGTCACAACCATTAATTATTTTAGCACAAATAGCAGCAAATAGCTTTTAGTAACAAATAGCAGATATCTACAATATAAAATATACCAATATAGCAGAACAAAATAACAAGATTATCTTGACATAGGCACATCAATTACTTATGATGAAGCAATTAGAGAATATGTCAGTCTCAAATGTAGAAGACAGTTTGTAGCATAATATATTTTTTATACTTTTAAAATTATATATCTGGTACATATTTTCTTTGGATATTTCTGTTTTTTTACTAAGAATTTTTTTCCGTACCTATTACATAAATTATTTTTTATAATTCGTCCTCATCTTCAGATAACCGACAGCCCGCCCCCAATAATAAGCTACTAGGGGCTTTTGAAATGTAGGCCCCAAAAAATCAGCGTCCGCCACCGCCACTAAGGTGATGTTGTAGAACTTCCGATTTATAGCGGTCGACGTTCTGCGCATGAGCAAATCGAACCAAATTGTCTAGAAGGGTCTAAACTAAATCCAACGAGAGAATGGACTTGTTTGCGCATTGGCGATTAGAGTGGGAGGAGTGTAGAGCGAGCTATACAGGACCGTTATACATAAAATCTAGCGCTTCTTCAAAAATAGGCGCTTCTTCAGTGTAGTAGATTAAATTAGGTGAAATAAATTTATCAGCGCCATGTAATATAAACTCTCAATATTCGTAAAATAAGACATTTATTATTTAAAATGTAAGAACATTAAAAAAGGTAGATACCGGGTCAAGGGAAGGCGCCGGCCCTGGTCAACTGCTGAGCCAATTACGGCGAGGCAGGGGTTGAATAGGCGGAGATCTAACCGAAACAGACGAATTTTCGCCCGAGTGCAAGTTCATTCTCTAGTTGGATTTACAGCATTATTTTTATGTGTATTTTAGGAGATACGCGGTATAGGTAGCAGTATTCAATTATGCAGATTTTATTTAAACGGATTCAGTCAGTCGACTCAGTCACAACGCATATAAAAGTACTACGCATCAGTAGTACTTAAATAAACAATATATCTAATTATGTTGTCATTGCGATTCAGAAGCGTAGATCAAAAGTGTTTCTACTGAACAATCCTCGTGGTAAATTGTGCCCCAAACAAGTTATAATCAGTATCCAATATCTATGGGAGATATGAATATCTAAGTTAGAACAATAAGTTATTGTTTCAAACTAACTATGTGCTCACGCACCCCTGGGATGTTGTAATGTCTAAATTGCCCTCTAACTTTCAAGTAAAGTTTTAATGTATATATGATGTTTGCAATACTTGTGGTGTGTTTGATCAGACAAAATAAATCAATATTTTATGGAATTATTGCATTTTTTATCAAGTAAAGTACTTGAAACAAACAAGGTTCAAATAGATGATCACATTACTATCATCGCCAATGTAGGTAATTATTTTAAATTTAAAAATTATCTCAGTTAATAATATTTTTTATTACTTTCATGGACACTCATGGCAAATGAACAAGAAAGGAACAAACCAATATTAAGAACAAGAAATTTAGTATACAGCACTATAGCTCGCATATGTTTTTAATTATTTCAATTTTTTCTTTACTGGTTGCCTACAATATATATTAAACTCGTTTCGAATTGTCTAATAACAGGTATACATACTTTTCCAGTCAAGTCAATAGATTACAGAGTTTTAGGCTTTAGAACCAAGTGGCCGGTTCAGTTCCACAAAGAATTGACCATTTTTCATTAATTAGTTGATTTGTTTCTAAGATTTGCAAGGAGAGATGGATTGGCAATCAACTGTGCAGGCAAGCTAGGACGGCACACCTACGAGGTGTTAATGTTCAAGTTCTTTTCCAAAATAAAAAATATACCTATAGAAAATGGATGGGCGAGAAAAGCTCAACCTGTATTAAATTGGAACAACCTTTTGGCTATTTGGCTCTATTGGCTATAAGATATCATTCTTGCACATATTATGGCCTTATCCTTGAATATTTTGAAACGGATTTTAATGAGCATGAAATTTTAGCATTTACAATAGTACTTTGCTTCGTCAAATCTAGCAAGCAAAATGACAACATTTAAATGCGAATTTACTAAACATCTGGAAATAAACTCTACTGTATCGTTATACGAAATAAAGAGAAGAAAACATTTGAGAACACGTGCGTTGCTGCCTGGTATTTAAGTAATTTTCATTTTTTAGTAAAAAATGGACACTGAAATATATAGTACAGAAAGAAAATTAAATGTATAAAAAGAAGTGGCATACACAATCTAATACTGAAAATAATTATTTTCAAATGAACATACGCTTATTATATTTTTTTAAGAATTGAGATATATACTTATATTATGATATAAATCTATAAAATGATCTTAATGATCATAAGATCTTATATTATGATATAAATCTTAATGCATATCGCATTTTTATCAATAATTTTATACCGAAAAAAATAACTAAGGTCTATAAATTCCGATAATTTTTGTCCAAATATAGTATTATTTGTGGGAAACACATTAAAAATACCAATTACCAGTTTTTGAGTAAAATAGAGTAGCAGTAATATGTATATAACTTTTCAAAGATTTTTATTAATTTAAATATCCAGGTTTTAGGTCAATAGCAGCTTAATAATCATTTTAGTCAAACCGTAGAGATAATTTTGTAATAATTTGAAGGATGGAATTCGGAATTTATATAAGTTTATTCAGTTTATAAATATTTATTCTACATGAACACAAAATAAGGATTTATCATTATTTTGTATTTGGTAATCTTTGTAATAAATAGATTCGGAAATAAATGTAGGCTTTTGCCAAGGATTTTATCATCAACATGACCATCACGTCTGAGATAAATCTAATTCTTTCAATATATGGCCCATCATAGGAAAGGCCCATCTACCCATTTGCTAGATTTGCGGAAAAAACATTTTTAAATTGGGAAGAATTAACTACGTACAAGTTTTTTCATAGTTAATAAAAGCTTGAAACGCAATAATAATTCTTCCCAATTTAAAAATGTTCTTTCCGTAAATCTAGTAAAGTAGTGGTTAATGGTTAGTGAAGTAGTGGTATTATGATTTTTTTTAATCGTCGACAGATTTAACTACGAGATACTTGTACTTCACACAATGGGACCTTCCTATGGGTAGTTCTGATGTAAAGTTTGAAACACCCCCAGCACCTAAAAAGATTTTAATTTTTAAACATATAATAACTATCTAATAAATGACAAATTATGAATGACATATGTATGACGTCGGCGTTTTTATAAACAGCAATCCAAATTTTTCTCATATTTGAAATTCCGTATTGGACAATGGTAATTGGACAAAACTATTTATGTCATACCTACTTTACAAGCAGATCTTTATACGTTGAAAGCAATGGTATAAAATCAAAAGAATTTATAACAACTTCCGGTGTTCCTCAGGGTTCAGTTTTAGATCCATTATTTTTTAATATATTTATAAACAACATTGTTGACTGTTTAAGTATACCATTGCCTTTAATATACGGACGACTTGAAACTATACTCAACTGTTAATAACTTGTATGATTATCGTAAGTTATTCTCTAAAACATAATAACATGTTTTTTAAGTATACACTCGGTAATTCATTGGTTCCTAGAAGTAACATTATTGAAGATCTTGGGATAACATTTGACTCGAAGCTATCGTTTTCTTTACATGTATAGAATATTACCAATGACTATTTTAAAATGTTGTTCTCTCCATTATCTAGAATTTGCATTAACTGTAATATGGTATCTGATTTTATTGATATCTCCTGCTACACCGTAGACTCAATAAAAATCTTAATTACTCATTTGGTTCAACTTACAATTAGTCCAACATTTATGGTGCTGTCTTTTATAGCCCCGCTTTATAAATACTCATTTCTTGTAATTTTGTATATATTGTCTGTTAGAAATATATATTTTTTCTTGTATTTTATATATGTCTGTAATTGCTTCTTTTGTGGTTATAATGATTTAGTTATTTTATTCTTTTATATATTATGTCTATAGCTCCTGCCATGTAATTAGATTTTATCTGATGGGTAGTGTAAAACAAAAATAAAGAAGAAAAATAAATAAATAAAATTAAAAACAAATATGCAATATGTTGGCAGTTTTCGTCCTCATCATATCGTTTCATAGAATTTTGATATAAAACATCTGATATCTTGTTATATACCATTAAGGTATTAAGTACTATCTCGTTCTGTCTATTCTTCCCATATGTTGTCTTAACTGTGAAGACTTTATCAGAGATAAAGTCTTTTTAGACTTTAATTTAGACAGACTAGAATTTTTATCAGAGATGCTCTTTTCTTGCATCCCACAGGCCGCCGATGAACCCATAACTTGTAATTAGCTTCTCTTGTAACACAAATAATCCTTTAGCCCCTATTAGCGGCCTTTCTAATCCACTGAAATTAAGTAACGTCTTTTTAGCTGGCTCACATATTTTTAATTTTGTTAAATTTAGAAACCCGTCCTCCCCTTCAGTTTTCTCATCTAACGAACAAATCTTCAAAAAGAAACTTCATTGGGTTATAGTATTTAGATAATTTCATTTATGATCTTTTATGCCTAAATATCAAATAAGATAACAAACATTATTTAAAAAAACAGACCAACTAAATCTTAAACATCAATAAACTGCTGTTGTCTACTTATCATTTCTAGTAGTAGATTCCCATTTTAATATTATCGTTTATGGTGTAGGTACAATAAAAAGTTGCGATAACCGCTACTGGAGTCCAGTTTTTCGAGCACACCATGAATTCTACTCAACAAATCGGAGAATGGTAGATTCCTTAAATAAAAAACCATCCCAGTTTCAGGAAACATATAGAACAAATTTTAATTTTAAAATACAAGGTGGTCCCCGGGAGCGGAAAGTTTTAATATTGTTGTTATTTCGTAACTATGTACAGTCGGCTGTGGATTGTTTTGTTAAATTATCTGCCACTATATGCCATTTAGTAATCATGGAGCAGTGGTCAGGTGAGCAACGTGCTTTTATGATAAAGTCATACTACAAAAATAATAACTGTGTGGTTGCCGCCCAGCGGCATTTCCGAATTTATTTTCAAATTCCACGACATGGCAGAATTACCTCGGCTCATGCCGTAAAGGAATGGGTACGTAAATTTGAGCAAACAGGTTCAGCTATAAACGTCAAGCACAAAGGACCAAAGAAAAGTGTAAGGACACCAGAAAACATCGATCGCGTCAGAGCATCTGTAGACCACAGTCCAAAACGTTCAACCCGAAAACGAGCTCAGGCGTTAGGAATTTGTAAAACTTATTTGCATCGAATTTTGCACAAAGATCTTATTCTTCATCCTTACAAAATTCAAATAGTTCAAGCACTAAAACCAACAGACCCCCCATGTCGACTACATTTTGCTGAAACTTTGCTTGACAATGAGATGGATGTACACAATTTGTGGATGTCTGACGAAGCACACTTTCGTTTATCAGGCTATACCAATAAACAAAATTGCCGTTATTGGAGTTCACAAAATCCACAGGAGCTTACTTTTTATGGGGCTACCTAAAGCAGAAGGTTTTCGTTGATAAACCAAGAACCATTCAGGAGCTTAAAAGAAAAATCAGTCAAGAAATTGCTAATATTTCTTTGAATATACTGCGTAGTTTTATGAAGAATTTCCACGAAAGGCTTCAGGAGTGCATACACAGAAGGGGAGGTCATTTACCCAACATTATTTTTAAGAAATGAAAATTGCATATTAGTAGTTTGTTAATGTTGTACTGTATTTTATTTAAATAATATTACTTTCAACATATTAAATTATTTAAAACTTCCCACTCCCATGGACTATCTTGTATTTAGAATATTGATGGTTGTTATTAACAAATTACCGATATTTGTGGCAATCTATTAATGTATTCGTTTTTTTCAGTGAACAATGTTACGCACATGTGCGCAAAAGTAATGTCTACAAATTCCAACACTGGAATGACAGATGGATGTTACAGACAGACAATTGATGGATACGACACGGAAGTATGCATTTGCCGATCCGGTCCAGGCATCTACAGGCCTTGCAATGGTGCTACAATCACTAAAATGTCTTTTAGCATAATATTTCTCTATATTTTATATCATGTTTATTATAGAAGTTTCTTTTAAAACAAATAAGATATAATGAAGGTTAATTATTTAATAAATACAATAAGTTAAGTGAATAAATAAAGGTTTTTCTATTAAGGAGTTTCTTTTAAAATATACTTCGATTAAATTTATTGCCTATATCGATAATTTAATAAAGTTAAATGATACGTTAAATATTTATTTATTTACTTATTTATTTATTTATAAAAATATCCATCGGGCAGTTACACAATAAGGTACACAGAAAAAACACATGAATATACAAAATCAATTCATAATTAATCACATAACAGAAAAATGTAAAATATTGAATTTGTAGGGTAATTTTTAATAGTGAGGAGATGGTGCTTCCGAGTATTCTATCGAGGTATATGGAAATCGACCATTTCTAATATACCCTGACAATTTATTTTATTATTAAGGATCTTATACAATAAAATTACAAAGTTCATTTCACGACTTTTTGTAAGGTATTCAAGTTAAAGTAATCATAAAAGCTTTATTGTGGAAGTACCTTTGGAGGATAGTGACCATCAAGTACAAATGCAAAAGATTTAAAAAACCTACATTGCGCTTTTTCAATATAGAATAAGTGATTATTATCAGTGACTATAGTTCTATAGTCACTGTTATTATATATGGGATTCCAAGCTGAACAAGCATATCCCAGCTTAAATGTAACGAAAGCAGTAAGTAGTAAGCAAAATGTGTCCGCATTTCGAAAGTATTTCATTACGTACAATAAAGCCCAAACCTTTATATGCTCTCTAGCCATAATGTTTATATGCAATATGTATTATGCAATATGTATAGTAAACGCAGGTTTCGAATAAAATACAACACCTAAATCTTTAACATAGTCAAGTCGTTGAAGGACAAAGCCATCAAGCCTGTACTGTACTGAACTGTAGGGTGACTAGGTCTACTAAAGGTTATTGCATTACATTTTGAGGCATATTTTCAAGATTTTCAATTGTCAATTGTCAATTCAATTTTCAATTTCAATTGAATTGTCTGGTCTTTATGTTATTAATAAAGATCGTGAGAAAAAGTGGTCTGAAAACGGAACCATGCGGTACTCCAGATATTTGGGCGAAGTGCTAATAAAACACCACCCCTTCTGGAGGTATTTGTTACCACGAAATTTCGGTCACAACAAAAGAGGTCATAATAATTGTTATCAAATAACTACGCATAGTAGAAACTATTGTTTAGCCATATTTTTATTAGAGCTATTAAGTCAGACTGCGTGTAATCAAGGAATTAACAAATAAGTTAGCTGTCTTACTACGAGCTCCTCGAATGTGTTGGTAATACAATGTAAAAGTGGGAGTGCTTTATTTTTTTAAATTACAATTGAATTCTATTGGATCCGTGATTTTTATCACGTCGGATATAGTTTTTGTTATGTTCTGTTTTAGTTTCGGTTTAATGACAAAAGATTGTTGTTTTTTTGTTGTACTGGAGTAACTTGCTTTGGTTTACTTTGATTTAGAATCTATATGTTGGGATATTTGCCCAATTTTTGAAATGATTTTATCAATAATTTTTGGTGCAATAATTGGTTTGTAAATCATTTAGCAGCTCACTTAATGATTGGGTTGTAATATTTGATTTAAGTTGGTCAAATTGGTTTGTGAATTCTGCAAACTTATCGTTTAGTTTATATCAATGGATAAACAGAGCTTAGAAATATTTTCATTGACACGGTGATGCTGTGCTGAATGCTCTTTAACGACACTATTTTCAACAATTGGACACTATCTACCGAATACTGTTTAATGGAAATAAGTCTACAGACATTTACAAATTGTCTAACGAAAATTAACAAATGAAAATCAATTCTTGCCTTCACCTGTAAAAGCGATAAAGGTTTTCATTTGCAAAATTGATTTGGAAGACAAACTAATTTGAAATATTAGTAGTAAAATATATAATTTAGATTTTTCTCAAAAATAAAATGCCCTGATAGATTATTATTTCAATTATAAAATAAATTAAGTCTCGAAATTCAATTTTAAATTAAGTCAACTAAAATAAATTTTAGTTGAATATTAAAAATTTACGCTCAACCGGAGAGCTGATGATTAAAAATCTGACAGGTTTCATTTTTGTCCATGCTGGCTTCGGCAAATGTTATACTATTAATTATAATGTATTTTTCTATTAGAAAATGTTAATTATTTTATACTGGATAATAATTGAAACTGCTGGTATTTAGTAACAACAAATTATATTAGGTATAACATTATACTTAATATACTAAGTACATGAATTTGAACGTGTTGCAATGTATATATTGTAATAATCTGTATCAAAATGTATTTTTGATATAAGTTACACTTTTAATATAAGAGTATGCATGCACGAATATCAGAAAGCATCAATCATATGCCAAACAAGCTGTCAGCTTTTAATTTTTTGTGTGGTCCGTCTAATAAAATTATTGATTGGAAAGGGTTAAGAATCTGAAAACTGACGTAGTTCCTGTTTGAATCCTGTTATATAAAAAAGTGAAAAGTGTAAACAAATAAATAAATAAAAAATAAATAATTGATAAAAATAATAAATAATAAATAAACCTCATTTCTACAATTTTAAAGTAATAATGAGTGAATTGAACTGGATTGCATGTTAATTACAACAACTGTAGACTAGAGAGAATTGCAGACACACGATTTTTTTTTTATTAAGATTCTTTGTTGGAGAATCTTATTTCTATTAAAACTGGTCTGATGACCAACCATTAATTTTCTTCTAATAATCTTACAAACTAAACATTTATTAACTAAAGTTTATCCAACGACGTCCTTTAGATTGTTTTCTTTTAACAATTTCACTGGCGCACTATGTCCTGATTTTACAGAGCACACTACACCAGCTCAAATGGTTTGGGTCTCTTCAATCTTCGAACAAGATGTTGGTTGTCCAGCAGCTGAAGAGCTTCTGCATTTATGTGGAGGTGAAGTCTGGCCTCATGTCTGCCAGCAAACCTTTTGATCTCATCTTTAACTCATCTTCTTTATAACATTATTATTATGTATTATTTAAATAAAAAATTTCTCGTTTATGTTATAACAATTTTGTATTATAACAAATATTTTAATTACTCTGAAATATATGCCAGAACTTCATGTTAAATGAAATGCATAACACGAGAATATTCAACTGTCTGGGATTTTTTTTCCATTCAAATACCTCCAGTTATAAAATTAATTTACCTAAAAGCCACCGCCCCCTGCTTTTCAAGAAGCTGAATTAGCTGTATCAAGAGATATACTAAAATACCCAAAAACTTCTGTTAGGAATATATCAAAGCAATGAAAGGAGGAAATTATATTATCTTATTTTGTTATTCATAGCCGTTCGCCGTCCATTAAAAGTTTGGCCCCTCGGGTGTATTTTGCAAAATAAGAGCGGCGTATTCCTGTGGCCCCGACAACGCCGACAGTTTGTTTAGTTGGCATTTCTCGCACCCCTTGACAGCGGACCGCATTAGCATCTCCTAAGAGGTTGATGTTGCGGCTATTACAAGGAAAAAATACGAGATATTAAGCCAGACAGATACTAAAGTTGCGTAGTATGCGATATGTTACTCTTGGATTGGCAATGATTTTAAGTTAAACTTAGTTACAGCAGAATTTGGTAGTGGAGTTAATTACTATATTACTTAGTTGAAGAATGAAAAAAAAAATAAAAATAAAAGTTGTAATGGTAAATATCCATAATTGAAGGATAATGTGATTGTACATCCAATACAGTTGTAATTCCTCAATAGCTCGGACTACACTGTTTAGATGTTTCAAAATATACAGTGTATCCACGTTAAGGACTTACGACCCTTGTAACTTTTTTGATGTTTTGATGGGTCTTGATCTTTTTTCTTTGTTATATCGGTATTCATAATGTGTATTCAACAAGTTCGTAACTTTATTTTCAGGCTTAATTTAATGGCTCAAATTTCAGAAATTATTATTAGGGAATTTTTTAGGAAAAAAAGAATGACACTTAATTATTAGTGACTGACAGCTATCAACTAAGATAACATTTTTTGTGTTCATAGCACACTAAGCTTTTTCACCAAACTCTAATCAAATGTTATAATGCAAGAAAAAATATAAATCGTTCGATTGGTCAACGTTCTGGCAATTTATTTATTTTAATAATGCTTTAAATCATAATAAGTGTATTAAAAAACAAATTAATGCTTCGTGATTATTTTAACAATAATCCATATCCAAGCATTAAAGATCCTAGTAAGCCAAATAATTAATACATTTCTTTGTCATGGATACCCTGTATTTTAGAACACTGAAAATCGGTGGAAAGTAACTTTTGAGTTATCGTAAATAAGAATAGGTCACCTGTTTTTTCCTAAACAATTCCCTAACAATATTTTCTGAAATTTGGAACATAAAATTTTCTTTCCTAGGAGGTCACCCTGAATTTTAGAACATTGAAAATCAGTACTGGTAGCTTTTAAGTTATCCTAAATAAGAATCCGCCTTCCGTTTTTTCCTAAAAAATTCCCTAATAGGTAATACTTTCTGAAGTTTGAGCCAATAAAAATATTTTTTTTTTCCTGGAACACCGTTGTACTTTAGAACACTGAAAATCTGTGCAGGTAAATTTTAAGTTATCTTAAATAAGAATCCGTCATCCGTTTTTTTCCTAAAACATTCCCTAATATTAAGTACTTTCTGAAATTTGAGCCAGTAAAAGTGGTCGGAGCTGACCATCATTAAAGCCCAAATATAAATTTGCCCATTCGTTGAATGCACATCTTGAATACCAACCTAACAAAAAATAATGCTCAAAACATAATAAACTTACAAGAGTGGTAAGTTCTTAACGTGAACACAATGTATATAGAATGGGAAAGTTGCAATACAGTAATACGGCAAGTTTGTTAAGTTTGTTAAGTCAACTAAAAAATAATCGATTTTAATTTACTTTATAAGTTTACTATTATAAGAGTTGCAATTTTTATGTATATTCTATTTATATTTATGTTAAGGTATATAATCTTTATTTCGTGCATATTAGAGGTACCGTCAACCCTACCACGATATTTGGAAGACGACGATATACCGGGATATCAAAAATTATCTTGGTCAAGGGTGGTTGTAGAATGTAAAACGTGTGTCTTACTTTAAATTTGAAATAATTATGTCACTGTCACACTGACATCATCAATAGCCTACAAATTTCATACCTATTTATTTCAGTTGTAAAACAATAATGAACTACAAATTATGAAATAACGGTTTTAGTAACAAGAAAAACTAAATTACAGTAATTGTTGGAAATGTGCAACCATTTCTGGCGTTATGGTTGCACATTGCTGAACAATTCTTTGTTGCAGTTCTTGCAAATTATTTACCGGAGTTGCGAAAATCTTGTTTTTTAAGTAAGGAAATATAAAATAGTCCATAATTGTCAAACAAGGTGATCTCGGGGGAAACTCAACTTCTGTATGCAAACTTATCAGCCGGTCATCAAAAAACTCGCGGAGGAAAGCAATATTTTATCGTGTAGTATGTGCTGTTGCACCGTCATGCTGGAAATAACCGTACCGAAGTTCATCATCGTTTAACTGTTGCACAAATTCAGCCAAAAAGTTGAGTCTGTACCTTTCTGCATTGACGGTGAAATCGAAAAAAATTGGCCCAATTATTCTTCTGCGAGAAACTGCCATCCAAACACCAATTTTTTGAGCATGTAGAGGCGATTCAGTAAAAACATGAGAGTTATCATTGCTCCACATTCGCATATTTTGAGAATTGATGTATCCCGAAAGGTGGAACCACGCTTCGTCAGAAAAAAAAGTTAAGTCCAGAAGATCGTCATTCATTAAATTATTGACAAACCAATGGCAGTAAGCAAGGCGTCTGGGGTGGTCTGCGGGCAGAAGAGCTTGATGTGCTTGCATCTTATATGGATGCATGTTCAAGTCTTTCTTTAAAATCTTATGACATGTTCCATAAGAAAGTCCGATTTCCTGAGAAAGACGTTTCAAAGGTTATGCAGGCTCCACTTCCATACGTTGACAACTTCTTTTGTACGAACTCTTGGTCTACCAGCATCTTTTTTATGAGTCACACAACCAGTTTCGCGAAACACTTCAACACAATTTGTAAGGCACGCATAAAAATTGTCCGGTGATGTTGCCACGTTTGGGAAGTGCTCTCGAAAATTGTCCAAACACAAACGTTGACTGTATTGCCAATTTCCATTAACTAGCGCACCCGTTCGAAAATAGGCGTCAATCATGAATATTTTGTGCTGTGTGGTAAGAGGCATGATTCAAAAACTGGATTAGAAAATTTCAGTACAATGACTTGACAGATTCTGACACAACAAAACATATTCAAAAATTTAAATAAGACACACGTTTTACATTCCACAACCACCCTTGACCAAGATAATTTTTGATATCCCGGTACAAGGATATATAGGATGTATTTGTTTGTTAGGTACCTATCAAAAGAAGTCAGAAGTCGTTTTCCGAAACTTAGTTCTGCCTAACTAAAATAAATTTCATGTCCTATTTAATTATGGCTATTAAGAAAAACATAACTGATGATTATTCAAAATAATGGGTAGTGACCGCGACATTTTGAAATACCATCATTGCCCTTCCTTGAAATTGTTGTATATTTTTTCAAGTACATACTTATTGCAGAGTTATTATGTAAAAACAGAGAACCTGTTTTATTTAAAAGCTATAAAAATCTTTTTTTATGTAGATACCTAGACGAGGACTAATATATTTGAATGAATAAAATGCATAAGCAAATTAGTAAAGAATATTTTTTTTATGAATTATTATATATATATATATATATATTACAAATATTAATGCAAAATGATTACAATTACAAAACTGTTGACACTTCCTTATGGCATATAACAACAGCATCTTATTAACAGGATGCGGATAATAACGCATTCATATGAGCCACTCACAAACAAATATCGAGAAATTCGGTAATCCTGGAGAATAACATTTCTACTGAAATTTACTGTAATATTTTAATTAATTAGAAGTTTCGGCTACAAAAGCTCGAAAGGTACCTATTATAGCACCTAATTAACATTTTTTTATAAGATAGCATTCTTATAACCTAGCAAAAACATACTATAAGAGCTCTTCATACTGAGAAAAAGTAAAATATGGAGATTAGACAATGATATTGACATTTACAGTAATAAGGAAAATTTGCTTTGCAACATTTTATTTCACAAAACTCAAAAGAAACGTTATAGAACTCTGAGTAAATTAACAAAACTTTAACGACCGTTGTTACGACAAAGCATTATAGAATACTTTATGATCACTAACCAGGTTACGTTCTTTCTCTCATAAAGGGAACCCTAGATTCTAAGTAACGTAAGTATTTGAATGCGTACGATAAAACTTTTATTAAGGTGAATTGGTTTCAGCGCCTTTTACAATGTTTAATGCTACTTTTTGTACCTTAGTACAAAATGACTTCCACATATCCGAAACAAGCGTATCTTACTCAAAAGGTTAAAACCGAAATTAGGGATTTTTTTAAAACAGTTTAAGTTACTGACATGATATTTAAAATTGGTCTTTTACTATGAAAAAAAGAAAGGGGGGCAACGCCATTTTTATAGAAAAATTAAATACAATTTATAGTCGACTGTCATCGTAATGCTGTCATTATGGACGTCAAAATCGTTAATAATCTGCCACTTTCTAGCACCCATGCCGTAATGTGACATAACCGTGCCATAATTTTCTCTTACGGCACGATAATAAATAGTAGGTTTTTATTAAACTTGAAATACTATTTATTTATATTAATGGTAATACTACAGTTTGAATTTCCAGATATAGAAAGTCCTGAACTAGTTTCAAGAACACTTGAGCATGTACTCGTAGATGATGAAATACAAATTTGATTCACGTTTTCTAATTATTAAATTTAATATTTTCAAAACTTAAATAATTGTACGTTAAAACCGCAGTTCGACTATAAAATAGCGTATGAAATTCGTTTATAATGCTCGATTATGGCATTCGTGAAGTGTTAGCGCATTCGCTTCGCTCATGCGCCAAAATTCACTCATGCCATAATCTGCTGCATTATAAACTAATTTCATAATATACTATTTTGAAGTTTTAGGTGTGATATTTTCCAATAAAAGGATAAGACTATGGTGGTGGTGTCTACGGTGCTTAGATTTTCATCCTCCCTAATATCTGATACCGGAAGATAATTTAGATAATTACATAGTTAGATAATTTGGCAGAAAAGTGATGATCTTAGTGATATTAACAATAACACTACAATAATTCTTTCTTCAGTAGTAGCTTCCTAAGGAAACTACTAGGTACTGATTTTGTACAAAGATGTATTGAAGGATTATAATACAAAAGTATTAACAATAATATAATATATATATGAAAATAAATTGAAAGAATGCCAAAAATTCAAATTGAGGAGCCAGTACAAAAGTTTACACATTAAAAATACACATTCTAAAATTTAATTTGGACAAATTTTGTGTTAGAAGGAAAATGTAACGTCAAAATAAAGCATGCTGTGTCCATTTCAATAACTAACTCCTAACTAATTCCATGTATACAGAATCAGGTCAAGCAGTATTCAAAGTATCGTCGTTAATACTACGCGGCAGTATTAAATGTATTTCCAATAATTCCCCATTACTTAATATTTTTTAGATGTCCAATATGTGGCCGACCAAATTACCATTCCACTATATTTTTTACTTCCATGTCTGGGTCAGTTAAACAAAAACAACTCTCTTATCTTTATTATCAATTTGGCATATATTTCTCTATACTTGCATTAGTTGTTCAGTAAGCACAAAAACCGCCGAATCATTTATAAGATCTCCTGATTTTTCCAAGGATAAGTATATATTCCCTCGAAAATAGCCAAACATAGGTCACCCTGTATATACAATGACCAACTACCCTAAGCTGCGTTAAGGCATTTCTCGTGGAACTGCCCTTATTAGTTGGCAGCGGTCGAAGTGGAACGTACACAAAACAGCTCGAGGATCATAGCAAATTACTTTGGCAGGAAAATTAGAGAAACTGAACATCCCAAGAACATAAACTCGGTAAGGATATTGCCTAGAATACACCCCAAAGAAAACCACAAGACACAAACCGAGCGCAAAACATTAACTGTAATTAGAATATACGGTTAGGATTTGAAATGGAATTTTTAATTAAGTTTGCTGAAACGAGAAGCTCCAAAAATATGTAGGATTTCTGTGCCTAATTGTTACTTCTTCATTGAAGTAGTAAAACATTTAAGATTCTTTTCAAAATTATATATTACATATAATATAATAATATCTCTATTCGTAATTACAATCACAAGGATTTGCCAGAAATCTGACTTGTGTCAAGAGAGGTGGCGACTCCACCAACGACTTTTGTTGGTAGGTCCTAACCACCATTCAGTGCTGAAATGAGGGAAATCTGGAAAATCTCATTAGCTAGGAACAATCAAACATTAACTGATTTAAATTTCTCACAATAACACCAAGCTGACATTCTTCACCCTAGGGCATCGCCAGCATGTTTGTTAATCTAACCCTGCGAACAAGCCCTAATCTACAAGTAGATAATTTAATTAAATTCTAAATTCAATACTGGTCGGGGTACTTGTTTATACATTAACTGTTTCCTATATTTCCTATATTTTGAGTAACTAGGTTATAGGTAATAAATAAAACGAAGATTTCAAACGCATTTAAAAATTGCAATATGGGAAATTAAATGACATTATAGCATTTTGTACAAGTTAATATACAGTGAGTTCATAAAGTCCCACATTATTTCATAAATGGTAAAGTTTTTGAAAATTCCCTGGGACATGGTCGATGTTATTTTCTTTTTACACTTGTTTTTCATATCTTAATTTTTTTACAGGGCGACTCAATGAAGCTACGTCAATATAAACTTTAATATTTTAAATGGAACACCCAGTACTGTTTTACATATGGTTGTTTTCTGACAGTCCCACAAGATTCATGTGTCTATTTAGCCTACAGTGTCCTGTTAGGAGACCCATTATTATTCTGATGTTTTTTTTTATTCTGGTCTAACAGACCTGCTGTGAATTTAGGACTCCGTTCTTTAATGAATAGCTTTGCCTCTCTCAGTTGTGGCAGATTGCTCTACCATTATCGAGATTTGTTTCTCATCCATTCCTCCATGGATGTTTTAATGCATGTCTTAGCTATATTGCAGAAGGGTTTTATCCTACGAGGTGTTTTGATGCGCCTTCTCGGGCTAGTGCATCTGCCTCCTCATTACCCTTGTGCCCCTCGTGCACAGGTACCCAAGCTAGGGTCACCCTATTCTCACTCCCTAGCTCTTTCAGGGTATTCAGACAGTTTTGACGTAACCTGTGCCTATCCTATCCTATTGCCTGTATTGCCGCTTGACTGTCGGAGACAATACGCTCCATTAGTGATGACGTAGCGCAAGCCATTTTGTTCTGGTAGGTCGCGGTTCACTATCCAAACAAAGCCCGATTAACAAGGCAAATTTACAGAAAAGTGCTATTTTGACGTTATTTGAAGATTTTAAGGGGAAAAACATCGAAAACGGTAAGAGTGCAGTAAATGTACCCTATCAACGCATTCATGCAAGACAGATGGGTAATAATAACTGAAATATTAATAAAATCTAAATTTAACATAACCTCACTTTATATAGTTTATTGTAAAAATAACTTTATTTAATGATTTTTACAGTACCTATCTTTCATTCGCCATGGTTATGTGCTGGGCTCCGGATTGCAAGCACTACAATCAACGACAAACTTGTAGATTTTTTGTATTTCCGAAGGACCCTAAGGAACGCAACCATTGGAAAAACTTGTGAGGTAGGTTTGAAATATACCTTTTAATTTTGGATAGGTAACTGTTTAAATGTTTAATATAAATATATTGTATATTATGACACGTAGCGACTAACCTGGACCTGGTGCATTTTTATGCAGTTGTCATTTCCGTGATGGTAAAAGGGAAAATGAGCCTGAAATCTTCTTGCACAATGTAACAAAGAAATTCACTTATATAAGTCCTGAAAAGAGAAAAAGAAGAGAGCAGAGAGTGGTAGTTCAGGAGCATCTGGAAGGCCTACCAGCAAAGCATCGACAAGAAGGTTATTTTGAACCAGATGTATCATCTCCACCATCTGAAATGAAAATGTGAGTGATATTTATGTCAAATATGTATATGTTATACAGATTTCATTGCGTGGACTGCTAAATAAATACAGTGCAATAATAATTACTTATCATAACGAACGATCAAAAACTAGGTTTGTCGATTAAACGGTTTGTTCGTTATGATAAGTGATTATTATTGCACTGTATTTATTTAGCAGTCAGCGCAATCAAATCTGTATAACGTATACATTTTTGACATAAATATCACTCACATTTCCATTTCAGATGGTGGAGATGATACATCTGGTTCAAAATAACCTTCTTCTCGATGCTTTGCTGGTAGGCCTTCCAGATGCTCCTGAACTACCACTCTCTGCTCTCTTCTTTTTCTCTTTTCAGGACTTGTATAAGTGAATTTCTTTGTCACATTGTGCAAGAAGATTTTAGGCCCACTTTCCCTTTTACCATCACGGAAATGACAACTGCATAAAATGCATCAGGTCCAGGTTCGTCGCTACGTGTCATAATATACAATATATTTGTATTAAACATTTAAACAGTTACCTATCCAAAATTAAAAGGTATATTTCAAACCTACCTCACAAGTTTTTCCAACGGTTGCGTTCCTTAGTGTCCTTCGGAAATATAAAAAATCTACAAGTTTCTCGTTGATTGTAGTGCTTGCAATCCGGAGCCCAGCACATAACCATGGTGAATGTAAGATTGGTACTGTAAAAATCATTAAATTAAGTTAATTACAGTTTAAGTTATTTTTACAATAAATTATATAAAGTGAGGTTATGTTAAATTTAGATTTTATTAATATTTCAGTTATTATTACCCATATGTCTTGCATGAATGCGTTTATAGGGTACATTTACTACACTTTTACCGTTTTCGATGTTTTTTCCCCTTAAAATCTTCAAATAACGTCAAAATAGCACTTTTCTGTAAATTTGCCTTGTTAATCGGGCTTTGTTTGGATAGTGAACCGCGACCTACCAGAACAAAATGGCTGAAGCTACGTCACACTAATGGAGCGTATGATTATTAGAGATAGACCCATAAAAGATTATATGATCGTATTCGTAAAAAGAGTTCTTTCCAAATATATGGGTGTTCTATTTAAAATATTAAAGTTTATATCGACGTAGCTTCAATGAGTCGCCCTGTAAAAAAATTAATATATGTAAAACAAGTGTAAAAAGAAAAGAAAATGTAAGAAACCATAATGTTATTTTCTATATTGTTAATTTTTATGTACTCAGCATAGCTTACACTAGTGTTACTATTACTCATAATTACAAGGAAATAAACGTTTTTGGCCCTTTAACGTCTTGTAAATAATTTTATAACTGATTACGTGAAGTTCTTAGATCCCTGTTTTGACCAAACTCTCTGAATTTTTTCTTTTAATTTAGGTTATTCTATATAAAAAACTTAATCCATATTTAGCGTCTCTTTTTTTCAAATCAGCTTGGATTAATACAAATAGCAAACAATTCAATTGCATATAACACGTTCTATCTACGACAAACATCTTATTTCGTGTTAAAAAATGTATGAGCGAGTGGTGGGCATACCCTACAATTGTATTTTATTATAAAAACATGCGGTCATTGTCTAAAATGACCTCGTCGATCCCCGATCGCGCCTTGGTTGAATTATTTTTGTGCTTGTAAAAGGAGATGAAAAAATGTATAACACTTAGGAAAGCGATTTGCTTTCTTTTGTTTTTTACGACATGAATAGATTATCGGTGCAATCTAACAACCCGTTCACAATTAACTTATGATAATTTAATACAACCAATATAGGACAGCACGCGTGCGATTGGGTGGAGATATAATTTATTGCATTTTAAGCATCTTTCCCAAAACTTCAGGAAATTAATGTGTAGCAACTAACATTATTTCAATACAGAAAGACATGTAATAGAAGGTTATTTTCATATAGGAAACATATTGTAAACATAATAATAATAATAATAATAATAATAACAATCGTCTTTATTGTTACACCAATAGAATTTAATAACATTACATAAATACATAAAATACTATATTGGTGCATAATCACCTAGCAGCATGCCTTCTAATCCTGTAAAAAGAGGAAAAAAAAGTTCCCATAGACTAAGACACATAAAGAAGTATCTACACAGAGACATAATTAATAAAAAACCAATAAAAAATGCACAATCACCATCAGGTCCTGTATTATTGAAATGAAAATATGTGTTTTCTTGATTAAAATTTAAAAGCTTGAACCGTGAGATTCTTCATAGAAAATGGCACATTATTATAAGATTTTACTGCATTATAAGGAAAACTTTTTTGAAAAAGAGCAGTGGCAATCTATTCTATCTATCTGTGTATGTCATAAGATGTTCCATTGAAAAGAAGTTGATAACATTATACATGTTACTAAAAAAACTGATGAGTAGTGGAAAAAATTAGAAAAGTTTGGAACTCATAATTAACTAGGTAACGAGTAATACCGTCCAGTCCTTCCCTACTTTGTAAGTCTTTATGATTTCTATCACATTGTCGGTATATTTTAAAAACAAAATTGTTTTAAAACCACTATTATGGCTTGTTTTAAAACCATTATTATGAGTAGTTTATATGAGATGAGTATTACGTGGTGTCTATATGAGATGGGTATTAAAGGAGAAGTTGGGACGCTCAATAATTTTCGAGAAAACTGAGATTACATGTCTTGGGTGCCATCTATATTTCACCCCTTGGGACCCATTTCAAGTCAATGATTTTTGTATTGAGTAGTGTATGTGAGATGGGTATTACGTGTACCAAAGGAGAAGTTGGGATGCTCAATAATTTTCGAGAAAATTGAGATTGCATGGAAAATTGAGATTGCATATCTTTGGTGCCATCTATATTTCATCTCTTGGGACCCATTTCAAGTCAATGATTTTTGTACTGAACAGTCTATATGAGATGGGTATTATGTGTAGCAAAGGAGAAGTTGAGGCGCTCAATAATTTTCGAGAAAATTGAGATTGCATGAAAAATTGTTATTTCATGTTTTGGGTGCTATCTGCATTTCACCCCCTGGGACCTATTTCAAGTCAATGATTTTTATACTGAGTAGTTTCTATGCTATGGGTATTACGTGTACCAAAGGTGAAGTTGGGACACTCAATAATTTTCGAGAAAATTTTTCCATGCTGAGATTGCATGGAAAATTGAGATTGCACGTCTTGGGTGCCATCTATATTTCACCCCTTGAGACCCATTTCAAGTCTATGATTTTTGTACTGAGTAGTCTATGTGAGATGGGTATTACGTGTACCAAAGGAGAAGTGGGACGTTCAATAATTTTCGAGAAAATTGAGATTGCATGGAAAATTGAGATTGCATGTCTTGGGTGCCATCTATATTTCACCTCTTGGGACCCATTTCAAGTCAATGATTTTTGTACTGAACAGTCTATATGAGATGGGTATTACATGTACCAAAGGAGAAGTTGGGACGCTCAATAATTTTCGAGAAAACTGAGATTGCATGTTTTGGGTGCCATCTATAGGGACCCATTTCAAGTCAATGATTTTTGTACTGAGTAGTCTATGTGAGATGGGTATTACGTGTACCAAAGGAGAAGTTGGGACGTTCAATAATTTTCAAAAAATTGAGATTGCATGGAAAATTGAGATTGCATATCTTGGGTGCCATCTATATTTCACCCCTTGGGACCCATTCCAAGTCAATGATTTTTATACTGAGTAGTCTCTATGAGATGGGTAATCTCTTAGTGAACTTTTTGGTTTAATTCATATATAAAGAAAGATGAAACTTCTTAATTTATTAGACATATAGTAGACATTTAGTAGATTGAGTTCAGCATAACAAATTATCTAATTACATGTGACTGATGTTATATTAAAAATATCATAGGATTTCGAAAGCCTTAGTATCTTAATCAGTGTATACTACCCCTATTCATGGTGCAATATACGGTATAGGTAAATTAATAACAAATGTAAAATGACATACTAATACCTGTGTAAAACAACATCAGTTCAGTACTACAACTAGGATAAAAGACGTATTATAATAGTTTAATAATTAAGGATGCTTTCAATTATTATGAACTCAACATTATTACATATACTTACTAGAAAAATAGCAAAAAGGTTTGTAATTACATACATCGGATTTACTACTATATTTATCCAGAGGGAATCATAAGCAGATTTTCTTAATGTGGAAATCAATGATTGTTGGAGTAATTCAGACGTATTTCAGTAAGTAAAACCAATAAAAGACTGAATAATTTAAAAATAGTTGAAGGGATACCTTAAAGAGTAATAACATAATTTTAAGAATAATAAAAGTGTATTTAGTTACTATAATTATCAAATGATTATTAAAATTTAATATTTCATGACATATATGTAAGCAATTCATTTAGTACACCGTGGAATAACAATGTGCCTCAGAGGTTTGTCTCCACTATATCTTAAACGAATTCCCTAAACTGTTTACTAAAACACTGCGAGACGTGACTAATAAGATGAAACTCAGAGCAGATGCAAATATATTCAAGATATTATTGAGCCTGTGTGTTAGAGATGGTTTCTTTCTTAGTTTTAAATTTGAAAATTGATAGTGTGATATGTCTCTAAAAGGTACTTTCGAGACTTTATAATAGTCACATCTTCAGACTGCCAAAAATTACAATGATTATATACATAGATATTCTTCGCATCGTTTATTAAATACGTTTGTTATTAAAAATAAACATACCTATTCCTTGACAATGACCGGAATGTTCTGCAGTCTCAAACGTCAGTTAACTGGTCCATTTTATGGTTTTTGAAATGTTTATGTCCATGGCAAATTTGATAACATTCTATGATGAAAACTATCAAAATATTAGAAATTTGCAAATATCTTCAAAAGTAATAATCGCAATCCTGCTTAATGCTTATATGGCTTAATGAGAATTTCAATGTACACAAGATAGACTGGACCAATTAAATACAGGATGTTCCATTTGAGTTTAAAAAGTTATGGCTGTTTGAAATTTCCAAAATGTAACAGCGAAAATGGAACACTTGTTATAATATTTTTAAACATATGAATACACTATAATTTAGCCTCGCTTAAGTTCTCTAAGAATATAAAAAATCAACTTAATATCGCTTTCCCGGAAAAATTTGCGGACACTCTTGCGCACCATAGCAATTTTTTTTCTTTAAATATTAATATCTCAAAATGCGTAACTTCTAGCTATAGGGAATGTTGCAAATTGACCCTAAAATTTTCCGTAGAATCAACAAATGCAATAATATAGGGTGTTCCATTTAAAATAACGAAGTTCCTGTCGACTTCCGGTATAACGGAAAGTGCTGGAGAGTTCTACATATTTTGGTTGCATTCGCCCTAGAGACTTTACCATGATGCCAAATTTTCAAATATTTCGGATTAGTACTTTCCCAGATATCGATCGACGCAGTTCTTAATATTTTCCTTAATGTTGCACCCACTGGCACTACAGTCATGCCAGGATTATGTACACCACACCTGTCCTAATTATCTATTAAATCCTTATGCACTTGTATAGTATTTCTAGAGGAGATACGACGTCTTCGAGGATGGAGAACAAGAAGAGTCTACCGTTGCATCAATTTAATTAAGTTTTATGGATTTATCGAAATTTTTGTTAGTTTTAATTTAAGAACGCTGGTTCAAGCTTTTTCATGTAATCACTATTTTTTGGTCTTAAATTTTAATGTCAAACTCTAATACAATTTACAATGATATGGTCGCTGCGTTTTTAAAATTCTATCAACTTTTTCACAGATTTTTAGTCATCTCTACATAATGTTAATTATATTAGTGCTAATACTCGCAGTCTTTTACTTTTCATATGTGTAATTTTAGCTAAATATATTTATAAAAGTGATTGCATATCCGAATCATTTCTAGACAAAGGATACTCAACAAAATATACTAAAATCAATAACTAGATATGTCACAGATCGATCAGATTTTAACATTACTATATTCATTGCCTCCCCGGTCCATTGTTATCTATCACAGTTCACATAAATATCTAATCTCTCGGAGAAATAGCGTTTATATTAATTGCATTGACGTAAACTACATGTTGTTAACACATATATAGTTTGTATATTACTTTTAATAAAATATTTCTGATTGGCTTTAGAATTATCTTGGATCTGTAATTTCAGTACAACTGTCAGAAAATTGTTTGCTAAAAGACTAATAGATAAAAGGCTAAAAGATAAATAAAGGCTTATTACTTATTTCTGACGATGACATTTTATTATCTGAAAATAGCCTGTAGGTAGTATATCGAAATATACATTTTTTTTTAATTCAATATATTTAGGTAGGTAGTAGTTTATGACATTCAATTTCCTTGTTCAGGAAAAGTAATAAGCAAGCTTCTTTTATATCCGAATATGAAATTTTAATATTTGCTACTGGCAGTTAAATAATAAAATTTCCCTTTGAGCAGAATATAGTACGTATATATTAAATAAAAAATTACTTTGCTAGACATTCAGGGTGGCCCAATAGTTTGACAAAGTTCCATAACTCCTATGCCGTAATAAAACAATATATATATATATATATATATATATATATATATTAGGTTCTCATAGAGCCTAAGAAGACGCACATTTTAAAAATATGTATAGTCATATAGGGTGCCCTATGAACCGGGGCCATATCAAACTTATGTTTTTTTAATGGAATACACATATTTTTTATTCATATTTGAATTAATTTCCTAACATTCCTTCGAATTCGCCAATATAGGGTTTACTAGTATTGTAGGGAGTAGTTGACAAGATATAAGTATTTCTTTATCTTGAAATTCTTTGTATGAATTGAGCACCCTGTATCTCTTTTAAGAAAATAAATACTAGATTATTTTTGGATCCAAATGCTATATGGTCTAGTTTTACTTTCTATAGAATTTCCTTCAAAATAGCTTTACTTGTATACAGGGCGAATCAAAACTCGCAACCGCAGTTTCCTCAGTTTATATAAATGAAACATCCTATATTTTATATCATTTTCATTATGTAGTGTCTCTCACGACTTTTTATATTCTATGAAGCATTCCCTATACCTAATTGTAACGGTTTCCGAGATATTAGAGGTTGATAATTATTTAATTAATTTTGTATTGCATTCTTCTGCACCTAGTATAATATTAAAAATAATTTTTTATTGAAAATCGATCTCCGCCTCTGATTCTACAACAGTCGTGCATTTCTATTTTTCTTTTTTTACAAAAAGAAGCAAGTCGTATCCGAGTTGCAGTCTCTTAAAAATGACTAAAAAATTAGCTGTCGACTAATTTTGTAAGCTGTTTATTAGCGAAATTCGAGGTTCATTAGGAAAATTAAAAAAATCAGTAAAAAAAAAATTGTGAAAATGATATATGGTTTATTTGAACTGTTTTCTTATGTAGTTCAATTGGTACTTGCATTAAATAGTTATACTGACTAAACAGTTAATCCATCCCATATGCTTCTAAACAAAATGAGAATTTAGAGTACCTATAAAACCTCAAATATCTCAAAAACCGTTGCAAATTGGTATAGGGAATGCTTCATAGAATAAAGAGTCGTGAGACACCTTAATGAAAATTATATAAAATCTAGGGATATACTCGTAAATCTAAAATCTTTTATAAAAATTGAGAAAACTATCGTTGAGAGTTTTTATATTCCCTAAGTAAAGCTATTTTAAAGGGAATTCTATAGAAAATAAAACTAGACTATATAACTTCTTTAATCGAGACAAAATTATCTAGTATTTATTTCCTTAAAAAAGATACAGGGTGCTCAGTTCATTGTGATTGAGATATAAAAATACTCATATCTTCTGAACGTCTTTGTAAAATAATAGTAAGCCGAAAAAATGATCCGAATACAAATATGAAATAAAAAATAGGGTGCTTTATAGAGCACCCTATCTGACTATATATATATATATTCAAAATGTGTGTCCTTTTAGGCTCTATGATATCCTAATATATATCTTTATTACGGCATACGAGTAATGGAACTTTGTCACACTATTGGGTCACCCTTATAGCAAAGTAGCCATATTAAATATAGGTGAAGTTGTTAGATAATGCTTAGTTGGTAACGAATATTATTTTTGAACACTCATATATACTTAAACACATACTTATAAAAGAAATTGTATAGTATGTTATTTCAGCAGTTACTGAAAGTCACTTTTTATATAACAGTTTCAGAAATATTTTATAACGACTGCTACCATTAAAATAGATATATCTAGGTGAAAGATTTAAAAAGCGTAATAAAAGTTTTCTCATATCTCGGAATAAAACTAAATTTTAAACTCTCAATTGCTATTGAAAAAATGAAAGAATTGCAATAATGATTAACACAAATTCGATCAACCTAAACCACATGTTTCTTGAAAAAGAACAGAATTATCCTTCAGGGAATTAATGGAATTAATTCTATATGCACCCATTTCAAAGTGTTAATATTAAATACCTCTCAAAGTCTTTGTATTCTATACTAGCTGCGGCAACCCGCTTCGGTAGTTGAAATCGATAATGACACACATATTCGAAGTCGACCACTTTCAACTCCTATATATCTCTCACACCACCATAACTATCGACATGCAGCTACCAAGTGCACGATGGGAGACTTGGGGCTACTACCACACACAAACACAAGTAGTCGGCGCTGGGTAGTTGTGGTTGCAAAGTGAAATATACGGGCACACATGTCTATTTTTATGTATATATCTAGATATTGTCTCCTTTCTAAGATTTACTACCGATTGTATCTGTCTTGATCTTTTTTATTTTGGGATTATTTCTATAATCTCTTCATTTCAGACAATAAAAAATAAGTGAAATCAGTTTATAAACTCACACATAATTGAAAATATAGATAATATAATTTTCTATGAACATAATTCGCATTTCAAAGCGTTCACGTTAAAGGTTATGATAATGTATTTATGATAATTTCTTAATAGAATCATCCAGATCCCATTAGGGTAAGATTTTGTCAAGCTTACAGAAGAACAGTTCAAATTTAAGCATGTTAATAATTAAACACTAAGCGTTAAGTGTCTAAAATCCGTGAATATTTTGTTTTCACTTTTGGTAATAACTTGACAGGTAAAATTATTTTATTAAATTCTTTCTGTAACCTGGGTGGCTTAAAACAATATAGTAAGATTGCTAATATCAACAATAGATTATTAGATCTCGTCCCGAAGATCTTTTGCTAACAGTAGATATCCACCATCCTCCACTGAATATTTCTTTAAAGCATTCTAGAAGAAAATACTTGCCTCTAAATTCTCTTGAAACCTTTAACTTTAGGAAAGTAGACTACTCTGGTTTATATCGTCACATCAATATGCACGATTGGTCCTTCATGTTGCAGTATCAGGATTCTAATTTAGCTTGCAAATAATTTTATGATATTCTGTACAATATTTTTAATTTATATGTACCTAGGTCTATAAATATCCGCCTTGGTGTACTAGTAGTATTATACATGACATTAAGAAAAAATCAATTCTTTGGAGACAATTATTACATCTTATACAAAATAAGAAGAATACCAATGTCAATTCTTTTAAAGAATTTAAATATTTACAAAGAATTAGAATTAAACATGAGGTTGGCATATCTCACAAAAACTATTTATTAAGGCTTCAGGATAATATGAAATCAGTGACTATATTTTATAGTCACTGATGAAATGTAACAAAAACAATTTTGGTCTCACGTTAATCGCAGTAGACACAGTTTTTCTGAATTACCTTGACGTGGAATATGATGACCCCCAAGATGTTATAAATACTTTTTCAACCTTGTTTGATAATGCATATATTTATTCAAGTGCTCAGAATTGTGGTAATGTCGTTGATTCAGTTACAAATGATGTCCATATTCACACTTTTTCTGAAAATGAAGTTCTGAATGCATTGCGTAGGCTGAAGCCTAAATTAACCAAGGGATTAGTAAGAGAGTGTACCTGTGCCTTTGTCTATCCCCTAATTGTAATTTTTAATTTAAGTATAAAACCTGGAATATTTCCTGACATTTGGAAGACATTACGGATATTTCCAATATTCAAAAAGGGCGACAGGAACTGTGTTGAGAATCACTATCCCATTTCAATAATTTCCAATTCTCCTAAAGTTTTTGAAATGTTTTTATATAACTTAATTTATGTTAAGGTAAACAGGGACATTCGTGATTTAAAACGTGTTTTCATAAAGGGAAGGTCGACAGTTCTATACTACACAATTTCTTTCTGAGTCTTTGGATGAGGGCAAGCAAGTTGACGTAATATAGGTACAAGGATTTTACGAAAGCGTATCATCTTTCCTTAAGAATTGGAGTTTATGGTATCGTTTTTAATGTCGTGGTTTCAGTCAGTTAATTTTGATGTAATGTTTGGTGTTCCCCAAGGTTCCGTTTTAGGCCATTAGTTTTCAACCTGTTTATTAATGATATTGTTTCTCGTGTGGACGTTGGCTGCTTGCTCTATGCTGATGATATGAAGTTGTTTTTTGTGACTGACGGGATTTCCCGGTGGGAAGTATTACAAAGAAGTCTTGATAATATTAATGATTGGTGTGATCGAAACCATTTGCCGTTAAATATTTCAAAATGTAATGTTTTGACTTACATCAGGAGGATTAACCTACCCTATCCTTTTTAATTACAATTTGATCGGTGCAATGTTGAATAGACTCAATGACAAATAGAAAGTTTGGGTTCCATAATTGGATTTTGTAGGACTTTTGAGGATATGTAGTTATTGGATTTGCTTTACAATTAATTTTTAAAAAATAATTTTGATTATGGATCGCTTATTTGGAATCCATGTTATAAGAAATACTGAAATAACATTGAAAACATCCAACGTGGCTTTCTAAAGTTTTGTCTTTTAAAGTTGATAGCGTGTATCCGGCTTCCGGCTTGGTTCTCCACAAGAGCAATTATTAAGTAGATTTTCATTTCTCGGACTCTCTCTGATCGACGGAAGCTTAATTATTCTATATAATATTTTGCATAAGATAATCCATAATTTTATTGACTGTCCAAGCATTGTGACTATGCTAAGTTTTCAAGCGCCTTCTGAAGATACAGGAAATTTGAAAACTTTTTATCTTGAAATTTCAAGAACAAATGCTTTGAAATATTCGCCTTTGCACGTTATGTGTGAAAATTATATGTCTACACAGGGACGCTTGATATATTCAGCTATATAGAATTACTTATATCAAGAAAAATTTTCACAACAGATAACTGGTATATGTGTATTATACGAATGAGTATATGTATTATGTATATATTGTATGTATATGTAAACTGCCTCTGTAAACTACTATCTCATAATTGGTCTTGTACTGTGAGTTGCTGTACCGTCAAAATGTTCATTGAGCTTTGAAATGCAGATTCAGTTTGAAAACAGTAGATAGATATTATTTAAACTTAACTGGAATAGAAGTCTTTGATGTCACAAAGTTGCGTTTATTTACCTATTTATTCTTAAGTTACTTTAGTAAATTACTCCGTTGCTTGGAAATACTGTATTTGTATAATTTAAACACCATATTAACTGCAGGATACTTTTCATACACATCGGTTCTTCCATTTATTTTTTGGAAGGTAAAATGTGGATTAAATATTTAAATATAATAAAAACAAAATAATTTTCTGATGTATCATTTCCTTTTCTATTCATCCACGTGCATTTTGAAACTTGAAAACGGAATTATAACTTGTTACGATTTTTTAAAGTATACTTCAACTCATTTAATCCTGTCAGACGGGCTGGCAGATACCGGGCTGACAAATAAAAGCAAAAATATTTTCTGATCTATATTCTTCTTCTCTGTTTATCCACGTGCATTTCTAAATTCATCAATGCCATTTGAACTTTAAAATTTTTAAAGTACACTTCACCACATTTCATCCTGTCAGACGAGCTAAAAAATAACGGGCTGGTAAATAAAAGCAAAATTATTTTCTGTATGTATTACACCACTTATTTCTTAATGCAGGTATTAGTTACAGGACTGGCCGAAGATCATTCTCCCTATGTCAATTGCTACCTAAAGTGAATTGATAGTTTGTTCTTCTACTACTTCCACTGGGACCTGATTTCTGGGGTTTGGGCAAATTATCACTCAATAAGGTATCAACTCATTATAGGGCTGAATATTTTGGATGAACTACCATTATATGTGAGCCTTTTGAAACTATATGTGCTCGGTGAAGTCTCATTTTTTAAACTAATCAAGGTTGATTGGCTCGTATTTGGTACTCCCCTTCCGTTTAAAACCACATAGCTACCAATCGATCTACTGAGGTTGTTCTGTTTTTCCTCATTCTTGCAATAGTGGTTACGGCTTACCGACCGGAAGCCGTTAATAAACGCTAATGCAGCCTATAGAATGATAATTAGCCTGCCCCTCCCCAAAAAGTCTGTGACTTTCATTGTCAGTTTCGTAATCATCGCCAACAAAATTAGAAGTAGAAATATTATTGTATTGTTCATAATATCAGATTGTTCCCTATTTAATCCACAATATCGGAGAAGCACATGTAGCAGTAATAGTCAGAACTAATACCGTTCTGTAGAAATCCACAATGGAGACATAAATAGCTGATTGCCATACCTATTTGGTTCAGAGTTCAGTATTTGACGAGTGACCTTTGTAATTATTCACAGGATGTGTATAAGATAAGATTTATTTTAAATAAACAATATAATGAAGTCATATAAAAAGTGATAAACTCATTTTTCACTACTGGATTCAAATATTGAAAAATATTTATTTCCTGCTGTCTTTGTATACATTATTTTTCCATCGCTTTCAGAAGAATAAATCATAAAAGATTAAATCTATTTACCACGAAATCAGAATTAAAATGCAAATTGCCATTTTGTATTAGTCAAATAAAATAAGCTTAAAAAGTCAGCAGATTTCCCGACAAAAATAACTTCTATTAACCGAGAGAGTTTTATAGCGGCAAGCCTATATAAAATATGGCGATTCGCGATTTAGTTTTTATTTCAAACTGGTTTTATGAAATTATGTATGAAAAACAGTTGAAGTATAAACAACTTTATGAGTTTTGAATAATAATAGATTTTTTTATGGAATTCACGTTTTGTTGCCTTTCCAACAAAAATAAGTTAGCTTTTCATCAGAAGAAATAAAAATGAAACGACGCTATAAATATTGTTGTCTTATTTTATTTTATTAAGTTATGATAGTTTTAAATATTTGTTTTATATATATTTGTGTTTCCTTATTATTTTTGTTTATTAGTTTTCTTTGTAGAAAACTAACAGACAATGTAGAATTTAAAATTTTACCAAATGCTCCAATTCCTAGATACACATCGGCAGTTCGTCAATAGTCAAGCTACTTGTCGCCTATTTCCGCGACTAAGGGCAATCAGCGACGCCAGAAACCGAAGAACGCCCAACCTAAAAATGTTGCCGAACTGCCACATTGTCATGGGATAGGGATCTCTTACTTGTCTATTATCTTATAGGCAGGGTACTTGCGGTTTTACATCCTATTCTAAGAATAGTACGTCTTACATTTATTTATTTATTTATTTATTTATTTAGAGTACAGCTGCCCAGACAGATCAAAATCCAATTACAGGGCAGGAAAATATGCAAAAAAGTAAGAATACAACAATATACATATACAATAAATTAGCAAACACAAATATAAAAACACTATATATAAAAAATATTAATAAATAAAACATTTACAAATAAATCAAAAGATCAGATAAAAAAATAGGTAACAAATAGCAAAGAGCATGAAATTATCAAAAAATACAACTAAACATACAAATGTGATAACAATTTAAAACAAGTTTTGTGCCTAACTTAAAATACATTGCCTGATGTTATGTACTGAACAATTAAAAATGTCTAAATTTAAAGGAAAATTCATATAATTAGAACACATTCTATATAATGGGGAATATTTCAGTACATTTGTTCTTGTAGTTGCTAAATAAAATAATGCATATGTGCGAGTATATACATTGGGGACATTGAAATAAATATGCTGTAAGATGTCTGGACAATCAATTAAATTACACAGTAGTTTGAATAAAAAAAGGATGGAAAAATATACACGTCGCAAAGCTAGGTCCCTTAAACCAAATCTATTCAACAGATCAACCTGTGGCGTACCCTGCACGGGATAAATGCCGTCAATTCTAAAGCAAATATATTTGACGAATTTTCTGTGCACTCTCTCCAATTTGAGAATGTGAATATCATGTTGAGGATCCCAAACTATAGTTGCGTATTCCAATTTTGGCCTGACAAGTGCATTGAACAATAAAGTGAGCGTAGACACATCTGCAAAATGACTTGCATTTCTCATAATAAAACCCAAACTCTTGTAAGCGTTTGATATAATATAATTAATGTGAGCAACAAAACTCAGCCTGCTATCAAAAATGACGCCCAAGTCCTTAAATTCTGTCGATCTATTTAAGTGAGTATCTTCTATACTATAAAAAAAATTTATCGGAACACTCCTCCTGGTAAAACTAATTGTGTTACATTTTGCAATATTTAAAGGCAAACTGTTATTTTGGCACCATATATAAATTTTTGTGAGATCACGTTGTAAACGATGACAATCCATAACAGTGTCAATAGATGCGAATAGCTTTAAGTCGTCAGCATAGAGGAGGACATTTGTTTCAAGGTTGCTACATATGTCGTTAATAAACAAGACAAATAGAAGAGGCCCGATTTATGTAAACCTCATGTAAGTATAACTTTTGTTAGTTCACTAATATACAGGCTGTTAAAAGGAGGGTATACATCTCTGGATCATCATCCATCCAAGTATTAACCTCAAGAAACATTGCTTAGTCTTCATATTTATATGAATGGTAAGTAAGTAGCTATCACGGCGTTCCTGGTTACTTTATAGACAGTTTTAAACAAATAGTTGAAAATAGACGACCACTATGGATATGCTGACACCCTTCTCAACTCCAACCCAAGAATATTTGCAAAATATATTCAAATTACTTTTAACGTAATTTGGTGTACTTACCTACAAAAATACAATATAAAAATCAATAGAAACTATTATTTGGTTTTCAATTTATGACTTTTAGGAATTCGATTTTGAATCTATAGGATAGGAAATCATGTAATTATGGTCCAGTTATTTTCATTTAATTATATTTTTGCTTTAAAGAAATAAGGTGCCTACTCTCGGAGAATGAAATCTATTTGGCTTTCGTAGAACGACATACTCTTACAAATAAGTGACCAGTCTACGGCGAAACGCAATTCACCAACACAGAAAAGTTATAAAAGAAAACCGGGGCTCTCATTTTTCACTCAGGAATCTGTCAAGCAATTCTTTTAAAGACGTACACGAGCGAAGGACCTTTCATTTTATCGAAGCGTAACAAAAAAGTAGCAGCTATATATTTTAGTTTTATTTACTCTCGTTTAGAAGAAAATAACTCTGAATCTCAAACGGAAATTTTTTTAAGGAACATCAAAGCCTCTTTCCTGACTACGTAATCCTATTGCAAAAAGAAAACACGGAGGTGAAAAATACGTCTGTATACTTGTAGTTTAATCGATGTGTAAAAATTTACTTTGAGTTAATTTTTTCCTCTATTAAAGGTCATCTTCATTCTAATCAAAGGAACTCTTATTTTAAATAATTGACAATATGCATCATTTTTAAATGCTCGTGTTACTCCCACTGTAGCTATAGTTACATATCACAATCTTTTAAAAAATCGAGTAAAATATGGAAAAATTGGAAAACCAAAGTGCATATTTTTATATATTTCAAGATGTCAAAAACAACTACTCCACGGCCCCGAGTTGCATTGAATTGCTCCAGCATCTTCATAGGATTCGCCACATCCTTCATCGAGACCAACACCAGACACTAACCGGTTTCACATTTATTTTGTGCTCATCAGAGTGCCATAGGTAGTGGACTCGACGAACGATGCTGCTACATTATTGCCTAAAGGGCATCTGGTATGTCAGTAGTTGTGGTTTTTTGGTCTTTGCTACTTTCCGTCTGACAATTATTATTGTCGAATTGATAGACAGATAGCGACATGCTTTTCCGCAGGTGCCATTATAGCAGTGACCTCGATTGTCTTTGACGAAGAGAATCCTACTTATTTATTTGAAAGAGATGCCGAAAACAACTACTCCACGGGGTGACCAGACTGGCATTGCATTACTCGCAACACTTACAAAATTTGCTTAGATAAATACAAGATAAAGGAATAAGAAGAGTGAGGATAAAGAACATTAATAAATCAGTAAATTAATTCATATATTGGGTATTTAAAATTGATACGTTCTAATAAAATAAAACACTAAGATCATGGAATTAGAGGACGTAATTACAAAATAAATGTTAATCATTAATTTGAGATATTGTGCGTAGCCCTCAGCCTAAGAATGATTTTAAATTCAATACTTTCTCTGAATATCAAATAAAATTTAATCATAGTCTCCAATAGCTTACAACAATGATTTACTTTTTTCTAATCAGTATGAAAAAATTGAGAATCTGAGATTGATATCATAAATGCGGGGCTTTTCTACAAATATCGTACGTATGTATAAAAGTAGTACTTAGCCAACTGAACTAATTACACTAGTTTTAACGCAAATGAATGCATTTTTCACTCACATTAATTGAATTTAAAGTTGAACCAATTTACAACTGACCATTTTTAATGTTTGTGTTATTTAAAACATAAACAGCGAGTCTTCAAAGCGCAAATCCAAAGTTTCAGAATAAAACTTTGTTATTTATTTGATACTATGTCATTCTCCAGCGGAAAGTTAGTTTTCGACCGATGGCTGGAATTTGTCCGTTTAAACGTTGATCAATATGTAGCTAGACGTGATACTTCATCTTTAATTGGAATGGGAACCATTTCTTGACATGGATGGAATATGTTAAAAAATAGATAGGTAGCCGTTTATACCACTCTTTTTGACAATAAAGGTTCTTTGCTTAAATAAAAAATAAAAATGCTTACAAAAATTTATAAGTTGAAGTTTTTTGTTTATAAAAACTGAGAACTAAACAAGTGAGCACGATATGTTTGGTATTTTTAGAAGTACTTTGTTATCAGTTGTGATCGAATTGCTGGATGCTGTCTCAGTTGTTATACTTTGAGCAGCAAATTTTAATGTAAAATAAATACGAGTTCTGTAATAAAAAATAATAAAATAACCTAAAGGAAAGTTTTTACATATATATCACTAAAAGTTATATTTACGAAATTATTTTTTAGTGTTTTTCCAATGTTTCCTGGCAAACTAATTTCTCAAATCTATTAATAAAAATATCTTATAAACTACGACAAATTCCACGATATTTTTAAAAGGTATAACTAAGCCCCCTGATGTTGTGCTATTTTAGGATTTGAAATCACAGAACGTAGTTTAATTTCTATATGATAAAATTGCTATAAATATTCGGTTACATATATAACAAGGGAAAACTACCCTCAGTACGATATACCACAGGCATTTTTACAAAAATTTAAATAAAAATAAAACCTGAATAAATAATCACTTGTTTTTCTCACCTCTCTCAGGTCCAGAGGTCCAGCGTGAGTCACTATGTAAATATCTGGGTACCGATCGGTACCTGAGATGGGTGAGAAGGGCGGAATAGGTAACGCGACATGTGGTTGAAAGTGGGATAATATATAATTCTGTAAACATTGATACTATGGAGTATTTACGTTAAAAAAGTCTCTCCTTTTTTGGTATAACCAATGACATTTCATATACATGATGCTATTATCTACGTACTTGCACTTGTGAAGGAAACTATAATAACGGTTTATCGTTAATGACGCAACTTTAGTATTAATTCAGGCGGATATTACTATCGTCGGGGGTACGAAATATTTAACATATAGTTAAATTTAATTAAACAGACTGGTTTTATTTCATTATAAGTTATAAATGGATATGGAATATTCGAATACGTATGTTAGAGACAACTTTCCATGAAAGAAAACACAGGTAACTCGGTTCAATTATATTAACACTCGTCTGAATAAATCCTAAAGTCCCAGCTTAATATATCATAAATTGGGATTTACCTCATTTTCAATATTACATAGCATACCGAAATTACATTAAGTATATCACCACATAAAAAAATAGGAATTTATAGTGACTATAGTGAGAAACAAATAGAATGTAATGTTTGTAACTTATTTGTGGTGCGATTCATTGTAGTCTCTTTTGGGATTACACCACCTGTAAAATAACAAAAAACAGGAAACCAGAAGCATAAAAATTAAATATTCAAAGTGCAGTATCAAGGCAAGCTTCTAAAGTTTGCCCCAAAAAGCCACTGTATAATTAACTAAAATTAATCAGTGGTTTTTTAGTTTTATACAAAATTTTGTAATATTACAAATCATATTTAGAATTATGTCTAAATAAAATAATTATTGTAATAAAATTTAAACACTTAAGTTGCTTTATTCTGAAAGTTTCAAATTGATCTTCTAATGAAGACGAGTTGAGGATCAACTTGAAACGTTTAGAGAAAAGCTAGTTAAGTGTTTAATGTCTTTTAAATATTATAATAATAATAATTTTATTTAGACATAATTCAAAACATGATTTGTAATATTACAGAATTTTGTTTAAAACTAAAAATCCACTGATGAAATTTAGTTAATTTATGAAATATTTATTTTACTGCATATAATACAACGGTTTTTTGGGGCAAACTTTAAAAGTTTGCCTTGACACTTGCCTTGCACATTGAATATTTAATTTGTATGCTTCTGGTTTCCTGTTTTTTGTTATTTTACAGGTGGTGTAATTCCAAAAGAGACTACAATGAGTAAATAGGATGTCTTCGCTTTGATACCGGTGCAACACTAACGCGATCAATAAGTCTAAAAAACTGTCTGCGTTTAATTTTTGAGTCGTTTGATATCCATGTGCTCATATGTAATTGCAAGTACATTCGTATAGAAAATAATAAAAAATGAAAAATAATCCAGACTTTTTTAAAATGTAGTCTGAGTCTGTCTAAAGGTAAGTAAACGAGACAACAAAATGTTGCCAACTGTTGGCAACATGTTGACAAATATGTGTTCATATGTGTCCAACATATTTGTTGGACACAACTTGTATCCGGATACATATGGTTAACAGTGTTGCTCGTCCAAACCAAAACCAGTTGCGCGTTCAAATTAAACGCTGTGTTTACAGTTGACATTTAAAAATGGACCTGTCTACTGCTCCTGGTGTTAGTGCTGCTTTCATCATAATAGCTTCTCATGCCCAGAAATGAAAAAGAAGATGGTGGAAGCAACAGTTTTTATAAAATGCAAAAAAATAAGCCCATCTAATTATATGAAGTTAATATTATTTAACGTACCTACTAGCTGTAGAAAATAAAATAAAGCAGCGAAAGGAAATCTCACTTTTAGGTAGTTTCGACGTTACTTGTTGACATCACCGTCCAGACCGAGCGATGTTTCCCATTACAAATTGAAAACACGGATACATACAAGCAGTGACTATAGAAAGAATACAAGCAACAAAATTCTTTGATGTCTTGCCGCCCAACATCGGCACTATGTTGCCGAGTATCTGTCAACTTGTTGAGAGTTGATGGGATATATATTGACAACAGTGTTGACAACATGTATCCGGGCGATTGTTGGCCGGTCTGTACTTAGCTTTAGGAGTGCTCTGCTTAATCGTCTTTGTCAATGAAAAGTCACATACAATGTAAGAATTAATCTTACGATTGTAGATTTTTCAATTAAAATATGTTACGCTCGACCCACCTATATATGTAATGACTTAATTTCATTCAAAGTTGACATACCTACTTGCTTTAGTTTTTTCTTGCAAAATATTTATTGCTCTAGATGCAATAAAAATATCAGGGTTATTTGCCGAGCCTCATATAGTGGACTTATCATGTATCTGATTATATGAATATCATATACACCCACATTTTGCTAAGCTGAAAATAATAGCTATTGTCACGCTTAACAGACAGACCTGCCTACTAATTCTAGATTATCAGTTTCTTTATTTGATATACTAATAATGATTCAGTTAAACTTTACAAACAGTAGAAGGTAAAATGCAAGTTTGTTGGAGAAATTTTCATCAAGTTGGAAGTATAATTATTTTATCTAATATTTGAGATATATACCTATTAGAATTAGAAATATACATTTATGAAAAAAAGGTTAATTTATTTTACATGTTATCACATATATGTGTGATAATAACTGCATTGAAGATTTGAAGCCACTGGTTATAAATTAAGTTAAGGAGCTTGTAGTGATGGATAGAGTTGATTAAATATATCATGGTTCATTAATTTTGGATACTACATTACATGAAGGTTGATTAGCGAAATATGTGTCGTAAAAAGTTAACTGTTTTTCTTTGTAATAGTAACTTTCAAAACAAATGCAATAAAATTACTTCTATGTATGAATTTTAGTAACACTTGAAAATCGGAAAGTAATATTGAATATCTTGTATATTGTAACCTAATAAAAAGTAACAAGCAGACGCAGACATTAAGGGTACTTTAGAATACGGTAATAGTCCCTCACATTTATATGTTTTCCCTCAACGAAAGACATTTGGTTGAGTTAAAAATGCCATTTACATTCGTAGCGTTCCAGAAAACTCAAGTGGTAAGTAATCCTTATTCAAATAAAAGTAATATAATAACGTCTCTTTTCTCTGAATAATTGAATATCATGAAAGTGTGACTGTGGAATTGCCCCATTCTCTTTCAAATTCAATACTATCTCCAACATATAAGGAGTTTATGTAGTGCTTCTTTGAACATCTCTTTCGTCTTGAGGAAAATATCAATTGGTTTTTATAGCAACACAATATCTTGTCAATGATAAAGATATAGACCATTGTGACGAAGAGTACGCATAACTTGCCTACAAATATCAAGTGACCTAGGCATATATTTTGTACATCTCCAAGTTCATATTAGAAATTGTTATTAATGTGTTTAAACTGTTACATTTAACAGTGTTAGATTTCATTAAAATAACTTTCTGACAGTTTTGCCTTGCCCCTTGCCTCCACAAAAAAATATTTCTGTAGGTATAATTTCCAAATTATAGGTATTAGACCCATCTTGGGGTCTAATACCTATATTAGCTTATTCAGAAAAGAATATACTATCTGTAAATATCGTAAGAAATTGGGCATCGAAGACGTTATATCTTAAAGATCTATATAATTTCTGGTAATAAATTCTAATAAAGGAATTATTAAAAAATAGAAACTGTCGTGTTTGTGTGTGTTTTTACAGAACTGATTCCTTCTCTTTCTGACTTGTGTTGCACACTGTACTTAAATGTTTATTTTATTCTTCTACTTAGATCTTCTGATCATTATAAAAGTATTCAAGCTATTTTCAAGCGATTCACCATTAATAAAGTTTTAATAAAACTTCCCAATTTTATTTAGTTAGCTAAGGATTAGTGTAGACAGAAATAAATAATTTAGATGGTAGTAAGCCGACAACTTTTTTTATACTTATAGTCCTATTAATAAATTATTCTTTGTAAACATTAAACAGGGGAGATTGATATTGATTCTGTACAGTTTCCGCTACACATTTTAATAACGGGTTAGGCAGAATGAAGTATCTATTTTCTAAGTACTGGTATTCATTAATGGTTAAACTTTAATCAAAAACTGAAACAAAATGTTCTTAAGTAAACATGGCAATTTATTTTCTGAATATCACATCAGTCAAATGACCTTCGCCTCGCTTCTGGCACTCCTGAAGTCGAGCACAAAAATTTTGCATCACTCGCTACAACATTTCAATTGGGATTGCGTTAATCTCGGTCGAATTATATGCTTTAGTTGTTCCAAAGTTCGAGGTCGATTAGCAAATACTTTTGACTTTAGATAGCCCCATAAGAAAAAATCACAAGCTGACAGATCCGGTGACCGTGCAGGCCACGCGACATCCCCAAATTTTGAAATGGTACGACCAGGAAACATTCTTCGCAGAATTGCCATAGGCTGCCTAGGAGTGTGGGAAGTGGCTCCGTCCTGGTGAAACCATAGTCTTCGGAAGTCTACATCTTCGTTATGTAGTTGTTCAAAATTTTGCAATACAAGTTGAGATCGTTGCGATGATAATAATAATATAATATATAATAATAATAATAATAATAATAAGTTTATTTACAACAATAAATTATAAACAATAGAATTACAGAATGTGAATACTCGTAGTAAATAAACATAGAAATACCTCACACATATATATATATATATACACACATATACACATATATACACACATACATACATCACGTGTACACATACACTTATATACAATCATCTTATACAAACATGCACACAACATACATTCCTACGTATACAGTATGCAGTAATAAACAGTAGTGAACACATACATATATACGGACTCATATGTACATACTTAGGATATAATATAACAAGGTAAGTAAAATTAAGTCAGTCGTCAATAATTTTTTAAATCTATTTGTTTATGAATCTTTGTTCTTTCTAGAGCATGCATATATTTTTTGAGTTTGACTTTAAATGTATTATACTTTCTCTGGTTTTTTATTTCTTGTGGTATCGAACCATACAAACTTGGGGAAATAAAACCATAACAACGTTGCCCGATGGTTTTATGTCTTAAAGGTAACATGTAATTTGTATATTTTGTCCTTGTTTCATATAGTTATGCGTAATTGATCTTAACGTTTTCTTATTTTTATGTTGATATAGGTTAATGTACATATAGAATAACTGGCGGATATCAAAAATATTCGCTTCTCTGTACAACTCATCTGAGGCAAATGTCAGATCTTTATTTAACATAATTTTCAAGAACCTTTTTTGCAGAACTTCAAGACTAAGCAAGTGACAGTTAAGTACTCCTCCCCATCCTATTATGCCATAAGAAAAATGTGGCTCAACTAAAGCATGATATAATGTTTTCATAGATTTTACATCGAGGATGTTACGTAAATATTTTTATTTATAAAGGATACATCTTAGTTTTTGTATTATATAATTAACGTGCTTGTCCCATTTTAGGTGCTCATCTAGATAAATTCCTAAATACTTCACTTTTTTTGCCGATTTAATTGTATAAGTTTTTTCGCCATTTTTAAAACATATTTCGGAGAATGGTGGTAAAGTAAACTGCGTCAGAGCAAATGGTAGGTAGACAGTTTTTTCCATATTTATTGTCAATAGCTTATGATCAAACCAGTCTTTTAGAAGCTGTAAATCAGTAGTCATCATTAATTTTACTTGATTCCAAGAATTAGCTTTATATAAAATAACAGTGTCATCTGCGTAACTAATTATGTTGCCTTTGCACTCCAAACCGAATAGGTCATTTACATACAATATAAAGAGTAATGGGCCTAGTACTGTACCTTGCGGTACACCGTATTCAATTTTTTTCTAGCTCACTGTATACATCTCCTATCTTTACACACTGTTTTCTATCGGACAACGCTCCATTTTTACTATTAAACTGACGTTTCTCGCAAACCATTTGGCAACTGTCATAAATTGCCATGTATCGGGAACACATGGCGATTTGATATGAATTTAGATCTTTTTACATTATTCAATAAATCCAGTTCAAAAATGGATGCGTCATTCTGCCTAACCTGTTATATCTACAGCACCTATTTTTACTTTGAAACCTCAGCCTTTTATACAAACAATAAGCAAACGTTTCTTAAATTGATTTAATGGGCATGACTTATTTGGTCCCACTTAGCTTTGATCCAATAAAATATTATAGTTTTCGCTTAATGATTGATAAAATTTATCACAGTTTTTACATTAAGAGCGTATTGTTACCCTTCTTTATACTGTTAAATTTTATACTGGTGCACTGTATTCCACATTAGACTGACAATAAACGCCTAAAGTCATATAAGTCACACAAAGTAACAGTTTTATTGAAATGCAGCTAATGCAGGCAGTCTTAACGGACACAATGCGTCATCTAATTTACATGAACGTGTCCTAATTTCGGAGCAAATTGGTGGCTTAGAGTGTTAGTCCACTAACAGATAGGTCGGACAGAAATTTACACTCTACTTAGAGTTGTGACGGTTGTTATCTTAAAACGGCGTCAATTGTGAGCCAGTTATATTGTCCGTGAGGAAAATAATAAGACAATGAAGAGATAGGGAGAATTGCCCGATATTGCCCCTCGCTCTGATGAGACTGGCCGTTTATTCGGCTATTTGCACAGTGACGTCGGCAGTGGGGAATTAAAGAATATTAAGGATAATTTATTAGCCATTGCAAAAAGTAGGTGAAGCATATAATAAGAATAATAATATTTATTTTAAACATATATACAATATAAATAAAACAAAAAACAAAAATGAAATAAAATAAATATAACGTAGGTAATATAAATTTCGTTCATATAAAACGGCGAGTTTTATATGTTACACAGATAAACAATTGTTTTAGTCAAACGTCTTGGTTTTGTTGAAAAAAAGCAGTAATACATATTAATCTCATTTGATCCTTTAAATAATTTGCAGTGCCCAGACATATAAAAACTTGTATTTAAACTGGCCTAAATAAAAATTATATAATTGTGTCAAAAAGATCCAAATGTTATAGTAAAATAACAACCACTACTTTATTGTGGTATAGGCGTATTCATATTTTTCTAGTATTTATACCTGATTTTATACCCATAAATACACAATAAATTTACTTAGCCTAGTAGATAACCATATTGGTTATGTACACTGAAAAGAAAAATGAGTGAAATCTCACTCAAAATACACTCAATAGTGCCTCAATTTCTGTCCACACCAAAATGAGCGAAATTTTTACGAGTACATCTACAACTTTGTAAGTTAAAATATTGCACGAGAATTTAGGTACTTATTACTCAGTATTAAATATTTTGCTCTGAAATGGTTACACTTGAAACTAATGTATTAAATAGTGAGTTTAAATATTCCCTTCTAAGATTCATTGATTACTCTATTCTGAACATATGGACGCATTATTATTTCTTAGCTCAAACATAATTAAAATTAAGCATAATATGGGATCATCATTATCTCCAGTAATGAACAATATAAATAACAAGAAATATGGGGAGATACGTAGAAGACATATTGTGATTTAAATGATTTTCTAAATATTATTAAAAGCAAAGGAGCAACTATAAATTTTATAGTAGAAATCGAAAATGAAAAGAAACTACAATTTTCAGACGTGTCAATAATTAAATCACAATCAAATTTTGAAACTAATTTATATAGAAAAAAGACCAACACAAATAAGGTATGTACAAATTTTAATTCTAATCATCTCAGTACCAAAGTATCAAAAGAGATATAGTTAAATGTTTATGTAACAGAGTAAAATCAAGATCATCAACATCAGATGCTTTTAATAAGGAAAGAGAGGTTATTAAAAATATCGTAAGGGAAAACAATAATCCTAAAGATTACCCATTTATAAAAATTTAAAAATGAGGGAAATATTAATATTCCCAGAATATGGAAAAACCAATAATAACCATTACTATTCTATATATTACAGAGATATCTGAAAGACTTAAAATACTTGGTAATAATTTTAACATAAAAACGATATTTAGAATGAAAAACACTTACAAAACGAAACACAGTAAGATCAATACTTATAAAAACAAAACCAATCAATATTGATCCAAATTAAAAAAAATTGTATTTATCAAATTCCTTGTGAATGCGGTAAATATTATATTGGTGAGACATCTAGACCATTACAAATAAGGGTCCGTGAACATAAAAATTATATTCAGGATTACCAAGTTGATATGTATGGGACACTATATAAGTGACCCATAATAATAGTCTATAATAGTCATCGGGATGATTGGACACAGCGTAAAATTTTACAAAAAGAGGAAAAATTAGTTAAAAGAAAATTAAAAGAAAGTTATTTTATTAAACTTTATGGTAATAACAGAATCTCATCATAAACAATATTCTTAAATTAAACGTGCCTTCCTCTACTCCAGAAGGGTGTTACCAGTGAAAAATTAATAATAACATAGTGATAAGTGCATGTGATGACATTTTGAATTAAAAATGTCAATCTGACAATTTTTTAACATACAAACTATCTACTGATTGAGAGTAGAAGATCTACTGGAAACGTTTAGAAATAAAGCTAGTTAAATGTTTAATTTCTATTAAATTTTATTATAATAATTATTTCATTTCGATATAATTCAAATTATGATATGTAATATTACACAATCTCGTATAAAACTGAAAAACCACTGATGAAATTTAGTTTATTTTTTTATTTAGTTGATAGTGGTTTTTGGGGAAAACTTTAGAAGTTTGCCTTGATACTACACTGAATATTTAATTTGAATACTTCTGGCTTCCTGTTTTTTATTATTTTACAGGTGGTAACCCCAAAAAAGAAAAACAATAAAATTAAGCATTTTGAAACCCATTTTTGAGCTTAATTAACCAATAGTTACTTCTTCAATCTTCACAGGAGGATTCTACGATTAAAAAAGACAAAGAATAAAAAAACTGTTTTATTGAAAAGAATACTAGAATCATAGAATGCTGTATGTAACTTCTTTCACTCGACACGATATAGAATAGCTACTTGATTTTTAAAATTAATATTTATTATCATTTCTTCCTGACACTTGATTGATGGCTGATTAGAATTTATACAATAGATTTAGTAAAATAATAAAATTCCAATTTATGGCGGATGAGCCGGTATGAAAATATATTTTAAAGTTTACATCAAGATACAATATAATTGTAGTTTAATTAAAAATAGATCCCGGTTATGTTGAAGTACTTGCATATTATCTCTTTATGGTTAAATTTAGACGAACTAAATAATAACCTCTTTTTGACAAGATAGGTATCTATACCTACTCATTTACCTACATAGTTTTTCTTTATTCCGAAGCAGAACTAGAATCTGCTTACTAGCAAATACGTGTTTAAGAATTATAAATACTTCATAGTCTTATAACATTTTTCACTAAAAAATAACCCTAAGCATGTACTTTAGATAGAAATAATAAATTACTTTCTTTATATGCAAATGCTTCGTAACTAAATGGAGCAAATGCTAATTATTGCATTAAGAAAACTAACCTGATCCACGTAACCTAGTAATTAATTATGTAAACGTTAGGTTTGGTAATAATACTCAACACTTTGTATATAAGCTCATATTTATATGTACTTATGTGACACAAGTTTACAAATTAGTAAATGCAGCAAAATTTTTTTAAGCCTTCGTTTGATGAATAGCTTCTAACTAATCAGAATCTGTAGTCGGGAAATTTGACATCATAAAAAGGAACTATTTTATAGCACCACAGAGCTGTTAGAATTGGCCCATGTCTTGTATAGTTTCAAAACATAAGAATAAATCACCTATATACTCCGTATACCTTATAATATAAAAGTAATGTATATACTTCTTACTCAGGTAAGAAAGAACATTGAATATCGTATATTATTAATGTACCATATTTTACGGTTCATTTCATTTAATTTTTCTCGCAGATAAGGACACGGTAGATTTGGTAATTGATATGTGATATCAAATTAGATGAACTAATCTCAATTCCGCTCTTAAGAAATATTTTATTATTACAAAGAATAAACAAATAATAATAAATCAATACATAACATAAATTAAGATAAATAAACTAAATTAAAGCAAACAGTACTCATAATTGCCAAATAAAAAGATTGGAATAGCGAAAAAATATTATTATAAGAATAAATATTAGTAAACAAATCGTATAATTGATTGAGACAGATATTTATTTCCCTGTATTCAAATTTAAGAACCAAACACTAGGTATAATTGCCAGATATTTAAGTGTAAAACTGCGAATACTATGAGGCTAGTTAGTCAGACGAAAATAGCATAACCTAGAAACAAATTAACTTACTGAGATTATTTGTACCTCAGATGTAATTATTTTCTCGACCGCTTTTTGAAATACTATTAGGCTAAAATTTTCAACTTTCTGCATAATCCCTTTACGTCACACTCCACAACGTTCTGATTAGTGTGTAGACGTCACTTGTTATGAAGCGGATATAGCTCGAAATATAGCCCATCTGGCTCTAGTTTAAATATTAAAATCGATGATATCACATCAGATTTACTCAGACAATAAACCTTTATGAAATTATAAGCGGACGACTGAAGTGTTGGCTTATCGGGTTTGACGTTCAACATCATATAACCCAATGGTTTGAATGACATGTCATAGGATTACGTATATAGAACGATATAGAATGCCGTACTACTGAAAACTATCAACTTAAATAGTGTGAAAGTAAATTTGATGCGAAAAATCTTAGAAAGATAAAAATCACATTGGTATCACATGTATTGGTTATACAGAGATCTCCAGAATGATTGACTGTGCCGCTTCATAACCGCTGCATAGTTTGGTTTGAATGACATGTTAGGTATACAGCATTACATACAGTCTGTCCATAAAGTAACCCCCCCCCCTGCTAACTTTTGAACCAATCGAGTTAGAGAGTTTTAACAAAATACAGGATGAATCATGGAAAATGAAGTTGATTCTGACAATAAATTCAATTCCTCAAATTCAAAGATGGCGCCACGGGCGCTGCCAACTCAATTTTTTTAAATGGCAAAGTGTGCCGTGTTGCATCTCATTTAAAAGATAATTCAATTATCTACATTCTCGTTTTTGAAAAATAACAATCGAGTTATCCGTTCTCTAGTTACAAGTGTTTGTATTAACGATATTTAAAAATTTTGCTTTTATTAAGTCTCCTTGCCTTTGCTTGCCACTGTCACTGAAACGCCAATAAGGTTCGAGAAAGTAGTTTAGCGTTCAATTTAAGGTGTTTGAAAGTTTCTACAGGTTCTTTTCTTATTTTTTTAAGTTATTCCATTTGATAGATTTGATAGATTTAAGAGAAAATTTAAGAGGAGAGCGGTAATCAAGAATGCTGCGGGTGGAAATTTTTCCAAAGATAGAAAGAATAGCAGGCAATAACATTCAAAGTATTGTATTTCAACAAGATGTCTCATTTCTATGGACCTGTTACCAATTTTTTTAAATAACCATTTCCCGGGCAGATGGATTAGCAGAAAGGGCCCGATAGAATGGCCGGCTCGTTCCCCGGATTTAACTCCTCTTGATTTTTTCTTATGGGGATATTTGAAGTCAAAAGTCTACAGAATTCCTCCAGTAAATATCGACGAACTACAGCAACGTCTAACACATACCTATGTGTAGAAATATCCCTGCAGAAATTTTAGGAAATATTAGGCAAGAATTTCAAAGTAGACTTTTTATGTGCCAAAAAGTCAATGGACAACATTTTGAACAACTTTTTAATTCTTTTATTTTTAGTTTTAATAAATATTTGTTCATAATTTCTTGTATTAAAATATTAATAAACATTTTATTCATGGATCAGATTAGAAACAGAAACGATTGTAACTAGAGAACGGCTAACTCGATTGTCATTTTTCAAAAACGAGAAAGTAGAGAATTGAATTATCTTTTAAATGAGGTGCAACACGGCACTCTTTGCTATTTAAAAAAGTTGAGTTAACAGCGCCCGTGGCGCCATCTTCGAATTTAAAGAATCGAATTTATCGTCAGAATCAACTTCATTTTACGTGATTCACCCTGTATTTTGTTAAAACTCGCTAACTCGATTCGTTCAAAAGTTAGCAAGGGGGGGGTTACTTTATGGACAGACTGTATATAGAACGATATAGAATGGCCCTACTGAAAACTATAAACTTAAATAGTGTGAAAGGAAATTTGATGCGAAAGATCTTAGAAAGATTAAAATCACATTTTTAATGTATTGGTTATACAGAGAGATTCAGAATGATTGATTGTGCCGCTTCATAGTAATTTTTTCTGTGGGGTGCACCCTCCGATCAAATATGTATAGATAAGTAATTGCCTATTTGTCAGTATATAAAATAATGTGACCAAGAATAACAAAAAACATAACTTCAATTTCATGAAATTACCTGTCACAGTGCCCAACGGCATGGACGGCTATGTCTTAAGGGGTGAAAATAATAATTATAAAACTAAAAGTACAAATTAGAATATTTTATTTTAGTAAATACAAAGTTTAAGATTTATATATTCAACAAGAAACAAAGAACAACAATTTGTACACATATGTATATAATATTTACTACACTATTTATAATAGTATTTAATATTTACTATTAAAAAACAATTGTAAAATCATTAACGATCTCTCTCGCGATCGCCGATTCTACGTTTATGCATGGCTACTTATCTGTGTAAACCACGCCCATTGGTGACAGCCACAAAATCCCTAACAATTTAGGCGGTAAATTAAAATGGCATTTTTTGATTGGACCAAATGCTTGGGCACTAATGTAAACAAAAAGCCATTGTTTTAAATATTGTTGGTCACAAAACTGTGTTGCTATTATTTGTCTATATAATATTTGGTCGGATGGTGCACCTGTTTTTGAATTCAATACTAGAATCGTAAGCAGAGTTTGGGGGAGGAGGGATTTACGGGATTTTATTGTTAAACAAATAATAATGACGTTCAAACATCAAATAATAAGGTTATGTGTTGCAAAAATAGAAATTTATTTTAAAATTATCAATTATTTAACAAATATCATGGGAGTGATTTCATGGATTAGACGGGACTGGCGGTTATTTTACTACATTTATTTAGTTTTCAAAGTGAATTGTGAAAATAATGAAATCCAATTGTAGTTATCATTTTACACTAGGTTAATCGGAAAAACTGTGATTACCTAATTAAATATTCTGTTAAAAGAGTGAAATAAAATTGTATAAACTAGACAGTTTACAATATTATAACATTTATTTTTCAAATGGTTACGGTGTTCGTAATTTAAATATCGAACCAGGCTATTGAGCTAAGATCGTATCTGAAGTCTGTCCTTATGCCTAAATGATTGTCTTAAGATATATGTTCCATAAACAATCAAACAAGAAAAATTAAGATTATATCAATGCGTTTTCTGTTAAAAAAATGCTCATTTTGTATTGCAATTTTGAATAAAAACTTCTAAGTGTTTCACCGATTTTATTTTAAAAAAGTATCCTACCCTGCAGGCTGGGTAGGTTCTTCTGGTGCTCTTCTCTCTTATCTTCTATTTTCGCCTGCATATTTAACCCACCGGGGTACTCTGTCTCGGATCAGGCGGCAAATAAATAAGGGAAGGGTACTTGAAGTGAGCTCGGGTACTGGGCTGAAGGGCTGAAGGGTACTCGTGACCGCCGTCGGTGGTCGCAGCTTCTAGGAGAGGTTTGGGGGTCGTTATTTTTTAGTCGCTTCGTAGCCCTTTACGCAGAAAGAAGAAGTTAATTACTCTCATCCTGGGTCCAGCAGTTAGAGTCTTGACTGCTTGGGTACATCGGCCGTATTGGGCTCGTCATCCACGGCTTCCCAGATTAGCGGGCTACTTGCATCTTGGCATGTGCAAAGAACTTGACTCCGCACCTCCTGGTAACTTCTAGGACTGGGACGTGGGACGTAGTCGAGGTCTCGATATACTCGTATATCGGCTATCCGCAGATACCAGGGGGCAACATACCGCAGTCCTCAGCGCAATATTTTCGACGGCCTGGATCTTTGGATAACTGTCTTGATCAGGTTCGCTTATTCTTTAGGCTGATCTCACTGGTGCGGCACAACATCGGGTATAGCTTGGCCTTGACCAGCTTTGTCTTCGCTATGACTTTCTCGATGTGGCGTTTCCACCACTGCCTCTTATCCAGATGTACCACTAAACAAGTGACGGTGTCCCTTCACTCGATGTCGGCTCCGTTCATGTTGATCTGTCCAACTGGCGTCTGTCTGTATCTACGAGAAAAAGCGGTCGAAACAAATTAATCAATTTTTTTTTCAAATTTAGTTTTTCGATAATTTTTTTGTGGCTAGGTCTTGATGTGCAGATTATTCTATCTACTCACGAACTCTAATTTAACCGAACTACTATAATGACTTTCTATTTCCGAGAAAGTTGTGTACTGCTCCTTAAGAGGTACACCATGTATATCCCTTAATGATAATGTTAATGAATCTCTTAGTGGTTTTGGCACAAGTCACAAAAACACAAACAAAAGCTCTGCTAGTATGAAACCCGGTGCACGCCCTAATCCGATTAATTTAAGTTTTCGGGTCTTGCGCCGCCTGCATTTTTAACTCTTTTTATATAGAGTAAGCATTCTGCAGCGTAATAAATCAAACGAGTTTGGAACACCCTTCAACAATGAAAAATTCTTGTGATGAACTGCAGTAAAAAGTTATAAATTGTTTGTCCAGAAGTTTTAGCAATAGTGGGAAGCTGCACGCATTGAGTTTTTTGTTAGTTGAGGAAGAAAACCAGATGGTTAATTTGTACTATTCACATACAGGATGTTTTTACCATACAAGATGCAATCTGTAGTGCGATATCCATGGCAGTTCACATTTTACACGGGAAACTTTGAAACACCACTTTGAAACATTGAAAGTAGTAAAGGTGATTTTTTAAAGTTGAATTAATTAGACATGAAATATAAATATTTGTCAAGAAGACTATCGTTCCCAAGATAAATTTTATTAAATTGAGTTTAAAAAAGTATTTTTGGTTAAGTTTTGGGAAATCTATAATTACTTTGAAACGCAGATAAAATATTAAAGAAGCGTATATAAAAAATATATAGGAAATACGAAATGAATGAGCTATAACTTTACCGCAATCTTGCTAGCAGCAATTCTTCCTTTTGTCATTTTTCTTTTCTTATCAATCACCATTGAACATTTAAGCCATTCTGAAGTAGGTTTTATTTTCCTATACAATTCTATTTTTAAGTTATACCGTCTTAGCAACCCGAGATGACTTTATTTATATTCGTTGCTTTTTAGAGTTTATGTTTATTTATTTATTTCTCTACTTATTTTAAAAACTTCAGTCCTTTATTATTATATTTGTTGAGTTTATTTTTATTTTTGTTGTATTTTTAGAGGTTATTGTTTAGTTATTATTATTAATTAGCTTAATTTTTCCTAATTCCTCAACTCATCACAAACAAAATTCTCAACCCAATCTCATCCCTTGGCAAGACGTACTCTATATCTCATAGAGGACGTTCTTGCTGGGTAACATCGACATACATTATCATTAAAATATATACCTCTGCTTATGTTATGTAATTATCATTATTTTCATTTATGTTAGCAAATTCTTATCAAAACTATGCGTTTCGCTGGCTAAGTATAGAATATAAGTGAGATGCGCTCGGTAAATAGACATCAGAAGTCTGTAGCAAATAAAATGAAATCATTAAAAATTTAAAACTGTTATTTTAGTTTTCCCAAAATGATGAAGTATGAATATTTTTGCAATTTTTTAGCCAACTTCGTATATCCTTCTGTTTCAGAGATCTTTGTTTTACATTCGAATTTAACAATAACTTGTTATTTACTGAAATATTAATACTCAGAATCCCAAGTGTAAGGGATGTTTCAGTAAATATTATATTTTTATATTGTTTCCAGTTTCAGGTTTCATTTATTGAAACATTTTTATATACACATATTCTACATACATTAGATAAACAATTATTTTCTCACGAGAGGTGCAATGTTTTCGAACAATCCTGTTTTGGTGAGCGAAAAATTAGTCGAAAATAGATTCAGAACAAGAAATACCCTCTTAAATAGAGGAAATATTGGTATCTATGTGTTTATAAATTGTTCAAGATATTATATTTCTAAATAATTTCAACACCTGGATAGGAGTTTATTAAAAAATCATGAATTTAAAATGAATATTGTTAGTGTACCGATTTTCCCGGAGTTATGTAACCATTTTTGTGTCCATCTGATGACACATCACATAGTTTACTTACTTTTGTAATCAATTTGGAACAGTAATATATTAGCTGTTGCCGTGACAGACCGTGTATTATTTTATTCTGCTAACATTATTGCATTTTTAAACATGGCCATGCTAGTGTATCGTATTATGCATTATATCACGCCGAGGTTCACTCAACGTAAAATTCAAATGCATAATTGCATTTTAAATTAACCTGTGAATTTTCGTTACAATGGACTCCAAGCTAAAATGGCACGTAATATATTTCCATATTTAATATAATATTCTGCACAATAATATTCTGCAATATTCGTAGTTGAATATCGAATAAAAATATAAACTTGTGTCCCAAAACTTGGGAATAGAATCATATACTTTTCTGATTGTTCTATGTAAAAACATCCTTATACCGGTAAATATTTTTCTTTTAACATGATTTTCTATAATTTCCTGATAATCCTTGACATGTTTATGGAATAAAATACAAGAATTACTCTGTTTACAATAATTTAACAATTTCATTAATAAAATCTCGAAGTTAATTATTTTGGAATAATATCTATAAGTAAATGTGTAAAGAGCTAAATGAGCCAGTAAACAATATTTTATTAATTAGATATTATTTCTGTTAATATGTACAGTAAATGTAATTTGCATTTTTTATAGGCATAACGACTTGATCCAACTAGAGAGTTATAATTTCCTAGGGAAATTTTAGAAAAAATAGACACACAGGATCACACAAAAGAAGTTACTAAGCGCCATTTTATCACGTTTCATAGCACGCGAACTACTATAATGCTTCCATTTAAAACGCTGTGCTATGTACTCATTATATCTGTAGTACTAATGTATATTGTTTCATTCCATTCATCTTGAGCTGAATAATTTAAAGAATATGAGGGATAGAGCAGAAAGTTGGAAACAGCCATCCTCGGCATATTATTATATCTCTATCATAAAAACGTATGTAGATCTCACTGATGCGCTATGCATATAGTTATTTTATGTAAATATGGCTTTTCAGGCTCGAGTGGAATCAGTTCCGTACTTAGGCGGGGTTTAAGGAACTAAAATCCTACACCTGTAATAATTTGAGATGCAGTGAAATGTGAAACCAACAATTATTTAATACCTCTCCGACCTGTTATGCGACGTTTTCGCCCTTCTAAGAAATAACGATGTAACTCGTAACTGTAACGAGTATCCTTAGTTTTGAGAATGATGTGTGATTATTTCGCTAGAAATAAATAATTAACTGATCAATCGACTTACGTGTAAGGAAGGTTAATCATAATTATATGAGCAACTCGTCGAAATTTCTTTTCCCTTTCTACCAAAGATAATTGTTGATTTTCTCAGGATTTTGTTCGGCGTTAATATTTCCCTTTAAGGCCTTACCTTAAAATAAAGCCAGTTTCAGGCAAATTAGGTGTACTTACTTTTGTTAGGCAATATTTAAATTTTTCTATGTATAAGAAACGTAAATGACACATTTCTTGAATTAAATCTTTGTTTTAAATATTGATTACGTACTATTAGTGGTGCATATTATATAAAACAAAGCAAGAAAACTTTAATAAAAAGATGACTTAAAGAAAATATGTTTTATTTTTATTTTGTACAAAAATAATAGCACAATTTGGTGCTGGATTGGATTACAATTTGGTACCTACCGCAAGTAAATTTTCAAATTTTAACATACTTAGGTAATGTACAAGAAAAATAATAAATAAGAAATGGGAAAATCCGTATTTTATTGAGGAAAAGTATACAGTTAAAATTTGTACAATAAAATAACTTTGTTAACCCATTTTATCCTTTATTATGCAAATGTCTGTCAGCCGATTCTTTGTACAGTTTTAGCAATTGATACGGTGATGTAAAATTTAGCCAGATTTTAAAATCAGTGCATGTCATTTCTCTTGAATTACATTTGCAACGGTCTCTCACCAGATTTGCAAAATCTTGGAAATTATAAACTTTTGGGTATTTCATTAAAGCAAATTCTACGGAATGATGAAAACTATAAGCCGACATACATGCCCAACTATTTGATGGTTTTTCTTTTATCCGAAATTAAATCAGAAATTATAATATAGAAGAAGTATTTTTTGTCTAAATACTTCTTATCATACAAATAGTTCTTATCGTACAAACGTTTTACGTTCTACTGACGAAGAGTTGAGGATCAACTCGAAACTATTAGGGAAAAGGTAGTTTAAGTGTTTAATTTCTTTTAAATTTTATTATAATAATTATTTTATTTAGACATGTTTTAAAATATGTAATATTACAGAATTTTGTATAAAACTGAAAAACCACTGATGAAATTTAGTTAATTTATAAAATATTATTTTATTACATATTATACAGTAGTTCTTTGGGGCAAACTTTAGAAGTTTGCTTTGATACTGCACTTTGAATATTTAATTTGTATGATTCTGGTTTCCAGCTTTTTGTTATTTTACAGGTGGTGTAGGTAATCTCAAAAGAAACTGCTTTCAATATGTTAATTAGCTCACTGTTCTCACTAAAGAACAACATTTGAACGCACTATTTTCAGATTTGTGGACATCAGATAAATAACATACAAGTTTCGTTTTGTTTTCAAAGATACCCATCGTAAAACACGTAATTACGTCACATGTCAAGTGAAACTGTATATTTGTTCGCATTTTTTCATATATTGATGTGTTGTCGCACCTCTGAAACAACAAAGGGTAATTTTTATTAACCTAGTATTTCTAATGTGAAACACTAATATAATTTTTACACAGGAAAAAACAGATTATTATTATCCATTAAATCCGTGACTTTTTTATAACAAACACTTATTTATATTTTTATTTTCGTTATCAAGACATAAGAAGAATTACATTTAAAAAAGGCATCTTATTTGTTCCTTTTAATAAAAGTGTTTCTTTACTAATATTTTGTTATTCATTGTATTTTCAGATATGTAGCCAAATACCCAATGCATATATGTTGTACGGTCGTTTTCATTGTAGTATTATTAATTTTTTCAGTTTTGTTATTTACCGAGTTGGTTTCTAAAATAATCTAATTATTGTGCGTTGTCCAATAATCATTTAGTTCCACCAAACATGATAACATCAATTAATTGTCGAAATTGACTTAGAGTAAATAACAAAAAAATTGTAAGTAGCGCACGCGCTAGAAAATGCACAGAAATTCAAACTAATTCCCTGATTTAGGCCCAGTCTTTTCACCTCCCATTAAATTCCAGATAACTATTTGGCAGATTAGAATGTGACGTTTCAGTATTTCTGTTTTCACAGTCTAATCTGCCAAATAATTATTTGCAACTTAATGGGTGGTGGAAAGACTGGGCCTTAGAACGAACAAAAACAAAATAGTACGACTTTCTTCCTCACTCTAGAGAATTTTACTATACTCGACTGAGAATTTTTCTAACATCGGACTATTTTCTAAATATTTTACATAAATAATATGAAACTAATGTATTTTTGAGGTGTGCCATTTTAAATTTTGAAAGTATATTTCCTCTCCGAACTTCAATATGCGACATAAACATACTCACTGACAATAAGTCAGTAAGCATTAGGATCTACTATACATATATCCGTATTGTATTTTAGTAAGTTCAAATAAAAATAAACCAAATAAATATAATTACTAAATGGCACCTGAATATTAAAAACTATTATAAAACTTAATTTTCGTTTATTCCTAAGAATTAATCAATTACGGAGCAATCGTCAAATTAATTGAAATCAATTACAATGCTGTTACGACTTCGACAGTTTCAATTGAATTACTAATTCAATTATTTTGTAATTATTGATTTCTTGCTGCAGAGAGGTTACTCCCAGAATTAGAGTTGTCGTTTGTCGTGATAGTTCACTCCTATTAAGTTTGCCTCTGATAACATTTTCAGGATATCTCGTTGAAGGAGAAAATAACAGCTGATTTCACCACCGTTATTGTATATGCGGAGTTTAAACTTATAAACTTATGCATGGAATTATTATTTTAACTAAACCTAAAACTAATATTCTATGAACTACGACGTGTTTCCAATATATTGAAAATAATCTCTACTTAGTATGAGACATTGTCGGCAGCTATGATTCTAAGTTGTCTCAGTTCATATCAACTATCAACGACGAAAGTGGTAGATAGCATGTTCATTTGTTAGTTTTCTTTTTAAATAAATTTAGCTGCATGAACCGCTTGCTTTTAGTATTATTGAAGCATTCTATACCTTACTTATTTAACAAAGTGTGCATAAAGTATAATATTTTTAAGGAATATTTCTACTTAAAAATCCAATAGATCTTTTTTATTTATATGTCTGCTAGTTATCGACTTATAAACCAAAGGTTGTTATTGAAAACCATATGTAGGCATCTATAGGAAATTCGTTTTTTAAGTAGTTGATAATTGTGTTAATGAGGATATTTTTCTCGATATTTTTAAAAATATTTATTGGCTTATTTAACTGTTTGGGTACATCTTTTTTTATATAGGAATTAAGCCAAAAAGTTAACTAAGAGATAAATTATTAATGAAATTATAAAATATTATGGCTCAATAATGTTTTTAATTTTCCTCGTCACCTATAATCCTAGGTATGCAAAGGAGTAACCTTATTATTTTTAACGTATTATTTTTATAAAAGGTAAAACTTTTACCTTTTAATTTAACCCAGGGATGATTAATGAGGAATTTTCTGGTAACAATGTTATATGTTCAAAGCACATAAGTTTCGAAACTAGTTAATCAAGGTATTGTATATTGATTATATCGAAAAAGAGAATTGATAAATATTGATAACTCATACTCAGCGTCTCTGTTACTAAGCTAAATAGTTGTTTGTTAATTAAAATTCTACTTTATCTTTTGGTCCATTCACTTGTCTGTATCGTTTAACAGTTTATTTTGTTTAATTTACTAAAAAATATAGAAAGCAAAATTCAGTTACCCACACAGAAAATTTTTCATTTGACCACTACCGGAGCTTTTTAAGGTAAAACGTTTATTATTGAGTTTTCATCGTAATTCTGCCCACGAAGCTATAAAGAAGGTTTTAATTAAAATCTAAACGTCAACAATTTATCGTTTTGTATTATATTACACTAAGTATTATAATTTTTATATTTTTAAACGTATAATAGGGGACTCTATAAAGAGCAGAATAAAATATATTGTTCTAACGATTATATCGTGCTGTTATAAGGTATATAAAATTTAAGGTAATCTAAGATAATTGAACTTCATTGATGTTGATCAAGTTTATTGATGACCCCGGAAATTAAATTCTGAAAAAAACACATATATAACCAAAACTTCCAACAACTTCTCATTTAAGTTATGTTTGATTAAACCTAGTCCCAACAGTGAAAAAAGTTGCGGCCGAACGGAGGTAATTTTTTATAGCCGCCCACGATGTGTCTAAATTCACGCCAAAACGTGGTTAATTTTAAAGGGTAATATATTTTTATACCAACCCACCTGAAAACCCAATTTATTTCAGTTTTCATTATATTCTTATAATTCAGTAAGGAAGCAATTAAATTCTTAACTGGTCCTTTTACTGAACAAATTTATTTTTATTTTATTTTAAATATTTTTGTAAATAGAGAATACACAGCACGTGTAAATAAACATGTTTTTATCATATACCGTGCAGTAAACTTTCTTTAATTTTTTCATTGGCACTAATTAATTAGATTCCCTGACATTAGGGCAGGCTGAGTTCAGGGTGGGAGCAAATTCGAAGCTTTGTAATTAATATTAAATATTATATCACCTTGTGGCCGCCAGCATAATTTTGTATTTAGCGGTATACGTATAGATAATAGTTATAAAATAGTTATCAGTAACAGTGAATGTTTGGTGAATTGAAACCAACAAGTAAAAACAATTCCATTACAATTAAAAGAAGATATATTACAATTCTATATTACAATTGTCGAGAAAAATGAGTATACGAGTATGCTATTTAACAATAACAAAAAAATAAATAACAGTTGCTTGTTGCTATCATTCAAAATCACCTCACAAGGTGTATCTCCCAAGAATGAAATGCTCTGGTTTAGAAAAAAATATTCTTCTGAATATAATTTAACCTTTCACCCATAGATACTGTCCAGTAATGATAGTCGGAATGTAGCTAGCAAGCTTCTTGATACTGCTAATCGGAATGCAAGTGCCTTCTCCTTATATCGTCGTTCTAACGGTGGAAGTTGAAATTTCAGGTTGGTTTTCCTCTTCCAGGAAGCCAAGAGGTTTTTACATAAAATGGGAAGTATTTAGACCAAGATTGTAGAGGAAAGATATCTAAACTAATATGACAGGAGCAAGATGACAACATATAATTTTGCAATGATAACAACTGCGAACTATTAGTAGTGTTGAGAAACACACCGTAGTGCCCTCTTTGGGTCTGTGCTACTATCTGTCTGACAATTATTGTCAAATTGGCAGACAGATAACGACCTGCTTTTCCCCAGGTGTCATTACAGCAGTGACCTCTATTGTCTTTAAGGAAGACAATCCTACTTATTTATTTGAAGGATATGCCGAAAACAACTACTCCACGAGTAATATGCCCCAACTGGCGTTGCATTACTTCGGGATCTCCATAGGAGTCGCCACATGTAATGCAACGCCAGTCGGGGCATATTGGCCGTGGAGTAGTTGTTTTCGGCATCTCCTTCAAATAAATAAGTAGGATTGTCTTCCTTCGACAATAGAGGTCACTATACAGCGAGGTCACTATACATTACACCTATACAGTGACTAAGACAGTTACATAGGCTTGACAGACTTTCTAACAAATTTGGTTCTATAATCTTAAAGGAAAAAATCTCACCTAGGTACTATAACGGACTTATTGTCTCCATACTCGAATGAAATTATAAGTTGGCTAAGCGCTAGTCTAAAAGACCTAAATTCAAAATTAGTTAAATAAGTCTAATGCAGTCCAAATACAATATCTATAAAAGGTATTAATCAATAGACCTGTGATTAAATCCAACTAAAAAAGAACGTCAAACGCGTGGCTTCACGATTCACTAAAAAATCAAAATTTTCACCTAACTGGAATATAAATTTATAACTAAATAAGATACTACTGATTAAATATGTCTCAACAAGTATATAAATGCAAGATGTAATACAATAATTATTAAAACATTAAAATGAAACCTAGCTATAGAAATGAACCATAGAATGAATAATTTGTTCACACGCTAGAAAAACCTTTTTTTTTTGTGTCGGTTCGATATATCGATTTTCTCCCACTACAATACTACGAGTATCATACAATACTTGTCATATGTTAATTTAATAAGTTAGAGGATAGCAATATCTGTAGATGATTTATACAGGGTGTCCACCTAGTGCGCGTAAACCACCCTGTGTTTTATGATTTCATTAGATGCCTTCCTGTAGACTCTACAATTTTATAATAGCTTTCCCTATACCTAAGTTGCGTAGTTTTTGCAAAAAAACCCACTTTTATGAAAAATACCCGATTTGCGCACGTTCCTTTCTCGGGAAAAACGCAGTGAGCGTATGTCACGCAATAAAATTTGTGACAATCAGTTTACATGTCATTTCTTCTTTTACTGAATATTCACGTACGAGTTTAGAGTAAGTACTAAGCGTGCATGCAATGAACTATTCAAAAGAAGAATTAGTGAAAATGGTTTATGCCTTAGGAGAAGCTCATGGAAATTGTTTGTTAGCAGCACGTATTTACAAAGCAAGTAATCCAGATTTACAGAGATTTCCACGTGCTGACTGTTTTGAAAATGTGAAAGAAAGATTTGAAAGAACAGCAAATGCGAATTATGAGAAAACTACCAGGAGACATGACGGTAACAATGACGATATTCAGTTTAATGTGGCGTCTGCTGTTGAAAATCCAAATATTAGTGTCAGGAAAATCAGTAATAATCTTGGAGTTTCCAAAAGCTTGACAAACAAGATACTGAATAAGAATAATTTTCATCCGTATCATATTAAAAACCATCAAGCACTGTTATCTCAAGATCACCTAAACCGCCTGCATTTTTGCCACTGGGCATTGGATAAAATTCAGGAAAGTCCAAACTTTTTTATGAATGTCTTGTTTACTGACGAATCAACATTTTCAAACACATGCTTACCCAATCGTCGCAACTTTCATCACTACGCTGACAATAATCCAAGATTATTGAGGGTACTAGATAATCAGCATCGTTTCAAAGTGAACGTGTGGGCTGGAATTTGTGGAGAACATATTGTTGGACCGTACTTTTTTGAAGGCAATTTAAATGCCAATGTGTATTTGCATTTTTTGCAAAACGAACTTCCCCTTCTACAGCTACAGAATATGCCCGCTGATTATTTGGTTCAACAATGGTTTCAGCATGATGGTGCCCCTCCACATTCCACTTTGGCGGTACTGTGATTATTTTATTGTTGTAGTACTTTTCCTATTATCTATTCATATTTCAGATTAGAGAACACCTAAACCACGTATATCCAAATAAGTGGTTAGGTCGTGGTGGTCCAGTTCCTTGGCCTGCACGTTCGCCTGATTTAAATATTCTGGACGTTTTCTTGTGGGGTTATATCAAGGAGCGAGTATACGAAGTACCACCAACGGATATGCAAGACTTGAAAGAAAAGATCCAAAATGAGTTTCTAACCATAACGCCCGAAATGTTAAGAAATGTTCACATTCATTTTCGTCGTAGATTAATGCTTTGTGTTGAAAACAACGGTGGACATTTTGAGCATTTACTTTAGGTTAGCTTGCTTGTATGAGTATTGCGTATTCTTTTTTCAATACTCTATGTGTATTCATCCATTTCACTAATAATTTTTCTAACTACGGTAACACCGTTTGGTTTTCAATATGATACGTATGAAACTTCTTCTTCAATATCTTATTTGTCGAGCTTTTGAAAACTCCAAGATTTCTACTGATTTTCTGATACTAATATTTTTGGATTTTCAACAGCAGAAACCACAACATTAAACTAAATATTATCGTTGTTACTCCCATGTCTCCTGGTAGTTTTCTCATAATTCCCATTTGCTGTTCTTTCAAATCTTTCTTTCACATTTTCAAAACAGTCAGCACGTGGGAATCTCTATAAATACGTGCTGCTAGCAAATAATTCCCATGAACTTCTTCTAAAGCATACGCCAGTTTTGCTAATTCTTAATTACATGTAGAGCTTTTATGATTTTTTACTTTTATTTACAAATAAATGGTAACTTTCCATAAAGACTTGTTTATTAAACTGAAATTATCTAAATTTTTCAGTTATTTTTATTTTAAGAAGTGTAAACTAATACATTTTATAAAAATAAATAGCCTTACAATATTTTTTTCGTCAAAGAGTGCGCAAATCGGGTATTTTTCATAAAAGTGGGTTTTTTGCAAAAACTACGCAACTTAGGTATAGGGAAAGCTATTATAAAATTGTAGAGTCTACAGGAAGGCATCTAATGAAATCATAAAACACAGGGTGTTCCATTTGAAAAAGTCGAGATTTTTTAAATTTTAAACCATCAGGTTTGGCACGATTTCTGTTGCCCCCTGTATATCGCTGGTCAACTTTTGATACGTTTTTCGAAAGAGCCATCTTCACTCTACAGTTTCTGAAAAAAAATAATTTCTAGCTGTCATAGAACCATAATTATGTCAACTATTAGAAGTGACGAAACATAAGAAAAAAAAATTAAAAGTCAAATATCTCGAAAACTATCAATATTTCAATAGCAGTGTTATGCACAAAGTCCCACTAATTTTTTACGTAGAATTCGATAATGCCATAAAAAATATAGGTTTCCATTTAAAAAAATGAAGTTGGTACCTGTCCAGGAAAAACTGAACACCCTGAATATGTAAATATATTTTCATTTTGTGCAGCTCGGGATATTAGACAACCCTGTAGAAAAAAAAATTAAGTTATCTCTTTTATTAACCCAGATATTGGACTTACGCGCACTAGGTGGACACCCTGTATATTCACAAGCAAATATAATATATTTTGAAATTTATAAAATTTTCGTTACAACCGAATAATTAAGAAACACTAGCCAATAAAGCAAACTAACCCTCTGAGTGGCCTACGACTATGCCCTGTGTGGCATTCGAATAATCAACAGTTAACAATAATCAAAAATTTTAGAGTTGATTACATTCTAATCCATCTCATGCATCTACTCCAGGGCATATTGGTCCTCAAATCTTAATTGCTAGACTAACGAACCCCCAGTTTAACGATATTTTAAATTACCAAGACAGTTTGACCCACATAAAATTCAGATAACAGAAATATGAACATTTATCGACATTGATACTTGGTTAAGTAAATTATCTATATTCCGAAGAAATTGTACGAACTGATATACTTAATCAAATTTAAATTCTTGAATACTATAAATCTTGTGAAATACATAAAACAAAAACATACAAAATGGTATTTTACAAGAACCATTTTCGATCAAACTTTACTATTACTATTACTATTTATCTCCTCGATAGATTTAAGTAGACTTAAATATCACTTAAGGGTGGAGACAGAAGAAAATAGACACATTTTTTTAGAGAGGGATGACACAATTGTATCACTAAAGACAGTCGACGCTATCTTATAAACAGCTGCACGCTGCTCTGTCGTAATATGTAATCTTTGAATTTGAAGATTATGAAAAAAAAATTATATCACACAGATTCCATTAGCTTGTATAGCGAAAAGATTGTATTGTCCCTTGAATAAAAGGTGAAAAATGATAAAGGTTCCAGACGTTGAAGAAAATTGTCATTCTATAAACACATAATGAAATCTTTAAGCCTGCGTTAGTCCCCGTTACTGCCTGAATAAAGGGTTTATTGTAGTCCGTATAGCGCATTAGATATAGCAGTTATTTTTCTGTAAATGGTATCCGCACTCTCCGCCTCACTTCACTTGTTGAATACCTTTTGTGTCCTTTTACGTTAGCGTCAAGATGCGGACGTCATTATGACCCTTCCTGGTCAAAGCTGCTTGTTAGGATAACGCCCTCTGCTTATATCCTGCCATGTTTTCAAACGTTAATGACACTATTCTTAGACACGGCAAAATCCTCACATAACGAAATCCAAGTGAATTTGTAATAAACTCATATCGCATTGAGGATGTTATGTGGAATATTTGATTATTTTTTGTAATATTTGACTAGTATAGTATATAAATTTTCTAGTAAGTTGCACTGTGGGCCTGCGGTTGGATTTCAGTGAAATATATTGTAAATATTATGAGTAAAACCACAATTGGTTTATAATATTTCTAATTTAATTAGAAAAATCATTCTATATGTTTCGGATTGTAAATATATACATATAATATAAAGCGTGTTCCATAATGTCATGCCTATACTGTAGGAGCTAATTCCTTGTCCAATTTTATGATTAAGATTCCTTGACAAAACCTTGACAAGAATTTGTTTTCAATCAAATTAAAATAGAACAGGATGAGTTAGGTTATAGTACTTAAAAAGACACAATGGTGGAGCTACAGATTACTCAGTGTAGAGCAGAACCTTAGATAGTATAGTTTTGAATCAGAACTCGACGACGTGGAAAGAAAGGCTGCAGGATCCCATTTTCTTTTACATTTTGCACTCGATCATTTTACATTACATTATCACATTATTACATTATTACATTATTACATTATTACATTATTACATTATTACATTATTACGGATATTGGATACTGGATATTGAAAATTTCCGTCCTATTTCTCTTATATGCAACTTTTGCAAAGTATTTGAACCTTTGCTTCATAAAACTTTATATCAGAGCATTGGCAACAGAATTTCATTGCTTCAGCATGGATTTATGAGGGGTAGGTCTACTGTATCAAATTTAGTACAGGTGACACAGTTCATTGCGCGATCCATAGACAATTGTACTCAGACCGATGTAGTTTATACAGACTTTTCCAAGGCGTTCGACAGACTTGATCATAGCATTTTACTAAGTAAACTTAAAGGTTTTGGCTTGTCAGAGCCACTTCTAGTTCTTCTAAATTCATATCTTCGGCATAGAAAACAATATGTTGTTTTCAATGGTTTCAAGTCCGTCGAATATCTGGCTACCTCAGGGGTTCCGCAAGGCTCTATTCTTGGCCCTCTATTATTTAACATATTTGTAAACGACATTGGTGACGATCTAGATGTCAACTACCTCTTATATGCGGATGATCTAAAGTTATTTGCTGCAGTTAAAAGTGCCAGCGATTGCGAACGTTTGCAACACAACCTTAATAAAATAGTTAGTTGGTGTCAAGTGAACAATCTCCATTTAAATGTTAAAAAATGTAATATCATGTCTTTTACGCTGAAGACTTCCAGAACATCATTTAATTATAATATTGATGGAATTCCGCTAGAGAGGCCTGGTACGTTTCGTGACCTTGGAGTAATTTTTGATCAAAAGCTTTCATTTACCAGTCATGTTGAGTCTATTGTTTCAGATGCATTTAAAACATATGGTTTTATTGCCCGCTGTAGTCGAGATTTTACAGAGACCAAAACCATCAAAATGCTCTTTAACAGTTTCGTAAGATCGAAGCTGGAATATGCTTCCACTGTTTGGTGTCCTCATTACGACGTACATATTAACAGCATCGAGTCTGTACAACGTAAATTTTTAAAGTTACTGACTTTCAAATCGGATGCGGTTTACCCTCCGATAGGTTATCCGCAGAGTGAACTTCTGAAGGCACATTCTGTAACTAGTCTGTTGGACCGACGCACTTATCACTCTGTATTATTTCTTTTTAACGTATTACATAATAAAATTGATTGCATACAGATACTTGAGGAATTATGTCTACATTGTCCTAGAACTTCTTCCCGCGATAATGCGACATTTTACTTAAACACTCCTCGTACGAATGTCCTAAAATTCTCACCCGTGCATGCAATGTGTAATAACTATAATAAGGTAAAAAATCAGGTCGATATTTTCTCGTGCAGCATTAGTGACCTTAAGTCTGTTTATTTAAAATAATTGTTTGTGTATTGGCTGCTTTTCATTTTTTGTTCATATTTGTTTTCTTTGTGTATTGTGTTGCTTATATTGTATATATATTTTTTTCTTTTTTTTTTTTCTTACCCTCCTGTTCTGTAGTTGGGCTTTGCCTGTAGAACAGTGTACTTTCAAAATAAATAAAAATAAAAAATTACATTATTATATTATTGCATTATTGCATTATTGCATTATTGGATTATTACATTATTACTATATTACATTACATTACATTACTGAATCATTTTACATTTTACTCCGATCAAATATCAAATCTCTGCTGAACACTTATAGCGAATAAGAATTTTGGAACATCGATGTCCTTATCGATGTCTGGGTTCGATGTCGACAGATAATTTATGACTTTGTCCGCATTTTAATACTGCAGTAACCTCTTATATAATTGAAGAATTACAGTTTAGAATGTGAAAATATTTGACCTATGGTCTGGTAAAAGTAATATTTTTACTTTAAAAAATTAGCTACTTAGACTAGTTTCAAAATATACTAGGTACCTAATTTCAAAGTATGATGTAGGGGCAAGTTTACAAGCTTATTTGGAAAAACTACAAGTGCATAAATTTGCTTTTATAGATTTAACTGTATGTTATGAAATGGAGCTCCGTAGCCGAGACGTCAAGTTTTTACTAATTCTTCGCGGTTGACGACGCGACGGTTCGAATCTCACCACCTCCGGTCAACTTTTCCTAATTGCTCCTATATTAGCTCTGTGTGCATAAAACTGGTAGCGTTCTTAATATGCAACTAGTACTGCAATATCACTGATAGCTAACAACCTACTGTTTACTTTAATTAATAAAATTTTCCAGGTTTCCCTTATTCTCGTATTAAAATTAAATGGTAGTTAAAGTTATAACATCGTAAGTCGTTCCAGGGCTAACGCGTGGCCTGCAAAATAATAATATGCCGCTTCCTCCATACTATTTAATATATACCTACTCATATTAATACCATGATACAAATTAATACTATATAATTAACTTCAAAAAGTAAAGTACAAAGTAACGTTTATAATGCTTTTATACACATTTTTCTTTCATGAATTATATATCCTTCTTGAAAGGATAGTAGATTCTAGTGTTAAAGAGTCATATAAATTATCCAAGGAATTTAAATATTATATATTATATAAACAAGGGGAAATACAACTCATTTCTCGAAATAATTCGTTATCTTAGCAAAATACTGTCTGTACTTGATGAATTAAAACTATATTTCAACTCTCTGATAAATCTGCAGTACGAAGTCTCGTCTTAAGAAGGATAACAAAGCATTAATTCTTCATTAGCTAAATGCCTTTGATGAAATACATTTTCATAATATAATATAAAAGGCAATATCCCCTAGGAACCGCCAAGATGGAAAGAGTTTTGCAAAATGCACATTCTTAATAAATCTTCTCATTCAAATCCTTATTGTCACATTGTTTCGAATTTAGTGCGGCACAAAGGAGTCTAATGACAAATAATTTTCTATTGTCTGCCACGGGGCCCGACCTTTTAAATGTATTTCCAGACCCGCCGGTTTTAAATTTTATTGCTATGCTGCGCTGGCTTATCTTCTCTGGAAATCTTGCCTACAACTTTACTGAGTGCTCCAACAGCAGCGGCTTGTGTAGCTATCAGTTTATCGCTTTCAGATAGGGGTTTCTAAACTACTCCTCTTTTTTTTTGGGTACCTATTACCTAAGTCGCAGTTCTGGAAAAAATGAATAATAAGAAATATAACCTACCGGTACGAAAATCGTGGTATTTGGTTTTGAAATTGATTTTAGGTTAACTAAGGTATAAAAGGAAATAAACATTGTTGTCCTAATTCGATAACACATCACTTTGACTGACGTTGATGTTATGAAAGTACTGATAGGCGAGTGAAATATTTATTCTATTATTACTTATAAGAGTATGGAATAAAAACGAACACTGACCCAAATTTAATGGAAAAATGAATACAAATCTTTTGCTAATTAAGACCGCGTTATCTGTGCCATTGTAGTGACATTTCTGTCACTTACAAAAATGCATTGTGCTTATACGCCTTAATTTGTTTTTCAGCACGTACCATTATCATACACTTTTACAATTTCGATGAAAACTTACGTAAAAACTATACGCAATCAGCATATTTATAATATGTTTTGGGATCACACTACTTGTAAAATAATAAAAAAGGGAAACCAGAAGTAATCAAAATAAAGATTCAGAGTGTAGTACCAAGGCAATATTTTAAAGACTAATCCATGGTCTGGTGAGGGGCTCTGTGACGTTTAAGACGCGATTTTTTAACCGTCTCATGCATTTGGCAACGCAACGGTGCGAATCTTGCCGCCACACATCCTTTTCTAATTGCTCCTAGGTATATTAGATCTGTGCGCATAAAACGGGTGAGGCAGAATGAAGTATCTATTTTCTATGTATTGGTATTCATTAATAGTTAAACTTTAATCAAAAACTGAAACAAAATGTTCTCAAGTAAACATGGCAATTTATTTTCTGAATATCACATCAGTCAAATGACCTCCGCCTCGCTGCTGGCACTCCTGAAGTCTAGCACAAAAATTTTGCATCACTCGCTGCAACATTTCAATTGGGATTGCGTTAATCTCGGTTCCAATATTATGCTTCAGTTGTTAAATTCGAGGACGATTAGCGAATACTTTTGGCTTTAGATAGCCCCATAAGAAAAAAATCACAAGCTGACAGATCCGGTGACCGTGCAGGCCACGCGACATCCCCAAATTTTGAAATGACACGACCAGGAAACATTTTTCGCAGTTCGTTATGAAGTTGTTCAAAATTTTGCAATACAAATTGATATCGTTGCGATGATAACGCTCCATTTTTACTATTAAACTGACGTTTCTCGCAAACAGTTTAGCAACTGTCATAAATTGCCATGTATCGGGAACACATGGCGATTTGATTTGAATTTAGATCTTTTTACATTATTAAATAAATCCAGTTCAAAAATGGATACGTCATTCTGCCTAACCCTGCAGTAGCGTTCACGTTAACGTCAGCGTTAACATACTGCAACCTCACTGTATAAATGTCTAAACAACCTACTAGCTATTCACTTTAATTAATAGTTTTCCAGGATTCCTTTATTCTCATACTACTTGGCAGTAAACGTTATGACATCGTAACTCATTCCTGGACTCTTGGTCAGTAGACAGTCTTTAACTGAAAAAAAGTCAGAATCACATTTTTAATTCAGGTCATCGATGACTTTAAATTAAAAATGTCAACCTGACAATGTTTTATACATCGGCTATGCTTGAATACATTAAGCCACCCATCGAAATATATTGTGTTTTGTCTCGTGAAATATATTGTGTTTTAATATTTAATATTTTAAATATTTAAAATTTTTAATTTATATTTAATATATTTAAAAAACAAGTCAAAGCATGGTTAACAAATGTGCCACGAAATATTATACATGATTTGAATAATATATTGTGTAAAAATTTTACAAATATTAAAATGATAAGGATACCTACTCAATACTTATACTCACCCTAAATTTGGTTCGACTTATTGTCCTCCTTGTTTAATCATCGAGGTTTATACCACACTGAAAATAGCTACTTTTGCATTTCATTTTCTTTGCTCTTTGATTTGCTCTGTTGCTTATTTTTATGGGCAAAATTGAATTGATTGAAATCTTTTTTTTGTTTTTTTTTTATTTCTCTTTTCTCTTTTTTAGTTTTTGATTTTGAATTTGGTATTTGCTAAGAATAGTTATTGCTAGACCTACTTGCCACATACAAGCTACATAGTAGCATCTGTGGAGTATCTCTTTTTTTTTTCTATTTCCTGTACCATTTACTTGTCTTAGAACTAAATGTAATATGTAATATGTATGTAAGTGTAATAGATAAGAACATGTAAGTTCTGGAAATAAATTATTATTATTATTATTATTATTATTAATATGAATTGTGAAATACGTCAAATTCAATTCTCGTCGCGGTATATACAGGGTGTCCACCTAGTGCGCGTAAGTCCAATATCTGGGTTAATAAAAGAGATAACTTAATTTTTTTTTCTACAGGGTTGTCTAATATCCCGAGCTGCACAAAATGAAAATATATTTACATATTCAGGGTGTTCAGTTTTTCCTGGACAGGTACCAACTTCGTTTTTCTAAATGGAAATATATATTTTTTATTGCTTTTTCGAACTAAACCCTTGATTTTAGTAGGACTTTCATCAGCCTTCCCTATATCTAACTTAAACTGTTTTTGAAATATTGACGGGTGAATATTGACATTTTTGCAACTTTGACACCCTGTAAAATCTAAACGGTTTGAGATCAAGCAAAACGGTTTGCACATTCCTATCTTAACTTTTCATAAGCTATCGTTTGGTACTAATTTCAAATTTATCCAGGAATTAAAAATTTTCAAAATTTTCAGAAAATTTTAAATTTTTGGATAATTCTTTACCAGCTGCTTTGCAGGATTTTCATTTTTATATGAAGATTCATGTAGTTATTCAATTGCATAGCTTTCTCTGGTAGGTTTGTTGCGAAAAACATTGATTATTATACTTTTTTTTCCAAAATAATGATAAGCTATACAAAATTTCATTATATCTATATTATACAGAATAAGGGGAGGATTTAGGGGCGAATTAAAAAAATACTTAAATTAACTAAACATTAAACTATTTAATAGGTTTTGCTAAAGATTAACTTTATGATTACTATATAATAACAAGGTAAACTGTATCTGTAGCTGAAATCCATTTTGAAAATGGATTTCTTGATACTACTAAACACTTTGTGCCAAATATTGTAATGAAATTCGATAAAGGGATACGGTTTAGATTCCAAATCAAAGTTACCATACATTTCATTTAAATAGGTAGCAGTCAAGCTTAAACAATATTAACGCCTTTGCGTTCTAATCATAAACATAATATATTGGACATAAGAAATCTGATGTTTAGAATGGGTGTAATGAAGTAGTTAGAAGTTATTCATTACCAAACAAATGTATTTTTAATTTTATACCATTATTAATAAATATCAGTCATCTGAAGAAGTTTCAAATTAAATTCTTAAAATATCTGTAAAACACCTAACTGTAATAATTCTTGTCAAACCATATTGTAGTCTAATACAATGGCTATCAATTAATCCATTATCCAATTAAAAGAATATAATTGTTATCAATCCAAGCCCCTTTATACAGGTATCCCATAGATGCAAAAAGCGGAAAATTTGTTCTGAATAATACACCACAGTCAATCAACTGTGAGTTTTTTTTTAATTGGAATTAGGTAATTCTTTTCGACAGGCTTGGTCCCTTGAGATATTATTTCTGTCAGAGCCAGTCCTTCCCAAATGAACAATAAGATGAATTAGTGGTCCTGACTGTAGTACAAACTATTTGCCGTTGCTGGAACGTTTATTTAATTAATTTCTGTAAATTTGTTCCATGGGCATGTTAAATTTATTTTAAGGAGCACAAATGTTCAGAATATAAATAATAAAACCTATGCTTTGATGGGAAGTATCTGCATAACCGCATGCCCCACGGATTTGCAGGAAATTAGTGCAGGAGTGTATTAAATATAAACTGCAAAATGTTTTTAATGCCGGGTATTAGATAACAGTGGCTTATCTCGGTAGGTACCACTTTTGTTTTTAAAAATTTGGGAAGGACATGTGGGACCAAAAACTACATTTAACTAAAATTGTCATCTGAAAATATAACACCTCTAAAATTAAAACCAAAATATTCTACAGGTCAGAAGTGTAGTTGGTAATAAGACAAATTTAAAATTTGCTACAAAAAAAAATTGTGACGAATGTAGTTATCTAAGAATTAACTAAATTTTAGCATTTTTTTTAGTTTAATATATCTAAGAAATAAAAAATAATTGAATAACTTTAAATAACCAGCTTCTCTCTCTCTCTCTATTTCACATGTTTCGAAATAAAGATATGTAAACCAGATTAATTTAAATAGATATGTAAACAGTTAATTCTGGCAACAGTTAACAAACAACAACAAACAGCAACAGTAAACAGTTAACAGGCCATTCTGGCCATGAAGGGAATGAGGCAGCCGACTCTCTAGCTAGGGAGGGTGCTGCTTCTGAATTCGTCGGACCAGAACCGGTGCTTGGCATATCCTCGAGTACTGCCAAAGTAACTCTCTTGACCTGGGTTGAAAGGTAAATCCTCTAGTAGTGGCAATAACTACCAAGTTTAGTTTGTTCGAAGGTTTAGAATAACTACCAAGTTTAGTTTGTTAATTCAAAAACAAGAACTAAAAAACTATTAGAGATGAACAGGTTGCACCTACGAGCTTTAATTAGCGTACATACTGGGCACTGCTCTTTAAAATATCATCTGTACAAATTCGGCCTAGCAGAAGATGCTGAGTGCCGCTTGTGCGGAGCCGCTAGAAGATGATGAAACGGCAGAATACATATTATATACCTGCCTCACTGTAGAAAGGATACTCGATATTTGGCAAATGACAACTTCCGCTAGAGTATCTGAATAAGTTTTCACCCAATAAGGTGATCAGAATCATAAGAGGCTGGACCTGTTGGGTGAAATATAAGTAGGTGTGAGCCATAATACGGTCGCAGTGAAAGGTCTAGTTTTCGGCTCACTCTCCTTTTGAAACTAAACCTAACCTACACTTTTAACTAAAAGGTTATCATAAAGTAAGGGATATGTTTCAGGGTATTATGTATTTTTAACAAATTAAGTTAATAACAGGATGTGAAAGAAATTCGATTGCTAAATAGTGGGATTTCTTATGTCCAGCTGTGGTTAAAGCAAATATTCGATATGTCGTCCATTTTGTTGCTATACAATCACCAATCACTCCTCCAAATTGTACACATCATTATTCACCATTTACGGTTGAATTGCAGCAATTTGCTTCCTAATAGTCTTTTAATTCTTCCAGCATTGTTGGTCGTATTCTAATCACCAAATTTTTAAATAACCCCTCAGCCAGTAATCCGCTGGGTTAAGATCAGATGATCTTGGAGGCTATAAATTTACAAATTGTCTGCTTATAACACGATTTTGAAAAACAGCAGTTAAAAGTTTTTTAACTGGTCGGTAAATATGCGGGGATGCTCCATCCTGCATAAAAATCATGTTTTCAATCCCTTCGTTCTCGTTTTGTATCCGTAGAATGGCATAATCTCGTAACACATGCAGGTATAGTTCAACAGTTACAGATACGGCCTCTCCATTTTGTATCTCCTCAAAGAAGTATGGTCCAATGATAAAATTAGATGTGAAATCGCAAAAAACGATGACTTTCTTTCATGAAGACGTTCCTGAATGATTTCATGTGGCTCATCTGTTGACCATATTTGACAGTTTTGTGTATTGACTTCACCATTTAGAGAGAAATGGGGCTCATCTGTCCATAAAATACGGGATAACCATTTGAGTTCAATTTCCATCTAAGCCAATATTTGTAAAGAAAAATCATACGTGATAGGAAAATCTGCATTGCGTATAATTTTCCAAACCGTGGTGTATGGCATTGGCAATCGTTTTCATATGGAATACACACTACTCGTTGCTAACGGATTAGTGTTGGCTATGTTTTGATTTTCCCGAAGAACTTCTGCAACTTGGGCATTACTAATCCTTGGTCTTCCTGATCTCGGTAGGTCAATTACAGACCCTGATCTTTCAAATTTGCTAATAAAATTACGATACGCTTTAATTTGAGAGGGCCCTGGTCTCAAACCCATTTTCTTACTAACTCTTCGTAATCCAGAAGTGTAATTTCTGCCGCATTCGTAATAACATTGTACTCAACCAATTCTTGTTTGTACATCCATGTTATTAAAGTTTAAATCGTTTCAATTTTGGTTTACGTGAGTTTTATTTTGAGAACAATTCTCTAAATCGCAATGATTACGTTTGGCACCTGTATCAGCAGTTGACACGACAACTCTTTTGTTTTCCATAGATGCTGTAAATATGGTAAATAAAAATCCAATTATTGAAGCAACTAGATTCCATTTACTTTCTGCTACTACTTGATTTCCTAAAATTAATATAAGACTTTAAGTCTTCCTTTGTCATGACCCTATACTTCAAGTTTGACAGAATTGACTTCAACTTTACTGAAACTGAAGATTATAACAACTTGTGATCACTAATATTTAACTTTTTACTACTTTTTACAAATACCTTCACTATCATTTAATTATTATACTACTGGACTCTAAACTTGAGCCTTGTAGATCCCCAGACATAGCTGAAAATATATTTAATTATGTTTAAATTTTTTTAATAATTGTACCCATCATAGAAGAGATATTGAAGTAAATTACTAAGTAGCACATAAACAAAAATATACACAACTGGTTTTATGGAGAGGAGATCAACTTCATGAATGGGTTCTTCGAAACTTTCGAAATAGGGCGGTGATATTTAATATATCTTGTGTTTCCAGGCTTTAAAAGAGCAATGACTGTGCATGACAATTTTAATAATAACGGAAAGTATTTATAAGTTACTACAATGTATTTTTTTGAAATGATAATTTTTTATTACTCAAATATGACCACGGAATCAATAAAGGCCCTCGGTATACAATATACTATCAAGGGCATTGATATGGACTAATTTTAGTAGATATAACCGCTTCTGTGGTGGCATAAATGAGATTTAAATTTATAATGGTATGGCGACAAAAGGATTATAGTAACTGGGATCTCTGTATAAATATATCTTTGCATTTGCATTGCTAATAGTGTCCCCATCTTGGTACTCTTGATACGCATATTGCTCAGCGAAGCTTCTGAGCCCGGAGGGTGCTTTTAAAATCTTACGACTTTATCTTATTTTTCATATCACAGGGATCAGAGCCCTTATATGAATTCTTTTATAATAGAGATTTCATTTTTTCCGCTTCTTTGTATTTCTAAGTAAAGCGTCGACAAAAAATTTATAACGTCAGATACACCTAGCCTGAGGCGTTTTAATATACAATAAAATAAGAAATTTGACAGTATTATCTTGTTTTTTATTTTGACACCATAGCATAAAGCTGTTTGCATATCTCCTACACACAGATAGAATTGGATATTTTATTCTTTTGAAATGAGTTCTTTATGTGTTCCGCGGGGCTGCAGGAAGATTGAACTATATTCTTTACATATGTACGGATATAAGACAAAGTTAATAACATAGTAGTGAAATATGAAGTACATCAGCGAGGGAGAAGCATGGCGTGGTTGGAAATGTGTGTCTGTGTTTTACTACACATCACTGGTTTTCTTCACTTCTTACTTTTCAGGCTTAGCTTTATGATGATTTATTTTAGATATACTTTGAAACAGCATTATCAGCAAACATCCCATTTAATCAGTAAACATTATTTACTAAAGCCTATATTTTATTAGTATAATTGCAAGTAGGTACTAAACTGTTGCTAATTAACTTTCATTAATTGAATTATAAGGAATTACTGTTCCATAAAGTTGTTTTATTTACAGCGACATTTAACTATTATGATAATAACTATTTATAAATTTAAATTAATGAGCTATTTAACTGTTGAAAATACGCACATAAAAAGGACAAATGATTTGCGTGTATAACTTTGACAGAATATAAATTGAATAATTTAAAACAAAATATATTTCAAACTTCCATATTATGCTGTCTGAGTCACCATCTCTTTTCACCCATATTTTAACTGTGCACTTAATTTGAAAAACTCACCAACGTGGGTATGGAATTGTTAGTTTGAAGGTGTAATGAAGATATATTTTATTAAATACGGAGTGTTTTATCTTTAGTACTATCTAAATAATATTATATACTTACGTGGATAACACATATTTGTTTTGATTCCATCAAAGACATTGAAAATAATTTTTAAAAATGTAATATACTTCATATTTTTTTACATCTTTGTGAATTTCCATGTTTTGGACCTCTGGTTATTCCAGAAATAGTTATAAATCAGACAAGAAGGAATCAGCTCCCAAGAGGAAATAATGACTCAGCTATATCGATGTTTTGGATTTTTTGCTCCCTTCCAGTAAAGCGTAGCTAAAGGAAGGTATTTTGTATTTGCAACAGAATTCAATGAATATGCAGAAGGTAAAGTAATGGTACTACATTCGACGCAATTTCTTTTGTTTATTTTCACTTATGTAGATGTATAAGTCTCTGCTTATATCGTAGTTCCTTTGAACACAAGTACAACAATATGTTCTGTTCAGCAATATTTAGTTCTTCTTTAAAATCTTAGAGATATTTGGGTAGACTGGAAACAATTAATAAAAGTTTAATCAAAAAAGAGTAGGTAGTTAAAGTGTATGAGTTTGAAGTAAATATCATGTTTTATTTCAGTCAGAAGTGTAATAATATATTGCCTATAAAAGATCTATTGACGAGGATTTTAATGCCCTGACGTTCTTAGTGCCATGTATGTGTTATAATAAATTTGTAAACTTGTGACTAATAAATAAAGTTTCTAAGTATACCCCTTAATACCTAAAAATATTCTTTTGTATTTGGATTTTCAACTATAACACCTTGTCTCTCGTTGAACATTTACCGTGTGAGTAAAGTTGATTTAAATCTATGAGCTATTTGGTACAAGAAACTGTGGCAAAGTGTACATTTTATTCAGACCCCATGTAAATTATGCGAAAATCTAACAGAGATAAAGGTATACCTACTTATTGGTATCAAAATAAAAATAATTGAAAACACTACTGAGATCATTTAAAAAATACAGGGTGAAGTAGTATTTAAAAAAATTGTAAAAAATTCATTTGAAATTGTAGAACTTCAGAAGGCAATTGTGAAGACCCTGTATAAGAAATCTCAATTCTAACACTAGCTTGGTATAAAGTGGATCTAGCTACTAAGATGTAGTCTAAATTTAAGAAATGTTCAACCACGCTAAGTACTTGGTACCTAAGTGTAGTGTAGTTTTTAGTTTGCATTTGTTCCTTTTCAATGTTTGTTTCCTTAATTATGTAAATTCAGCCCTCAATAGACGCATGTCTGTTGGGCCTTGTTCTCAAATAAATAAATAAACTGAACTGACTGCAAAATGCACACCACTGCATTGACATTAAAATGGCCTTACCGTAAAACTACTACATAAATATAAGAATTTGTCTTAAGAGCAACAATCTGTATGCTCTCACAAGCTTCAGTTTGATATTAGGCTGCGTTTTTGTGAATCGGATCATTTGGTGAATACCAAACACGCCACACATAACAATTCGAGTGGCATATTTTAATAATTCCAGTTAAACAAAATCTATTTCCTCTTTCGTTGACCGTTGTCCTAATATTTCCAACATCCTAAGTATAAAATATTACATATAGCTATTTTTTCCCTTTAAAAGTGTTATTTAATTAGAGATTCGATAATACATTGGATATTATGGAAACTAGCAAGAAATTGAAGCTATCTATAAACCGTGGATCACCTCGTATAGAGAATTCGGTGACTCCGAGCCTTTCAAATTCAATCATTTGATAAGACTAACAATATCACTGCAGAGGCTTTATTTCCAGAGCTGAAATAGTTTGGAGGCAATGGCAAGGATATTAGCTCGGTAAGTTTCGCCGGATTTACCCAAAATATCAAAGTAAATCGTTCAGAAACAGGAAAAATAGTTAGTGTGAAATCAGCGTGTAATTTCAATGAAACTATGGATGAGTTCTGTAGTGAAGCACTGAATCATGGACGTTACATACGGGATTTTGAAAGTTTTTAGTTGGTACACTGAATGAATAGATATAAAAGTTTGCGATAATTTGGTTTTCCTATACCTTTATTTTATTAATGAAACTTCACAGAAATAAAAAATTATTGCACATAATTTAAAGAATTTAAATTGCCAAGTTCGATAATAATCAATTGTAAATATAAAATGTACAATGCCTTCACGCAAACATTTCGCCGGACCCCACCTACTTTTTTACTTCTGGAGATAGAAATACATTTTAAGTACAACAGCTGTAGGGTTTTTATGGACCTTCCTTTAATTATATTAAAAAATATACAGGACGTCCCATAAACGAAAAACAATAGAAACATACATTTTTTTAAATGGAATAAGAACCCCGTATATAGTGATACATTGAAAAAGCTACTTTATCTGATTTCAACAATATAATAAGTTATATTCTTTATTGTCGTTACATGTAGGACCAATACATTCCAAATATCTGTTTTCCTATAGGTTGTAGGCTGTTAAAAGAAACAAAGGTGATTGAAAACAAGAAAATCTAATTTATATTGAATCAGAAAAGGTGTTCTAACAAAATGTACACTCTTCTCTAAGTTTTCCATAATATTTTCTAAGGTATGATAATTGTTATTTACATAGTTAATCATATTAGTAATTTTCTCTTGTATTTCTTCTATTCTTTTATTTAGCTCTTTGTAATAATTATTTCTTGTATCCTTGAAAATAAAGGATACATCTAACCTTTATTTTCACTGTAACTAGCACATTAAGTCAGTGGAATGTCAGTGGATTATGGAATGATAATTGCTAAATGATTTGATATAAGCTGCAAAATTTTTACTCGTCTTCCTCCATGTTTGTTAACAATTCCCTCATCGGTAATTTGAATCGCCAATTTACATTTTTCTAGTCACATTGACAAGGATATATTTTATAATTTTTCAGTAAAAGCCGTTTAATATTGAGAGATAATATAAGATTCCCCTTGAGTTGGGATTTTATTTTCATGTCATTGGTTACTTAAAACAGTTCGCATAAAATGGAATTGGATTCCTTCAATTATTACAGGATAAGCCACAAAAAGGCGCTTTTCTAGCCTTGCATCGGTTAAATCTCTCGAATTTCTACTTTCAATTATGTCGAAAGCTGATCAGATTGCGGATACTGGTCGACTGCCAAATTAAAAATGTAATCGAGCCACAGCCAAAATGGAAATCAAAGTAAACAAGCTATACAGGGTGTACCACGTAGACCTTCAATTAACCGTGTCTAAAATACTACCCGTACTGGAATTCTGAGAATTTGGTACAGGGGTTTCTCGCAATTTTCTGTCGATTAAAAATATTAAGTTGACGTACGACTACCGGTTCCACCGGAAGTTGATGTCAACTCGCTTAATTGAAATGGAATATGCTACTTTTTATTCCGTTTTTGGATTTCACGTCAAATTTTAAGGTAAGTTCCATGAGCATACCCTATCCTTATTCTTAATCGTTTTCCAGATATTATGATTTTTCAAAAATTTATTAAAAAATATAGTTTCATATATCCCGTTCTATCTCTTCAGTTTGTAACCTAAATAATTTAAATTTTAACGGAGTAACACAGAAATGTGCCGGAAAATGTTGAAAATACGAAAGCTAGTGCAAATTACACAGGATGTCTAAAAAACCGACTAATTGTAACAAATTCAAAACTCAATAAATAACTCACTTATTTAAATGAGACACCCTGTGTTTTATAATGCTAACCTATGTACCTTCCTACCTCCCGGACTATAATGAAATGAAGTTATACCTGCTTTTTAGTAATTATTTGAATATGAATAACTGACGAAGCTTTTGTTTTGATTTTTTCGAATAATCTATTAATATGCAAATGTATTAACCTCATATTACTTAACTCTCTTTTATGTGGGCATCTACAGATGATGTTTATGAAGATCTACAGATGTTTCAAACATATAACGACATTTTAGATGGTGACTTCCATTTCCTACCTTATATAATATCTCTTACTTCTTTTGGCTAAATATGTAAAATAATAAGTAAAACGGTGCTTATTTAGTGTAATTTAGTGAAAAATTTAAACATGTTATTTCCCTCAATAAAAATGTAGTCCATACGAAGCCATCATTTTTGATTTTTGCTATATAAAATGAATTTCGTAATGCAATTTATATAGTAATAAAAAATTATAATAAATAAAATGGAGTCTTCGGATTATGTCCATCATTTATGTATTTCAAATTATTGCATATTCATCAAAATAATTAATATAGATAATATAGTATGAAAATTATAGTAAATTATAGCTCTATATAAAATAGAATCGTATATATGATTTTCAATTTTTGTCATTTATTTTAAATATTCAAAATAAACGACAGGATAAGTATCTCATTGTCGCATATACCTAGTATAAAAAGAATATTATTTTCATAGTGTAGGTATACAAAAACGGATAACAAAAGTATAAATTTCAAAGCCTTTACTGTCAATTATATTTTTGTTTACTGTTTCTAATGATTCGCAGTTTGTTGAAGCCACTCTGTATAATACCATATAATTTAGCTATGGGCTTGCCATTGACTCTAACCACATCTAACATTATAATTTTCATAATAAAGTTTTTGGTTTAGCTATAACCTTCCCCTTCCTCGTTTGATCATCCTGTATACAACGGTAAGAGTGCAATTACTCATTCAGTAAAATATTTAAAACCACCTAATGAAACAAAAAAATATTAAGGGATAAACATGAGTAGTGTATAAGAGATATCAGCGCATTCAATCCTACAGAGAAATACATCAATATTTAATTAAACGCCACTCTGGGGCCAATTCAGCATCTCTCTCCAACTAAACCACTCTATTACCGTTACCTGAATGCCGGGCATTTGCCGCTTTCATTTATTTTCCCCTTTCAACCGCCCCAACTTATCCATCTTGGAGAATAAATGTGAATATTGAACGGAAGATAACAAAAATGACATCTCTCGTTTAAAGACCCGCTTACACAACACATTAATATAAAATTTCAATAAACACGTCAATTTCAAATCCCCCGTTTGAGTTGCGTCACTTGTTCTCTCATATTTTCTGCCATTCATCCCATCCAGACGGCAATACAAAGTAGCATGTGGATTCGGGTGGAACAACATCAGAACTGTCACAAAAGTATGTGCCGGCATGTATTTTTTCTGCACGAATTGTCGTTCCCATTACTGGAGATTTCTAGTACGAGGTCTTTGCGAATTGTTTGATGTAAATGGTCAAAGTTAGATAGCGTTTTGAATCTCGGAGATTTCAGATAATTGTCCATTAGACTTAATAGAATTCACTTTAGCCCCATAGGCGTACCATGCTTTAATAAGTATGTTTTCTTCATGAAGAATTGCCATTGAAGAAAATTAATTAATACAGATAGTACAGATTTCAACACACTCTATTTTAAAAATAAAAACATTCGTAAAAGTCCGAAGAGGTAAAATACGGGTGGCGCAGATGGATCGGGTGGTTTTCAAATACTTGTCAAACTGTCAATTTTAAAGGTATTGGATTGAAATAAAGTGCAAAACGTGTAGTTACAATGGAAGTTTATTAACAAAAAATTAGTAAAGTTAGTTTTTAAAAATTACATCCATCAAATGCCCTCCTTCTCGAGCTACGCATTCTTGGAGTCGGTCCTTAACGTTCCGCATTGCCCGCTCAAGCACATCACCAGGAATTAATGTGATTTCGTTGTGAATTGCTGCGTTCAACTCCTGAATGGTCCGGGGATTGTTCATGTACACCCTTGCTTTTAAATAGCCCCATAAGAAGAAGTCACATACCGTGAGGTCCGGTGAGCGAGAGGGCCAATGGAGATCTCCATTACGGGAAATCAAACGGCCAGGGAACAGAGCGCGTACAGCTTGCATTGATATCCTAGCGACCTCACGGTATGTGACTTCTTCTTATGGGGCTATTTAAAAGCAAGGGTGTACATGAACAATCCCCGGACCATTCAGGAGTTGAAGGCAGCAATTTACAACGAAATCACATTAATTCCTGGTGATGTGCTTGAGCAGGCAATGCGGAACGTTAAGGACCGACTCCAAGAATGCGTCGCTCGAGAAGGAGGGCATTTGATGGATGTAATTTTTAAAAACTAACTTTACTAATTTTTTGTTAATAAACTTCCATTGTAACTATACGTTTTGCACTTTATTTCAATCCAATACCTTTAAAATTGACAGTTTGACAAGTATTTTAAAACCACCCGATCCATCTGCGCCACCCTGAATGGGTGTTTTTTCAATTCAATACTTCATTCTACATTCTTCGCTATTACAGCTAATTGGTTTTTCATTTCCATTGTTATGAACAAGATGTTCTGTAAAATACTTTCTGTATATACAATGAGTCTGTTTCTGTCTATGGGTCTTTGAGTCAACGAATAGTTTCATCCTCGATTATCTGAAGGATTTGTTCTCATGGAAAATGTTCGAACAAGTTTATTTTAATCCGAAGGAGAACATATTTTTATATTATTGATATTTACACAGGGTGCGTCAAAAAAGAAAGTTTTACCACAATTTGTATTTTTTAAATGGAACACATTGTGTATTTTCCAGATTTGGATATATCGTCCTCTCACGAAATTGATGTAGGGTTTGATGGGCATAGCTCTAATAGTGAGAGAGATAAACATAAGAGTGTTCCCGTGAAATTAGAAGCCGGACGTATTTATGTCGCAAATCGTGAGTTTTAGTTGTATAGAAAAAATACATAATACCACTGCAGAGTATAACGGCGGGTCGTCTCGTCATAATAAAAAAGATTTTGGTTAATTTATTAGCGTATTATTCGACATTTTCTGTGTGTTATTGTACAAATATTTTTATTAAATTAATTATTATAAGTAAATGAGATTATACCATCCTGAATATCTAATATCTAGTTATGCTATTTTAACTAACAATATGTTTATTATAATTTGTCCTTCAATCAGAAAGCGCGTTATTGTTCTTACTATACACGTCGATCCTTATTAATAATGTACAAAAAGAGCCACGATCAATTAGATTTTGTTTTTATAGGGACAAACAAGGTCATATTAGTAAACCACACAATACCATAGATAATGATGAGGCAGAAATTCAACGCCTTTGTCTGTTCTTAAAACGTTACCGACACCAAGAATTAGTTCTATATTGTGTTTTCCCTTCAAAACACACTTTTACAGTCCTTATTTTATCGATCCGGTAATTTCATTTTTGCCAAAGAAAATAGTCATTAAAATTGTTTTATATCATTTTTATTTGCAGTTTGTGAAACAGTAGTGTTTCTAGTAGCTAGCGCACGCAAAAATTATATTGAAATTATGTTACGTCTATCAGACGTGCTAAAAATGCTTACATACATGCAAGTAGTCTAATTCAGTCTGGCATATAGTGTATTTCCTTATATTTTTTTACTATTCCTTGCTTGTGATTTTAGAATAAAACATTGCATAGGAAACTTGCAAGCAATATTCTGACACACGAGAATAATATGCAAGAAATGTTCTAATATATTTAAACTAGAGCATCCTGTATATTATTTTATCAATAATATCAATTACTAAAATCAAAGCAATAGCAGAGCTTCAAGATATATGCAACAGTTAGTTAATAATAATAATAATATTCATAATAAGTTATAGCAACATATAACTGTAAAAAACGTATTCTACAGGGTAATTTCAATAAAGGGGTATAGAAGCAGAAAGTGCTAGGAATTCCCCGAAATAATAGAACATATAGTTTACATCCAGATGTGAACTACTAGCAGGTGTCCAATACATTAATAGGTATAATGTATTGGCTGGAATTATTTGTACCTGTGATATCATCTACAACTGGATGTTTTCGAGGGTTACCGAGAATCTGTAATAGACGTAGCAAATCTGATGCACGAGTCCTGCTCTTTTTTCGAAAAAATAACAATGGCGCAAATCGCATCTCTATTTATTTGGAGATGCCGAAAATAATTACTCCACGGGCAATATGCCACGACTGGCGTTGCATTACATCAACATCTCCATATTGCCCGTGGAGTCGTTGTTTTCGCCATCTCCAAATAAATAAATAAGTAGGATTGTCTTCCTCAAAGACAATAGAGGTCGCTGTAATGGCATCTGTTTTTCCGCAGATCGTTATCTGTCTGTCAATTAGACAATAATTGTCAGACAGGTAGTAGCAAAGACCCAAAGAGGGCACTACGGTGTATTTCACTGTATCTCGCCACTACAAACATACGCATGTCTCTATCTCTTACCGTTTTCAAGTTGCAGGATATTTCTTGATTTTTGGCAAAGCCGACTGATGCCTTTTTATCGTTCTCCTCCAAGATACCTCAAAATGGTTTGAACATTTTACAGGCACTTTTTAGACATACCTACCTACATTTGATGACATGAAAATAAATTTGATTCGATTTTTCGTTTCTTAATTTTGACCACAACTTGTGTTTTTTAAATTTGTACCTGAACGCACTGTATTTTATATCTAAAATGAAAAGAGGACTGAAACTGCATTCAAAATATATGGGGTCATCATAAAATAAGAATTAATTTTAAGAAATTAAGCTAGTAGCAAAAGTAAATGGAATCTTGTTGTTTCAATAATTGGATTTTATTTTATCTATGGGAAATCAAAGAGTTGTCGTGTCACTGCTGATACAGGTGTCAGCCATCGGATAGTCCCATACTGGGATTATCCGCCAGTAATCCCCAGCTGATTACAGCGGGCTGTGGGGTTATTTAAAAAGTTTGGTATTTAGAACAGAACACAACCAGCTGGTATACTTAAAAATGGACACATTTTTAAGTTTTAAGGTTACCATTTGTTAAAAAAAAACTGGGATAATTAAAACACTACCTTAAATCCAATTCCTAAAAGCGGTATTAAAAGGAAACTGATTTTTAAGACAGATCATTTTCAAGGCCGAGCATGACTGGAATCAATTCATTCTTTAATGAGGAGTGTACCGTTCAAAGAGAATATTGTAAAAATCTGTAAGAATACCGTTAAATCCAAGCACATACCCAGTTACTCAGTCTATTATTACAGCCAGGTATGTAGGCAGTCGCGTACCACAACAAAACGTGAGCCATGTGCATAAGGATTGTTTATGTCACCTGCTAAGAATGCCAGTCAGGCGAGCGTGCACGTGAAATGGCTGCATGCAAACATTGCCGGAGGTGTGGATTACTCTGTTACAGGAGCGGGCTTTGTATTCCCTACCACTGCATTGATTAAATCATTGTAGGTTTCAATTTAATAAACAGAAAGACCGTTAATTACTCTATATATATACAGGGTGCCCATTATCTATCTCCCTACATGGCTAACTTTGTCAATAGTGGAAGCTTTTGCTAATTTATTGGTTAAATTAGCAAAATTGGGCAAAAACTTGAATATCTCGAATACTCTGTGATAGTGTTTTTTACATGGAATTAAGCGGTGATATTGAAAATTTCACGGGCGTCTTAGCTTTTGAGAAAAAAAAATAAAGTTATGTTTTTTAAATGGGAACCCTATGTTCCCTATGGTATCAATAAAAAGCTTATTTTTTTCTAATTTCAAAAATATTATATTTAATATGCCTTCTTCTTTTCTTTTTTATATTTTGAAGTTAAAATCGTTTACTGTAATGAACCAATAATTGATTAACATAGTAAGATGAGTAAGCATAGTAAGCATAGTAACAAACGTAGATCAGTAAACAACAATAAAATACAAATGTCAGATCACACTAAAGTCACATTATCCACGTCAAAATTAAACTTTTATGTTAAAATCGTTATTGTAAAATGTACACAAACGAAGGAAAAAACGATTTATTAAATATTATATTTTTGAAATCAGAAAAAATAAGCTTTTTATTGATACCATAGTGAACCATTTAAAAAAACATAAAAAAACATAACTTTATTTTTTTTCTCAAAAACTAAGATGCCTGTGAAATTTTCAATGTCACCGCTGAATTTCACGTAAAAAACACTACCACAGAGTATTTTTATTTTATTTGTATCTTTTATAGTTTTCGAGATTCGAAAGTTTAAAAATTTTGACGATATTTCAGTTTTTCAAAATGTTTCGAAAACTTGAAAATTAAAATTAAATCAGGAGGCACTGAATTCCTCTTGTAATTCTGCCCAATTTTGCTAAGTTAACCAATTCTCTATCTCCACTATTAACAAAGTTAGCCATGTAAGGAGATAGATAATGGGCACCCTGTATAATTATACAGGTGGAGATTTTAATGCGTATTTCTAACTGTTAGTCTATTTTTTTTTACATCTTTTAGGTAGAAATTTCTCCTATCTAAAGCATGCAGCGCTCATAATAAAGGTACCGACTAACATATAAATAATTATATATAAATTTAGTTATTAACAATTAACTGTCAGTATGACAGTAAACAGTTTATGTAAGCTTTATTAAATAATAATGTCAGTGCCATAGTATTTTCACTGTCTTCCAAAGTAAAAAAAGCAAGAAAAAGTATGAATGAATTGGTGGAGATATTCTCGTTTTTTATAGAGAGGGTTGTGAATAAAATCGTATACATACCTCGGCGGAAGGTCTCATTCCTGCTATATCGTACTATATATAGCTAAACTCGATTTTATACGTAAACCCAGCGATTTCCGAAGTACCTAACATTTTACAAACAATTTTACTCTTTCAAAGATTATTTCAAACGTATTATAACATTTTTTTGAACTAACACCTACTGGATATTTGTTTTTTTGAAATAATCATTTAACAAGTGATTTCTTGAAACAATATATAGGTAATGCGATCGATTCTTCATATCATAATTTGGTCTATTCAAACGTAATTTTTTAAATTCTGCTTTGTATAAATAGATTCTTTTGTACAAAAATTTTTGAAGTTGAATCATATAATATATGTACTTTCGAAATATTTTTATAAAATAGTAGTATTCCCGAAACTGCTATGATATTATGTATAGGACAAGTATATGTTGTTTTTGATTTTTAGAAAAATATTTCAATTTTAATAAAATATATGGCGTAAATTAAGAAAAACTTTACTGTTTGAAGTAATAAATCGATTATTGAAATACCCTGTATAAAAAATTGAGCATATATTAATTAATTGAAGTAAAATGTATTGTTATAAAAATAGCTAACATTTCACGAAAAAAGAACTTTTTATTTACAAATATTTCTTATAATAGGAAATCAGTTTTCCTTACAAAATTCTAGTATGGCAAACTAAAAAATTATTCAAGCCAAAGGTGCTCGATCAAAGATATATCGAATAAATTAGTTTTTAAAAAGTGAACCACTCATAATCGATAGTAACGAAAACAATCCATATCGATATAAAGTTATTTCTTCAATAAAGGTTTGTAACTAATATAATATGTGGTAGGTGGTCGCAAGCCTCTGGCTTTAAATACATAAAAGGATATATTTCCATTAATACACACTAAATTTGTACTCCTTAGCTTGGGGCAATGAAGCCTCCACCATCACAAGCTAAGCATTTGGAATATGCGGTTAATTGCTGCCTGTATTGATCTTTTCATATATTATACATTGAATTTTTATATTTAAAAATTTTAAGTATTCAAATAGACTCCAGAACTCGAATAAAAAACATAATCATATTGCCCTTGCTTTTGAATATCACCCCCTCTAGAAAAGGTGCATGAGATTCTATTATTTGTTTTATTAGCTACACATTGCTACGTACCGATTCCCTCCATTTAGTATTCGTGCATAATTGTCTTACATAAACTTTCTATGATTATCACAAATAAAATCTATGATGTTGAGATTGGACAATGTTTCGTGAGCACATGTATACTAACTACTCAGGCTTACTAAAAATAATTATTATTATTATCCACTCCAAAACCTATGGTTAAGATTTTTGACGAGTCAACCAAATACGCTCCTGTCTTTGGAGAAGTTCCAGCAATTTCTATACTCCATATAATTTATATTCGTTCAATGTATCTGTAAATATTACGAAAAGCCTTTTCATATCGTGAGAGACGTTTCCATTACTTCTTATATTAAAATATACATAATATTTTATATAAGGCGCTGCCAACGAAACGTGGCACCGAGTTATCACATTCACGTCAAGGATATTTGGGCTAACTTCTTTTTATTTAATTATTATTATTTTATTACTTATCATTATTTTATTTTTTGTTTAATGAAAACGAAGCTCCGATTTATTTCGTATATTATATAGTCAAATACATATGCGTGTTACTGAGAAAACATGTCACTTGCTTCTAAGCTGAAATCCAAAACAATCTATTCTGGCTATTAGAAAAATTGTGAAAAGATAAAAAGCCAAAAGGATCCTTATTCTCTCTCTGTATTAAGGGTTCATTCTCTGTAGATTTGACAGGCATGAATGTTGGGTCCGATTGAGAGGATGGGTGGAGACTTATATGTTCCAACTATCGAATTATTAAGATTTCGGAGGTGCACGTAAAGCCGAAGTAAAAAGGCACATGGAAATAAAGTTAGCCCTCATTGCAAGGGTACCGGATTTGTCTTATAATTGCAACAAAATTTCTTTTTAGTGTTATAACCGGAAAGATCAAAAGATAAACTAGATCACTATAGTAGCAAATTTTTGTTTAATACATGTATTTTAGAGAAAATAATTTTTGAAAATACGCTATTTTAGTACAAGATTATTTGCCTGGAATTTTAAAAATAAAAAGAAATACCAAAAATTACTACTATAGGGACTTAGTGGTAGGAGTCTTATCTTTCAATACTTTTTTACTAAAAGTCGCTATCTTTTATAGTTTTTTTATAATAAGACACGAGACGAACGCCGATTTAGGGCTTATTTCGACCTAGCGAATGGACTCTTAAACAGAAGTAAAAACATTAGCATGTCGAAAATATTAAATTAGTCTAGAAATGGATAGAGTCTTCTCGGACTGCTAAAATACTATTAGGCAACGAAATAGCAGGTAGAAATTCACAAGCACAAAACCTGTATTCGAGATGCCAAAAACCTAAGTGTGTGGTTATTTGAATAAGAGCTACATCAATTTTATTGGCGCCACATTATAAGATAAGAGCACAGAAAATATTTTGTTCAAATTCCATCGCAAACTGCTGATATCTTGTAATTAAGAAGGAATCAGAAATAATGACTAAAGATCAAAGTCTCACTTTTTCATTAGAGTTTTTAGCTAGAACAACAACTTCGTACTCCTACTTCCAAGCTAGTTCATAAATGGCTTCTACTAATTATTTTTTAATGCCAGCTTAAGCGGCAACTGAAACGTAACAATTTTGGAACAAAACGAATATCCAGAATGTAACAGGTATTTTCACCGGAAATGGCCAAACGCCTGGAACATTCTTAAGGGAATGTGAAATTGAACGGAATGTAAGGGTCAATAATTACTTTTTTACAAAAAAAAACTTGTCAACACTGTAAGATACATATATTAACTAACTCTCTGTATATTCAAATATCGACCGTCTTCGGTCAGTTCAGTACATAGAATGAATCAATGCCTATAATACGTGACTATAACATAAACAATAAACATAGCCGAGTTTGCCAATTCAGCGTCTCCCTCATCGAGGCCCCTTACACTCGGCCATCCTGTTTAGGATCTGTCCTCAGATCCATCGAGTCCCTTTTCTGCATCTGCAAAATACCAAATTCAATTAATATATATTCATATATATATATATATATATATATATATATTTTTTTTTACTTAACCAGCCCTCGCCGGTTTCTTTTTTTTTTAATTAACCAGCCCTCGCCAGTTTTCTTTTTTTTTTACTTAACCAGCCCTCGCTAGTTTTAATTTTTTTTAATTAACCAGCTCTCGCCAGTTTTCTTTTTTTTTACTTAACTATCCCTCGCTAGTTTTAATTTTTTTTAATTAACCAGCCTTCGCCAGTTTTCATTTTTTTACTTAACCAGCCCTTGCCAGTTTTCATTTTTTTTACTTAACCAGCCCTTGCCAGTTTTCTTTTTTTTCAATTAACCAGCCCTCGCCAGTTTTCTTTTTTTAATGAACCAGCCCTCGCCAGTTTTCTTTTTTTAATTAACCAGCCCTTGCCAGTTTTCTCTTTTTTTAATTAACCAGCCATCGCTAGTTTTTATTTTTTTTACTTTGCTTTTTAATTTGCTTTTACTGGGTATCCTATATACAAATTTAACTTCGCACTATCTTATCCTGCGTGCAACCTTAATACATTAGAAACACAAATAATTCGTTTATACCCTAAGCAAAAGTCCTGTGCAGTTTCATTTAACAAACTTCTATTTACTGAAATAAACATTTACTCAAACAAATCAGAACAAACTTATCTCTGAAAATTGTACTTATCTGACTTTCCAAAGTCTGCTAAGTTTGACTACTTCAACAAGAGAGGTGGAATACTTCAACATATAAAAGAACATGCATCAAACATCTTGCGAGATTATGACGCCATGTATCTTCAACATCTTTCTACATGTTTCACCTAGAAACATTCACTCCCAAACGCCAAATTTTCAGACCTCCTGGAACTGACATCTTTCAGGCATAACTTCTCTGGGATTTTCAATAAACTCGTGTCGACATACATGTCCCTCCTATACAGATTTTCCTCTAGGTATTGGCCATCACATCACACCACCTTCATGAATGCCATCGCATCAAAACACTACACTGGTGTGTATTTTTTTTTTTTTTAACTTTAACTTTTCACTGGAATTTGGTTAAGGCCCTTTTGGGTAATCCCACTTCTGACTATGTAAGGATCAATAATTACTTTTTTACAAAAAATAAAACTTGTCAACACTGTAAGATACATATATTAACTAACTCTCTGTATATTCAAATATCGACCGTCTTCGGTCAGTTCAGTACATAGAATGAATCAATGCCTATAATACGTGACTATAACATAAACAATAAACATAGCCGAGTTTGCCAATTCAGCGTCTCCCTCATCGAGGCCCCTTACAGGAAAAGCGAAAATATTCAATTCTTATTCATTGGTTTTCGCAAAATCATTTCGGGAGAATGACATGTACTAAGTACATGTGCAAGAAGTTACCACTTCTCAGATGATAATAAAAGCATGATAAATGAGATCCAAAAGAGTTAAGAGAGGAACTCTAAAAGCTCAGATATAAACGGTGTACCACGAATTGACACATACAGGGTGTCCACCTAGTGCGCGTAAGTCCAATATCTGGGTTAATAAAAGAGATAACTTAATTTTTTTTTCTACAGGGTTGTCTAATAACCCGAGCTGCACAAAATGAAAATATATTTACATATTCAGGGTGTTCAGTTTTTCCTGGACAGGTACCAACTTCGTTTTTCTAAATGGAAATATATATTTTTTATTGCTTTTTCGAACTAAACCCTTGATTTTAGTAGGACTTTCATCAGCCTTCCCTATACCTAACTTAAACTGTTTTTGAAATATTGACGGGTGAATATTGACATTTTTGCAACTTTGACACCCTGTAAAATCTAAACGGTTTGTGATCAAGCAAAACGGTTTGCACATTCCTATCTTAACTTTTCATAAGCTATCGTTTGGTACTAATTTCAGAATTATCCAAAAATTTAAAATTTTCTGAAAATTTTGAAAATTTTTTATTCCTGTATAAATTTGAAATTAGTATCAAACGATAGCTTATGAAAAGTTAAGATAGGAATGTGCAAACCGTTTTGCTTGATCTCAAACCGTTTAGATTTTACAGGGTGTCAAAGTTGCAAAAATGTCAATATTCACCCATCAATATTTCAAAAACAGTTTAAGTTAGGTATAGGGAAGGCTGATGAAAGTCCTACTAAAATCAAGGGTTTAGTTCGAAAAAGCAATAAAAAATATATATTTCCATTTAGAAAAACGAAGTTGGTACCTGTCCAGGAAAAACTGAACACCCTGAATATGTAAATATATTTTCATTTTGTGCAGCTCGGGATATTAGACAACCCTGTAGAAAAAAAAATTAAGTTATCTCTTTTATTAACCCAGATATTGGACTTACGCGCACTAGGTGGACACCCTGTAGATACAAAGAGTCATGAAACCTGTCGTTAAAAATCCTCTAAATTACTCTAATTCAAACACACAGTGCTATTTTTCAGAGTAATATAATAACCGATTAATAATAAAGCTTTTAATGATAATACCATGGCCTTTGCCCGCGGTAGGAGTGTTTAAGTTGTAACGGGATGATTAAATGATGAGGCAGCGAATAAGCAAGGTTAGATCGACAATGAATATGGGTTTGTTTTGAGGTCAATACTGAAATTTCTTAGGCGCGTTTGACAGGTGTAGGTTGAAATTTTTTATTTTAAATGAAACTACAATAAAAACCAGTACTCTTCATTAAATATTTAAAAACATATGTTCATAAAATGTGTCAAATATTTCTAATGGACATTTATTTATCGACATGTACACAATATCGCAATTCTATATAATATAATTATATATTTGAATACCTATTAAATGTATAAAATTGACAGTGATGTTTTATCGAAACTTCGAATCGCAGCTTGATCAGTTCCAATTTTTTTGTCTACATGGCCTTTTTACCCTCTTCTTCTACCTGAAACACAAAACATTTTATTTTAATAACAATGATAACCCTCTATCGGTTAATATAAAATTAGATTAAGAAAAATTACTAAATAAAAGTATATACCTACTAGTCCGAGGCAAAGCGTCGATGAGAGGTATCTTGTCCGACCCGTTCGAGTCGAAATTAATAAGAGAGATGTGTTGTTTCTGTTGAAAGAAATGTTTGACAACATTACCAGTTGTTGTCAACAATATCAACAATTACATCTTACGAAACATTTAAATAATCCATGATTGTAAAAAGTAATCAAGATTAATAATTAAAACAGATTGCCACAGGCCATGTGCTACTAATCTTAGAACAATAAAAAACCATAACAGGCTGGGTAACATAATTTGAGCAGTGAAAACAATTCCAAAAAACTAAATTTACTAGGCATCCCAAACAACAGAGAATGCCAACCTAAAGGTCACTCCATCAAAAGTAACTAGGATTGACCAGGTTGCTGAACAGAGATAACAATATTTAAATGAAAGAGAGGTAAATTTGAATTTATTAAGTCTCAAATTTACCTCTCTTTCATTTAAGTATTGTTATCTCTGTTCAGCAACCTGGTCAATCCTAGTTACTTTTGATGGGGTGACCTTTAGGTTGGCATTCTCTGTTGTTTGGGATGCCTAGTAAATTTAGTTTTTTGGAATTGTTTTCACTGCTCAAATTATGTTACCCAGCCTGTTATGGTTTTTTATTGTTCTAAGATTAGTAGCACATGGCATGTGGCAATCTGTTTTAATTATTAATCCTGATTACTTTTTTACAATCATGGATTATTTAAATGTTTCGTAAGATGTAATTGTTGATATTGTTGACAACAACTGGTAATGTCTACATAGTGATGTATTTTTGTAACAATTTAGTCAATTGCTCTGTTATAACCTCTATTTTCGTAAGTACCATGCTGTATTATAATTTTATTATTCATAATTGAATGTATTTGTAGTATTCCTGAAGAAGAAGCAATAAACAGCTTCGAAAGCTCGATTTTGGAAAAAAAAAGTACTCTTCTTTTCTGCCTTATTTGACTGTAATCCCGTTTTAAGTTGTTCCTTGTCTTAACTTAACCAGTCAGGTTAACGCCTTCACTACCTTACAGATATGGGTATATATATATATTTTTTTTTATTATGATGGTACATAATGAAAAACTCGCTCCAAAATAAATATTGCCGTTAAACTAATAAACTTAAGAGCTTGTTGGACTCTTTTTCACATGATAGATGTTATTGGTAAAAATCCAAACCTTTCAGGCTTTAATATTAATATCAAATATTAAAGTAAAACGCTGAAAGGATTTATTTTCTAAAATAACTTGGGATAAAGAAATATATGAGGTTATTCGTACAGCTCTCCAAATAAAGAAGTCCATAAAAGAAACAAACTTCGTAGAATTCCTTTCACAAGAGGAAGTCGGTAAATGTGATATATTCGAATTATTTCTGAAATTCTTGCACATGTAAACATATATCAATACCTTAGTTTTCAATCATTTGTTATACTCCTAATGCCTTGACTTGACTGATTTTACAATTAAAATATTTACAATGAATTACGAGTAGGGTGTAGAAAGTAATACAGGGTTAGTTTTATTAATGTGAACCCCATTTTAATATTTTAATTATTGACAGATAGAAAAAACTTGTAAACTGGTCTTATACAATTTTTTATGTAGATTCCAGTCATTCTTACAGTTTTGCGGTGGCAAATTATGTATACAGTGTACACAAAAAAGTATGTTTTATATATATATATATATATATATATATATATATATATATATGGAACACCCTGTATATTTTAATATTTTTGGATTATTCGGTACGTCACTCTGATAACAAATATATATATACAGTTTGTATAATTGCTTTCATATTCTTTGTTTCATTCTCCAAAAACTGTGGAAACTTTAAGGTAACAGAAATATATTATTATAGATTACAAAATATATTCGTATTAAAATAAATCACATAACATTTTCAACATATCCACCATTAACCTCAATGCATTTTAAATAACGTTTCATAAAGTTCGCGCAAATATTTTGAAAAAGTGCTATATTCAAATTCAGGATATTTATGTTTCCTCAGTTTCATTTTGTTGTATATATATTATGTATATATATTTGTTATCAGAATGACGTACCGAATCCAAAAAAATATTAAAATATACAGGGTGTTCTATATAAAAAAAACATACTTTTTTGTGTACCCTGTATGCATAATTTGCCACCGCAAAACTGTTAGAATGACTGGAATCTACATAAAAAATTGTATAAGACCAGTTTACAAGTTTTTTCTATCTGTCAATAATTAAAATATTAAGATGGGGTTCACATCAATAAAACTAACCCTGTACATGGTTATTTATTGTCAGTGAAATCTTCGTTATTTCTGATAACCTAGGCATCAATAAGTATGTAGGAAGTATTATGTTTAATGAGGGTGCCGTATACGATTCAGATAAGAGGTATCAATACATACGATATAAAAAATGTTAAACTATCAAGACGTTTTTAAACTGAGTGGTACATTTTGTATATTCGATAATTATTTTGTAGACAATTGCTAATTTATTAAATTAACTTAGTTTAAAAAATTTAAAGGTACTAAATATTTCCTCGAATAGCTTATTGCATTTAGAACTAAAAAAACAAGTGACATTAAATCAATATTAATAACATTGTATTCCTATTTGATGTACTATTTTATTAACACGTTACTTTACTTTCTGATGTGGTAAGTGACATTATACAAAAAGGTAATGACGATTCGTAATGAAATAAGTGTTCATGTTAGTTTAAAATGTCAAATATCATAATATTATTGAATGTGATGTGACACTGATTGATACGTAAACATATTAGCTCTTTAGAAGTATTTTTTACACGGTTGAAATTCAAATAATTCTTCTCATGTGAACATTCCAGTAAAGTTCCAATTTCCATATACAGGGTGTCTACTTTCAAGTGTATACAAGTAGTAATAGTAGTGGTGGTATGGGGCGGCCAAGACCTGGCAAGTAGGCCACAAGCGGGCCCTTTTTGCCTACCCCTGTCGTCTCCTTCAAGTGTATACAAATCGATAAAATGTTTATTTTGTGATATTTTCAAAAACCTTTTTTAGTTCGAAATGTTTTCAAAAAACGCTCCTTTTGACGTTATTACTTTTGTCAAAATGCAAATCCGGGGAGAGCTACGATTCTTTTTATACCCCCGATTTTCACAAAAACCATTTAGCGATTTTTTTAATTTAAAATCTAATACAACAGCGCTAATCAGGACCCGTAAAAACCCCATTTACCAAATTTGAACAAAAAATATAGAGTATGTTCGGTTCTACACCGTGTTAAAGTAAGGAATAAGGTGAGCAAAATAAGGACTTCAAAGGCACCTGATGAGTCAAGCGTGTCAAGGAATTATTTCAAAACAGTTGAAGAATTAACAGGACCACCCAAAATGTTGATGGATGAAATTGCAAGAAAAAATATGTAAGATGTTTTTCTCTACAGCGTCTGATATTTTTGACTTTTTATGATTTTCATGATGGTGAAGTTAGCCTTGGATTTTTGAAACAATGTGACTAAATTCATCAACTTCTTAGTCACGCATAAGTACTCAATTATTAATATTTACAACAACCAACATCTGCGTAGACCTGATGATGCCTATAACTTGGCTGAAACATGCATGTACGGATAAATATTTGAAACTTCGTTGTGCATTGTCTTGTCTTGTGAAAGATACAAAAATAAAAAGCAGGTGTGAACATATTTTGTTGTTCTTTTATTACCAACGCATACAAATTCTATAAAAAAATATAACGCCAGTACCTGAAAACTAGTTTTATTTATTTACTCTTTAACTACATATATTCGATATTGTTGGTCATCATATCAAAACTGCATCAAAAACAAAACCCTATCTATATTTCAGATATTATATTTAATCAAGGTAGGAAGGTTATAGCAGTAATGTAGGTATATATTGATTTATGAAATTAAACATAACGGCAAAATATTTGTGTTGAATTATTACTCGAATTGGATGAATACGTTGTTAATATTCCAATTTACAGTGATATGAAAAATATACGGCATAGATTTACTTGCCTTCTGTTAGGGGCAATAATAGAGCTCTGGGGGCATTTATTTAATAAAATTGCACGGAGTAGATTTAATACCCACATAGCTTCGGAGGGAATTTATTCAATTGAATTCATGGATGTCTCACTTCATCATTTAATTTAAGCAGCTTCGCTGTTTGTGCTGGAAGGTTTTCTAGATTTCTTATAACAAAGATTCTCAACTGCATATACATATTAGTAGTAGTGCGAAACACACCGTAGTGCCGTCGTTCACCTTTAGAAATTTGGCATCCTCTTCAAATAAATGTATATAGGTACATATATTTGAAATTCTTTTATTTTAATGAGTATTATTTAAATTTTGTCTAGAAATAAGTATTATATTTACTCGTATAGGTATTAATTATATAATTAAGCAAGGTGATTTAGAAATAAATATAAATATACTAACATACCCTAAAATTGTTATTTTTTTGTACGATATCTAAAAAATAATGGTGAGGTCATATTAGTAAATTGGTCTGTTAAAAAACCTGAAAGTATTAATTATAGTCGGTACCTAAATTAATAATATTTTAAATTATATTATTATTTAAATTTTTTGAAAATAACATTCGAAAATAAACTTTACAAAAAGTACTGAATTTAGGTTGTGGAAAAGCTACAATAAGTAACCTAAGAACTTTCTCAAGAATTCAGAGAAATAGAATTATAATACAGGGTCTTCCATTAATAAAATCTACTTATCAAGATTGCTAAAACAATATGCAAGTCTCTTCAATGTAATTCTCGTCAAAATTTCTGAAAAAAAAATAAGGAAAAATCGCGTCGGTAGCGATTTCATTCCTATAAGCTATAAAAGATAAAAACGTTCGTAGTGCTACACTTGGATGGTCGAACATGTAGAAAAGACTCCAGATTCCTGCTTGCGCACCTTCTAGTGGTCTGTATGTCAGTGAATTCATAGAAGATATGCAAACATAGGCGAGGTTTATGTCGGAGACGTACCATGACTAAGATAAGATGTAAAACCGAAGGTACCTTCTCTGTACGATTTTAAGCAAGAAAAAATCTCATGATAAGGAGGTTCTACAAAATTTTCAAGTTGCGGCTTGCTTAGATCTTAACGTCAGAGTTGGTAGTCAAGTTAGGCCGTCGTTATATAAAAGAAATAAAAAAACTTTACTGCCTTTATATAATAATAGCTTTATATAATAAATAGGTGTTAACATATTTTCAAGTTTTGAATATTTATTTATTTATTTAGAGTACAACTGCCCAGACAGATGAAAATCCAATTACAGGGCAGGAAAACATTAAAAAATGTAAAAATACAACAATATACATAATATACGAGTATACAATAAATTAGCAAACACATAAATATGGGTAAACAAGATGCACACATATATAAAACAATAATAAATTTACAAATAAATTAAAAGATCAGATAAAAAATAGGTAGCAAGTAGCATAGAGCATGAAATTATCAAAAAATATCAAATAAACATACGAACGTGATAACAATTTAAAACATAAGTTTTGTGCCTATCTTAAAATAAATTGCCTGATATTACGTACTGAACAGTTAAAAATGTCTAAATATGTCTAAATGTCTAAATATTAGCGAAGTCACTGAAGATCATATTTATTTATTTGAAGGATTTGCCGGAAACCACTCCACGAACTATAAGCACCGACTGACGGTTGCATTACTGTGGTATCTCCACGAAAATCGCCACATCTTTCATCCAGACCAACTACCAGACGCTGACCAGTTTAACACTTATTCTCTGCTTATCAGAGTGCCATAGGTAGTTAGTAGTAGACTATCATCTATGATATGTATTGTTAGATTATTACTATAGCAATATTGTAGAAATATACCGGTTAATTGTTTTCGAAGGACATTAGATTTCGTATTGGAGGATAAGTCGATTGTTTTGAATGTAAGCTTGTTTTCAGATATAAGAATTTTACAAACGACCAATTTTTTTTAATTTGGATGGTACTGACTTTCTATATCCTTTATTTATATCTAATATAGGTGTGTAAATATTGTTTACTAACTTTATAACAACTGTGGTAGTTTTATACATACTAAGCTAACAGTACACAACCAATGTTTTCAATTTTAATTACTAATCTTTTCTTTCAATAGAGGATTCAGTTTAATAACAGCATGCATTCAACATCTGGAATTGCAATTAGACCTAGATCCTGATTAATGCTCACACATGCTTTTCAAATATAGATAAATGAATGAATGAAATGACATATAATTCTGGAGATGGAGTTTTCGAAGCCATGCAGCAAGGGAGCTCATTAAGCCAGGCGGAAGGTTTCAGCTTATTCCAAGAAATTTAATGAATACTCGCAAATTATCGTCTTGCTTAAAGTTAATGAAAACCCTTAATTAAGATGTTAATTTACTTCAATACCAAAAAAGCTGGGGAACAATTTATTAATGTAATTATTTTGACCGTTCTTTGAACTAACGCAAACTATCTTTTCTGGTGACGTAAACTTATTTCATAATTTTGATGAAGGTGTTAAACCGGAAAAAGGAACAATCATTAAGAAACTAGTGTAGACAATGGTTTATTTTATATGATCCTAGTCATTATGTTGTATAATCGAATCGTAAATAGAAATATGGGGCAATCGTAAAGTAAGGGGTATACTTTAAAGTCTTATATAATTTTAAGAAATCAAGCTAGTAGCAAAAAGTACATGGAATATAGTTGCTTCAATAGTTGGATGTGTCTGAAAAAGAAAAGAGTTGTCGTCAAATGCTGGTACAAGTGTCAAACGTAATCATTGCAATTTAGAGAATTGTTCTCAATATAAAGCTCACGTAAACGTTTGAAACAATTTATACTTTAATAACATGGATCTACAAACAAGAGTTGGTTTAGTACAATGTTATTACGAATGTGGCAGAAATTACACTGCTGAATTAAGAAGATTTTGTACGAAAATCGTTACCAAAAAATGAGAAATAAAAAGAATTCACTACTCGAACTGTTTAACGCTATTGAAGAAAATACGCACAAATGGGACACCTTGTATAATATTCGTATATTAATAATTTTTCAAATTCCCATTGAGCATGCTTCATATTACACTATTTTAAATTTCTGAACCTATCTAACAACCCGTGATACCTGAATTGTACTTGAAAAGAATAAAAATAGACTATTTTATACATAGGTATTGTAATAAAAGGCCATGAAAAGCTGACAACAGAAATTTGATTAGAGCATATTACACATTCCCCGTCCCGAATAACTAATATTTTAATTTGTTTATTGTCTAAGTTTATTGTCTACTAAATTATCTAAGTAAATAGTTCTATAAGTCAGTCTACCTAAATTAAAAATCCATATTGCTTTAAAATAGCTTCCTGCTTGATTGGAAATGAGTACATTTTCAAATTTTAATTGTTTTTTAATAAACATCTAGATTTTAAACTCATAATATTTAGATATTGCTTTTCTATTATTATTATTACAGCACATAACTATATACACCCTAACTTAAAACAGAATAATTACATTGCTACTTGTTGCAACGTGACAACATAGGAAAACTAAAAACTCCATCTCAAAGAGCGCCTTCTTGTATGGATTGGTATATACTAAACAATTCTTTGAGTTTGACTGCGTTTTAGATTGTTAATAAATTTTAACACAAGATAGAGTAGTCTTAACCGTTAGCCTATGGTAGAAGTAACATTATGTTGCTTAACAATACTGAATTGGCACAGAAACAAGCTTTAACACAGTATCCCCTAGGTACTGATAACCAACACAAATCTTAGGAATTTTAATTAAATGGAAGCATAACATAACTTTAATAGTGGTGAAGAATGAAAAATCTAGGAAAATAATTAACTTTACAATATTCCAATAAATGCAATGTAGTATATCCAAAAACATGTAATTTACACTACCTGCCATTAAACTGTCACGCCTTACGCCTTATATCGGTTAATTACTTTTTATGTTGAAGTTAATAATCCAGAACTGATTAATAATAAAATCCGTACTGTTACGTTTTTCATCTAGTAAAGAATTGTTTTGTAAGGCTACTAAATCTGAAAAATTGTTGCGGCCTTTTATTCTATAATATGGGTATAATTAAATATGTAATCATACTGTTTATGACTCAGTAATAAATTTATCGATTTAATACTTATTGTCTTGTATTTTCCCATACAATGCAACTATTTGAAGAAGCTGATGGAGTGGCATAATCTACCATATGATCCTTTTAATAACTGATGCTCACTTAAATCGAATTGTCTCGATTATAATAAATAAAAGAACCAAGTAATAAATATGGAAAGTAATTATAGTAGAAAAATAAATAAAAAAATTACTATGCATTTCACCGCTATATATAACACTATACTGTGATTATAGGTTCGACCTGCTTGGTCATTGTCAAGTAATGATTTAAAATAGAGTTGATTTACAATAGTACTTGGGATGTATATTGAAGTTAAATTGGCATTTGACAACTTCTTTGATTGTTTAAAAACTATTTTTATATCAAATTTGGAGAGAATATTGTGAATTTTCTTTGCATTTTCACATTCTGCAGTAGGTAATTGCTGGTCATGAAAATTTCATGGTTTTAGTTATTATATATATTAATTGAAAAGATATTTTTTTTTCAAGATAAATTACACGTAGTAATGGCTTCCTCAATCAGTACTAAGAAAACAATCATTATAAATGTTCGACGTGTGTGAATAATATATACATTAAATATGATGTATACAGGGTATTTAAATGAAACTTGACACCCCTATAATTATAAAACCGAAAAGAGCCAACTTGATATGTTCATCCCACTAAACCCTAGCAAAACTGGTTGAGATTTGACAGAGTTATTGGTTATAAACGAAAAGTTAACAAACCGACATTTGCGTACTAATTTCTACAGAAATGCCAACAATAATATGCTTTTTATCTACTACACAACCACATTACTTTTTTTGATGCGTATTCTAAAGACTATTGTCTTATGTATGCTATGTTCCAGGCATACACCTATTTTTTAGACATATTCAACCCTTATCTCTCCTTAAATAACAAAAAAGTCACTGCTGTTTTTTGCTTGGGACCACCAAATCGTTGGTTTTAGACTGTTGGTGAAAATGTAAACGTGTTTCCGAAATGGTTTATTCTATCGCAGAAAGTTGTTGAAAAATTGTTGCAATTTGGTATCGGAATCACCATTGCGCTAAAGCTACAGCACGAATTTATAATACTAATCATCCAGAGAAAAATGCAAGCCATCAGTAAGTACGTTAAACAACTGATGGATGAGTTTATTGCAACGGGTTCCCTTCTAAACAAGAATTGCGAAGTAAATCGTCCAGTAGGAAATGAGCAGTTGAAGTGGCAGTTTTGGGTCTCTTGCAGATCGACAATAATCAGTTGATCAAAGTGGTGTCTCATGCTTTTGGCGTATCCAGTTCAAGTGTTCATCGAATTTTAAAAAATACAAGTTTCATCCATTTAAGATGATGCTGGTTCAAGAGTTACATGAAGATAATTTTGATCGCCGTACCCAATTTTGCGAATATTTAGTGAGAGACTTCTACTGAACCCAAATCTTCTCTACAATATGTGTTTTTCAGACGAATGTCTGGAAGGCTTACACGAGTTCTTACAAAAATTTTGTCAAATAGATTGCCTCGCGAATACTTTAATCTATATTATTAGGTAATCAGGCATTAAAGATATATATACATGTTTAAATAAGGTTTTAATTACTGTTGATAAATTTATTGAGTTCAATAGCGTCATCTGTTGTAACTGAAAATAAATAAATAAATTAATAACGATACGCAAATGGTCTGTAAATTTGTCTGTGTCAGAAAGATATTAAAAACAAAATACAATCATGTTCATGAGTAAAATTATTAACTGTTAAGGTTGAATTAAGTTTGAAAGTATATCTATTAGAAACCATAGCTAAATTAATCAAAACTTTGAGTTCATATTCAAGTTTGGAAGTATTTTAGTATAACATAAAGAACTTTATAACAAAAGTTTTAATCATGTTCTTGCTTGCGATATATTATTAATTTAAATTTAAATCAATGAAATATTCTAATACATACTTTAATTACTAAATAACATTCAACAAACTACTACGAAAACAAACTACATAGTGTCTCCATTATATTTGTAAATTTCTTAAATCTATATTTCTAATCTATTAACTGAAACCGCTCGATGCCTTGTTAAATATAATTATCTAATTAAGTTAATTGATTAATTTCTGAATTATTAATCACCAATTATTGATTTTCTAAATAGAAAGATAATACCTATAGATTTTATGTTATGACTTAATAATAACTATAACAGAATATTTTAATGTTAATGTTACATACATAATCGTTTAATATGTTAATGTTAAACAATATGATATAAATGAGATATGCTAAAGAAATATTGAAAATATGGTACATTACGAAGTGTCCTGTGACAAATTATGTATAATTTTCAAAATATTTATAGATTGTTGATGGCAGCCAATCAGTAAAATAAATAAATATTTAGAAAATGCTGATTAATAAACCATTCCTTGGGGTGGATTAGATATATAACTAGTTAATTACGCACAAAAATGTTTTTTTTTCACGGATTTTTGACAACATATTGTTCAGTATTGTTCCAGCGTATTTTGAACGAACACATTGTAACTCCTGTAGCCTATCAACCAATTTATGTTCTTTTTCCAACACACTACGCTTATGGCACACTCTTTTGGTTATAACTCCCTTATTATTATAGATCCTATTTCAATGTATTCGTGAGATAGCGCCCTAATAAAAAATTAGATAGAGTGTTCTACTAAAAAATATATAACTTGTACACTAGAGAGTTAGGACGTTAAAAATTAGGCAAGTATATTTTGTATTTTCTAGTAGTGCATCCATTCTGATACCTTCAGATATTAAATTTGTTACTATACTATATACATATGATAATATTTGTACATTAATCAATATATTTAATAATATATTGATTAATAAAATAGTTAATTTTGTAAGTGCGTTTGGTACGATAGCAACGCATGGTATATCGAACCATAGTATGGTATTTTGTGATATAAAGATACAAACTAAAATAACTCCCAAATATGTAGAATACCGCTGTTTTAATAATTTTAATGTAAATAATTTTATAGTAATAATAATATTACTGATGTACATAATTTACCTTGGCTCAATATTATTAGAGTAAATAACATAGACAACAAAATTGCCATTTTTAATGATTTGATTTTGGCTGTGTTTGATGAACATGCCCCGTTAAGAAAAGCAAGAGTAACCAAACGTAAGGCCCCATGGCTAACTCCGGATATTAAAATATTTATTAAACAAAGAAAGGTGGCGCTACAAAAGTTTAAACAAACCCGATTGGTTGGTGACTGGGAACAATATAAACGGCTGCGTAATTTTACTGTATCAGTTATACGTCGGGAAAAGAAAAACTACTTGAATAATCTTTGTAATGAAAATAATCCTCGTAAATTGTGGACATCTTTAAGTGAGTTGAATGTTCGTTCCACTAACAATTTGTACAATGTTCCGGTTGAGTTATCGGATCCTACTGACATTAATAACTATTTTTCTTCATTCATACAAAATATTGTAAATAAAACTGATCATCTTTTTATAATAATAATACATTTCATGATACACGTTCTTTCAGTTGTAATTTAACAACCATTGCTGAAGTCAATAAAATTCTACATGGTCTTAAATTCAATGCTTATGGTGTGGATAGAATGTCATTGACAATGCTTAAGTATTGCAGCCCTTTTATTGATAAATATTTAGTACACATAATTAACTGTTGCATTGAAGAGCATTATTTCCCTAAATTGTGGAAGAATTCGATAGGGAAGCCCCTTGCAAAAAAACCGAATCCGAACTCATTTTCTGACCTAAGAATCGTTAGCTTGTTGCCTACTATTTCAAAAATTTTTGAAAAAATTTTACATAGTCAACTCTATATGTATACGATATCTTGTAATATTCTTCCTAACTGTCAGAATGGATTTAGAAAAAAATTTAATATTGCCACAGCCTTATCCAAAGTCACTAATGACATTTTATCTGCTTCTGACAAAAAATTAGATACTGCACTGGTTTTATTGGACTTTTCAAAAGCCTTTGACACCATAAGTCATGAACTTCTTTGCGCGAAATTAAAATATTATGGGTTTAACACATCAGCATTATCTTTAATTGGTAATTATTTGAGTGGCCGTACTCAAAAAGTATATTCTAATAATTGTTATTCTTCTTCTGTAGACATACCATGTGGAGTTCCTCAAGGTTCCATATTGGGACCACTTTTGTTTACTATCTACACTGCTGACATTTTAACAAGCTTAAAAAATTGTTCTGTTCAAGCATATGCCGACGATACTCAAATATATTATCATTTTAATCATGAAGATCATCGTCGTGCGACTGACCTTATTAATGCGGATTTAGAGATTATAAAACAAAATTCTGAAGAACATAATTTAAAATTGAACTCGTCCAAATCATTAGATCTGCTGTTTGGGATGAAAAAAAATGTGGTCTTGCTTAAAGAGAATTTATTGATACATATTGATGGTATCCCTTTACCATTCGTAGACTCTGCAAAAAATTTGCGTTTGAGTATTGACGAAGATTTTTGTTTTAAGGACCATGTAAAGAAGTTGCTATACAAGTCGTTTACATCACTTAAACTTATTTATTCTAATCGTCAAATTTTAAATTTTAAATTAAAAAAGAATCTGTGTGAGACACTTGTGCTTTCAAACATTAATTATTATGATTTTATATATGGTCCTTGTTTGGATTTGGTAACTAGAAATCGCATTCAGAAAGTTCAAAACTCTTGTGTAAGATTAGTATGTGATTTGACAAAAAAAACGATCATGTAACCCCTAGCCGTATTAGTCTTAACTGGTTGAGTATGGATAGTCGTAGGTTGCACCATCTTGGTGTGTTTCTTATTAAATTGATTCAAAATTCACAGTCCCAACCCATCTTAAATATTTTTTCGTTTAGATCTGAAGTCCACACGATTGACTTAAGTAACGTTTCCGGAATAACCATGTCTCAGTATCGTACAGCGCTTTTTAAGAGAAGTTTTCATTATAATGCCGTTAAACTTTATAACAGTTTACCTCATAACCTTTTGGGAATTATGTCATGCACATTCAAAAAAAATTTCAAAAGATACCTGCTAAACAGGGAAATCGATTTATTGTAATATACACTTTGTAGTTGTTAGTGGCAAGTTTGGATTATCAGTTTGGATTATTAGTATTTATGTAACTATTTTTTGTTTTTTTTATATATATATTAATTATGTTTACTATAGTCTCAATTTCAAATTGATATGGTTGTTAGCGCATTATATTTTTATATGAAGCATTAAATTTGATCATTCAGCATGAATTTATTCATTCATTCATTTGTCCGAATCTCTGATGCTGTTACTTGGTTGAGTAGAGTAGCTGGTTAGCTAGACTTCGCATTCCAGCAACATATTATATTACTCGTTTGAATTGTAATTGTATTATTAATTTCTTTCAATAAAGTCCATTTATTATTATTATTATTATTATTATTATTATTATTATTATTATTACCGTCTATGTTTGTGCGTGGCACCTGACTGATAGTTTATTGTTTTCTATGGGGAAGGCATAGTAAGTGAAATATATAGACTTATAGTCGATGTCCACACAAATAAAATAATTGTGTACACAATACAATGGCGTATTTCATCGTAAACGCAGTTTTTCGCCTTTGTTTTACCACATGCACTGGCTGTAAAAGCATAAATTTATACTTAATACAAACAGCGCTCGGTTTTCATTAAAAAGCAATTTTCCACGGAACTGATGTTGTGTTTATTTAATGATAATTACCTTCGCTAGTTCGTTAGTAAACTAACTATATATTTACCAACCCTAGGATTTCGTACACCAAATGCATGTTTTTGTTCAGCAAGACTAGAATATGTTATGCGAAAATACAATGCTGGCACCTGTTAAGCTCATGTAGTTCTCTTTTGAGTTGTATATTCAAGTAGTGCTGAAAATGAACCCATTACTGTTTTCTATGTTTCTCTTTAAAGTACATACTGACAAAATGGAAATGAAATACTTTGTATTTCCTTGACACTTAGTTTTCACTAAAAAACTACATAATCAGTTTAACAATTTTGGAGAAGATTAAATGTCTATAAAGCTTAATGACCTCCAGGTGATGCTATGTAATAAACATAGGAGGGTCGGGCAAATACACTATAGTAGTTGTGTACTGAAAATAGTGGACTGATAATGTGCCATACCAGGTAATATAATCAGATTATTCAAGATAGTTGCTGAATTAGTAAAGCGACCTCGGAATGCACGTCTAACATTCTATTCTGTTTTCTAGCGTTTTCCATTCAATAATTGTTGAGGAAAACTGAAGCTGCATAGTCTAATTTTAATTCTTAACGAAGTTGTAGGTATAAATTCCAATAATTTAACATTGATACCTGACCTATATCGGATTTTACGTTTATGATACTTCTAATGATTCTTTTTTATCATAATATGATGTATCAAGACATGACAGTCAAATGTGTATAGTCGATTTAGCTGTTCATAATTTCTTGCTTCTGTGCCATTCCGTAGCGTTTGTTTGTTTATAGAAATGTGGTTCGTCAGTGTAGTGGATCATAAGTTTCTCGATAAGATGTGAAAACTTAAAAAAAAATTTAAATTATTATGATTCAATTATGTGTCTGAATTATGAAGAGTCCAGTTTGGGTTTTTGGACTAGTAAAATGTTCTTGAAAAACATTTAATATACACGTTTAGCACTTAAAATTAAATTAAAGAAATATCATATTTTAATAGTGGTGAGAAACACGCCCTCTTTGGGTCTTTCCTACTACAGGGTTAGGCAGATTGACGTATCCATTTTTGAATTGGATCTATTCAATAATGTAAAAAAATCTAAATTCGAATCAAATCGTCATGTGTTCCCGATACATGGCTATTTATGACAGTTGCTAAACTGTTTGCGAGAAACGTCAGTTTACTAATAAAAATGGAGCATTATCATCGCAACGATATCAATTTGTATTGCAAAATTTTGAACAACAACTTCATAACGAAGGTGTAGACTTCCGATGCTAGGCAGCCTATGGCAATTCTGCGAAGAACGTTTCCTGCTCGTGTCATTTTAAAATTTGGGAATGTCGCGTGGCCTGCACGGTTACCGGATTTGTCAGGTTGCGATTTTTTCTTATGGGGCTATCGTAAGTCAAAACTATTCGCTAATCGACCTCGAACTTTGGAACGACTGAAGCATAATATTCGAACCGAGATTAGCGCAATCCCAATTGAAATGTTGCAGTGAGTGATGCAAAATTTTTGTGCTAAACTTCAGGAGTGCAAGCAGCGAGGCGGAGGTCATTTGACTGATGTGATATTCAGAAAATAAATTGCCATGCTTACTTAAGAACACTCTGTTTCAGTTTTTGAATAAAGTTTAACCATTAATGAATACCAGTACATAGAAAATAGATACCTCATTCTGCCTAACCCGTTATATGTCTGCCAATTATTGTCAAATTGACAGACCATTGAATAACCATCTGCTTTTCCGCAGGCGCCATTACAGCAGTGACCTCTATTGTCTTTGAGGAAGACAATCCTACTTATTTATTTGAAGGCGATGCCGATATACTTTCTGTTCTATCTCGTACTATAAGTATTTTTATTACCTTATTTTATTTTTCGACAAGTAAGCGTCTAACTATTGCTTATAATATAATGATCTGAATGTACTGAGTGAACATATAATCTGCCTTCTAACTATAACATGAAAGATTGCAAATATTGTGAAGATTAAAATTATACGCAATTAGACACTCCTTCTTTTTAAGAATTCCTTATAATATATTGGACTAGGCTAAAATGCACTGCGTCCTAATTGGAAACACATACGTGTGTTATTTATATTTATATGCAAACTATAAATTAGAGGCAATAACTTATTTTCTAGATGTTTATCAATTACCATTATTTTTATATTTATCGTAAATTAACTTCAATTTGATACAATGCCGATTAAATGCAATAAAGCAATGGTTCTGCATCGTTGTTGAATGTTAACGGAAAATTATCATATAAATGAGGTAGTAATCAGATAATAATACTATAGAAAATTTATGTAGGTATTATAATTCAACGCACAAGTATACTGATTTTTATTAATAAGGTATCTAATTTTATCCTGGTCAAGTTTTTATTCACAAACTGAAATTAAGAAAATGGAGTAATAAATTATGAGAATAGTTTTATGTTAAATACTGGTAGGGAATGGGGAATATGATATTAACTGACTTTTCAAATTATTTTGAAATATTATTAAAAAGGTTGAATAAAAAAATGTGATAAGACTCGATATTAAAAGAATCAGTTATTTTAAATCTAGGTCAGTAAAAATCTATCTATTTCGATATCTTAACTAAGAACAATTACGTATAAAAATATTTGGAGTGAATAATATTAATAAAAATACATTTTATCTTCTCAGTCTGTTTCAGTAGGTAGATATTATCTTAATTTAAGCCAATTACTATTCATTTACTCAGTTGACTCTGAAGTAATTTTCTCTTACATACCTCGATTAAATGTGTCAAGGGAACACAATATCTACATTAGATCTCGAAGTTGTAATTAATATAAATATTTTTTAATTAATTAAACTCTGTTAGCTTCAAATGTTAAAACATGTGTAAGTATACTGTAAAGTAAAAAAAAAACGATGTATAAACCCCCTTTTTTATTATATATTATTAGTTTATTATAACATTATTTTGCATTTATTTTGCAATAAATCGCCAGGTAACTTAAAGCAGGTATACCAAAGACTTAATGCTTATTTACAAAAGGGTTTGTCAATATTATTAATTCATAAATACTTACATAAAACAGGAATATATGTCTTGAAAATTGTACAGTAATATCTCTACCCATCATTTTCATCCTAATGATGAGCCCTAAAATATTTCCGACTTGTGTGGGAGAGGGAGCGGCATTATTACTTTGTGGGCCTTGAGTGCGCGAGTAGAACGATATATCGAATATAATGGTAGGCACCTAGAAATTGATGGGTCTGCTTCTAGTAGTATGGGAGGTATGTTATGATAACTAAAATATGAATTATATAGGGTGGGCTTTTGAAAACGAAACAGAGCGAATAAGTCTCAGTTAAATTATTTTTCCGAAAAATTCCGAGACAGATCGACTTTTGATCGAAGGGGACATCTTTTCACATAAATTTCTTATTACAGACTGTTGAGTTTTCTATAATTTGTCCGATTATAATTGAATTTTAATTTTGCGTGCCTTAATTTTAAATAATATTACTACAGTTAGATTAATACATTAATTTTTTTACCTGAATAGCACTTTTAAAATTTTTTGTTTTACTTCCGCGCTCAGCAATGAAATGGTTTTTGCGGCCACCCACTTCGAAAACAACGAAGATAGAACCATTTTTGTGCTCAACACGCGTGCAAGAACAAACAAACACCGCCGGTTTCTGAATTGTTCATTAATTTAACAACTTCTTAAATTTTTATTAGACATTATTCGATATTAAATGACCCTTTGATTTAGTCTCTCATTCCTGATTTATTGTGTCGAACTTTCGATTGTGCAAGTGCCATCCCACACACCGCTATCAACAGCAGCAGGGCCCTGTCCGGAACCAAAGGTTAGAAGCGTCTTCCGCGGAACTAAAAGGTGAGTCGCATAATAATCCACATTTCATTGTTTCATATCTGTGTTTAATTTAGTTATTTCGGAAAGTTACATACAATCCAACTAATACTTTCCAGGCTGCTATTGAGAGTGATTATTTAATCGGTTAGCCAACACAGACTTTACATCACTAGGAAGGGGGGCAACCCACCAAAAATCTTAATAGGGAAGGAGGTGACACATCGTTTGAAAGGTACTCTAATTCTCTATACAACCGTGTCTAATTTTTTCAATTTGACCGATTTGTTTCGGAGATACAGGTTGTTAATAAAAAAAACTACTTTTTACAAATTTATTTGCAATGTTTTTTTCTCCATCAGCTGCGATAAAACTGTAGATCAGTTTTTAAAACTACTTTAAGTGTTTAACGTACGAAAGCCCGATTTGACAATAGGTAGTTATACCACTATTTAACCGACAGCTCACTAACTATAAGTTTAGAAGGTGCATAATTGTAGATAAAATGTTATAGAAATTCACAGTCTGAATTTATAATCAGTAAAATGATGGTTAAAATATATTGTGAAAACGGCCGTAGTCGCATTTTTCTGTAAAAGTAGTCGGCCAATGTCAACCTTTATGTCACAGTGACATTTCTTTTTTTACTGTTCGTAATAAATTGAAATAATAAATAATAGTACTATCAGAACGGGTATTGAGTGAATTATTATTTTATTGTTACCTGTACAGTTGGTCAACATTATGGTTTATTCGGTTGTAGAAAGGGTGGAAATAATTGCACTTTTTTATAAATAATCAGTGTGCTAATAGGACAGCAGAAATCTTTAATCAGGAACACTTGGATAAACATGTTCACAGAAAGTACATTTTGGAGTTATTGGCCAAGTTTGAGGAGACCGGATCTGTAGGTAATAAAAAGCGACACTCCGAAAGAAATGAAGCAGTAGATGTGGCGGTTCTTGGGCATGCTGTTATAAATCCCAGAACGAGTACAAGGCAACTGGCAGTTGAATCCGGTTTTGGGCGATTCGAAATTCGCAAAATTTTGAAACTTCAAAAAAATTACAAAATTAATACAACATTCACATTGCATAGGAACGTAATGAAAATGACTCTGACCGCCAACTATAATTTTGCGAAATAATGAGTGAACGAGCTATTAAATCCTGATTTTATTTTTAATATCTGTTTGTCGGAAAAATGTTTTTTTTCGGTAAATGGCACGGTCAATCCTCATAATTGTCGTTATTGGTCCGATTCTAATCATTTAAGGTCCAAAATTTATTTCACCTACTTCTCTTCAAGATCTACGCCAACGTATTGTCAACGAATGCCGCCAAGTTACTCCAGAAATGTTACAAAATGTACGTGCAAGCTTTTTACAAAATTTATATTATTGTATGGAGGCTGGAGATCATCAATTTGAACAAATAGTTGATCATCATTGATCATTAATAAACATCCTACGTTAATGATCGGATTTAATCGGATTATCCTGATTGAATTTGAATTTGCCAATGGTACCTAAAAGAGTTATAATTTTATACACACTGTCCAAAGTGGTCTTTCCAGTGTAAAGAACACATTAGTAAGATGCATATATGAGATACTTCCTCTGTAGAAATTGATATTTTTAGATTTTTTAAATGTAGGGATTGTCAAAATACCATGTAACTTTCTTGTAAAATATTTTCATAAAATCATTCTCCGCCACTGATTCTTCAAGACACAAACTTTTATAAAATCTGAGTGTAGCCTGTGTCACAATATCAAACTTTCATAGGTTTTTTTTAAACATAGATATTCCACTAAAAACCTCACTTAGGGCAGTTATTGTTTTTTTGTTCAAAATCCGTATTTGATAAAAAATATTGACCAAAAATTTAATAGTTTGCAGGGGTCTAACATATAAAACTGAATTAAATATTTTACCAAACACAGATTAAACAACTTGTGGTTCCAAGCACATGCGTGTCGTTGCTCTTTGCTCTCTTAGGCTCAATGATAATTTCTAAAAGTATAAAATTCGGATTTTTTGCAGGCTAATTATTTTTAAGGTGTAATTTGAAACCTGAAATTAGAACACTCACGTACTTTTCCATATAACACTACAACACATCTGGAGATGATTAAACCTGAGTTAAGTTTTAATCATCTCCAGATGATGCCAACTTGGTTAGCGAAACGCGCGTTGAGTGCAGTGTAGGGTTTTGGTGTTGTGAGGAAAACTACGTCTGTGTTATCTTCACACCAAAGGTTGCAACCTTTCAAGACTTAAATTAGGTAGAAGAAATGCTCAATGTGCCTATGTATAATTTAACTGGTACTGATTATAAAAATTTTCAAAATAGTATAGAGTTTCAAATAGTTTGGAGTTAGGTAAATAAATAGATATAAATCTTATGCAGGCTATTATTCAGTTTGCAAATAAACGACCCAATTAGGCAATTTGAGATAAAATTCACATATTCTTGTAGGTACTATGCGATGGTGATAGATCATTCTAAGAATTCCAAATTTTCTTAGAATGACTGTACCTATGTAAGGACATAATAATTCATAAAATTGTCGGCATTGCGTTCATACTAGAAGTGGTATTTATTTAAAGGTAGCACTTGGAAATTTGATCCTGTAGAAACTGATAACATCTGAAATTTGTTATACCCGTTATTTATGCATTAATTCCGTGTACCTATCAGATTTAGCAGAACATACGGTTGCATAGGTATAATATACATATATATTGGAGCAATGTATCAAATTGACAATGTAATTATTTCATATTTAAATAGTAACACAAACTTATTTTTCCATATTTATGTCCTCGTCCCAAATGAGGTTATAATGCAAATAATATGATGGTTTTACTGAACGAAGAATTTGCATTTAAATTTAAAAGGCTGAAAGAAATATGCAGTTATAAACACTGAGGACAGTGCCGCTTTTTTAAAATGTCTTAGTTAAAGGTTATTTACTTATTGTATTATAAAGTAAATTTAATTGTTTACAAAGCTTTAGCCTACAAACACTGGAAAAGTTACAATTTTAATTATTTTCATAATACATACTGAAATGTATTACCACAGATTAATCAATATTTCAATTTGAATACAATACAGACTTTTAAAATATATTTTTAGTATTATTTATTGGCTTCTATTTACATTTTCCTTTATATAGAAATTAAGCTATAAAGTTAACTAAGCGATTAATTATTAATTAAATTATCAAATATTATGATTCAATAAAGTTTTATATTTCCTCATTATGTATAATTCTAGGCATGCAAAGGAACAACCTTATTATTTTTTAAGATAATATATGTCGAAAACAACTACCTTGCTTGCAGTATGCAACGCCTAACGTTGAATTACGGCGGCCTATATTGACATAACCTCAACCTATTGTCTTTGATACGTTTTTCTTTTCAATATTGTTATCTAGGAGGACAGTTTTTAAATGATCAAATATTAAACAAACATCTACATTACATTAAAAATAATAATTTTAGTTACGTACCTTTTGTATTGAATTTTAATGAAAACAATTTTATTTTTTACTGACGAAACTGAAATTGTAGCCATCCTCCTTAGCCTAATGTACGATACATATTTCTGCTTCAATCAGTTCAATTGTCATATATTTATTGTAATTTTTAACAATTCTTAGATGTTAAACCTCTTGCCACACATGTGCCCGAAGACGCCGGAAATGTTGAGCGGTGCATACTGCATGCAAACCAGTTGTTTTCGACATATCTTAAAAAATAATAAGGTTATTCCTTTGCATACCTACAGTCCATCTAAAATGTATATGAAGTTCACTGACCGGCAAAACGGCGAAGATCAGCGCTAGTCATGGGCGTAGGCATTTTTTTATTTTTAGGGGGTTGAAAATAGGTTTTTATATGCATATTTTAAACACCACAGATGATATTGAATGCAAATTTTCACACCACTCATGAAGTATTGCTTTCGGTGCGTTACCATTTTTTAGTGGGTGGTTCGCCAGTAGCCATATTTCCCATAAGAAACAATTTTCCGGCCTTTTTTTTCGAAGCATTTTTATTTTTCGAAGATAATCCATCCGCCAAGCAACTATTTCATATCTTTCTATGAGAATAATCTTTCTGTTTACTTTTCCATACGTAAAATTCATGTCTTTCAAAATTTTTGCCAGACTAACCTTGCACATTTTAGGTAAAATATCATTTTCTCTTATACTTTGCAGCACCTTATCTAAAGTTGGCAATTCGTTCTTTGTAAAGAAACCGTGGACCGTTCTACGTAATGCATCTTCTTCCACTACAATCTTATTTCGACCGCTTTTTGGTTTCGGTGGCTGAACACTTCCATGTATCTTTTCTTCTCTTAAAAGTGTGTATATGGTTGTCTTTGACTCTTCTGTATAATCCGAACACATATCCACTAATTCATCCTTGTTGCGATGAGGATGATCTCTCTGTATGCAGTAAAATACTCGTAAAATAATTTTCTTCTCGGCTACCGTTCGATAGAGCCTACGTTTTGCATCGGCGGCAGATGACGGCCCTGAAATACTTTCCATCGTTCACTAATATTATATTGTATCACAATAACAGTAAAACAGCACTACACAATCGCGAATACCTACACACGTCTTATGGAAATTGAAATTACTGAGAAATTCAACTCTTTAAAATTAACCTCAAACGATTTTCCTATTATAGTAAAATAGATAGTAGATACTTACGTGTTCCTTATATGGGTTACACTATTAAATCACTTACACTTATTAAATCACTTCTTATTAAATCACTTCCTATTAAATCACTTACACTTATCTACAGTTGCACTGCACCAATGTCGAATAATTTATATAAATTCCTTATGTAAATAATCGAACGACAATAATTGCAATAAAAAACGCGCGCGAAACATATTTCCAACCCGCCACTGCCAGGCCAGAGCATTTATGTATTCTGCCGAATGAAAAAAGATAGCACGTCTTTCCCATAAGTTAAAAAGAGATATATGCAACGAGCTGAGCGGCGTTGTCGCTTTTAACTATTAAGATAGACGTTTACGGAATTGTCATAGTAAAGTATACGAAAATATTTTCAGAGTAAATGTAAAAATGGCTAATATCTTGGCGTATACTAAATTATTGTATTTCTTTTATGACATTCATAAATAATATATACAACTATTATATATTGTTTTGTGGAATTTGATATTTTAATTGAATATTGAGAAATTTGAAAATTACATGTGACAATAGCGATTGTTCCTTTAGGCGGTCAGTGAACTTCGTATACATTTTAGACGGACTTTAGTAGTAAATTGAAACATAATATTTGATAATTTCATTAATAATTTAACTTTTTGACTTAATTCCTATATAGGAAGATGTAAAGAAACTTTTAACTCTGATGGATTATTGTAGTTTTTTGGTGTCCTAATAGTGATACTATCTTGGCTATTAGTCAAAACAGAGTATCGGATAAATGAACAAAAAGTAATTCGGAATTGTCATTAGGAAAACAATAATGGCATCTGAACAATCTGTCTACCGATTAGTTCAGATATGATTGAAAAAATCATGAAATATTGAAAAATCATAAAATATTGAATTCTTGTAATTTTAGAACTTGGTAATATTTCCTCATTACCTAGTTTGAAATATTGCAAAATGTAAAGTGGCTTCCCCCGCATATGATATATTATGCAATAGGTATACAGGGCTTTCACATTTACTCGCAAGTTTTCTAATATTTATTTAATTTAAATTCGTGATAAGTAGTGACATTCCTGGTTCCGTAAAAATAAATATTTTTCAAAAAATTAGTACAAAAAATATGAAATAAACAGAAAACCAAAAATATGTTTAACATTTTATTATAGGCGTTCTGTATTATTCCTAATTTCTTACTAATTTCCTATTTATAAAGGAATTATGGTTTTTGCTCATATGAATATTATTAACTTCGACTTTAGAGTGAATTTCACGTATTTGTTAACAAAAGAAGCATACAATTCTTTTTTTAATATACGCAGGATATTCTAGAACTTAAACTCGACTGTTTCCTAAATATTGATCTTTTACATATAGATGCTGATATTTCGCGAACAATTAAACTAAAGGATACATTGTTATCGAAATTATTTAGCTATTATGATAAAAAAGTATAATATAGAAGGACATAGGTGTTTTTTTTTAATATTCAAGATTGGTAGGAATGTAGTATTTGTAAATTCTTAAATTTACTTCTGCTTGAATAGTGTTTAATTATGTTAAAAGGATCTATGTCATAAAGGACAGACCTCAGCAACCACATTACATTATGCTTTGAAGAGGCTTCCCTTATTTTCATAGGAACGAAAGGATCCTACCAGCCTTTGTCAACAAGTAAATTAGTATGAGACTGGTATATAAGATCTAATATTCATATAATATTAAATACCATATTCATTACAACTACGGTTCTTCAGGCAGATAATATGGAATCTAATTTAGTAGTAATATAATGGAGGACTATTACTTTCAATGAAATATAAATCAAATGAATGGATGGACAAAAATGGCCACATATATAATTTCACTGCAGTAACACTATTTTTTCTTGGTTTTGTAGTAGAGATCCTAACTCGCGAACCTGCAAATTTAATGAATTTTAAAAGCACGTGTAAATACGTTGGTGTAAGTCTTCATTTTCATCATTAACTAGTATATTCAGTGAAATATTTCAAATTAATGAAATTCGTCCAAATGAAAATGAATTAAGCTAGATTGTAGTCGTTGATTAGAAACTACAATTTTTAAGTTATATAATTAGAAAATACCATCTTTTGTAAAGTTTCCTACGTTTACCTGGGTGAATAAAAATTTGGTCTTCTTCTATACATCTCAACGTCTAATACGTCACCAAAATCCTCCATTTTATTATTAATAAAAATTATTATACTATTGTCTATTCCCAATAATTTAATCTGTTTTAAATTACACAAGTATATATAAACTTGACGTAGTTTTCCACATAACACCAAAACATTACACTGCACTCGACGTGTGTTTTGCGAACCAAGTTGGCATCATCTGGAGATGATTAAAACTTCAGTTTTCATCACCAGATTTAATCATCTCCAGGTGTTATGTAGAAAACTACGTCAGTGTTATCTTCACACCAAAGGTTCCAACCCCTTTCAAGATAGGTAAACCCAGAAATAAATTTAAGGACTAGAAATAAATTCCTTGGTACTCAGTAAATATACCTGCTCAATCATTTGGCATCATAAAAACACAGGTGTCGATAGGTGTCTCAAGACAAACAAGTTTCATTTGCCAAACCCCTTCTTTTATATTTTTTCTTAAAAAATAAGAAAATGACTTGCACCCAAGTTTAGTCTACTTAATTTAGTGCTTTATTAGTAAAGTGATTATCAGATTCGCCTAACATAACCAAAGTTCTTGGTTTGATCAGAAACGAAAACATTTATTTCGAAATATGTAGAACGAAATATTGTTTGACCCATCTCTGAGATGATTAGTTAAAACAGTATGCTAAACAGATTTTGAGATGACCAACCCTACCTACAGACTAAGTATGCGCACAGATGCACTACTTTAGATGAATAAGTTTGTGACCTTTATCGGGCGCAGCAATTCTTTGAGGTTTGTACTCTTAGGAAGACTAGACTTACTAGTAGGTAAATCAGATTTAGTGGATTCCTCACCTTCATTACAAGGTTTACAGACTGGTTCATCAATGTCTATATATTTAGACGTTCCCTTACGGCACAACGCTCAATTACCTATCCCATTACGCATCTTGTTTGATTCTCATATAATTGCAAGTTTCAGCGGTTAGGTAGTATGGTGTTTTTAGTCCAAGTAATATATAATAGTATATTATGAAATTAGTTTATAATGCAGCAGATTATGGCATGAGTGAATTTTGGCGCATGAGCGAAGCGAATGCGCTAACACTTCACGAATGCCATAATCGAGCATTATAAACGAATTTCATACGCTATTTTATAGTCGAACTGTGGTTTTAACAGACAATTTAAGTTTTAAAAACTTAAATTTGTGCAATCGTAGAATGTTCGCATATGGTTACTATAGCATTGTGCCATAAAGTGGATTTTATGGCACGATTCTTTCACATTACAGCACGGGTGCTAGAAAGTGTCAGATTATTAACGATTTTGACTTTCATAATGACAGCATTATGATGACAGTCGACTATAATAGTATATTATGTATCAAGTTTTATAAATGCCATTTTAGTCACGATTTTTATTAATCACGAGCAAAGCGTAGCGGAGCGAGTGTTTAATAAAATGAGTGAATAAAATGGCGTTATAAAACGAGTTGCATACTATACTTTTTCTACGATAGCAAATATCTAAATAAAAATTTTTGAAATACTTGTCACGCCGCGCCACATTATTTTGACAGATCTACTTTTTATATACAATTGTGGCGTTCGGTAATTACCTCAGATTGATCTTTTTAGTCCGTATCGTTCATCAATTACATCTAGAGGTAGGGGAGGTAAATCTTGATCGTTCAGAAATTAAATCAGATCGATCAGAGCAAGATCTGTTTGCTCGAAGCATTTCGGCCGAGGAGAAAAATTAATCTGAATTTGTGAGGTTGTGGTGGTCATGGTTGTCAATTGTCATTAGTTGCGTTCGGTAATATGCTCACGGATGCGACGAGATTACAGTCACGTGATTCCAGATGAGACGGACAAATAGAAAATAAATGAACGAAATCGATTCCATAAGTCATAATATATAACCTCACCTTTTCTGTTTTGACTTTGTTGGCGGTTTGTTTATATTCCATTTCGAATTACTTAAATAATGAATATTGTAAAATCAACCATTTTAAATGCAGTCCAAGGATATGAAATAATTTTTCAAGATGAAGATGAAGAATATAGTTACAAATTGTTTGGAAAAAAATGAAAACTTCGCTGAAGAAACTGTGCCAAATTTTTTCTGCCACGCAGTTTAAAGAACATTTTAGAATGTCTGCGGAAAAATTTGGAGACTTCTTAGGAACATTACACTACAAAATTACCAACTAAAACTTCAAAAAGTCAATGACAATTGACAACCATGACCACCACAACCTCACAAATTCAGATTAATTTTTCTCCTCGGCCGAAATGCTTCGAGCAAACAGATCTTACTCTGATCGATCTGATTTAATTTCTGAACGATCAAGATTTACCTCCCTTACCTCTAGATGTAATTGATGAACGATACGGACTAAAAAGATCAATCTGAGGTAATTACCGAACGCCACTATTGTCTTTTTGAAGTTGTAGTTGGTAATTTTGTAATGTAATTTTCCAAAGAAGTCCTCAAATGTTTCCGCAGACATTCTAAAATGTTCTTTAAACTGCCTGGCAGAAAAAAATTGGCACAGTTTCTTCAGCGAAGTTTTAATTTTTTTTCCAAACAATTTGTACCTACATTCTTCATCTTCATCTTCAAAAATTATCATTTCATATCCTTGAACTGCATTTAAAATGGTTGATTTTACAATATTCATTATTGAAGTAATTCGAAATAGAATATAAACAAACTGTCAACAAAGTCAAAACAGAAAAGGTGAGGTTATATTATGCCTTATGCAATCGATTTCGTTCATTTATTTTCTATTTGTCCGTCTCATCTGGAATCACGTGACTATAATCTCGTCGCATCCGTGAGCATATTACCGAACGCAACTATTAGTGGCGTTCGGTAATTACCTCAGATTGATCTTTTTAGTCCGTATCGTTCATTAATTACATCTAGAGGTAGGGGAGGTAAATCTTGATCGTTCAGATATTAAATCAGATCGATCAGAGCAAGATCTGTTTGCTCGAAGCATTTTGGTCGAGGAGAAAGATTAATCTGAATTTGTGAGGTTGTGGTGGTCATGGTTGTCAGTTGTCATTGATTTTTTGAAATTGTAGTTGGTTCTAGTTAAGTTGAGTTGTCATTTTTTGGAAATGGAGAAGTAGATTTACAATTATTATTTGATTTACAAAATACAATTACATTAAATTTGCAATTTACAAAAATTTTGCACTGTTTCATAAGCGAAGTTTTAATTTTTTTCCAAACAATTTGTATATTCTTCATCTTCATCTTCAAAAATAATTTCATATCCTTGGACTGCATTCAAAATGGTTGATTTTACAATATTCATTATTTAAATAATTCGAAATAGAATATAAACAAACCGTCAACAAAGTCAAAACAGAAAAGGTGAGGTTATATTATGCCTTATGCGATCGATTTCGTTCATTTATTTTCTATTTGTCCGTCTCATCTGGAATCACGTGACTCTAATCTCGTCGCATCCGTAAGCATATTACCGAACGCAACTATTGATGGTCACATTAGAAACATTTTGGCAATTGCTGAACAAAATCATTGATTTTCCAAGTTTGTTTCCATCAAACTGTTCATTTACTTGATTTGAATTGAAGCTAATCCTTGATCCACTTTCATTTTCAGCAAAGCTTGAACTTTCAGCAATTGCAATATCGATATTTTCAATATTCTCAGCATTCTTTTGCATAGCATTTTCTTCAATAACAGTATTCATGATTTTAGTACCTGTCTCCTGAGTCCACCAAAATCGTCGCTTAGAACCTTCTCAGGCCATGGCTAGTGTAAGCAGCAGGGTCTGGCAATTTTAAAAATTTTGCTACTACGCTAGAAAGGCTACCAAATGTATTAATTCCAATGGGCTGCTTTGTACATTTTCCTCGCTCGTAGTTTAAGAAAAACCGGGTATTACTTGTCAGGCTTGGCGGTCGAAGTTCCATATATATTTTGCAGGTATGGTAGAAATTACCTCCAATAACAAACTGACGTTCCGTTTTTGTTTTCATATCAGGAATGTGAACTAAAAGGGCAGTGTTGAGGTCCTCAATATGACTTGTTAGTCATATTCTAACTCATATTCAAATAGGTATTCTTTGTCTGGAGCAGATGAAAAGAATTCTCGAATTTGCTGGGATGTTAATATTTTCGACTTTTTAGGTCTTTAACCGTCTGATTTACGCTTCAGAAACGCACACAATTTGGGGTATTTGCTTATATCAACATTTTTTTTTAGATTAATTGTCATACGCAGCATTGAATAGATTGCCCACAAAGAGGACGGTTTCATCTTTTTCGAAAGATTTTGGAAATAGGCAAGTAACACATTCTCAGATAATGAATTTGTTTGGCTTTCTTTACGAAAATCTTGGAAAAGTTTATATGCACGTTCATACTGACTTTTTGATTTCTCCGGCAGCAAACTAGCAGTTGCTGATGCCGCTGCTTCAGTAATTTCGGGTGGAATCCCACTGAGAACATCTTCTTCATTTCCACTGTAGTTTTGGTTCATTTTTCCACAATTACTTTCCACAAAATTACTTCTCTTGTCACGCCGCGTCAAATTAGTTTGAAAGATTGATTAAAAATGACACAGACAACTATCTTGATTTTTTCAATAATTTCATTCCGTGACTAAAGCGCACGAAGCCACGGCTTGTCAAGGTGTATTTAAAAGATCACTTTGCGCCATGGAAATATATACGAAAAATGGCATTTTAAACATGGGGAGTAGAAAAATACGTATTTAACTTTTTCGTATCCAGAATTCAGATTTTGAGCCTGTGAATTCGTTGGTTAATGCTTTTCGATCTACAACATTTTCCTTTTCTTTGTCCAATAATTCTCTGTATAGTGTCACCTACTAAGTGTTACTACAATGTGTTTTGCCAATCTCAAAACCATATTATATGCAGTTCCATAAGACATTTTTTTATATTGATCTGTTGACAGGCTTTTAATAAAAATCATTTCGAATTTCTATTTCCTCGCAATGTTTTCTATCAACTAAAAGATACCAATAGGTATTCTATTCAATTGGCAGTAGACTGCAGTAACGGTCACAAATACACATTTTTAATAAGTTGTAACTTCACGAGCAACTAAGATATTTACATGTACCGAAACAAAGAAATATCGAATGTTCAATTATATTTCGAAAACCAAGTAGTAAATTTTGTTTCGTACCGATATATTTTTTCAAAAATCTATATTGACACTGTACGTGATTTTTCGCTATTTTGGTTTCAAAGTTGAATACGCGAATAAAATAATTTATCCAATATCTATCTAGAATGCAATAATCTAGATTGAATTATAGAAATTTTAAAATAAAAAATTCTGTTTGTTAGATAAATAGAAACCCCTTCAAAGGATGTGTCTAATAATTTCTTATACATATTATATCAAATTATAGGATTGCTTTAATATTATTTGTTATTATTGCATTATAGTAACTACGTAATAACATTTTATGTGGTTCAGTGAGAGTAAGCCATATAATATAATTTGAACACACTCTTTATGCGTACAGTTGTGTATAAAACGCAATATAATTAAATTGTTAGGATTCCGTGCATTCTTCTGTAATTTATATGCCATTACCCGTTTTGCGACGATAATTTTCACACGTTGAGCGTATTACACTATCCAATTCATTATGTTAATGCCCTATTCACTTGACGACACCATTCCACTTCCCAAAGATGCTGAGACGTTGCAAAATGCAAATTCCCGCTTTAATTACTGAAAATTGCTTAAACATAATTATTTTGTTTCTCCTAGGATATGTTAATACGTTAAAGGATAATTGTATTAAAGTTACCCGAGCAAGTTTCAACAATGAGGAAGAAGAATAATATACTTAGAGAGCATTTACGGCAATGTGCGCTCCAGTAAAAGTTATGGTAATATTATTTCTAGATTATGCTAAAATTTCGTTTTTATGCAGCTTGGATTACAGTTTTTCAGTAAAGTTTCATAAAATACTATTTGCTGCTATAGAAAGAGTTCAAATTGAATTCGACATCATTCTTTTCTGAACCTACTCCTTTCATGTGAGTAAAGAATACATTAATTGAGTTTGGCCAAAGATACGGATTGCTCAACATACTGGTTTGAGTGAATTTTATACTCCCATGGTCTAGATCCACTGCATTTACTTATTTGTATGGTTATTTTAACCAGGATGCGGCTATTCTCACGCACGTGTAGTCCTTACGACTTCCTGATGAGTGTTTCACAATCAGCATATTATTGTTATTCTCACAATATTCAGCACAAACAAAAATATTATTGTTATTCAAAGACTTACTACTTACTTACCTACTAACGAAAGCAATAATACGGCCCTGAAAGATCAAACAGCAAAAGCAGGACAACCTAATTTAATAATGTAATACATTATTTACATTTGTAAAATATATGGAATAGTATGTGTATTTATTTTTTATATATTAGTAGAGAATATGAATAAAATTTACTTTCTATTTTCATTACATTTACTCGTTGCATATGTAAATTTTATTGATTTAAATAAATATTTTTCTTTGTTGAAGTTATTCATTAATTTCGCTAGCAAAATATTTCACTGTAAAAACTAATGAAACTGAATAAAAGTTTAATACATCAAACAGTCATTTCCACTAAATGTTATACAGGGTGTCCACCTAGTGCGCGTAAGTCCAATATCTGGGTTAATAAAAGAGATAACTTAATTTTTTTTTCTACAGGGTTGTCTAATATCCCGAGCTGCACAAAATGAAAATATATTTACATATTCAGGGTGTTCAGTTTTTCCTGGACAGGTACCAACTTCGTTTTTCTAAATGGAAATATATATTTTTTATTGCTTTTTCGAACTAAACCCTTGATTTTAGTAGGACTTTCATCAGCCTTCCCTATACCTAACTTAAACTGTTTTTGAAATATTGACGGGTGAATATTGACATTTTTGCAACTTTGACACCCTGTAAAATCTAAACGGTTTGAGATCAAGCAAAACGGTTTGCACATTCCTATCTTAACTTTTCATAAGCTATCGTTTGGTACTAATTTCAGAATTATCCAAAAATTTAAAATTTTCTGAAAATTTTGAAAATTTTTAATTCCTGTATAAATTTGAAATTAGTACCAAACGATAGCTTATGAAAAGTTAAGATAGGAATGTGCAAACCGTTTTGCTTGATCTCAAACCGTTTAGATTTTACAGGGTGTCAAAGTTGCAAAAATGTCAATATTCACCCGTCAATATTTCAAAAACAGTTTAAGTTAGGTATAGGGAAGGCTGATGAAAGTCCTACTAAAATCAAGGGTTTAGTTCGAAAAAGCAATAAAAAATATATATTTCCATTTAGAAAAACGAAGTTGGTACCTGTCCAGGAAAAACTGAACACCCTGAATATGTAAATATATTTTCATTTTGTGCAGCTCGGGATATTAGACAACCCTGTAGAAAAAAAAATTAAGTTATCTCTTTTATTAACCCAGATATTGGACTTACGCGCACTAGGTGGACACCCTGTATAAATTAATAAATATAAAATCTGATCCAGAATATACTGATGTAAGTCATTCTAGTACTGTTATTATATTCTGTATATTATTATATTCTAGTATTTTATTATATTATTATAATATTATTATTATACTATATTATTATATTCCAGTACTACATTCTAGTAGAACTAGTAGAATGTCCGAGATTAAATAGATCTCTAGTGGGCACGTGGGCCCACTAGAGAGGCAATGATGAAAAAGTGAAATCTGTCTTACTCTGAAACAAAATTAGATACGTGTTTGTGGTTTCTTTATTTTAACCTAAACACTTTGTAGATTTTTGTAGATTTGGATTTGGATATGGACGAATTATATTAACATACTTACATGGTACTTGCTGAATTCAGAAAAATATACTATTATGTATAATATAGTGTAATATATTTAAGATAAAATTTTGTTTTATAGAACAGTTTCAGTTGTTGTAAACGTAAATTCTTAAAAAAAAGAGCTGCTAAATTAAAAAAAAAACATTTTTAGGGTATAAATCTAACACAATTTCTGTCGTAAGGATGTATAGATACATACTCTGATAGTTTGCATCAATTTTTATATACTTATGTTTATGGTGTAATTGCAAATAAATTATAACAATGCGTGGGCCAAATTCCCATGTAACTGATTCATCTCAGATAAGTAAAGATACCTACGACTACAACAAAGTATCGTAACCTTGGAAACCGTAATTCAGAAAAATGTTTGACACATTTACATGTAATAGTTGAGAATATCACCTCAACGGTATGTGTTATATGGCCATTACCATTCTGGTTAACCGTTAAGTATTTTTATAGATTTACTATTTATCGCTATGTTTGATAAATGTGCAAAGATACAATTTGAGGATATATCCAAGTACGTTTCCTACAATGAAAACTTATAGATAAGTAGGATTTATATTGTACATAGAACATGAAACATATATACGGTACTTGTTATTTGTCATGTAATGACATAAATGAGACGTGTGGACATAAACGGATGTAAGATTCATAAATAAATGGTAGTAAAATATATGTCCCCTTAAATAACATTAAGTTAATTTTCTGAAGTAAGATTTATGTTCTACTTTCAAGGTTTTCACAAGTTAATTCTATTCATTACACTTTTTATGAGAAATTGTAAAACATGAGGGCAGGGTAGTTTTGAAGTTCATTCTAAATCTTCAGATGACCTCCCCAGATAATTTTAAAGAAATCTCTAAAAAACAATAGAATTTTTTTATACATTTGGGTATTCTGCGCCAAATTTGAAGAACTCTTTAAGCTGAAATTTATTTAATAGACGAATGTCTCGTTGAGAGATTCTCCGATTGCTGAATTCTTCTGTTTAATCTTTGCAGCTGTCTATGAATTAACATTTTCAGAATGTTCATGAAGACGAGTTTTTCATTAAATTCGCCCAGCGCCAGGTATATTGCATTTATAAGAACCTTTGATGATTATACAAGGGTCTACCCATTGTCACAAAACTGAAAAAACTTTAGAAATTAGAAAAGTTATAATTTTATTTTAAACACACTGTATCACGAACTTTGTCTATATACAAGGATAAAGCACTTCTTACCTACATTTCTTCAAGTACGTCTAAGGATATTTTCATTTTATGAATTGTGTAAACCTGAGAACACTTCAAGAAGCAGGAAGTAATATATTGTGCAACGAGCATGGAATGATAGCAATTTCCGACGAGGGTGATAGTTTGTAGCAGGAGCGGAAGGCAAGTGATATGATTCCATGCAAGTTGCACGCTATTTTGTTTCTATAAGTATAATTTGTTTTTAATGGAAATCGTTAAAGATTAGTAAATACCTTAGAAATTAGAAACGTTATAATTTTATTTTAAACACACTGTATCACGAACTTTGTCTATATACAAGGATAAAGCACTTCTTACCTATATTTCTTCAAGTACCCTGTACGTCTAAGGATATTTTCATTTTATGAATTCTGTAAACCTGAGAACACTTCAAGAAGCAGGAAGTAATATATTGTGCAACGAGCATGGAATGATAGCAATTTCCGACGAGGGTGATAGTTTGTAGCAGGAGCGGAAGGCAAGTGATATGATTCCATGCAAGTTGCACGCTATTTTGTTTCTATAAGTATAATTTGTTTTTAATGGAAATCGTTAAAGATTAGTAAATACAAATTAACTAACAGCTAAGTATTTAGGAACTGTTTGGGGTTTGTCAACATCATCAGCCAAAGTATTTATATACAGGTTGATAATGAAGGAGCGCAAGGGCATAAAATATGGCGTTTTGTTTCAAGTTTACTATATTTATTTATCTCTGCAACACACATTATAGCGCATACGAGCAATTTTTTAGTGGTAGAGAAATGCAATTTTTTTTATTCAGTTCAATATAGTTCAGTATCAATATACTCTATATTTCTGTTTACTGCATATTGAAGGAGATGCCGAAAACAACTACTCCACGGATAATGTGCCCAGTGGCCAACCTTGGGCCACTGACACTCACGTTTGAAATTGTATTCACCAAAGATTTGTTGTCGAGAACTTTAAACCAGGCAAAAAGTTTGTAAAACTATTTTGAAAGGAGTAAGTAGTGATATAAAATTAAAATAGATTTCAATATTTTTTGAGCGTTCAATCTGAAATTGAAACTTAACCTCAAAATATGTCAAATTCCTTATTGGACATACGGCATACATACCTTTATGGAAATAGTCATTCTTAGAGAAAAGTAAAAGAGCACACACTCTACTTTGCGTTATTTAGCTTCTTAATGCCCAACTTATAGTTTCCACGATAGCTCCAGATTTTCCCGCTTTTGGAAAAGTATGAAACTGATCTCGTGGTTTTACTTTGTCCAAGAGGAACACTGACGCTCACAACAATAATGATTCATATCTAATCAAAGCAATTAACTAATATAATAACGGATATTTAAAAATTCACAATAGACATACATACGCAAAACTGAACCGAAAACCCATGCGTTAGTTGTGCGTGCCGCCAGTAGGTAGCGTATTGCTTAGCAAGAATCGCGTGTACTGTATCTTGAAACTCTGTTTCTTGATAAAGTATAAAACTATATCTTGCTTAGTATCTTCAAACTATATACTTATAAAATTCGAAATCTTAAAATCTCAACATCATGCATCTTAAAAATCGAAAGAGCTGAGCAACTAAGGCATTCTATAACTTATTTTGTGGTAATTATGCAGCTGATATTTTGTAGGTCGTTTTTGGATCGATATATTGTGCATTCAATAATGGGATTCTGAGATATTGCTATATCCTGAATTATTCCGTGCATTGTTCTCTTCTTGTTTTCTTTTATAGATGATAAGTTAAACCATAAATTATAGTCAAGTAACGTTGGAATTTACTGCCGAAGTCATAAAATTAGATAATTATCGGTGGAGGCGAGCCCCTGGAGAAACCTATTCACCGGCAGTCTGCGCCGTTCCCAAGGCGCTACAAAATGCCCCGCAGCCCTGCATTACTCTCCCGCCTCCGACCCTTAACTGTACAAAACTTTACGGTTATGTTTAAAGTAGAACAAACTATCGTACATTACCTATATGCTTTCTGCAACACATGGCTCACCGATTAAAGGGTAAATGTTACAGCTTGCTCTTGAAACTCTAGCCAATAACTGTATTATGTTAAGTAGAGCAAATTCGGCTCACATAACGGGCGAAACTTTCCAGTTGTATATCAAAAGTTTCCATAAACTTGGCTATAATGTTAAAGTGCGAGCAAAACGAATATGCCTCGAAAACTTTCTACATTCAAATCTTAGTTTGAAGACCTTTTGTTCCTTGGGAATTAATTCGATGTTTGGAAGTTCACTTTTCTCGTTTCTTTTGTGACCCCTGAATTTGGGCTGAAATTGAAATTTGTCTAATTAAATTTTTGACATGACTCATTAAACTACTAAGTACTTTATATTCAGAGCATAGGAAATGGAATTAATTCATTATTTGTTGATCATCAATAAAAAGACGACTTTAGTAATACAATTAATTTTTAATTATCCTCAATATAGTATTTTCTGCTATATCGTAAACCTGGACATCGGATATCATTTCTGTTTCTCACAAGATGGCACCATTTATTAAATGGGATAAGAAAAGTACATTGCCACAACTTATATAACTTATTCATCGGACAAAATTATGATTGATTTGTAACTTTTTTGGAAATAAGCCAGTTTTTGTATTTATTTCTTCATTTCATAATTGAATCTTTCAAAGATCTTATACGTATTGGTAAAAGTACAACGAATTCGAAATATTTGTGACGAATTATTCAGTTTCAGGTCACTTTGTTCTTAGTTTGCCGTGTAGAAAATATTGGTATTGTATTACAGGTGCTTTGAACTAATCAATAATGATGCTGTCTCTACGGATCTCCTAAAAACACAAGCAGCAAATTATAACATTATTCTATTTAAATCTCTGTAACCTTTTAACCTTCCCCAGCTACCTATCTGTACACGAGTAATTTATTACGATTATATATCTTATGAAATGGACGCTACAGTTCTTATCTTAACAGGGCGCCCGCCCTTAAGACTTATCTGCGTTTTATTCTGTAATTGTTGAATTGCGTGACCAAGTAACTACCCTGAAGGCTTTGTATTAAGAAAATTAAGTCCATGCACATATAGAACCCTAAAGAGCTGATAAGTAAGTGCATTTGTGAATTATAAATGGCGGCATGTATGAACTGATCAGATATTCAGCGAGATGTGGAAAAATACCAAGAAAAGTACTGTTCTTGGAGAAATACCTATTACGATAATGTAAGAATAAAAAATTTGTTTGCAGAAACTGAACTACACTTTAAGGCTAAGACTTAAGGCTATATAACGTAGCTATAACATTATTGTTATATTCGCTTCAATTCATAGACTTAATTTTTAGGAATAATATTATTAAAAAACAATTTAAAATTACTCACTAAATGTAACCCTTTTGTAAGTTATTTGCATGAAATTTCTTGAACCCCATTTAGAAATTATATGAACTTAAAACAACTGAATTGATGTCTTCGTTCCAAATGACTTGAATCACGTTAACAGAACCGAACAGGTTCAAACAACGTCTGTCATTTGATTATGGTGGAGTCAAATGTAGTGATCAAACTTTCTACCAAAATTGATTGGCCTAGGTAAGACTATGTTTCTAGACATAATAAGTTTTCAGACGTAATAATATTCATTTGCAAATATTCATTTAAATATTCAATATACGAATCGAATAGTCCCTTAAATTTGACATAGACACAGAGTATCATTAACGAATTATTACTTAAATAGTGTCATTAGTACAAACGCACCAAATTTATATCAGTTACTAAAAGGAAATTTTGACCATGAACAAAACATCCATGTAACGCTAACCAATAGTGTGATGTTACATAATAGATAAATAGCTTCTGTTGATACAAACGCAACTCTTTTGTGTGCTTTGAAGTAAAGAACACTGAAATAATATCTTGCGACTTTGTTGTTGTTGTTGTTGTTGGAAGATGGTGCGGTTACCTGTAGAACTCAGGTCTTTCGACCCATTGTACCTGCCGCTAGTCGAGAGCTATTTTGTAAGAGACCCCTGCTATGCGCATAGGCTAGCACCAGTTCTAGTCGAGGCTCCCTAATGTCCTGGGGCAGAAAAAATGCTACACCCAGATGTTTACGTCTCTTGAACGTGAGGCGGGCACAGCGACAGAGGATGTGAATGGAGTACTCCATATTACAGCGCAAGTATTAATCGAGTTGCGTTCGACTAATGCCCTTCAATTAAGAGCCTGGCTTGTAGCAGCCCAGTCTCGTTCGACCATTTTTCCTTTGATTTCTTCCTGATTCAATTTTCAACAGACCTTGTTATATAACTAGGCGGAAGCACTGGTTCGGGCCCTGTAAACTGTATACTTGAGCCATTTTTAGCAAGTGTATCGGCCTCCTCATTTCCAGTTATGTTGTGATGACTCGGTACCCAGGTCAATTTTACTTGGCTGTTCTGTCTCAATTGGGCCAGACCATTAATACACCCTAGGGCCGCCCTGGAGGTGATTCTGTAGGAGTTCAAGGCATGTAAAGCCGCCTGACTGTCAGTGCATATTTGGATATGCTGATATGCAGGAATATCTCCTTTTGAGATTTTCCTGAACACATGCAGAGATAGCAAACACTTCTGCTTGACAGACCGTGGCATACTATCCCAAGGAGAAGGATAGTTTCGCCCTTGGGCGCACGCCACGGACTCTCGTCCTTGAGCCTGGTCTGTCTTCGACCCATTCGTAAACCAGACCTGAGCATCAGGATTTTCAAGCCAGGACTCTCCGTCCGGTATCTCTACTGTGAAAGGTTTATAAAACACATACCAGTAAGTTAAGTTAAGAAGATATCCTCTCGCTGGATGCGTCCAGCAGATTGTCTTCTCCCACAAGTTCCTTAAGAATACTTGTGTGTCCACCATCGTAGCTTTTTCACCGCCCCTACTGCTTAACACTACAAGAGGCCCTCTTTGCTTCCCCCTCGACCACTATATGCATTTTTGGCAGAGACAGGAGAGCCGCCAGAGTCTTTGTGGGAGCCGTGCGCATCGCTTCTATCGTGTGTAGTTGATTTAGCCGTTGCTTGAAGGTAGCCCGTCGGACGGCTGACCACCATGCAATCGACACATATAGAAAGGAGGGTCTAATAACAAAGATGCAAAGCCACAAGGTGGCTCTCGGATTAAGCCCACACATTTTTCTAAAGAGCCTCTTACATATCCAGAAGGACGCGGTGGCTCTCTGTATTGGTCTATCTATGTGGGGTACCCATGACAACTTTTCGTCTGGGATAACTTCCAAAAATTTTACGACTACTTTTCAATTAATATTTAACTTTTTTTAACTTAACCAAACCTCTAACCTTTGGATTTAATGATAAAATAATATTTTAAAAACAATTACTCTGTGGGTAAACTCCGATCAGTATTGATTTACAGAGAAGAAGATCCTGGAACAGTGCCTCTCATTACTACTTTCGGATTCAACCATTTTGTATGTTTAATAAATATATATCTTTCACAATTTTTGAACTCATACCTACCTGAGTGAAACATGTTTTGGGGGTGCATATGAATGATAGTAACTTGAGTAGTTAAATAAAATACGAAGGTATTTACACGAGTAAAATATAAAAGACAAATCATTTTCTAGATCAGACACTGGAAGCAACTGCATTTGACTGGAGAAATTATCATTTCTGAAATTCACTTATCTATGGTTCCCGTGAATTTTTCCAACAAATAAATACTAAGACTTTGTAAGAAAAAAGTTTAGGGAAATATAGTCAACTACGGTGAAGTCTAATTTATATGCAAATATACTAGCCACAGGTAACGCAGTAACATGATCCCAGGTTGGTGAATTCCGCTCTAGATTAAATTTCACTTGCATTCGCCTATTTTTAGTCTACAATGCGGCTAGAATACGTATAAAAAATTAATTTATTCCCACTTTATTCTCGCCAGAAAGATTTCAGTATAATTTAACTCTGATATTTTAATGAAATGGAAACAGGAATGCGCGCAATCATCTGTCGAGATTTCATTCTGAAGTTTCGAATTAAACAGTAACAAAACAGAGGAATAAGATGCATTTTCTTAGTTTTATTATATGCATAGTCTGTCCACCATAATTAGTGCTATGTATTTTTTGGATTTAATATAGGGTTAGTTTTACGTATTTTTTTCTAAAAAGTGAAATTAGAAAAATAATAGCAAATTATTGATCTTTTTGCTGCTTAAAGTGTTATTCAAGAGAAATAACTTTATTAATTGAATTTCTGTACAAAGCAGATGTGATACATTTGTTTGAATAATGTTTGTACCACCATATGGTTAGAGCAATATGATTATATGCTAAAGAAATTACAGCAGGCAATAAATGATATGTTAACTTGTAAGAGACGGTAACAAAAATAAATCCCAAATTTGAAATTGATTTAATATAAAACGTAAAACAGAACAAGACACGTGCGAACGAAATACTATTTTTTTGCTTCTTTTATCATATATACAAAAAAATTATATGGATATGTTATTGTGGTGACAAAGTAGAATGACTACATGATATATTATTAATTACAACTATTAGCTAATATTAAAAAATATTCTAAATGTGTTTTTTAATTACAATGATAATTAAATAAAGATAATTAGTAGCGATTTTTTACTTAGCCTCGTTAGGATCTCAAACTATGATTACGAAACTTAGGTATAGTTTTAACGACGTACTTCTACTTTAGCCATTTTCTCAATGGCTGACATTTTCCTAGGACGCGAGACAAATGAAAGATAAAGACTCCGTTGTCTAATTAGGAGTAGCTAGGTACGTGAACATCGTGTTTCCAAGGTCTCATTACCACCAACATAGATATTTAATGATATTTTCTGATATAGTTTATGACTGTGTCGTCGGTTCATGTAGAAAAACATCAGTTTTAATTTTCATAAAGTACCGTTGACATGATACCTAACGCAAGTTTTAATTATTTAAAAATTTAATACGAGAAGTCCTTACTTTGTGAGAATCAGCCGTCATGAGGATATGTATTAAAAAATATGTAATAGATATGTGTGGTTGTGCAAAAATATAGAATTTTTGCTGACGTCGAAGTTTACTTGCTATTAATGGATATAAATTATCAAGCCCATATCATTTTCAATCAATTATCAAGATAACTTGGTCATACTAGCTTAGGGTATATGCACAGAGCCCTGAAAATGTAAGGCGGGCAGGTAAGAAGGGGGAGAGCGAGCAAAGTTATGGGGGGAAGGTATAGTCTGAAGAATTACGGGAACCCAAGAGCTACTAGGAATATCAGATCTTCAATTAAAATTTTCTAAATATATCATAGCATATATTGTAGGATCCATTGTTCAATTTTTAAAGCTAATTTCCTAAAAATTTACTACTTTAGTAAAGAAAAATGAATAAATCTGCAAGCATTAGGCCTTCCCGCAATAAAATTGTATTATTTAAAGAACAATACACATTTTTTTGGATCTGTATTTATATTTTATTTCAAACTGTGTTTTATTTTATTGCGTTACTTTGTTCTGCATTTCTGACTTATAATTCTAAATAATCCGGGCCTGGTGAGGCAGCCATATTCTTACGACACTTAGCTACGCCCAGTGAATCCATTTTTTGTATGCGGAAAGGATGCTTACAGCCACTTCCTACCATTAAACCTCAATCGTTTATATATATAGAGTATTCTGTTTGTTTTCGTGTTACAATGTGATGCTGAACAACAACGAAATAACATATTTGCACAAATTACATAGCCACTCTTTATAGTGCCCAATACTTTCACCCTGTATATTAACCCCAGTTTTAAAAAATAAAGAATTCGGTGTCGTAGCGGTAAGTAAACACAAAATTCTGTGTTGATATTGCACGATAAAATAATGTAACAGGGTACATGGACTGTACTCTGTAGATTAGAAGAAGTAATCCCTCAGGAAACGGTTGCAGTTTACGTTCTGGTATCAGTATTTGTTACCATAAATAATAAATGTGCTCATTCTTTTTCTATTTATCTTAACGTTAATATTAACAATTTTACGTTCCTCTTAGAATAAACGTAATTTTAAAAGAATTTACTTTCAACAGAGGAAGATTGGAAAAAGTATAAAGATAAACGTAATAAAGTGATAGGTACTATACGTAGAGGGAAAAAAGAATACTACAATCGTAAGATAGATTTAAATAAAGGGGACTCAAAAAATATGTAGAAGTCATTAAAAACTATTATAAACAACCAGAAAAGTGCTGTAGTCTGGAGTGACATTGATTTTGGAACATACACTCGCACCGTCAAGGAAAACTTCAATCAATTTTATGTTGATAGTATACAAAATATTGTAGAAACAATAGATGCACCTGTAGGTGCTTACGATATTAATTTTAAAATAGATTCCCCATCATCTCCTGAATTCTTAGAGTTTAGACAAATCTCTTTAAATAAATTACGTACAATTATTTTCAATTTAAAAAACAAAGCTGTTAGTGATGTGGTCCTAAATGTAGGTGTGTTGAAATCATTGTTTGATGTTATTGGGTATCCTCTGCTAAATTTGGTAAATACGGTGTTAAGGGTTGGAGAAATGCCTTTGGAACTGAAAATGAGTACGTTGATACCAGTACCAAAGATAAAAAATTCAAAGGATCCGAATGATTATCGGCCTATAAATCTGCTGCCAATTGTGGACAAAGTTATCGAAATTGTAGTGTGCGAACAGTTACAAGAATTTTTTGAACAAAACAGCTTATTATATGTTGGTCAATCTGGATTTAGAAAGAAACATTCCTGTGAATCTGCAGTTCAGTTTGTGTGCGCAAAATGGAGGAAGAGTATAAGTGAAGGTGATGTTGTGTTGAGTGTATTTGTGGATCTTCGTAGAGCTTTCGAAACAATAAATAGGGAGATGCTAGTACAGAAACTAGGTAGATATGGGGTGAAAGGTGTAGCAATTAAGTGGTTTAAAGATTTTCTCAGCAATCGTTGCCAAAGAACAAAAATTGAAAATCAGACTTCTCAAACAACAGAAAGTGTATATGGAGTACCCCAGGGCAGTGTATTGGGGCCACAATTATTCTTGATTTATGTCAATGATATATACCGGTATTTAAAAAATTCTTTTATAAATCTTTTTGCTGATGATACGCTTATTTCAGTTTCTGGCTCAAACTTTGGGGAAATAACTGATTTAATGAACTCAGAATTAAACATTTTGTATAATTGGTTGTGTTTAAATAAGTTAAAGTTAAATTCAGCAAAGACAAAATATATGGTGTTGGGAACAAAACTTCAGTGTGGTAGATTTAATTCTGAAAATTTTCATATTACTATTAACCATAGTAATATAGGGAAGGCAGATGAAATTAAATATTTAGGGGTGATAATAGATCCTCAGTTATCTTTTAATAACCATTTAAAATATATGTGTAAAAAAATAGGAAAGAAAGTAGGCTACTTTTATAGAATTTCAGCAAATCTTTCCAGATGGGCCAAAACACTTACTTTTAACACAATTATTTTGCCACATTTTACATATTGTGCTTCAGTATTGTTATCAGCAAATAAAACTGAGATAAATAAATTGCAACTGTTGCAAAATAAATGCATGCGTATAATACTAAATTGTGGTAAGAGAACGCATATAAAAGACATGTTACGAGAATTAAGATGGCTCAATGTTTGACAAGGAATTGAAAAGGCTAATTTGGTACTTGTATATAAGATAGAAAGAGGTATAGCACCAACTTATTTTAACACGTTTTTGATAAAAAGATCAAATTTGCATTCCTACCCTATTAGAACAGGTGAAAACTATCACATTGAAGATACAAACCGGGCAAACTATTTGTTTAATGAGGGGCTGCGTCTCTTTAACGCTCTTCCTAGGGATATAAAATATAGTATAAATGTAAATGTATTTACTAAAAAGCTTATATGTTTTTATATGTCAGGAATGTCTTGGACTTAATGTAATGTGGTGTAATGTGATGTAATGTGAACTCTTATTGTAAATTTTCTAGCAAAACTGCTAAAATAAATTGTTTATTATTATTATATAACAGAAGATATGAAATATAATTTAGGCTTGCAACATAGTACTAGATGACTTTTGGACAATACAAAATTCATTTAAATTGCCATTTATAATTTTTATGTTTTGAGTTTGTTTTATAAATAAACGAATGCTGTCACTCAATGAGAACATCACAGTTTAAAAAACGTCAAAATAACGTTGTATTGGTTGATTAAACGTAAAAGGTTAGAAATATAACGTGTTTTTTGCAACGAATTTTCAACTAAATGTTGAACTAACGTTAAAGTAACTAGGTATTTTAATTAACTAAAAGTGTAAACATTACTTGAGAATAATGTTCAATTTATATGTTTATTCAATGTTTATATTAAAAGTAATTAAAATAAAAGTAATAGCGCTTTGGTAAAATCGCAAAGTTGTTTCTTCAGACGTTAGTGTTAAACGTTATAAAAACATGGGAAAACAATTGAAAATAAGGATTGGCTTAAATATTTCTTGGATAAAACGTTAAAATTTCAGGTTTCTTCAATATTTATTTTAAATATCTTGAAGGCCTGAAAATATTATTTGAAATAACTAAAAGTATAAGTAATCCTTTGATAAAACGTTTAAGCTTTTGATTTTTGAAAAGTTAGTATTAAACGTCCTAAAAACATGGACAAATTATTTAAAAACGATTGGTTTAAATATTACTTAGAGAAAACGTTAAATTTACAGGTTTTTTTAAGTTTAAGTTCTTGGTGTTTTAAACGTTAGTATTAATCGTGTTAAAAACATGTCAATTTCATAGTTTGCGTTTCACAAGCCAACCATCTGTCCGATGCCAGAAAGATATTTTATAATAATAATAATAATAATAATAATGACTTTATTAAGGAAACCAGCAAAGACAAATATAGAAAGACAAATATAAAAATTATAATATAGAAGCTAAGTTGGCTACCTTAAAAGGCGAAGTTCAGTTGCTCTCTTATACACAAGTACAAGAGAGGTCCTGCTCTACCACTTAACCTTACTTACCCTAAAATTACTATACAAAAATTATACAATATAGGTACAAGACAAAAAAAAAAAAATAGATCAGTTAAGAATTTACTTGTACAATTTACATACATCCTTAGCTACAACACGCGCATACACACAATCATACACACTCCCGCGCACTCACTTACACAAACCCGAACACCCATATCCATTGAATATGTATACCCTACAAGCCTCCCTACGTATATGTGCCTATACGATACATTAACAAAAGTGCTATATATTAAACAGTTTCACATACAAACCAAATTTTATTATATAGGATGTTGACAAGTGATTAAAAGCTTGAATAACTCTGTTTTAAATTGTTTGAATGATAGATGGTAGATATCTAAAGGAATAGAATTAAGGATTTTAGCAATGCGATAAGAGAATGATTTTTTAAATAGTGAAAGCTTATGTTTAGGAATTTCAATATTATGTTTGTATCTTGTATCGACAGAATGAATGTTATGACGAAATTTTATTTTTTGGTAAAAGTATGACGGAAAATGAGTAGTAATAATTTTAAAAAACAAACAGGCACTATGTAAATACCTCATACCTACTTATCGTGAGATGGAAGTTTTGGATATAATGTTACAGTACTAATTTTAATTATAATAACATACATTGTATGCCAGTTGTATATAGTGATTATTAACTGGAAATATGTCGTTTAAATGCATACCTCTTCTATGTTTCTTCAACGTTAAAAAGCGTGGTACCATTGACGTCTCGTTCAGGTAATTTATTCGTAGAAAAACGATTTAATCATTAATATAGTATGTATTAATAACGTTAATAATCGCCTTACAATTGGGGTACAGTTGCGGGCAACTGTACAAAAAAGTGATTATTGAACATGTCACCACAAACTCAGCTAAGCTAGGGATGTACAATTCCACTAGCTTAAGTTTATGGACATTAGCTCCGGTAGCTCAGGGAGATTTATGAGACTAGGGCGTAGTATTCTTAGGACTGCTTTGACTGTTGACAAGTTATTTGGGCACCAGGATAATTTTTAGATATAAGATAAAAGAAAACTTTATAAAAGTTAGTTGAATACACTATAATCAAATAAACAAATTGAATGGAATTTACAAATGAATAATAAAGTGACTATTTAACAATAATTCAAAAATGATTTAATATTGACTAAAATATGAAAAAAATTTGAAAAATGAAATTTTAAAATTGGCTAACTTTACACAATTTTAAGAGGTTCGGGGTCACTCTGAAAATCTCGTTCCTTCTTTATGAGGTCAGTACTCTCACCCTTAACCCGTGCTGACGATTGGATTCAGGTGGACCCTCCGTGGCAAAGTGGGGAAGCTAGAGCTCTATTCCAGATGATGGTCACGCACTACTAAGTCCAATCCTCTTATCTAGATAGGATCTGCAGGTGGTAAGCGTCCAGAGTTTTCAGCAGGTTATAGATCTCGCAGTCAGGTTACAGCAGCCTCGTCTCAGAAGAGTACATACAAAGAATTGTTTGTGTTAAGAGTGCCCCAAAATTTACAAATATATAGATGAACGTTGACGGCTAGTGTAGCCAAGATTAAAAATTATAAATAAATTCCTGAAGGGAATGTACCAGCAAATCTGGTATGGAAAAATCCTCTGTGATTCTCACAGGGAAAGTAATTAACAAATAAAAACAAAACCTGGAAGGTGTCAACCTTTAGTGACCCTACCCAGAATGAAGCAAATAAAATTACCCAAAAAATTGCATTCAAAAGAACTGATTACAGTTCAGCCACTCGACAATTATTCTTAATAAAAAACTCTAATCGTTAATATTTAAACTTACTATAGTTCAGAAGGAACAAAAATAAATTAAATAAAAAACCCTCTATTATCTGACCCAAAATTCCAAAAACAACGGTTTCATAACCGGTTAAACAAGGAAAGATTACCACTCTAATTAGGTAAAAGAGAAAAATTATTTCATTAATATTTCAAAAACTGAGTGACAAGTTGTAAAAATTCGTATTGATTGATTGTACAAATTTGTTACCAAAGAACAATAATCAATGAATTTACAAATATTAGGAAACAGGTTCCAGTCTTCGAATCGGCGCGCATGTGAGTTATTAAAATCTCTATAAGTAACAAATTACTTAACCTAATGCAGAAATTAAGATATTAGCAATTTTCTATAGCTCCAATCATATATTAAAACTATAAGATAAGAGAAGATAAGATAACGATAAAATAATTAACTTAATTCCCAAAGGGCACAACACGTGGTGGATAGTCGCAATCCGATTCAAACAAAATGGAGGCAAGAAAACTCAAATTTATTGGTTTTAAAAAAACAATGTTTTCTATAATCTCCTGACTAGAGCACAGCTTCACAAATTTATAAAATCATATTGAAACTATTTTCTATTGTTTCGAATCGTACTACTTTTCACCATATAGGGTGACAAAAAAATCTCACTGACCACGCCTAAATAATTTACCTAAAATCCAGGTAAATCCTGATTATATATGAAATATAATTACTTAATAATGACAACAAATCGCTATTATCTTATTTCTGTACTAATAATTATATCGTAACCAATAATGAAAATGAATAAATTATATATATCAAATAGGTAAATAACTCACATGTGCCTATCCACGAAGACGGAAACTGTCTGTCTTCATTCCTAAATCACACCGGCGTTCTCGCTTGAGGCCACCGTTTTTTCTAGCCAATGAGCGTTCTCCAACGCAGAATATTTGAAAACGGAAAACTTAAGCCACCAACAATTAGGTTGGGTGTTTTACGGGGTGCATAATAGTCAACCTCATGGAACGACATTAAAATGTACGTTACAAACAGTACCAAAAAGTAATTTGACATTGATAATGCACGTCACATATAATTTATTCAAATTGAAAAATGGAAACAGATAACTTTTTTCATATTCATTTAATAATCTCTAAAGCTATTTGTAATTCGCGTATATAGTTAGTTATATGCATATTCCCACTTGCATTCCCATGTTATATGCAAGAAGTTATATGCATATTCCCACAAATGGCTGTGTTAAAAAAATCTATACTTATAATATAGTTTTTTTATATTAGAAAAGGAAATATCCCTTTCTAATAACTAATTTGAATTAAATAATAAGTAAATCAAATCACCAATTTATGAAGTACCCAATAAATACAATTTAATTTTCCACAAATTGGTCGCCGACGAGTTATTAAATTCCAATCGGTACCGCGAATTGAATTAATTTCGGAATTTGCTACATAACAAGTTTAGAGAGCGGAGCGGGAAGAAATTAATAACGTGAGTTTTCTTGTAATACCACTTACCCTGCGTTTTAGATAAAACAGCCACATTTTAAGTAGAAAAACTTATTATATATTATGAGAAGTGTAGACGATCAAGTTTTCGTACAAGTTTCAGTAAATTATTAGTCAGTTTATCAATATGAACGTATAACGTATAACGAGAATGTATAACGTCAAAACGTATAACAAATCTTTCAGAGAAAGTTCACCAAGAATTTAAATGAAGTTAAAGTTCAAGTTGATTTCAGAAGTGAGAATGTTTATTTTTATTAACAAAACCAATCCCACGACTAACTATTTTAAATATAGCTTATTTTAGATATTTAAATTTTTTTTCAGAACTATGACTTCATAACCAAATAAAGCGAATGCCTCAAATAGCTGAAAATAGTGGCCGCTTTGCTTTAAATGTAACTAATTTAATTTTTATTTAACTCAATTTATAAAGAGTGAGTTTTTTTCGATGGTTAATAAAGAGATGTCGGCAGCTGTAACAGATCTAATTCGAAATCTTTTCGTTTTGTTAAAAAGAATCATGACTTGATAAATATATTTAGACTTGATACGTACGGATTTAATATACCTACCGAAACTAATAAATACCAGATCCTATGCGAAGAAAAATTGCAGGAAAAAAACTTATTTTTCGGTATAATTTTAAATTAAATAAAATTTATTAGATTAGATTTATATGATAAAATACTTTCGATTCCCAATATTTTAGTTTTTTTAAGAGAATCTCGGTAAATTAACACATTTTGTATATTATCTTCACCACATATTAGTAAATTACCTAATAAAAATGCAACTTAACCTCAATTTGACCAAGAGAATCGAAACTGAAACCTCTGTATATCAATAAATTTCGTAATGAGGACTTGCATATGCAATTTGCAAACGTAATTATATCGTAATGTGTAAATTCATTCAGTCAGTGCATTAAGGTAATAACATTTAAAGTATCCACAGGCACAGATGCGCATAAACAATCGTTTAACCCGAAAAAGATATTTATCAATTGAAACCTTGTCTTTACCTCAATCATAGACTACAGTTAGTATATGCCTCAATTAAAGCAAACACATAATTTCCAGAATATGATAACAGGCCATAAATGCTTGTATTTGCATTTTGCTAATGTTAATGAGGTAGTAAATGAGTATGACTTCACTGTAAACCTCCTGCAATTGGAGAAGGATTTAACACCGTTTCCATTAATAAAACCATAAAATCCATAAACCATAAATTTTTTCTTACATAAAATCTTTCTTAGATTCTCCACGATAATATCTTATGAAGATATTATCGTGGATATCTGCTCTTCTTTATAAATAAAAGAAGGAAGCGCGTAAACCTGTTAGTAATACGTTATATGTATACAGGGTTTTTCAACGAAAAGTAGCCACCCTTAATAACTCAGAAATGGAGGGTAGCAGAAAAATTTCCAAAAACAGGTCGATTTTTATTTCAAGGGGGACACATTTTCATATTACTGAAATTTTTACAGGGTGTCCCAAAAAAGAGATATTTACCACAACTTAGATTTTTTAAATGGAACACCCTGTGCATTTTTACAGATTTGGATAGAACGTTCTCTAACGAATACGTTGATATAGGGTTTGATGGATCTAGCTCTAATAGTGAGTGAGATATACCTCAAATAGTGTTCCATAAGAGCAATGTGTTAGAGAAAGACTTTATAACGGCTGTAGCCTAAAGCAATGAATCGATATTCTCTTTCTAACCCATTATGCTTATGGAACATTCTTTAAAATATATCTCCCTCACCATTAGAGATAGATCCATCAAACCCTATATCAACGTATTCGTTAGACAACGTTCTATCCAAATCTGTAAAAATGCACAGGGTGTTCCATTTAAAAAATCTAAGTTGTGGTAAATATCTCTTTTTTGGGACACCCTGTAAAAATTTCAGTAATATGGAAATGTGTGCCCCTTGAAATAAAAATCGACCTGTTTTTGGAAATTTTTCTGCTACCCTCCGTTTCTTAGTTATTAAGGGTGGCTACTGTTCGTTGAAAAACCCTGTATATTAGCAATACTTAAATATATGTTGGATAAAGCAACTACTCCAAAATTTACAGTGAAAACTCAGTTATCATGTAATATTGATCTTAGTGGTTTTTTATTATATTTTACTTTTCAATATAATTGATGATGAAATACTACATGTTTTAAAATACTGATTTTATATATTTTATAATTGCAAAAGAATAAAAAAATAATTCAAAAACATCTTTCATCGTTTGATATTTCCAGTTTTTTCTTTATGAAATTAGGAGATATAGTGTTGATATCTTAATTCTATTAATTGAAAATAAATTATGAATAGTACCTAAAATGTATCATGGTTGCAGTAATCCTGTATTGATTATAATAAAATGTTTCTCACCACATTTTTATACACACTGTATCATAATGTATGTATATGTAAAATAATAGCCAACAATAAAAACTGCATTGCATTATATTTTATACAGTGGTTTTAAAGACAAACTTAACAAGTCTGCCATCAAACTACATTGGTGGTTATCATAATGCTCACTTTCTTGTTTTGTATTATACATCTATAATACATGTTTTGTATTATAGATGCCATACTCACCAAAAATATTTTATAAAGCGTTTCACTGCATATTTTAAAGTAATAATAAGTTGCAAATTAGGAATAATTTTCTTCTATTTACATGTTCATAATGTATACCTATACAATATATCTTAGGAAAAAAATAGTTAGATTAGAATGTATCATTTGTTTTCTCATTATCAGTGAAAATATGTTTTTTCGTCAGCTTTCCTAAAAGTAGGTCGAGTAAACATAATAATTCCTAAAAGGGCCTGGTTATTGACAATGCCTGAAGAGATATATAAAATAATTCATCACCTTTATTGCTGAGGGGAAAAGACATTTTTTTCATAAGGTTGGGTCGATAGTTAATAATCGGCCGTTACTAAAAATAGGCTAACCGAAGTCCAGGAATGATTTTCACAACACTGCAATATTACGAAAAAACTCAGACACGAATATTTTACTTTAGCCTAATGCCAGCAAAAATAATATTTGAAAAGGAAACAGGCAAAGATTTTTAAAGGTACTCCATAAAAGCACTTAAGAACGGCCTGTATCTGGAAAACTAAGCTTTTCAGGTGAAAAGTTTAAGTTTATACAGAAAACTTCTAGTAGAATGGACTTTAAAACAAAAGCTTTCATCTCTTACGCGCCGTTACCCCATCTAAATATCTTAAATAGCACCTTACCAGTTGTGATAATATATGAAAGCTCTTTGAATCGGAAATAAGACAAATCTTTTTCCTATATTATCTATAGCTAGTTTTCACGTTACAAATAAAATACGCAAACACGCATAAATATTTTGGAGTGTACTAAAATAAAAAATATAAATACCACATCAATGTTAATCAAAGAATTAACATTGAGAATGCAACAAATTGTTTGAAGGTGGTAGTTAACTAGTGAAATATTTATTTATTGCCGCCAGAAATAGAACACCCAACAAACTATTCAAAAATATACTATATATTAATAATGAATATTACATATATATATATATATATATATATATATATATATATATATATATATATATATATATTAATAATGAATATTACATAATGTATATTACATATTGTATTAATTGTTAAATACTGTATGTGAGTATAATATTTATAAGTATTAATTAACTTCTGTATTTTCCAAACGCTTATTTGTAGAGGACGGCCAAATATGTAACCGTTTACTATTTATTTACTACTATATATATTTACTTACTACAGTTGTTTGTGATCTAATAAACGTTGCGTCTAAATTTATTAGGAAAATCATAGTTTTGCAGTCAAACACAGTGGAAGAATATTTACAAATTGCGCAATACACTTCGTCGTACCTCAAAGGCTCGCTCAAAGGTTACCTTGTCTGTATATGTCAAATTATTATTTTCACTATTTCTAATTACTAATACATCTAAGAATAGTAGTTGTCCAGACTTTTCCATTTCATAATATGTAAATTTAACTGACGCAAAACGACTATTCAATTTAGGAACAAAATGGTCAATATCAGTGACTTTTTATCAAACACTGTAAAGATATTATCCACATATCTGCACCAAATTTTGGGGAATTACTCGAATTCTTCTTTTGCCTTCGTTTCGAATCTGTTCATGAAGAGATTGGCAATGAAGGTGATAAAGAGTTACCCATTGCTATACCCTCATGTTGTTCAAAGAAATTACCATTGAATCGAAAGCAATTTTGTTTCATACACAGTTTAGTGAGTTGAAGATATTCTTTTACTACATCTTGACTGAGATTGTTTGATTCGAGGAGATCCTTAAGGTAGTCCAAAGTCACACTGTTCCTATACATTGACCACAGGCCAATTGAAACACTTGGAAACAATGAACAAACGTCAAAGGAGATTAAAACTTCACCTTCTTGCAACTGGATATTTTTCACCTTATTAATGAAATCAATGGAATTAATTACAGAAAAACTAGAAGGTGCAATGGGTAATCCCTCGAATTTCTCTGTTAACCGTTTTGATATAGAAATAGTTTAGGTACAAATAGGTTTAGTTTTAATCATAATCATCTCCAGATGATGCCAAAGTGGTTGGCGAAACGCGTGTATAGTAGTTGCAGTATAGTGTTTTAGTGTTATGTGGAAAACTACGTCAGTGTTAATGTAAATAACTTTAAATTATTACAAGAAGACCTAAATAGAGTTAATGAGAGGAGTTGTATAGGTAAATAAAAATAGACTGCCATCATTTTAACAATAAATCTTCCATTGTGTTTACAATAGAGTGTTTACAATAGAGTGTGTGCTTAATGTGACTATATGACTATATGAAAATTATAAAAGATCTCATCACTCTCACATCACATCTCAAGTTTTCATAATACTGTTCATGTTACTGTTTTTATCAACGTTTGACATTTGCTATGCAAGTTACAGCAAGCATCGTTTTGATTATAAAGGATACACAGATTTCGGGCTTTTAGGACACCTTAGAATAAACTCATTTATTTTTTGTTCACTAATCGAGTAGCGTCCTGGTAGAACTGAGGTACTCTAAATATTAATTATAATTTCTGCTGTCGCCGGCTAATTTGCTACTTGCATATATTAATTTGCAGGAAGATCAGTTCATAACGGAACAGCAATAGCAATTTAATTCAAATCTCGACTTAATATGAACACGACGCAACACACAACATTCTCCCATGGTTGGTCTACGACAAAGACGAGGAACCATTATTTTACTTACTGCTCGTACGATGGAATATAAATTCCCACACGTACGTCAGGGCTGGGGTCTAATTTTCATGTAACGGGCTGTATCATTAGAAACTCTAATTTCGTTATCGTTATTATGGACCAGTGAGGCAGAAGCTGGTTTTGAAGCTGGGGTAAAGAAATAATCAATATATAACAATAATTCCTTATCAGCTGTATTTATACGATATATTTCTTAATGTTATTTATTGACTTATTTAATTTATATCTGGTTTGGGGTAATATATTACCCCTGATGTAAAATTCATATTAATAATTTGGAGAGGATTCAGCAAATATTTTTAAAATACATTAATAATTTATCAGATTTACCTTGAACGGGGGTTCCCACTTCCCACAGCACCTGAAAACTGCTTAAAGCAATTGATTTCACGTCAATGGTAAAACGGCATTAATGCCTACTAGTCATAACACATAAGTTACTTAATAGTCGTATTATTCAAACATCCCGTTTAGATAACATTTAAAATGTTTGTGAACCTCGAAAAAATAGTCTAAATTTTAACTCTAATGAAGCCTTGAACAAATTTTTGATATTTTCACCGATTTACACTACGTGTGATGTATATAATTGAGAAATTAACATGGATTATTATGATATAACTATTCACAGTTTGCCATTCCACACACTGATTAAGTTTGGAATTTTCCATTCAGATTCTTAGCTATTTTTTATTATGGTTTTATTTTATTATTTATATATTTATTAATGACCTTTGTAAAATTTGAGTTTATTACTATTTCTATTTAATCTCTATATTCAATACTTTGTAAACTATTAACAGTAAAATAAATATATCTATAATTTCCTAAAAAATACTAGGTATTTCATGAAGTTGCATTTACTTCCAAGCTATAAGGAGATATTATTCACGTCCGTATTTTGATTATATGCCAAGATATTCCCTAAACTTTGGATACATAAGTATAAAACCTACAGCTAAAAGTTCTACGAAATACTATCAGTCACTTTCTTCAATGACTACAACTTATAAACTCAAATAAAATGTAATATCAAGTGTATTTGTACATGTAAACATAGAGTTATCAGTAATATATACATAGATAGATTTGTTTTCACCACATATAGGTACAGGTGTAAGAAATACATGAACTACTTAACATTTACTCTTAACTACAACATATAAATAACAACATGCAGTGATCAAATTACTCTGCATACATTGCATTAAGATCTGGTATCTCTATGGGTAAGGAAAATATAAGCGTTAAGCTTGATAAAGGGGTTAGTAGTGGTCTAGAAATCTTCTACTAAGATATTATTTAACCCCGACGGAACTCTCAGTCAATTAACTTTCATCACAAGAGCCCGTGAATTCCTGGTGGATTATTCTGATTCAAGTGTGTCATACTGAAATTGGTAGGTATCTCTCTCTGCACAAGTAAGAGGCTTTCAGAATGGAGAATGTTCTGTGGTTTTCTGTTATCTTCTCTTACGATATTAAGGTTTATTCTTTTTGAAATGTATATTTTTCTTAATTAATGATTTATATGGAAACATATAAACCCATTCATTACTGTACACTTTCGAGCACGGAGGTTAACTTAGTACTGTAAAAAAATTGAGATACGCTTATGCACTATTTATTGTAATCTCGTTAAGGAATTTGATTTGGACAACATTTTTATTTCAAATTTCAAGGGCTCATTAGAACATCAGATTTAACTTTTAAAGTCAAAGGGAGGATATAAAGTTCACTCCTGTAGGCCCGTCGTTGAGTTCCCTATGTCTTAATTCAAACAGCCCCGCTGAAACATGACTGCAACTTGCTGATATCAACTCCATAAATGTCAGGGCGATGTGGCGTTTTGGCAAAATACGGTAGGAGTAAAAAGAAATTCGTTAATTTAAATTCTTTGCAATTTTAATTAGGTCTGCAACAATGTTTTCTCCAAATTTATGTCGGTTAAAACACTTCGAGAGGAAATGGTTTTGTAATTGTCTGCGTTCTGAAAAAATACTACCTTGTATAAATTCATGGTAATGGCTTACAAGGATTTATTCCGCTCCTTCAGTTTTAATTGCGTTTTCAGCAGTGGGAGATACTGAGCTAGCTTCCATTTTAAATTCTTCAAAACTGAATGCAAAAGAAATACTGTCTTATGTCTATAAAAAAAAACATGCATACAACAAACGGAAACCTTCTTCTAAGTTGGTACCTGAAGTTTATATTTTTATTTATTTATTGAGAGAAACAAACAGGTTGTATAACCTAATTACATGTTTCTCTAAATTAACCTAATAAAGATAATATAAAAACATTGAAATTGAAGTTCAGCGCTTTAAAATAAAAGTCATAAAAATAAAGAGAAAGAAATAGAGAAAAAAGGAAGGATAAAGGAGCTGAAAGTGCAAAAATGCCAAAAAAAATAGATACCCAAAGATACCCGTTGAAATATTGTCTTGGTGTGCATTTGACATAATTTATTTACTATTGTCGAAGTGTTTGACTTCAAGTAGAAAATCCTATACTAAGGTCGAGCGCGATGATCAAGAATATAAAATTTTATTTGCGACATTAGATAGGGGCTGTCTATCTCACTATTAATTATTTTATAGAGGAATATTAGACTATGTGGAACCTTCTGTATTCTAGTTCAGTTTCAGTTCAATTCAGTTCTGAAAGGCTCATAGTATTTTCATGGTATTTTTTATAGTAAAGGTATTTTATAAATTTATTTTGAACTGTTTCAATCTGTAGACTTAATATTTTTCTAGTTGGGTTCCAAATCATGCAGGCCACTTCCAGTCGACATCGTACAAGTGTGTCACATTATTACTTTATGATGACAACGTTTTTAAAATCAAAATTACAACGTTTAATAAATCCTAGGATTTTATCCAATATTTTATTTCGCCAATATTTTTATGAATGTGATCATCAAAGTTTAAATCAAGTAGAAACGTGATGATACCCAAATATTTGGTAGGACGTTTTATTCTACAGGAAGTCATTATCTTACATTTATCAAAATTGAAAAGTTTGTTCTTTATAGACCAACTGTAAGTTTTCTCTATAATTGCAAGTTTTCGTGATCGGCAACATTTTCGATTTGGGAATATGTTTTAAGATCGTCTGTATACCAAAAATATTGACAAGATATTTGAGATTACAGATCATTTATAAAAAGTAGGAACTAAAGAGGTCCCAGATTAGAACCCTGCGCGACACCAGACTTTGCCATGATGATATTAGAAGACGACTGTTGAAATGGAACGTACTGTTCACTATTCTTTAAGTAAGTCGCAAACAAAGTGAGTAAGTGATCACTTAATCTAAAATAGTAGAGTATAGCTAATAAAATCCATGTACATAGTTTTCCTCTGATGACCCTCTTCCTTGGCAAAACTAACTTCATTTACAAATGTGGTCAAATTTGTGACAACCGTTTTATATTTGGAAAGACCATGTTGTTTTGAACAAATAAAAGTCATGACATGGGAATAAATTTTTTCATATAGAACAAACTCGAACAGTTTTGCGATACAATTCAAGAGTGAAATATGTCTGTAATTTTATGCATTAGTCCTAGCATCAGTTTTATATCCGGTGTTTTACTCTGTTCTTTTTGAACTCATCTGGATATACACCCGAACTTAGTGACATTTTGAATATTACTAATAATGGGAATAATAAGTCTTTGCATGCTTTAAACACATAACGCGGTAAGCAATTCAGTCCTGCAGAACGTTTCGGTTTAGTTTATTATACTGAAGAATTTTAGGATTATTACAAAGCAAGTGCTACTAACAAACGAATTATTTGATTTTATGAATTTTTTTTATATATATTATTGTGTCTTTGGATAATTTACCGGACGTAAAGGAAAATTAATATTAAATAAAAACACATCTTTTTTAAAGTAATCATTAGTACAATGTAATTGTGATATGAATAAGAATAAATGAAAAAATCTGTACAGCTCTCTCTACTGGTTGCCTATAAAGTTTCTGACCAGTTTTTTTGTAAAAGCTCACTGAAACACTACAAACAAAAAACCAAAAAGAAATTAAAAATAAAGGAAAACAAACTATTTGTTTTGAGTCGTTTGTATCATCTATAGATGATACTAATGATGTTATTTATCGAAAGTTCGATTGGCTCTTAATTCATTTCAAATATTCCAACACAATTTGAAGATTAAACATATCCGTTGAGTGACCAAGTTATATAAACGAAGTAGATTAATTTAAAGAGATTAGGCATATTTTTTAGAGACTACAAAAATACTTCCCATGTCATTAAGCCTCGTTGAAAGCTGGAGGATAAGACATAAACACTAATTTTATTTATATAACCAAATAATTACCACAATGTCCACAAATGTGATAGGCTCACAATAATGTTTTTGTTGTTACTTGCATTCAGTTGGATTCAGAAAACAGTTAAATTAAAAGTATTTATTATAAAAACAACTAATTATTTTAAATGCATCTAGAGCTCTTTCTTAAAGATATTTCAGCTTTAATACCAAGTTCGCTAAAATTTCTAAAGTAATAGAGAGTTCAAACGTGAATTCAGGTTCAAAAGATAATGAAACGCCCCATAAAAGATGCTACTCTTAGATTTTACCTTAGTCTGCGTCCTCTAATTATTCCATTTTTCTTATTTTAGATTTAAATCATGTCTGACTTCATGTCAGTTAATTAAAATTGGTCTTAAAATTAATTCTTTATTACCTCATTCCAAGTTGCAGACGTAAATTTACAAAATCAACCATCGTGTGGTTAAAGAGATGGAAATCTACCGCTATACTAGAATCCGAACTAGTTTTTGTGAACAATTTAATTAAAAATTATTTTCAAACTGTCAGAGGAATTCGAAATTATTTTGGCTGGCTAATAACGGAACGGAAAAGCTGATGGGCTAAACCAGTGATAGTAATAAGGTTGGTTAATTTTATAACAACTAATTCATCATTATGTTGACCTAAAGATTTTCAATATTATTCATATACTTAAACAATGTTCAAAATAAAAACATGAATGGTGAATTATTGGTTTTAACATGTACAAAATAACTGTTAAAATAATTAAGAGCGTATAAAATACATAATAATGATTTAACATTTACCGCAATTTAGGTGAAAATAGCCCCCTAACTTAAATATTTGCCGTAATTGTGTGCCGTAAGGGGAGTTTAAATTTGTAGACTATAATTAAACATTCCTATTTAAATTCCTCTGAAGAGTTAGTGGAATGTATATATTTCAACTTAATAACAAATTGCCTTAATCATAATTATTTAATTTAACAGGTGTGAAATAATATATTTATAAATATTGGTGGCCTTTCTATACTATTTTATACATATTTTATATGATACGGAATGCGAATAATTTCACATTATGCTGGTTTCTATCCTTTGAAGTCCCGGCATCACAATTACCATTTTATTCTTTTCCCTTCAGTGGTTTTCTGTTGATACCATCGCGGTTCTTTCATAATTTGAAATTTAAAACAAAGCTGATTTTTTGTAAAGGATAAATGTAAGAATTCAGTAGTCTTTACATTATTATTGTTTACTTAAATAAATAAGAATTAGATAAGATTAGATAATTCGATAAAATTTAATACACTTTATACAGGGTGTCCCATTTTTATGCTGAAAAAATTCGGGAACATGTAGAACCAGTAAAAATAATGGGGCTTTGCTATATAAACTTATTTCCAAATCCGTACCGTTTCTGATATACAGGGTGTTGAAGTTGAAAAAATAATATTTTTTTATTTATATCTCTTACAGTAATAAACCAATTGTTTTCAAATTTTATTTGGTAAATGCTACTTGAATCTTTACTTCCACAAATTAGTTTTAGCTCAAGGGGAATAGCCAGTGGGGTGCAACTTGGACTCTCTCACCCCTTTTCTAAAAAATAAATGTTATGCCACTGACTAACGTTTAAGATAATACAAAATTTCGATGTCCCACCCATTTCTCTACAAAAAAAGTATTCTTTAATTTTTTTCATAAAACCCAATGTTACGGAGTAAATCGATATTTTATAAAACCATGTCATGTCTTTTCATAACAAAATAATACCTTAAAATAAAATTATACCGATATAGGTATAGGATCAAATAGGTTAGAAATAGCCAATCGCAGAAATAGCGTTTCTTGATCTAGTAATAGTAGAAATACCATATTCCTAGGTACAGATAAACAGAAAATGGAACTTCTTGTAGATAATTTAATGTAATAATATAATCTCTATATGTAAATATTTTTGAAGATATTGTATAAAGTTGATTTTTTTTGGTTTTTAAGCTAATATATTACCTGCTCCTAGTTAGAAATTCTAATTAACTTACACCTGTTTATTACACTAATTTATTAACTGTTCCAAGTATAGTAAATAATAACATATTTTGGAAACACGACGTCAGTTTCTTGTTACAAGTGAATTACTGCTAAAAAAATATTCATGAATCACACCCGCATCATCACTGATCATCATAATATATCCTGTTTTATAAACACAATTTGTTGGTAGCATCAAAATGAACATAAACCATCAGCACCTCTTTATTTGGAGCAGCGCAAATTCAATAAAATGAGCCTGGGGATTAACTCCAACGCATTTTATTCTAAATTGCATTTCCCTTAGGAGAAGCACCCAGGCAAAATAAAAGAAAGGTCAATTTTAAGGCCTGGATTTAATTTAATGTGACCAAAACGAGTCCCTTTTCCTAAATCTCGGTTCCTGTCCTTGCTAGCTTCTGCATAAGCGTAAGTCAATCATGATCAGTGAGGTGGGTAAAGAACGAAATTTTCCTTTTTTTGTAAAAGTTAATAGGTAAAGTTGCCCTTTAGGTATTTGTGAGACCTATTAGATTTTATTTACAACTTACTGACTTCTCTCTAATAGACCTGGAGTCAGTGACAGGTTTTTGGTTGTGATTTTAATCAGTTTGCCTTTCAGTGGATATTTTTTTCATTAGGATGATATTGCGCATGTTCTCATGACGAAAATGATTGAATCAACGAGTCATCCTGGGTTCTTCATATAGAAAAGTGAGATTTCATTTGTGTGTATGTCCTATGCAAACGGTATGTTATCTGTCTTTGAGCAGTTTTATAACAAAAAGTTGTATACTTATCATTGGCAGCCTGTTCGGAAAAACGGAAAAAATGTTTATTTCAATACAAGTTCACGTGACCCTAACAGCCCTTTGGACCGACGCTAACAGTATGGTTGTGGTTTTTTGAAAATTTTTTGTGTTAAACTTCATTTCAAAATACATGACAGCCTGAGTAAAATCGTACTAAAATGAAGGCATACTCTGAAAGGCATACTGACTAAAATCACAACCAAAAAGGTATCACTAACTTTCGGTCTATAAATAATTTATGTTGTTTCAGGTATATCCAGCTCTAAAATAGAAACTAGGCAGCAAAAACTACATAAAGACGTTCAGTACCAAAAAATCAATAAGAAAATTGCTTATGAGTGTAATTATTTCCACTGAATAAAAAACGTACCTACATAAATATATAAAAGTTTAAAAGTTTTTCGTTAATGAAAAGTTCGGTAACATTTTGTGTTCAACATGAGGTATTGTTAATAATACCAGTTTAGCATTCAATAATTTTTCATAGCAGAATATTGAAGGAATTTAAAATAAAATAATAGGTACAATTGCTGCAGACCTATTTTATAAATCTATATATAAAGATTAAGTGCATATCCAAATATTAAAGTAATACTAAAAGTGTGTGTGTATGGCAGTATGACACATGTAGTCACTGCCGTGTTTAAATCATAGGATGTTTTGATTTTTAGCCTACAATTACCACCAATAACAATATATACAATTTCTTATATAAATAAAAAATGTAAAGTATTTGTATTGTAAATATTAATATTTTCAAAAGTAGCGGAGAATACCCAATAAAGTGATGAATGCATCTAATGAAATATGATCATGATCAGCCATCTATATAAATGGATGTAAGGCTGATGTAGTTTTCCACATAACACCAAAACACTATACTGCACTCGATCATCTCCAGATGATGCCAACTTGGTTGGAGAAACGCGCGTCGAGTGCAGTATAGTGTTTTGGTGTTATGTGGAAAACTACGTCAGTGTTGTCTTTACACCAAAGGTTCCAACCCGTTTAAAGATAAATATGGATGTCACTTGATAAATTTATTTATAATTTTTGTTGCATTTGTTTGTTGTAGTATCAAATGATATAATTTTTAGACAATGAACAACACAGCAAAATTATTTGAAAGTGAGTCACATAAAGACATATAGAAAATATTTAAAAGAACAAGCTCTGGTCTGATACTAATGCCCTTCAAGCTTTTTCATTGACACTTCAAAGTTTACAGAATAATATTTTATTCTGTAAACTTTGACTTCACTTACAAATATATTTAGGTAACTATATTATAGAAACGATCACGGCGACGGCGGTAGAGTTTGTTGACAAATAATAGTTACTACGTATTTCATTGAAAATATCACTAAAACCATTCAATGAAATCATTAGCACGTTAATTAAAGACTTTAGAGACTGGTACTAATGATTTAATTTATTGGAACAGCAAAAGTTTTATAATTTTATATTTGAATATGTTACATTTATAAATTAGGACAATAATTTAACGAATTCATTTGTTGGGATAAATTAATGAATTATTAATTATTGTGGTTATAAACATATTCAATGAAAATTTTTAAATATATCACATCAATTTATTAATAATAATATGAAAATCACGGACGATTTCTGACACAGACTAAAATCGCACTCAGAATCATAGACTTTTGATGGTTGACCCTCTACTACTGACTAATGTACTCAATATTTGAAATAAAGGAATTTCCAATTAACGCGGTGACCATTAACCCATGTATATTGAGCTAGTGTAGACTTACCTGGTACTTATATCAGACCAAATACCTAGTAATGGCAACATTCTAATTATGTGATTGATTTATGTGAAAATTGAATATAAATACAAAAAAGTAAAAAAGCTAAGTATACGTAGAATTAGTGAGAAACTATTTGGTCGGATCTAAACTAGGAAGCGCGTTTTCAATACAAGAGTTGCAGCAATTCAAAACCACCTTAAATTTACTACCACCTCAAATTACTTAAAATCGAAAAATGTAAGTATCTGATGTTATTTCATTTTACGAAATACGACATGACTCTGTTGGGTCTGTTCACTGTAAACTTGACAGGCATGAATGCGGGGTCGGGTTGAGAGACTGGGTAGCCGATGGGCAGAAACTTACATATTCCACTACCGAATTATTTAGATTTCGGAGGTGCACGCAAAGCCGAAGTAAAAAAGCACATGAAAATCAATTTTGCCCTTATTGCAACGGTACCGCATTTGTCTTATAATTGCAATAAAATTTCTTTTTAATATTATAAATTATATGTAACCGGAAAGATCAAAAGATAAACTAGATCCCTATAGTAGCAAATTTTTGTTTAATACATGTATTTTAGAGAAAATAGTTTTTAAAAATACGCTATTTTAGTACAAGATTGTTTGCCTGGAATTTTAAAAATAAAAAGAATTACCAAAAATTACTACTACAGGGATTTAGATTAAAGTCTTATCTTTCAACACTTTTTTACTAAAAGTCGCCAGCTTTTATAGTTTTTTTTTTTATAATTAAACACGAGACGAACGCCAATTTAGGGCTTATTTCGACCTAGTGAATGGACTCTCCTTAATGCTACAGATTTTCGTCTTAGAATTTTTGCTTTTCACAGAAAAATTGTTGTAATCGAATATTTTTTGGCTGCGCTACGTATTTGGCACTAGGTAATGTAAGAAAACCTTTTATTAACAAAATAAAACTATTCTGAGAACGAAGTCAAAAGAATAGGTTTTGCATAGAATAAACATTTATAAATCCGTATTAATATTTAGTATGTAATATAGAAACCTACTTGGTATAAAAATGCCTATATAAATTAATTTAAAAATTGTTTTGGACCTCTCCCTAAAAAATTTAATTACGGCGAGTAATGTAAACGACTACTTACAAAACCACCACTTTTATTAGCCAATTAATTATTGTTTTATTAACAATTTTCATGCTGCCTTGCCCATAGCTTATTGATTAATAATTTTGATAGTTAGTTTGAAGTAAAGGTAAACCGTAGTAATCAATTTGCCACAATGTTTAGTAATAGGATAATGGCAAAAATAAAAATTAACAATAAAAATCACATATATCTTAAGGTAAGCTTACCAAAAGAGCAATAGTAAATAGTAATAGCAATAGCAAAAAGAGCAAGTAAATCATTTTGACTTGATGAAAACAGGAAAGGTGATAAAGTATATTATCAAATAAATTAGTAAAAACTATTTAGGCTATTTTAATAAATAAAGTGGATACTGAAAGCGGATGGTTCTTTATGAAACATCGTAAAAATAATTGTTTTGAAAAACCACAGTTCTTATTTAGATGTTTCAAGAAATATATAGAAAACACTCTATATACTAGTCTATTTGAAGGAGATGCCGAAAATAAAACTACTCCACGGATAATATGCCCCGACTGGCATTGCATTAAATCGGCATCTCCATAGTCGCCACATCGTTCATCGAGATCTTCTACTTCTCCTTCTCCGGACACTGACCTGTTTCGATGCCAGTCGGGGCATATTTCCCGTGGAGTTGTTTTTGGCATCTCCTTCAAATAAATAAGTAGGATTGTCTTCCTTAAAGACAATAGAGGTCACTGCTGTAATAGCACCTGCGGGAAAGCAGGTCGTTATCTGTCTGTCAATTTGACAATAATTGTCAGACAGATAGTAGCAAAGACCCAAAGAGGTGTGTTTTTCACCACTACTAACACTCTATACTCGTATTTCGGCTTGTTAGGCCTTTCTCAATAGAGTAAATATCTATTACTGATATTTACTCTATTGAGAAAGGCCTAATAAGTCAAAATACTAATATATAGTGTTTTCTATATATTTCTTGAAACATCTAAATGAGTACTCGGAAAACTGGAACATAATTATACAAGGAAAATGTAATTCAACATTAATTTACTGTTGTCCTTCTTCAAGTCCTACGAGATAGTGTTATATAGATACCCTTAATATGATTCTGACTTCAACAGAAGCTTATGGCTCTTGGTAAAACTAATATTAACAGTGTTAATTGTAATTGATATGAAAATAGGTAAGTTCCAATTTATACCAAAATTGTGATTACGTACCTATATTGTGATTAAATCACGGTAAATTAAATATATTGTTTATAACTGTAACTAATTGCAATTAATTATAATTTGTCAAAATAATTGAAATACCACCAGGCTCATATTGAGGTCATTAGTTTAATTTAATCAGCTTGGATTGTATTGCCAACTCTAAAGAAATGTGTTTCCTATTAGAGGAAAGTAGCCTAATTTCGTATAAGTTTTCTAAATCAGCCATAAAATACGTAATTAAACATAATTCAACAACATTTTGGTATGATCTCATTTATTGTAATATATCTTCACATAATTTTTGCATTGAGTAAGAAAATTTAAGTAAGTACCTAGATATGGAAAATAAATATAAAAACTAAAAAATGGCGAATTCGCCAGTTTAAAAAGGTTATTCTAATTTCGAATACGGTATCTGAAAATATTTCTTTTTTTCTAACAGCATCTATTGTCCGTTTCATGTTAACGGGATCCCACTGTTTGCTTTTGAGCATATTTCTCTATGTAATAAAATTTTATAGTTAGGAAAGTTTTAAATTTCCTAATTTCGGATACTTACCTATTTGCCTAATTTCGGATATCTGAAACTGGGTGCATTTTAGTATTCGAAATTAGGAGTAAATATAGTTTTAACTTAAATTACTTTTTTTGTAAAAAATCTCGGTGAAAATAACTTTTGTTTATAAACATACAACTATTATATCTTATGCTTACCGAGCAAAATATATCCAAAGTTTTAAAATGAGAATAAATATCAAAAACAACACTCTCAAAATATCACACATAAAAATCTCTAATACTCCGCAGTGTAAAAGAATTTGACAGTTCACCTATCGGGCGTAAACACAACTATTTATAATATCATATTATTATAATATGCAAGCAAATACGCACAATAATGAAATTGCCTTTAACATAGCGATAATTTGTAGAATTATAGGTATCCGAAAATGGAAACCTGTCCGAAATTAAGCTACCTACTTTCCTCTATTTATTAATCGTGTGAAAATATATTTTCTAAGTCTTCATTTACATGTACCATTTTCTGTCGTTATCGTGCAACGATCGTGTCGTGAAAAAAGTTTGCTTGTATAAGCTTGTCTTTGAGGTATTTTTATAAAAAATTGCTTTGTTTTTTATTAATAACGTAATACTTTCGTTGAGAACATCCAGGTTTATTTGAAATAATAAAAGACATATTTTGATGTAAATTTGATTTTACTAATTAATTCTACTAACATCTCGAAGTGCAACCGTGTTAAAACCAACAGCAAAAATGTGGCAAGCCACTGCTTTTTAGTAGGTATGTTTAATGTTTGGTTTGGACTAAATAAGTTAAATACAACTTTTTTGTCGCCAGACTGATTTTTTCAGGGCTTTTGTACTTTTTTTTATCAAAATAGGAAGCATTTCCGGACGCATGTTTATAGGAACCTGTTATTTTATGTAAATAATCTCCATTCACAAATAAGAATGCGCGCTAGTTGTTCTGTCCTTTATAAAGGGCTTGTCTTATTTTTTTAAACGAAATAAATTTCGGTACACCCACCGTCTCTGGATTAGAAACCGGAGCCAAAGCGAACCACGTGAAAATTTAACGAAGATCCATTAAGGGCATTTCAAGCTCAACTGCTTAGAAATTGAAGTGGATGTGGCGCAACAAATTGGAAAATATCTCCGCTCTCATTAAAACTTTATTAGATTTGTTTGCATGCGATTTTTAAAGGATAGGGGAATACTTCATTAACGAAGGCACTTTGTGAAATCTATATACCATGTTAATAAATCGTTAAAAGGTATCGAATATAAGCCTACATAAATTTAAAAGCAGCTTCTAGAAAATATACATAGTTGTCATGTAACCAAGTACTCGTAATAAAAATTACAGGCACATATTTGAAAAATCCAGAAAAACAAACAAAGAAATAAATAAACACATAAATATGTAACCATTAAAATAAATTAGCTAATTAATATTAGTTACCTACAAAGATCTGATCCCTGATTAGTTACAACCTCTCAGTATCTGCATAAACAAATAAACGTAGTAAGTAAATGTAAAAGCCATTTTATTAATGCTTATCCATGGAGAAATGTAAATATTTGCAAGGGTATAAAATAAGTGCAAAGTGTTACTAAGGTACATGCAAAGGTGCACTTTACGGGTTTTAGGGATGAGAAAGGTATATTAAAATTTGTTGTACAACGTAAATAAAAAATATTCTTAATTTTGCATATTTGTAAACTACAGAATGAGGTAAATTCAGTGGGTATGATATCCTATAGAAACTAGTGGAGGTGGAGGAAAGTACTTTGACCAGCTAAAAACAAATTTTTACAAGAATAATTATAGCGAATTCTACATATTTCTTCCATTTTACTACATCGTAATCTTTCATTCTTTGCCTAAATTATTGGGCACGTATTCATAAATTTTGTTTTTCAAATGACTCACAGGAACGTGTGACTCAAATTGTGGATTGTTGGAATAGTTCATAAATGAATTTAGTAATATAAATCACTTAGTTGATACTGAAAAATTAAATAGCCTGTATATGAATGAAATATTAGATCTGAATTGTAGCTTAAAACGAATTTCAAAGTGGTTAGGAAGCTGTCTGTACCTATTTCTCATTCACTTCCGAGTAATTCAGTTGAGAACTACATGTATTTGGTATGAAAATATTTTCAAACACTCATCGTATATTTTTATTTACAATTAATACTAAATTTAACTGTTAATCTAAAAGCTGCATAAAAAATCATCCGGAGGTGCACCTTCCGTTTATTTGTAAAATAGAAATGTTACGGAAATTAAATAACGTGGAATACATTGAGTACCTACAAAAAATAAACAAATATTTATCAATCATGGTTATTTGAATATTCTTCATTCCTGATGGAGCGTTAATTAAATTTATTGTTCGTAATGCGGAAATTATGAAATTAAATATTTGATAGGACATTACATTATTAACTACATTTTAATTTTATAAGTTCATTTCCAACGGGTAAATGTGAATATATTCAAAACAAGAATCCAAGCGATTCACGTCATTAGTTGTAAAATTATTTACATGACGTTAATGGGCTAAAGGCAGTGGCGGCCCGTGAGGGAGCACTCTCAGACTCCCCCCGGGAATTTTGCGAATGCCTTTTTTTAATGGATTCCACTCACATAAACTGTAAACCTAAAATAATTTCTCATTTCTTTATTTCAATCATTCAAACAACTATAACATACATTCAATATGCCTTGGAATTCCTAGACGTTAAGAGATAAAAATTGTGCAGCTCTAAAAAAATAAAAATCTACGGGTATGAGCGTTTTTCCAAAAACACACCACTGAATTTTAAATGAATTTAGACATTACTTCTCGGACTCATTGTGTATACATATAGGGAGTCAAACTAACAAATAATAATACAAAAAGTAAGTATAATATAAAAATGTTGTATACTGATTTAAGAGGTACCTAAATATTAAGTCACTATTCAAATTGTATCTTGGTCAAAAATAGTAACTACAAATAGTAATAAACGTAATAAAGAGGTTTATAGATACGAGTAGAAACAGATTTTCGTTTCACAACACTGACTTCGCATATATTATGTAAAATCATCAATTCTTCACAGTTATTCTTTCCCATTTTCTTATCAATATAGTAATTAAATAAATAAGGTGGACCATTTGCTTAATAGTATAATAAAAGAACTTACTTGAAACAACCTTATTTTAACGTCATAGGGTGGGCTTATTATAGTTGCTTAAAATTACGAAAATGCATTGAGTATCATGAATTATTTTGTAGAGGCAGTGTGTTTTGTACAAGGTGGCCCGTTTAATATGGGCCTATACCTTATCTCAGAAACTACAAGTTCTACGGAAAAAAAAATTATATGAACTTGTTTTTTTCAAAGTTATCTTCAATTTTTTTATATTTTCAAACTTATAACCTGTTTATATACAGGGCGATGAACTAAAGTTCCTTTTTTTTAAATAGCATACCCTATATATTATTACATTTTCAGAAAGCCCTTCTAATGACGAGTTTAATGATATATGATATGATGGGTCTGACGCCCGCCGTTTCGGAGTTCTTGAGTATTATCTTCAGGAAATAGCCCATATTAAAATCGTGCTAGAAAAGTTAATAATTAAGTTTTTGAGCCTTAACTTGCGCCAAGAGATTTCTAATTTTATGTACTTTATTATGTAATTACTCAATATTCAACTTATAAAAAAAATTTGACGGTGTTGCCACATTTCGAAAACCATAAATTCTCACGATTTTTTCAAATGTAACACTCTGAATATCATTGAACTTGTCGATAGAAGGGCTTTCTAGAAATGTAACAATATACAGGGTGTTCCATTTGAAAAAATCGTGAGAATTTATGGTTTTCGAAATGTGGCAACACGGTCAAAAGTTGAATATTGATTAATTACATAATAAAGTACATCAAAGTAGAAATCTCTTGGCGCAAGTTAAGGCTCAAAAACTTAATTATTAACCTTTCTAGCACGATTTTAATATGGGCTATTTCCTGAAGATAATACTCAATAACTCCGAAACGGTGGGCGTCAGGCCCATCATATCATATATCAGTGAACTCGTCTTTAGAAGGGCTTTCTGAAAATGTAATAATGTATAGGGTGTGCTATTTAAAAAAAAGGAACTTTAGTTCATCGCCCGGTATATAAACAGGTTATAAGTTTGAAAATATAAAAAAATTGAAGATAACTTTGAAAAAAAAAGAATTTCATATAATTTTTTTTCTGTAGAACTTGTAGTTTCTGAGATGAGGTATAGGTCCATATTAAACGGGCCACCTTGTACAATGTGTCCCATTTTCAATGTATTCATGTATTCATGGGGTTTTCGTGAACCTTTCATAAATTCATCTTTTGAAAAATAAAAGTTGGTGAAATTAAAATTTCCTCATCTTTTGTTTCTGAATTATGGTCAGAAATTGGGTCTCATAATATGTTTCGAAGACATCCTCGTGACAACTTCTTTAACAAGAATAATCAAATATTTTATAGATTTTTTGCCGTAGAATCTTGTGGCGTACTCAAGCCTACGGCGTTCTACCATTTTATATACCTAAATTTTTTCGGTAATACTTGAAAGTTACCGGCGGTGACAAAGAAAATGTGACACACAAGAATGTTGATAATGACAAGCAAATGTGATTTATAGAAGCTTTTAACACACGTATCTACTTACAAGTATATAAAATATGCAGAGAAATGTTAGCTATATCAGCAACTGCAAAAACTTCTGATCTTGAATCAGGTTATCCTAATCTAATTGATAATAAGAAATGAAATCGCTCGTGTAGTGGCCGCTCAATGTTCAAGTAATCTTATGTGGATGACACGAACGTATACAAGAAAAGTTACCCCTTAACAAAATAAATGTGTAGTGGTGCTGAAAGAACATTTTCGGGACATAAATCAACAAGGAAAGGATTATTTGCTACAATAATAGTCAGAGAGGTCTTATGTCCCTTTGCATCAACGTCTTTGTGTTTGGAAGGGGCGTATTCGAATGTTAAAATTTACTTCTCTTCTCTCTGATCCCATCCAATGAAATTTTCCACTTTTTATCAAAAGAGAAAGAACACAATGTCCCTTAATACATCCTTTGTACTTTTACTTGTGTTTCCTGAATATATCACATTAATTAAGAGAGTCTTTGACCTATGATTTTATTGTAATATTTCAATCGATAGTTGGGAAAATAGCATGTGTCCTGATAATGGATTTATAACCAAAATGTATTTACCAGTATCCAGTAGGTAGTACCTACTAATGTCTCTATTAATTAAAATATTTATAAATTATTAGACTTGGTAAAATGGAGAGCAGTTTATGTATGCAAGTTCCATATTCTTTATTTATTTTACATCATATCATCTCATGTTACACTGGTTCAACTTTTCTTCTCATATTATGTCAGGTAGATAATGAGAAATAAAGTATGGAGGGTAATCGGATATGCCCTATGGAATTCTCCAGATTTAACCCCACTTGATTTTTTCCTGTGGGATTACTTGAAGTAGTACGTTAACAGAGTTAATATTTAAAACCTTTAAAGGGATGTACCTATATACAGCATGAAATAAGTCAAAATTGCTTTACCAGTTTGGGCATTAAATTAAATTAATTAGTTCTGAAGTACCTGAATGAAATTTCTCTTGTGTTTTTTAATTACAATTTATAATTTCTTTAATTTTTTTTTTTCAATCTAATAATATCAATGACAGTGAAATTTGGAAATTTTGACATTTTTAGCATTGAAAATGCTTAGTTTCGCGAAGATATATGGGTATGTGTCGATGAAAAATGTAACGCGATGACCATGTCACACCGACATGGTTAGGTAGTAGTGGACCGAGTAGAGTGGGCGGCGTGGGCCCATAGTTTGGCGGCATTCGTATTCGTATATTGTAAATTGCAAGTCTGAGAATCTGAGCTCTCATGTGAATGTGATATACAAGGTGGCAAAGTCGCAAATGGTAAGTTCTCAAATTAGAAGGTAACTTTTGCAAGCTTTCTATAGTTCCAAATTTCCTTAATTAATTTTCAGTGTACTCCGATGGTTGCAAGAATTGCGATATCTGTGAATCTTTAAATTTGGAAACTACAACCGATATAAGTGGTGTGTGATTTTATAACATAATCTAGAATTATTCTATCAATCTTTTAGATTAAAATGTTTTATTGTAAAATGTGAAATGCTGTTATATTGTCTACTCGTACTTGTTAACATTTTTGTGTTTTATGAAAAATTACCATATTTCTCAAATTTAATTTAACTTTTTTTCCCCGATAATGAAGCAATAGCTTCGAAAGCTTGAATTGAAAGAAAAGAGTGCACTTCTTTCTACAAGACAGCTATACCCACTTAAAACTGCTTTGTCTTGACTTAACCAGTCAGGCTAATATTCTAATATATACATAATATTTCGTGTATTTAAAGACGTTATCTGTAACAGTGGAAACAACTTGAACAACATACTTATTTCACAACCTTTATTCTGAAGACCTTTTACTTTAAAATTTTCCTTCCACATTTTTTATGCAAAGCAATAGAACTGTATCATGCGAATCTGTTATCAGATTTTGAGATTTCTATCAAGTGATCTGACTTTGTACCTTAGAAAATATGTGGAATTCCGATCGATCTGCTGATCTAATTAAGTAATATATTCTAGGTTGTTCCTATCCACTGGTAAATTCTTGATATGTTTTTTACTTGCAAAGAAACAAAAAGCAATGATCCAATTAAAGCTTTACCTTGAGATGGTTATCATCAAAATTCTTGTTCCAATTAGGTATCTATCTAGATCGACAAATTGTTATGAATATCTGCTTCAGTATAAATATAAGTATTAGAAAAGGTCTTGGTATTGCTTAGATATGCATCTTAAACGCTATTATTGTCATTTGCTATTATCACGGTATCTATTTATTAGCTCAATATTCTATAATAATTGCTATCATCAATTATTATAATAAACCCATATAATATATATATTGCAATAGAATGAGAATTAACGATAGTTGAATGTTGAAGTTATCATAAAAAACGCTACCTGTACCAGAAATATTGGAATTCTTTAATAAATGAACATTATAATTTTAATCAATAACGATGAAAATTGTACATTAAATAATTATTATTGTATCTATTTAGAAAATTATTACAAATAACGCTAATAAAATAATTTATCTTACGTGAATATCCGAAAATGAGTATACATTGTCATTTAATTTGATTCAAAACATAGTTAATATAATAAGAAACCCAGAGCATGGCATATCAAAATGAAGAGAAATCTTCATAGAATAAACCAATAGCATAAAATCCAGTCCAAAGATAATTTCCAGTGAGAAAATTCCAACTAAAAACAAAATTGTTAAAAATTGGTAAAGAAATTTGACATGAACTGTCATAGTAAAGGAAAACACCCATGATAAGAATTACAGATATAAATAGAGACAAATATCAACAATTATATGTTATAAAATTGTAAGAAATCTTTGTTAAATAGAGTAGAACAATCAAAATTAATGTATGACATAATTTTAAGTTAGAATAACTAAAAGTGAGTCTAAAGTGAAAAATTAGAAAGGAGTCAATTAGTGAACATAAGTGGGTGGACACTTTAGCAAAATAAACAGGGAAAAATCAAGAGTTAAAAAAATAGGAGACTAGAGAAAAAAAGAATAGTTTGTTATGGTAACAGGGGATTCTAGAATTTTGGAAGAAAGAAGTAGCATCGTTTTTTTAAGCAGATCAGACAAAATTGCATAATTTCGCATAAATTTGAAATTAAATAATAATCAAGTAATATAAATTTGTAAAATAAACTCACCTGAGTGAATGAAACTGTGAATCCAGTGCTTAAAATTGGTATCCAGAGAAAGATAACCAGCAGCAGATAAGCAGGTATCCAGCGAGCCTGGGAAGTAAATATTTCCCAGCCGAAACCCAAAGAGAGAACCAGATTTTCCTAAAACACGACAAAAAGGTACAGTGAACTGTTTATACAAAACTGTCAAATTGAAAAATCTACTGAGAACAGAAACTTAAAGCTTTAAACTTCAAAAGATAGCTATCAAACAAAGATTGAAACATAAAATTTTCATTAAGAACTAAACGATAACTAAATACTTACTTGGACACATAGTATTGAACAATTTAACCACTTTTAATAACAATTTAACATATAAAACTTCCGGAAAGACATTTGTTAGAATAGGTTAGACACCATAGTTTCGAACAGTAGTAACATCTAGTGAGTGAAAGAAATAGTTTCATTGTAATTTAATAAAAAAAATATAGGCAACCCATATTGCAAGTACGTTACATATTGCAAATAGATTAAGAGGCGTGTTCACCGCACAGTATAACAGGTGTGTTCACCACACATATTGCACTACGGAGAGCTTATTTTAATAAGGAATAGTAGATATAGAAATAAGTTGATAGGAAAGAGAAAAACTAAAGTGAATTTGTTTATATTTGTAATTCAATCAAACAGGACTTTAATAAAATCTGTTTCTTGTTTAAAATTTAACCTTCTGTTGTATTGCTAAAAAAAAAATAAAAGAGATATATAAAGAAAATTCCTGCAAGAACCGACTCCAAGGTAAGATTCTCATACTCTAAAGAGCAAGCAAGGGTAAGAAAAACTCATTAAAAAAAAAAATATATATTAACAATCCATTTAATTAGGTTCACAACGTAAGCATACAAATCACAAAAGTATAATAATTTTGGCGCCCAACTTTAGAGCCTATAAAACCAAATTTCATATAATAAAAAAATTAAATAAATAAAATAATTAAATCAACGAACACCAAAAAACAAAATAACATATAAATTTGGCGCCCAACGTGGGGCCTGGAAAAGCAGGAAATAAAAATAAAATTTTTTGAGATTGAACAAAGCTACTTAGGTCACAATAAAACAAGATGGATCTACGAAGTGGAAAACAGACAGGAGAGGAAGCACCATCAGATGAAGAAACTGCGACAAGTCAAGAAAGTAGAGAAATACCAGCATGGCAGAGTATATTAGAAGAAATGATGAAGACAATACAAGACGACAGGCAGCAACAAAAAGAAGACATGAAACACCAACGAGAAGACAGAAGAAGGTTGGAAGAAACAATCAAACAAGGAAGAAAAGAAGACCTGGAAAAACTTGAATTAGGAAGAAAAGAAGACCTGGAAAAACTTGAATTAGGAAGAAAAGAAGACCTGGAAAAACTTGAATTAGGAAGAAAAGAAGACCTGGAAAAACTTGAATTAGGAAGAAAAGAAGACTTAAAACAAATTGGAGAAGAAATAAGACAAATGGAGAAAGGACGAAGAGATGATATGGATAGAATGGTGAAAATCTTAAATGAAAAAGTACAAGACATAAAAGAAGAGATAAGAAAAGAAACACAAAACTGGAGAGAAGAATTGAAACGGGATATAGACAAAACCGAACAAGATTTGGTTACAGTAGTAACAAAAACCAGAGAAGTAGAAGAGAGAATAGACACCCAGGAACAAAAAATAGGAAAATTGGACAGAAAAGTATTGAAAAATAGTCAAGAAATAGAACAAGTGAAAAAGCATGTACAGACAAGCATAATAGGAAACAAGGAGGTATGGGAAATAGAAAGAACAAGTACCATGGAGAAGATAGAAGAGTTACAGAAGGAGATACGGGTAGTAAAAGAAACAAGAGGCAAAGAAATGGAAACAGTAACAAGAATCGTATGTCATGGCGAGAATAAGTTGCATAAATTCACTGGAAATATAAACAAGTTGCATCCAACAGTATTTATAAAATCAATAACTAGAAAAATAACAGAAATGGAAGGAAGAAGTATGGATAAAGAAGGACATTTGGAAAGAATAAAGGAGTTCATAAGAGAAAGCGTAGAAGGAGAAGCTTTAATTTGGTTCAACGGAATTGAAAATGACATAAGTAGTTTTGAACAATTTAAAATTAGACTAATTTCACATTTTTGGGGAGATAATGCTCAATCTATAGTTAGAGAAAAATTGTATTTTGCAAAATTTAACCCTAAATTATCTAATAGTATGACTAATTATGCCCTGAAGCTTTACTCGTCAGCACAATATTTAACACCCAAGATAAATGAGCAGGAACTTGTTTTATATATAGCTCGACAATTTAAACCCGAAATAGCAGAGACAATAGCAATACATAATATAGGAAATATAGAACAACTGTATGCTTATTTGATGAGAGTAGAACGTAACATGCCAAGACTAGCTCAAAATAATAATGTACGAAACAATTTTCAAAATTCAAGTAACCATAATTTTAATAATAATTCACAAAATTTTACTAGACAAAATGATACAAATCAAAATCAATATAACAATTTTAGGCAAAACAATAATTTTAGATCAAATAACAACAATTTTAATAATCGTACAAATCAAAATAACGTTAACACAAATTTTAGAAACAACAATAACAATAATAATAGATATAATGATAATAATAGTAGATACAATAATAATAATAATTTGAACAATAGATATAGTAATAATTATAACAGAAATTTTGATCGGAACAACAATGCACAAAGAAATCAATACAACAATAATAATAATTACAGTAGAAACTTTAATAATAACACAAATTATAACAATGGGTCACGTAATAATGATAATTTCCGCAATAACACTCGGCAAAATCCAGATAATTCACCAAGAGACGAAAATAATTTTCCTAGACGCCAGGTAAATTTTCAATGCCAGCGAAGCTCAAGCAGATCCGAGGAAAGGAATGAAATTCGAGGTAATGATGGTACATTTAATACACGACGTACACTATCATTGGACAGATCACCTGAAACAACACAAACACAACATAATGAAACACAAAATTTTTAAATAATTGCAAGTCAAACCAAACAGTCAAAATTTATAATAATAACTATACACACCCCAGAGAATTCATAAAACTAGATGAAAATGTAGTAATGAATCAAAATCAAAATTTAATTTATATAAATTCTAAATTTAGAGATCAAAATTTTAAAATTTTAATAGATACAGGATCAGAAGCATCATTAATTAACCAAAACATAATAGAAAAATTCCCAGAATTAAATCAACATATTATTAAAGTAAATAAAGTAACATTAGTAGGTCCAAACAATAGGAAATTATACGAGGTAAACAAAATGGTAAATATTACTTTAGAATTGCATAACAAAAATATCTTATTCCAACTTTTAATAGTACCTAATTTGACAATGAATATAGTGATAGGATCAGATTATTTAAATAAATTGAACGCTATAATTGATTACCAACAGGAAAAATTGTGTATAAATGATACTTGGATACATTTTGAGACTGAAAAGATAAATAGAATGATGGACGAAATAAAATGTGAACAAGGAATGATAAGTAGAGATGTAGGTAGGAATGAAAAAGAAATGTTATATATTGAGGGAAATAATTATATTTATGATGATATGAATAATGATAAAGAAATATTTAATATTGAATTAATTAAATTGAATGTAAATAATAATTATGAGAAAGAAGTAAAGAATATTTTGAAAAGATATGAAGGATTAGTATCAGATGAAATGAGAGTAGCAAAAAGTTATGTTCACAAATTAAAGGTCCAGAATATAAATCAATTTTAAAGTTAAGAATTATCCAATACCATATATGCACAAAGCAAAGGTAAGAGAGGAAGTTGATAAATTATTAAAAGAGGGAATCATAGAACGAAATAATACACCTTATATAAATCCACTTGTCATTGTTAAAATAAGAACAACACATGTAAAAACACTCAGACATATTAAAAACATACATACTTATTTAAATGTGACATCATTATAAATTGATTTGACAAATTTTCTTATAACAATAAAATTTTCAAATAAATTTAGGAAAATTGCAATAGAATGAGAATTAACGATAGTTGAATGTTGAAGTTATCATAAAAAACGCTACCTGTACCAGAAATATTGGAATTCTTTAATAAATGAACATTATAATTTTAATCAATAACGATGAAAATTGTACATTAAATAATTATTATTGTATCTATTTAGAAAATTATTACAAATAACGCTAATAAAATAATTTATCTTACGTGAATATCCGAAAATGAGTATACATTGTCATTTAATTTGATTCAAAACATAGTTAATATAATAAGAAACCCAGAGCATGGCATATCAAAATGAAGAGAAATCTTCATAGAATAAACCAATAGCATAAAATCCAGTCCAAAGATAATTTCCAGTGAGAAAATTCCAACTAAAAACAAAATTGTTAAAAATTGGTAAAGAAATTTGACATGAACTGTCATAGTAAAGGAAAACACCCATGATAAGAATTACAGATATAAATAGAGACAAATATCAACAATTATATGTTATAAAATTGTAAGAAATCTTTGTTAAATAGAGTAGAACAATCAAAATTAATGTATGACATAATTTTAAGTTAGAATAACTAAAAGTGAGTCTAAAGTGAAAAATTAGAAAGGAGTCAATTAGTGAACATAAGTGGGTGGACACTTTAGCAAAATAAACAGGGAAAAATCAAGAGTTAAAAAAATAGGAGACTAGAGAAAAAAAGAATAGTTTGTTATGGTAACAGGGGATTCTAGAATTTTGGAAGAAAGAAGTAGCATCGTTTTTTTAAGCAGATCAGACAAAATTGCATAATTTCGCATAAATTTGAAATTAAATAATAATCAAGTAATATAAATTTGTAAAATAAACTCACCTGAGTGAATGAAACTGTGAATCCAGTGCTTAAAATTGGTATCCAGAGAAAGATAACCAGCAGCAGATAAGCAGGTATCCAGCGAGCCTGGGAAGTAAATATTTCCCAGCCGAAACCCAAAGAGAGAACCAGATTTTCCTAAAACACGACAAAAAGGTACAGTGAACTGTTTATACAAAACTGTCAAATTGAAAAATCTACTGAGAACAGAAACTTAAAGCTTTAAACTTCAAAAGATAGCTATCAAACAAAGATTGAAACATAAAATTTTCATTAAGAACTAAACGATAACTAAATACTTACTTGGACACATAGTATTGAACAATTTAACCACTTTTAATAACAATTTAACATATAAAACTTCCGGAAAGACATTTGTTAGAATAGGTTAGACACCATAGTTTCGAACAGTAGTAACATCTAGTGAGTGAAAGAAATAGTTTCATTGTAATTTAATAAAAAAAATATAGGCAACCCATATTGCAAGTACGTTACATATTGCAAATAGATTAAGAGGCGTGTTCACCGCACAGTATAACAGGTGTGTTCACCACACATATTGCACTACGGAGAGCTTATTTTAATAAGGAATAGTAGATATAGAAATAAGTTGATAGGAAAGAGAAAAACTAAAGTGAATTTGTTTATATTTGTAATTCAATCAAACAGGACTTTAATAAAATCTGTTTCTTGTTTAAAATTTAACCTTCTGTTGTATTGCTAAAAAAAAAATAAAAGAGATATATAAAGAAAATTCCTGCAAGAACCGACTCCAAGGTAAGATTCTCATACTCTAAAGAGCAAGCAAGGGTAAGAAAAACTCATTAAAAAAAAAAATATATATTAACAATCCATTTAATTAGGTTCACAACGTAAGCATACAAATCACAAAAGTATAATAATTTTGGCGCCCAACTTTAGAGCCTATAAAACCAAATTTCATATAATAAAAAAATTAAATAAATAAAATAATTAAATCAACGAACACCAAAAAACAAAATAACATATAAATATATATATATGTATGTAAATAGAATTCTGAACGTTTTGAGTAATTTCTGGAAAAATGATTACTATATATTCAGTTTTAAGAAGTAACTACATAACTTTGACTTTAAAAGAGGTCTAGATTCAGAGGTCAGTATTATATTTGAAGTAAAGAACAAATAAATTATTACGCTTTAAAAATCGGAAGTAAGTAAGATGAATTGGAAATATAGAATAATAATATTTATTTTCTCATGTTACTCAAAAATTTATTTTAACAATGAAGCACACTAATTAAGATAAAAAATCACTGGGTACCTATCTTTCAAGTCATATACAGAAAAGCCTAGATTTTCACGTGTCTGTTCGATATATCGATTTTCTCTCACCCCAATGCTATAACGTTTTCCCAAAATAATTTCAGTTCGTAAAAACTGAGATGACATACGAACAGTTTAATAGTTCGGTAAACGGAAATTGACACTCTCTGTTTCTAAATTAAAATATATTTTACAATATAAAAATAACTTAAGGTAGGTACTTAATATTGTTACACCGTCTAATTACTTAGAATGTGGAACAGAATTTGCAGAAAATGCTAATAGGAAAAAGGCATCCTGAGCCAGTATAAAAGGCTATTTTGTCCCTCTAATATAAGAGGCATAGAATGCTTAATTAGTGTCTTACATTAGCTTACTGACTGTCTTAGTACGAGCTACCGTAAATTTAAAATAGAGCGTGCCCTTGTGAAAAAGCTTTTCAGTAGGATTAAAGATAAATTCTTCTTGAAAATGTTGAGATTATTTAACTTTAAGATCTCAACTTTATTAATGATTTATTAATTAAGTAACCACTATACAAAATCTTTTGATGATTCATATAATGTATAATCAGGGACTGTAGAGAACATTATAATAATTTTACTTTGACTAAAAGAAAATATTGTCTTGCAGAAATTCTAATTAAATTATTGAATGTAAAGAATATTTTTCTTAAATTATGAAAAGAGATTATAATTGTATAAAGATGCCAGATTAGACTCAGTACTGGAAGGTGTTAGTAGCACTTAAGGTAGTTGTTAATATTCCTTTAAATAATGAGGTTATTCAATACCTAGGTCAAGATTAACAAGGAAAATTCACAACTTTATTCAATCATAATAACTGGACAATTTTATTAATATATCTGTTAGTCTATTTTTTAGCAGAAAAGCTAAAAATAGATTGGTAACTACGATATAAAATTTTAAATATTCAAAAAATATAGGTATTAGATACAGTGTTTATAAAATAAATATCACAGCTTATATTTATATTTATATTTATACACACATATTTATATTAGAGAAATAAATTTAAGATTAAAGCGAAAAAAAAGTAATGTAAAAAGCAGGCCATATTAAGGGTCCATTCTCTGTAGATTTGATAGGCATGAATGTTGGGTCGGATTGAGAGGATGGGTGGCCGAAGGATGGAGACTTATATATTCCAACTATCGAATTATTAAGATTTCGGAGGTGCACGTAAAGCCGAAGTAAAAAGGCACATGGAAATAAAGTTAACCCTCATTGCAAGGGTACCGGATTTGTCTTATAATTGCAACAAAATTTCTTTTTAATGTTATAAATTATATATCACCGGAAAGATCAAAAGATGAACTAGATCCCTATAGTAGCAAATTTTTGTTTATTACATGTATTTTAGAGAAAATAATTTTTGAAAATACGCTATTTTAGTACAAGATTGTTTGCCTGGAATTAGATTAAAGTATTATCTTTCAATACTTTTTTACTAAAAGTCGCTATCTTTTATAGTTCTTAGTTTTTTTATAATTAGACACGAGACGAACGCCGATTTAGGGCTTATTTCGACCTAGTGAATGGACTCTTAAGCAAGTGATCTTTTGAAAAATTAGGTTGTTGGACATTGAACCAGGAGAATTTATCGAATGTAAGTAACATTAGTTAGTTTTATACATAGTTCTTCGTCTATACTTACTTGGATTCATGGGTTTTAAACATATCCTTTATATACCGAGATAGACATACCTAGATATATTACTTTACACTTTACACGCATAAAATCATATATAAGACCTATAACTGAGCAAAATTTTAACAGGGTTCATCTGACTTAGTATTTCAAAAAATAAATAAATCTAAAAAAATCTCAATTTTACTCCTAATTTTAATCCTTCAGTCAAAGGATTCCGTGATTTATCAACAACATGGATAATGAATTTAATTAAGTACATATTTGAATTTTTGAGAATTTATTAGGTAATGAGTCATAACATACAGATAGATACAGATTTTAGAAAGTAAATTTTAAGAAAGGTGATAGATAGTGTATCATATAAACTAAAGAATGAAAAATTATTGAAAATATACTGAATTGAATGTATACTATATATAATTCAGATTATATACAGTATACACTTTAGTTTTCTCAAATAAGTGTACCAAAATAGCAAAATAGAATATATTGCAAGTTTACGAATTGCAACATAAAATATTAGGAAAAGTGTCTAATTTGAATGTTATGTTCGTAATCCAAGGCATATTGTTGACTAGTATATACAATTTTATTGAAAACATGCATTCGCAACTAATATTGTAAGCGAGGTAGGATAGAAAAACATTTACCAGTTGCTATTGTAAGAGATTAATATAGGATGTCTCTGAGTTTCCTTCAAACTAATTATGTGGCTCTTAAATCATGAGGTGGTCAGCCGTACAACCCACACCATACAGCCATACAGCCCACTCTCCCACACTAGTATCGAGTTTCCTGGGTAACCCTTGTGATTAGAATAAGAGATGGAGTTATTACTACATTATTATCAAAGTACACTTTCAATATCCCCGCATAATATGTTAATAATAAGATATTGGTGTAGGAATTAAATAAATAATTGACGAACATGCTTCACAGGTAATAATATTAAAGCTTGACGCATTTCAAACTGATAACAATATGTGGCAACTTATTAATTCTGAGGTATTATATGCACTATAATGTGTCACGGTTATCTGACATTGGTTCGAATAGCACTGACACGTTGTAAAATGCGTGCTCAGAGGCGCGGTGCGATCTTTCTTAGGTCGCCGGTTCACGGTCTGCCATTTACAAGACTGACACCCGCACAAGATCACAGTTCTTGGTCGTAGTACTTTCTCTGTGATTCAGAAGATTCGTCGAGCATTAGGTACATACCTAGGGATTGCTTAATCGTTTAAGCATGCGGTACTTTTTTCAACGCTATCATTAATTTTAATGTATACTGTTATCCATTTTCGCCACGCAAAGTTCCTGAAAAACAAAGACCATAACTATTTTTATTATTTCTTTCTCGACGAACAACCACCAATATAATTTATGCAGTAATGAGAACAAATTGTGCATACTCTTTCAATGATCTAGCAGCAGTGCACACTATAAAAAACACTATACTGCACTCGACGCGCGTTTCTTCAACCAAGTTGGCATTATCTGAAGATAATTAAAACTTTTTTAAACAGTTTTAATCATCTGCAGATGATTCCAACTTGATTGGCCAAACACGTCGAGGGCTGTATAGTGTTTTGGTGTTATGTGAAAAACCACGTCAGTGTTATCTTCATACCAAAGGTTCTAACCCCCTTAATGATAACTAATCTAAATGTTTTTATTTTCTTTTTTCGATATCGTTCCTTTTAAGATTTTTTCTGCAATCACAGTAAGATGTTTCGAGCAGATTTTATGGGACTCGACTGAAAAAGTAATGCCTCTTTAAATAAAAATAAATGTTAGGGAACAGTTCTTGAGATATTCTTATTTACCATCTACCTAAATAGTATGTCATACCTGCATATTGATGGTAAAAAGGTAAGCTTTGCGGATGATACAACAAATTTTGACCAAGGGTGATACATCAGACATCAGTAATAGATATTTACTCTATTGAGAAATGTCTAACAAGCCGAAATACTAGTATATAGAGTGTTTTCTATATATTTCTTGAAACATCTAAATGAGAACTGTGTTTTTTCAAAACAATTACTTCCTGAACATAGAAAAATGGTTCAGGCACAAAACACTCTTTTACTTATAAAATCCAATAACTAAAGCAATAACTTCCTCTACTAATAATCTGCCAATGGGAACTCTCAAGATTAGCATAAATTACTCCCAGTGGATATTTTTGAAGAAATAAGCTATGCCCGGTTTATTCTTTAGTTTCAGATTGACATATTTGCATTGAATAGATAGTTAGTTGAACGGAATATTTACCATTCATGTATGCTACATAAACATATGGTACTTATTTCATTTATACTATTTTCAATAATAGCACATTCTCGATTGAATGGCAAACTATCTTCCAAGTTCAGTATGGAAAGTATGATTAATTTTTCAGTATTATTATTTAAATTCATATAAAAGTGGATTGTATTCTTCTGAATCTTGAATTATTAATGTAATTTTAGCTATATTTTCACATCACTAGAGTTTCTATTTAAGTATATGTATATAAAAAAAATAACTTGATCTTAGACATTACTTCTTCCCGCATAATGTGGCAAAAATATAATATACTAGTTACTATATATTTTTGCTCTGCATTTTTTGAGATATTCTCTTTTACTGTAAATCCATATTTTTCATTAACTCATCTAGTTTGACGGTTTATTGTAATTTATTCATTTATATGATCAATACAACATCCATATTTCATTCCAGTGTTTACACTGGGTATACGAGTACCTATTCAAAGCATAAGCACCCAATGCTTAAAACACGGGCTTAAAAGTACCTACAAGTTAAGTACTTTATTCATAGGTATGTGAATGAATGAATAATGACTGTTAGAAATGGCAGTGATTTAAATATTTTATTCGATACATAAGATAAAAAAATGGTTACTAAATCGACATTCATCATTTATATTACTGCCTGGGACAAATAAATTATGCGAAATTAAATATACAGATACTTTGCCAAACCCCAGCCTACCACAAAACAATAATTTCTCAATGATGTATAGTATATCTGTTCTAGTATGTGTTCCGACTATTCGTTTTTATATATTACTATTGGGTGTGCACAAGGTTGTTTATATAAATTGTCCACCCCATTAGATGGAAAGATATATTATTTAAATTAATAACAAACAGGAAATCATGCACTTTCTTCACAGATGGTCTCTATTTTATATTGAATACCTCTTTGTAAAAATTGATTATGCGGAAATACTTTTCTAAATGCTGTCTCCGGTATAGAGGATACAAGAAAAAATCAATACTATGACGGTAGGTTGTAGATATGTATATTGTATATTATGAGAAAATAATTTGCAATGATGATATTTTGGATGCAGTTTCAGAAACTCTCTCTTTGCGTTTGTATGTCCAAATTGTGTCTGATTGCCAAGAATTCTTCTGTACAATTTGTTTGAAATTGGAGGTAAATTAGGGCAAATTTATCGATATCTTTCATTGAACATTCTACAGATTCTACTTAATACATTCCCCATGTATAATAAATAAATTTAAGATATCTTTGTTTGGGTAACCGCGATTATTTTTCATTCAGTCAACAACGTCTAAAATGAACAAGAAATGTCGGTTCAGATGGACACAAATTTTTTTTCGTTAACCCTCTTTTCAACAACGAACAAAATAGTGATAGTTTGTAATGTATTTCGTAAATAATAATTGCAAATAACTTGAAAGCTGTTTGATTTAGAGATAGCAAAATGTCATATTAGTTGATAGATAATTTATTGTACTATCCAATAATGTAATAAAATACAGAAATTTCTATTTAAAATAAGCTAGTTTATATCATTTGTATTATGCATTAATTTGAATTTATTTGCTGAACACCCTGTATATCGCAGATTCGATTTTTGTTAATTATACGATACCGGAGTACCTTCTCATAATTGCACCATAATATGAGACTTGTAAGTCCAAGATAAAAGAAGTAGTTAACATGATACAGGGGCAAATAACAATTTTTTTAACGCTTAACTGCTTACTCAACATTTCTATTGTACTCATATAGGAGTCCATTTCACATGAACACCCTTAAATCAGTAGATTGTAAGTTGAAGCATAGTGCAAAAAGCATATCAAAGAAAAATACCTTTACATATTTTACTTTATTATTACTTTAAATTAAAATTAAATTAGTCTTTTTAAATTTTTTTTAAGAAATTTGTTTTTTAACGTTATTGCAATTATGTTGTCTTCTTTATTATCAATATGAAATTTTTCGATATTCAATATTCTTGAAAAAATACTGTGCAAATTATTTTGTTTCAAAAATATGTTGGTATAAGATTTTCTGGTAATCTGATGACAGGACTTATAAAAATAACATCAACCGTAAAGTATATAAGAATATATAATTATGGAACTTATTGTAGGTATTTAAAACATTTATGGCGTACATTTATTTAAATAATTTATATTAAAACACAAAAATATAGAATTTTTCAATGTTAAAGCAAATATATTCAACTGAGTAATTTCTTTTGATTCCTTGGCGTATATTAGTAGAAATAGAAACTTGTATCTAATTCAATCTTGTATAAAATAGAAAATAAGAAAGAAAATATCTAATTAAATGATATATTAAATATACCTAAAACAGGTATCTAAACTTATCTTTTATATTAACTTAATCACGCCTGTAGCACCGAAAATCCACCTTGGCTTGTATCGCGTATTTTAAGTCTCAACTTCTTCCAAGCTGCATCATCTGTTCCAAAATTTGTACCTACATTCTTAGTATATAAATAACTAATTACTTACTATGCAGACACCTTAAATCTTTGGAAATATTTAAGCTTTATAATAAAACAAATCGACTCGGAAATGTTATTTAGACTATTTTAGAATTAACGTAAAACATTTTATATGAAGGGTGACAAACAAACGTGGGAACTATGGAAACTGTAAATATTAGTTGTTTTTAAATGATTAACTTACCGCGCTTCTTTAAAGTGTTGCAAGTTTTTGTTAAAATTGGTCATAAAAAATTTTAAAAACATATTTTTAAATTTGTTATTTAAAAACAACGCACAAAGGACAAATACAATATTAAATTTATTGTGCAACCACTAATAAAATAAAATTTGTTTAGTTTCTAGATTTCTAGTTCATTTGGTGTATTCCTAATATATTTTTTAATTAAGCATTTTGATTAAAAACGTCTTAATGGAACGTGGTCAACAAATAATGTCTGCAACGTTAAGGTTACCGTTTAGTAGGTATAGGTACCTACTTTTAAACGTGTTGTTAGTCTAGTTTCAATTTCCATAGAAATAGTTCATTTTTTAACTTTTATATAAAATTATATGCCTTTACACCTATATAACTTACGTATGATATTGGAAAAGTTGTTGGCTGTTAAAATTTATTTCTTCAATAAAAAAACAATAAAAAAGGAATTTCAGTCAGATACATGGACAAATATCCTTTAAGGATATTATAATAATTAAGGATACTTGTCCATGTATCTGGCTGAAAGTCCTCATTTATTGTATTTTATTAAAGAAATATATAACTTATGTAGTAGCTACCTAGCAGATTCAGATATGCAATTCCAGAAATGGCGAAATTGATATTTTATTTTACTTACATCGTAGTAGTTGCTGATACCAAACTGTTAACAATAATACTAGATATTAGTTTCAATAGAGTCTCACTACACCAAGACATGGTTAAAATACTTTAAATTTAACGACCTTAACTCTCTGTATTAAGTGATACTAACCCTACTCATTACAGTAAAATTTTTAAGTAGCGAATTCTAAGATAACGTCTGAGGTGAGCCTTCGACTTTGATGGTGCTGATGCATGGCTTTTAACATTACATTTGGGCTAATGGGCAATATTATTGAACTTTAAAGTTATTTCTACCCCGTAAAGGATGATCTAAAGATTGTACGTCAAGTATTCTTCCTGAATTCAAGAGGGTAATATTATCTGAGATAATAGCGTCAAATAGATTAGAGAACATCGAGTGCCTAGTAAATGTTTAGTTTCACGCTATAAAATGTAAGTTAGCGATTTTATTAGCTGAAAATACTTAGGAATTTTAATTAACAGTAACCCGTGCCAATAAAATAGGATAGTTGATTACATACAATCGCAACATAAAAACCAAATCAAAATTATATAACTATATATTTGATTTCAACAAAGAATTTAAATGTAAATGGAAAAAGCAGTTTACATCCTAAAACAGAAATAATATAAATGATTCTTTAAATAGATGTTTGAATAGTTTGGTAATTAACAGTAGCTTATCCCTAAGCTACTTTTAATTGATTTTTGCTAAATCATTTTTTCTTAAGAAATAATTATTGCTGGTAAAATTAAGGAAATAGAGTTACTTGGCAATTTTGTTAAATTCGCTTTCAAAATTAAAATTCTGCTGCATAATTAGTTGTTTATAAATAAAAAAAAAAACCTATTTTTAATAAGTAGTCTTAATCTATTACCACGCCATATACTGTGTACCATAATTCTCAAAACAGCAAGCTATCTTAATTCATATTAATTTCGGAGAAAAACACAAATAACTCTACAAAACTGTAGAGAGCATATTCCGATATAAACTGAAGATTTGGTGTAACTATAGCTGATGTTAATTTTTCTATTTTAAATGGAGCACATTATATATTTTCACAAATTTGCAGAGATAGTAATATAGCGTCGTCTGGCGAATACATTGATATTAGGGTTCGTGGGTCTATCCATAAAAGTAAGAGAGATTTATCTAAGAAAGTGTGTCATGACAATAACGCGTTAGATGAAGAGATTGTAGCCTAGTAATACTTTAACTTTGGATAAAAAGACCATCATTGAAGTTGTCAAAACTTTATAGCCAACATTAAAATAATTACTAGAAAACAAGTATTCTAAATGTTACAAGTGTGTAAGTATGAAAGCAAGTTCTAGAAGTTTGTATCAAAATAAAATTATTAAGTTTACATATTCCCAGACGAGTATTTAATAATTCATATAGCTGTGCCAAGTTATAGACAATATATTTGCAGCTTTAGAGAACCTGCCACAATATATAACTTTACTGAACGAATATTAAAATATAAAAGTCTCACATAAATGTTTAGTTTATTAGTTGAAATTTAGGTTACATAATACTCCTGAGAAATTAAAATACCATGATTTATTTAAGATATTGATTTAAATTATTTAATCATGCTAATTTACAGACTTATCTAAAATATGTGTTAGTAAAAAAACTCCCAAATCCATAATCCTGAAATGTACAGGATGATTATTTATAACTGTAACATTGTTTGTTTAAGTAAACAGTAACCCGTTTAAATCTACACGTTTCCAGAGGTGCTGTGCTAGTGGTGCTTAATGAACTAGGCTATCAAAATGCAAATGATTGGCTCAAGATCGACGAATTTCTGATCCACTAACCTCATACTGTCACATTCGTGGCCAAGGCAAGACGCCTGGTTTTACTTAAAAAAAATTGTAAATAATATTTATTTATAGTCAAACAGTCCCAAGTAACTATGAAGGGTACCAATAAATACAGAATTATGAAAAATAGCTAATTGCAGTAAACGAAATAAATAAAACTGTTCTGTTAAGTCAAAATAAATATTGAATTAACAGAAAAATAATAAATACAGTAAAAATAAAGCGTACACATTTATTTATGAGCAGAAAAACTGAAGATATATTATAGAATAGAATAGAATGTATTTAACAACAAACAAGATTACAAAATTAACTTGATCCACTGAAAGCAAAGCTTGTGTTGTGGATCAATAAAGTTAAAAAACAAGTCTGTGTTATTAATGAAATTATTTAATATTATGATCCACTAAGTTCGTTTTCCTTGTTACCTACCCTTAACTTAATTGTGGAAAGGACTAACGACATTATTTAAAAAATGTGTTCTATTTTATTCTTATTTTGGTCTGGTCCACCCCCTGGTAAACGTTTGTACACTCACACTGGGACACCCTGTATATTAAGTATTCCGCCGGTGTTATTTTTCCAAATCGGTTTTGATGGAAATCCTGTTTAATTTACGAGTATAATAAATGCTTGTTTTTCTTCTCGATGCCTCCACAACTGACTCATTTGGACAGAGAATCATTTGGTAGTATAATTGCACGTGCAAATAAAAGTATAGAATTTAATCAGTATGTTAATACTCGTAAATCAAATTGTTAACATTATAATAAGTACACACACCTGCAGTTTTGTATTAATTCAAGTCAACTTGTAATGTGTATGTCTACGTTTCAATAAGTGATACCCATATAGTTTCTAAATATAAGTAAATTATTCCACCCTTGTTTCTTATTTACATTCCATTAGTATTTTCCGATTTCCACATTATATTAATGAATCAAGTTGATGGGTTAGCCTCGTAGAGGTGAACAGCATCCTTCAACAACTCCGATCACAAAAAGTGATAGGTGTGGGCGATTCGTAGTGTCTCCTTCTGTCTTGGCTCTACCCTGCAGGCTGGGTAGGATCTTCTGGCGCTCTTTGGGGATTTGGTATAGGTATAGGAACCAACTGGCCCTTTAACTTTATGCAAGGTAAGGAAAGGGTACTCGAAGTGAGCCCGCGACCGCTGTCGGCGGTCTGGGCTTCGAGGGGAGGTCAGGGGATCGATTTTTTAGTTGCTTCGTAGCCCTTACGCGTTTTCCGGGTGGAATCTGAAACGTAAGAAGATCTCATTCTCATCCTGGATCCAGCAGTTGGAGTCTTGGCCGCTTGTGTACAGCGGTTGCATCGGGCTCATAGTCTATAGACCTATTCAAGCGGTCCAAAAGTATTTACCACAGTTATCCCTTAGGTTATAGAAAAGTTATACCCTTTTGTCCCTTTTGACAGATGTCGGTAATTACTTCATAACCGTAACCTCACTTTTGACGTTGGGGTTGCGAAGAAGTCAGAAGAAGTCAGAAGAAGTATGGTTATGTATGTGAAAAGAGAGGGGATAACCGCCGTATAACTACCTCCTTCACCCAGGTTATTACTCGGGTTATACAAATATTACAAATGTCATATATGATGACGTAGTTGCCCTTCTTGATGACGTCACTCTCTTGTAACTTCTGTGTAACCACAGCGCTTGAACGAGTTTGGTAATTACCATTCTGCTTTGGTACATAGTTTTGGACCGCTTGAATAGGTCTTATAGACCTATTCAAGCGGTCCAAAAGTATTTACCACAGTTATCCCTTAGATTATAGAAAAGTTATACCCTTTTGTCCCTTTTGACAGATGTCGGTAATTACTTCATAACCGTAACCTCACTTTTGACGTTGGGGTTGCGAAGAAGTCAGAAGAAGTCAGAAGAAGTAAGGTTATGTATGTGAAAAGAGAGGGGATAACCGCCGTATAACTACCTCCTTCACCCAGGTTATTACTCGGGTTATACAAATATTACAAATGTCATATATGATGACGTAGTTGCCCTTCTTGATGACGTCACTCTCTTGTAACTTCTGTGTAACCACAGCGCTTGAACGAGTTTGGTAATTACCATTTTGATTTGGTAAATACTTTTGGACTGCTTGAATAGGTCTTATGGCTTTCTGGATTAGCGGGTTGGTGTGCGTCTCGGCAGGCGCGAAAAACAAATTGGACACCGACAAAACCAATTTGATAAAACATAAACTTTCTTCACTACTTTCTGACTGTGTGTGGTTCGTTAGCGTACTTATTACTGTGACCAATATTTCACACATGGGATTACTTATGCAACATTTGGTCGATAAATATTTTTCTTCTACCTCGTCTTCATTTCGAACAATATTATTGTTACAAACAAAAAAAAATATACCGAGTACGTCGCAAACAATGACTCAGCTCAATTCTCCATGTCTCGGTGTTTCGACTCCTCTTGAGTGTCGTTACAGTTTTATGGCAGGCTAAAAAATTTTTGATAGCTACTTGCTATACTTAGAATCTATATTTAATATTATAGTGGAGGTATTCCTAAAAGAAATTTATAAATTCTGTAGAAAAAATCATATGCTTTAAAATTACCGAATTTCTATAATTTCACACAATTGTGTTTCAATTCTTGCTCTTAGTTATAATTACGCCTTTAAATATTCACCAAGGCTAGTCTTTACAGTTAAGTCAAAGTGATTCATAGTCATTACTTTGATCAGGACCTCTTTGTTGCTACTCATGACGTTCCTACTGAACACACGAGCAGCAATAGCATGATCAAGATAACATCTAAATGTCTTTAATAAACAAGTTCATTATTCGACACGCACGTTTATTCAAATTAAATTAAACGAGTATTTAGTCTATAAGTCACATTAACCATAGTAAAACGGTATCACTACCTAGCCTGTTTAGATTACGCGGCTACGAGAAACTTCCTGGGGCAAATGTTTCTTTTGAAATAACTGCATGCAATGGCCACCTAAAAACTTATCACAGTTCAGCATATTTTACATTACATTTTCGTTGTTACAAAAAGTTGTACTTGTCTGCATGCAAATATGTTAATGTAGCTGAATTATCGAGCTAAAAGTTCTTGTTCATATATTTAATAAAGGCAATACATTTATCTTTCTCTACATCTCATGTATACATGGTAAGTTAGCAGAACAAACCTAAAACATGTTTGTTATTGTAATACTGATAATTAAACCGATAGAGCTGGTACTGTAGGATTTTGCAGTAAATTGTGTTCATAAAATTCTACCTAACTGGTTTTAATTAACCTATAATTTTTCCTGTGTACAATAAAATGTAAATATATAATTGCTAAACTTTTCTGAAACAGAAGAACGTAATTAGAACATAGTTACATATCTGTCTATCAATTTGACAATAATTGTCGACAGATAGTAGCAAAGACCCAAAGAGGCATTACGGTGTGTTTCTCACCACTGCTACATTAGAACATATTTAAATAAATTGACCTAACAAAACATTATGAAACGTTCCTCCTGAAACAATTCCATAACAAAGTGAAACATTACAAAAACACGCATATAAGGTCTCGAACACGTTACTTTTATGAAGTTTTAGAAACATTTCAAAATAGACATATACTTATAAGGTAAAACATTAGAAACCTTCCGAAAGTTAAAATGCCATTTTAAAACTAACGTTTCAATAATTCAAGTATTCGTTTTATAAACATATCTGAAATGAAATTTTGTTTAAAGGGCATTGTGATTAGAACGAAGGGTTATGGATATCCATTAAGCTCACCACTTGTATTAAAATATTCACTCAGATAGAAAACGAGTAAAGGTAGCGGTGAAAGAGTTATGTGAATAATTTTGAAAACTGCATTTTCTGGTACATAATAAACTCTAAAAAAATTGAAGCGAATATGAAACTATTAATAAGCACACATCTGGGAATATAAAGTTTAGTTGGGAAATTGTGAATATCTTATAATTCAATGCAAAGTTCTACTGTATTAAATGTATCCCACCTATTTTAAATTTTTATAAAAAGTAAATCAGGCTTCTTATTCCGTATACATAAAACAAATCTGCATAATTCATAATCAAATTTCGGTAAGACTGAAACTGACACGTAGGTCATTTTTCAAGACTACACGTTATAATAACGTAAACATGTTTTAGGATTTTGTATAAAAGTTTACGTTGCCTTAAGGACTATACCAGAGTAAATGTCACACTTAGGTCGACTTAAATATAACTTACTGCAGCGGGGTTATTTATCGCTGATTTTTTGGTGTACGGGAATTACATGCACGCCATTTATATCGTGCTATGCAACGTCTGGAAAAAGTAAAAATATGGGGAGATATTTTTAACCCTTCATTCTTACCATACCAACATACCCTTCATTCTTTAAAAAGGATCTAGTTGCACGACGGACATTCTAAATGCAAAGTAGTAGTGCCTGCAATTTTAGCAAAACATTTCACTTATTTATGTATTTTACTTTTATCCAGCATAACTGAAATGTCAGGAGCAAGACTGAGTAAAGGTTGTCTGAAGAAAGAAGTTACTTACAATTTAAACTATATTCGAAACAAGTATTCAAGTTTTTTAAAAATGATCTTAAATGACTTCATATAGTTTAGTTTAAAAAGTTTATGAGTAAAAGTTACTAAACAATTAAACTAGTTGGATATATAAGAAAGAGTGCCCTTCATCTCTGAAAATATTAAACTGTAGGTAGGTACGAATCTGGTGAACTAGCTGGCTGGGCTTTGGTTTTAGTATGTAGATAATAGAGAATATATGTCATGGAGCATTTTTATATAAAGTGCTTTTCATATGCAAGAAACTGTATGTACGTAGTTTTCGCATATAAACTACTTCGCATGCTATGTAAATAAAATTCTATATAGTGTAACAAAATTTTAATCATTTTGTTCCTTTGTATATGACAAGCAGTATATTTCCGGACGACTAAAAATAATATCAAAAAATCCGGATATTTTTCCCTGAATACCAGAAACCCATAATGCTCTCTACATTGTAATGTGTTGTCTACCTCTAAAGTGTTTCTGATTGGTCACTTTTATGAAAAGGTAGGGTCGCAAAACAGACAGGAAATTAAGACATTTTAAAAATCGAGGAGTCTGGTTTTAAATAGAGTACGAGCAAGTTGACAATTTTTAGGCTTATTGAAAGCACATGTTCTTAAATTTTAATTTAATTTGAATCTTGAATTATTATCACGATTGTTAGTGATCGGTGTTCTGATATAATAGAGTATTATCTGTAATAATCTCATTAATCGATATTATAGTATATTTTTATTGTTGTCACGAGATATGTGATAATAAATTTATTTTACACGTGGTGTAAATTTTCTGCTGAATTTTTATTTTTGCAGAGTTGTTGAGACGCTGGCCAATCAATCCTCCGGACTCAATTATCCTCGTAAATCATCTTTTTCCATGTGGAACGTCTTAGGACATCTTTGAGGTGGATTCACGAGGGTGGAACTGCACTTTGTATACAGGTGAGTACATTTAATTTTCTTAATAAATTGAATCTGATTAAAGAAAATTGTACCCTGTATGCAACGGTCGGTTCTCTGTAAAGAGCCTGGGTTGATTGGTGCGTGCGTATATATAACCATATGGTTATTTTTTATATACTACAATTTTTGCCTGCTAATTACAGAATCTATTATATCCAGGAATTTTATTTTTGATTACTTGCTGGTATTCTAGACCGTCTCACATTAATTTTTTTTCAGTTTCATTCTATTTCATTGTACTTGATATTGTTAATTTTGCATTTAAAATCTCATGTATGAATTATAAATTTTCACCTTTTATGCTCACTAGTTTTTTGTGTAGCACAGTTACGAATTTTGTTACTGCAATTTTGGTAATTTTTATTGTAGTATATAGTAACGGTCATAAGTTATTTTTTTTTCTATTAGAATTTTTATATACTGTCCTTCAGACATAGTTACTCTACGGTTTGATTGTTTACAAAATTCCAATTCCTGGATCATTTTTTTGTACAACTCTGGGACTGGGCTAATCATACAATCTTTTACATGTACCTATTTCCACCTTTGGAGACTGAAACCTGAAACCTAGCTACGTGGGATTTAATTACATCCATCCATGCAACCCCAGCAAGTCTAGTTAGACGGGGACCTGTACAGGAGTTCCGGATTAATCTAGGAGAGGCTAGTGGGTGAGATAAATCCATAAGTAGGCCGAAGACTGGTGAACCCAGCCCAGTAAAAATTTTTTCGTAAAATTTTGATAAACGCCTTCATGCTGTAGAGTTTTTCCAATTTAACGTAAATTGAGTTGTAAATATAATTTGTAATATATACTTTTATCTTAACTTAATTTGTTTGTTCTTACTTTCACGCATTCACAACTTCATATATTTTTTTTCTCATTTAAATTACCTGGTGCCCAAATTTTTATAAAGTAAACTTAACAGTAAAATCCAATCCCCGCCTTGAGCCCAGAGCAAACCGGAGCTATGTCCCTGAACCTTTAGGGAAGAAGCTAATAATTCCCGAGGTTCAGTGCAATAGATAGTTTCCCTATATAGGTACAAAATATGTGACATTTTCATATATTTTAAACACAACGATATTATTTATTTTTAAGATATTTTTTAACTTTATATTTATTAAATTATCCAGTTTGTTCCATATTACTGTGATTTAGGTTTTCCGTACCGGTTAAATTAATATACATTATTCTTTATTTACTTCTTCTCTATTACCTACCCTTCTTCCCTATTTTCCATAGATTCCTCGTTAAAAATGAGGCGATTCACTGCTTTAAGTCACGATCTACCACTCTTTTTCAGATAAAAATATCTGGAAAAGAATAAGAAGTATTTTTTTTTTTAAATATCTAATTTGTTTAAACAAAACTCATTAAATCCAATGTTTGTAGATAAAATTAATTTTGTTTGTCTATGTGACTTTGTGTACTGATTTACAATAGGTAAAAATCCTTTTTGAACGTTCAGAATATTAAAGAACGAAACGCCAGCGCCATCTTTAGCTCGAAAATAAAAATGTTGGACAAAATACAAAGTCTACCTCACTTGCTGTCAAACTTCACTCTTGCTTTCTTGTAAGAACTAGGTCCCCTATAATAATGTAATCATATTGAACAGTTTAAGTGAGAAAGTGAAATTACATATATATATATATATATATATATATATATATATATATATATATATATATATATATGTATATATATATAGTGTGCATACAAACAACATTCATCAAAACATAGATCCAGTAACTACGTCATTTATAAAAATTTTAAAAGGATATTAGTCTCTTAATAGACGCTTGTGGCACACCAGATCCTAGTGCAGATTTTCTAAAAAGCCGATTTAACTTATCACCATATTATCATATTTTGGAGACTTGCCTGTACAACCTTGTCAGTGTTTACTTATATCTGTGTAGATGAGAGGTGAACTAAGATATGTGGTATCAGTTAAGAACTTTGTAATATAAAACAAGTTAGTTGTAGCAGATCTGACATTATTCATTAGTTTTAAGTATTTAAATGTATAATCAGAAAAAAACATTTCAAAGCGTCTAGACCAATTAATAATGAATGTTTATTAATTATTTGATTTAGTTAAAGTTTAATAAATCATTAAGTATATTTATAAATTCATTTCTGAGCTATATGCACAGCATTTTCTGATACAAGATTTTGTACTTTAGGTTGTTGGTCCTAGTTATATTCCACTTCAAAATATATTTATTAATAATCCAGGTATATCAGTTGCATTATTTATTAAACACTCCACTTTATCTCATAACTTATGCAGTTTCTGCTTCAGGGCCTGATGCAGAAGTTGTAGTCGAGCAAAGATGAATTATTTAAAGTAAAACAAGGAAGCCCTCCTTGTTAGTTGACTAAAAGTTTATTTTCCTATACCCATATTTTCCAATACACAATCATTCAGTAAATATATATGGTACAAAATTAGTCAGTCCTTAGAAGTGTGTATTTTGATTTGCTTTCCGAAAACAAACATGTAACTCTTAAATAAAGTGAGTTATGAGGTTAAATATAGTTTAAAACTATTTAAAGTTTTTATTCGTACTCAAAGCATGTCGTGTTTTATTTTTTTATTTATGGTACAACTACCAAACAGAGAGAACTCCACTTACAGTGTAGGAGAAAACTATTCAAGTCATACGTTTCCAACTATAGGATAATTTCTATCATTTCATTTCTATATCTGATAAAATCTTAGAAGCTTTTGTTACGAATGAGCTGTTTTTAATTTTTAAATAGTTGTTCTTCCAATTATGTAAGTCACTTTCGCAATACCTTAAAAAAACATTTAGGGCTATTATTCATTGTTTATTTCTTGATATGATACTTGAATTAAACATTCTCATTTTCTAATATATGCACATATTGCACATCTCAAAATTTACAAAAATATTACTTTCGTTAACGATTGTTGTCAATTTCGGTCTGATATTTTTAAATTTTCTCAAAATTTGAAGATCACAAGCTGTTATTAAATGTTAGTAAATGTAATCATATCACATTTAGTCGGGTTGTAAATAATATGCAACATTCGTATAGTATTAGTGTATAAACTTATGGAATTAATAGCCGACTTGAAGAGATATAGAGATTAAAGATTTGAAGGTAACTATAGTTAAAATACCTACTGTTTTTTTATAAGCACATCGATTTACAAAATAATAAAGAAAGCTTGGCGCAATTTGGGATTTATATTAAGCTTGCCAAAAACATTAAAAAAATCCACATTTTCTGATAATTTTATTTAATCCAATAGTTCGTATCTACCTTTATTTGTTCGTAGTTACTGAGTTTGCATATATTTTTGGAAGCCCCAGTATGAAAAATATATTACACGTATAGCAAAGGTTCAAAGAAAATATATTAGGTAATCAATCACCTTTGTTACAGATATTACAAATATACAATTTTTTAAAGTCATGATGATAATTGAGCCACTTAAGTTTATTAAAATTGAGTTAGGGGCGATACGTTGCAAACAATAATATTTTTGCAAAAAATTATTAAATAGTAAGATTAACTATAAAACCTATTTATTGGAAGAAGATGTCGAAAACAACTACTCCACGGACAATGAGCCTCTATTAGCATAGGATTACTCCGGCATCTCCATGGAAGTCGCCACATCCTTCATAGAGTCCAACCACCAGACACTGACTGGTTTGGCGCATGTTATGTGATCGTCAGAGTGCCAGAGGTACTGGAATCGATGAAAGATGTTGCGACATGATTGCCTAAGGGGTATCGTAAATGTTAGTTTGCCCGACTGGGATATCATAACATTACGGGGCACATTGGCCGTGACGTAGTTGTTTTCCGCATCTCATTCCAATAAATAAGTAGGATTGTCTTCTCTCTACGCCAATGAATATAATATTCATAGTCTCTTTACTGAAGTCTTTTTTATTACATTCTGCAAAAACGGCCCTACATTGTTAATCTACAGTGTTCATGTGTAACATAAATACAAAATTAATGATGCATATAACTTAGGAGGAAATAAAGTATTTTTATTAGAAAACTTTATATTAAACGTTTTTAATTAAACGAGAACATATAAAGTTTAGATTAAAACAATAAACTTAAAGCATGTGCACACAAAATTAATGGCAACAGGTTAACTTTAAAGTTGAGTACATTGAATCGAAACCTCAAGCAGTTAATTAATTTTTCATTTCGCAATTTGTGTAACCAGATTATAACATGTGAAATTCTGAAAATTCAGCCCACCAACGCAAATAATATTTACACTGAATTGAAGGATTCTCATCTAGTAAAAGTCAGTATTATATACCTAATTTAATTTTGACTTTAATAGTTAACATTATTAATATTTTTGTGACAAAGTAAATAATATATTATTATGTATTGATAAACTAATGTTGCACTCGACAAGAATTTCATGGTTTTAAAGTAAACAGAACCTACATAGACAGAAATATCTAGTTGAACAAACACATTGCTGAAAAGCGTTTCATATACAACCTACTGGTTGAAAAATGTACTTTTTAGGGAGTTACTTTTCATAACTAATTATGTAAAGTAAAGTAAAGTTTCCTAACGTCAAAGGGCTTTGAAAAGTGTCACTTTAAATGCCAAAATTAAAAAAAATTATTTTACGCACCTAGAATCTTCACAAATTTTATTAATAAAAAATAAATTCCAAATATTTAAACAAATATTTAATCAAATATTTGGAATTCTTTTAGCATAGTTTCCGCATAGACCTCGTCCATCGCTTTTTTTATGTCGTGTAACTCAGACGCTTTACTTTCCTCAGTAGCCTGGAGATCTACGTAGAAGCTTTTAGTAATTATTAGTAAAACAATGTCCGTCAACTTGCAGCAAAGTCATTACACAGATTTATTCCTGTCAGCAGGTCTTTATTTCACCCTGAACTTTTTTCAAACGTTTTGTTGTTACACGAGTATGAGTGGCTTTATGACCGTGGCAAATGAGTTATGTCACATACAGTATTGCAGCAAATCGCACTAACAAATCACGCGAATTGAAATCGCCTGAATTATCTGTTTAATTAAATTTCATGAATTATTAGGGCAAAAACTTTCCTTTGTTACTTCATCTGAATGTATATCTACCAGATAAGCGGTATATTGATATGTCGTGCTGTGAAAAACGTACAGACAGTCGATATGTGTGGAAATTTATGAAAAATGGAGACAGATTTACTATTCACTGCGTGAACTGCAAAAAGCTTCTATAATGGCAAAGAGAAACTCTTGCTGCTACTTGCTAAACTACACAGAGAAAATGATTTATTTATAACAAAAAAGGTACTTTAAATTAAAGAAATATGTATTACATTAAGATTAGGATAATAGGACCAAGAAAATCTTTGCTTTCTGCAAATTATCTCAAACTATGCCATTTTATTAAATTATAATAATAATAATAATAATAATATCTCTACCCCTCATTCTAATCACAAGGATTAGCCCGAAAGTCTGAGACTTGTGTGGGAGAGGGGGCGGCATATTATTATTTCGCGGGCCGCATTTGCGCCTCAGGAACGACTTACGTTGGTAGGCCCTAACCACCATTCAGTGCTGGAATGAGGGAAACCTGGAAAACCTCATTAGTTAGGGGGACAAGTCAAACATAAACTGATTTTAATCTCTCACATTAAGACCAAGTTGACATTCTTCCCATCCTAGGCCATCGCCAGGATGGTTGCCAAGCCATCCCTGCGAATAAGCCTTGATTTACGAGTAAACAATTTAATGAAAAATTGTTTGGCGGAGTGGGGATTAGAACCCACGACCTCTGGGTTGAGCGATCGAGACGCTACGCCCTGAGCCACCTGCTCGGTATTATGCTGACCAAAGGTACTTTCGGATAAGACATGGTCTTCAAGGCTCTTATAGAAGAAACCGTGCAACGGCGGACCATTATGCAGCTGCAGAAGATTGCGGCCTTCTGCAGCTTTAACTTGGGCTTTCAACTGAACGGGTCCTAACTCGTATTATTATATTATACTCGTATTATAACATGTATTATTATTTTTATTATGATTCATAAATAATCGTATATAATAATAATAATAATATCTCTATCCCTCATTCTCATCTGTGATGAGCCCGGAAGTCAGAGACTTGTGTGGGAGAGGGAGCGGCATATTATTATTTTGCGGGCCGCGAGTGCGCCCAGGAACGACTTACGATGTTATAACTTTAACTACCATTTAGTACGAGAATAAGGGAAACCTGGAAAACCTTATTAATTAAAGTGTACAGTAGGTTATTAGCCATTTATACAGTGATATTGCAGTACTAGTTGCATATTAAGAACGCTACCAGCCTTATACACACAGATTTAATATTGGAGCAATTAGAAAAAGTTGACCACGGTGAGGATTCGAACCGTCGTCAACCGCGGAGAACGATTAAAAACTAGACGTCTTAACAGCTCGGCCACCCGAGCTCCTCAACATATAAAAAACAACAATGTATTGACAATATTTAAAAAAATCTAAATCCCTCAAAATTATGCGAACATGTAACCATTGTCTAAGGAAGTCTTAAAATAAGTCTGATACAAAATAAGCGAAGATTTAAACATAAATATAATATAAAGCACAACAAAATTAACAAAATAATTAACATAATAGACACAAAACAAAACATATATAAAAAAATAAACACAAAAAATTATTTAATAAACTATAAATAAGAATTCAAGCGTCATAAAGGATCCACAATGTTATTTACCATAAATATAAAAAATATATACAATTTTGATATACCCCAACATAGCTTATACTAGTGTGATTTACTGAGATTACATAATTACAAGAAAATAAATAGTTTTAACCATTTAGCGTCACGTAAATAATTTTATAACAGATGACGTGTATCGCTTAGATTCTTGGTTTAACCATATGGACCATTCATTAATTTTATTCAAATTCTGCTGTAAATGTTTTGGCAGTTCTATAATTTTGAGGTTCTAACAAAAATTTTTAAGTCATCACCAATTATGTCTTGTATTTGAAAGAAATGTTGAAAGTGCGCTGAAATTAAGAATGCATAAAATGGTCAACAGTTACCCAGGCAGTTAACAGTTCATTAACAAACTCAAAAATTACATGACATCACCAACCAATTAACAAGTCGTCAGTTTCAGTGCATCCATCGTTTTAATAATACAAATCCGGAAATTGGATTACATTAGAATTATACGTCATACACTTACACATGATAATACGAGTACATTGCAAATGCTAGGACTAAATCTAGCCGCACACAAACCCAACACGTTTACGTCTGAAACAGTTTCATGTTATTTCCAGTCCATACAAATGGGTCGTAACCGAACACTGCTGTTAAGTACTGGAAATATTTCGTTGGACATGGACATGCTCGTTTATAGATCATATCGTGATATTCAGGACATTGCACAACAGATCAGTTAGTATGATAATAAGTACAGGGTGATCCAAATTAAACTCTTATCCTCTGTAAGTTATAAGTAAATAGGGAAAATAAAAGTTCTCTATAAAGTATCTATAAAATTATCATGACTTCATACATTTGATATACTATCACTTAAGTTAAAATCTAAAATGCAAATGATTCTGATCTCATACCTTCCTTCCTTTCGATTGCAATTCTATGCAATTTTAGTAAAATTTCCCAATAACCGTACAAGGCATTTTGTCGTTCCAGGTAAAAAATATTATATACTGCCTGAACAATATGGTTTCATGGAAGGTCGATCGAGGGTCACTAATTTAACATGCATTACTTAATACATAGGTAAGTGGAGTTATCAATTAGGGTATTCAAACTGATGTTATTTACACTGATTTTTCTAAGGCCTTTGAAAGACTGTACCACGAACTACTCCTATATAAATTTAATTCAGTTGGTTTTCCCACAAGTTATTAAGCCTTATAGGTACGTATCTTCGCGGCCTAATACAGTTTGTTCAAATATCCGGTGTCAAGTCTGTCAGACTTACCCAAACATCTGGAGTACCGCAGGGTTTCGTTCTCGGACCATTGCTTTTCACAATATTTAGTAGTGACATCGTGAACAATCTAGGTTTGAGGTACTTACTGTATGTGGATGATATGAAGATTTATTGTATTGACAATGAGGTAGATGCATTAAATCTTCAAAATAATTTAAACATGTTAAATTCTTGGTACACTTTACACAAACTACCCAAACTTAAATGCTTCTAAATGTAATGTAATGTTTCTTTTTTATCTTTTACGCCAAACATTCTAACCGAACCTCAACCTTTTTATAAAAGAGAAGTGCTACATAAATTGTAATGGAAACTGCTATTTTTGGAATAGTTCTCAGTACCGTCAAATTCAACAAATACGCAGGCGATTATATTCTCACTATATTCACGTGATTAACTTCTCACTGGATTGTTTGTGTCGAATTTCCACTAAACTTTTCAGTATCAATAATCCACATGCCTCTACACAGTATTATTAAGATAAATAAATAATTTCATTGATTTAATAATTATCTTCGTTATTAGCAGACCTGGGATGACACGTGCCAGCCATCAGTATTAATTTACAAATAAATGTCATTTTGGAGTGATATTTAATAGAGCAAATATAAACTGATTAACATGGGTTAATCTAAATCGCCTATGTACATTATACATTGAATTAGGTGGTCCTTTTATTATACAATATTTTGGCTGTACAACAGGTAATTTAATTTTACCTTAAGTTACAAATACCTGTTGTGCAATGTACAGGTAACGTTACCAATAATAATTATTGTATACAAATAATATACTTAGTAGAAGTTTTACCAACAACAACATAGTAAGTAAAAGTTGTAAGGGTTTATGCGAATTTTTGTCTTAATAAGGGCAAACCACACCCTTCAAATTCAGGTTTATTGTCAGATTGTCCATTCTCAATCTTCTAACTGGCCTTTCTTTTCTTTGGTGTTCTGCGGTGTATCCGGCCCGAAGGATTTAGGCAGACCTCGTTGGCCTGAATCTCACAACGTGACATGTGACTCAACATAAGGAGGGTGCAGTGGGATTTTTAGTCGACAGAGAAGAGTTAAACGAACCTTTATTAAATTCAGTTGCTAACGAGATAGACTACTCCTGGTGGGTTAGATATGCAGGCGAAGAAAGAAGACAGGACAGACGAGCGACAGCAGTTTTACCCCTTTCGTTGCTGACCAAGAACCAGTCGCCAGACTGTACTTATTATTCGTTGGCCACTGACCACCGTCTGAGTTGTATATGCGCCGCACTGTCAGTGATGTTACTTTCCAAAGAACATAAACTGGACAAAAACTGGAAAGGACAAAATCATTCGAATAATTTAGGAACCATTATTGATTTTAGTTATATTTGTTTATATTCTAGGATTGCTTTAATACGCTATAGAAGCGCTACATACTCATATATAATATTTTTCTCTGTTTTCCAATTGTTGCATTGCTACAATACCGCTATCGCAATATCGCTAGGTAATGTCGGGTCATCCCACCTTTACTATTTCTGTTTTTAACAGTAATTGTGTGAAAACATAGCCATCCGCACAACTGATATAAGTAACAGATCACACTGCGAGGTGTGAATGCTATTTCATACAGATTGTGTAACCTACAACTCAAATGGAATAACTCTTTCATGAAGAATAATACTTAATACACATGTTAGTTAAATAGTTAATTAATACCTATGTTAGTTAACTCAGAATCCGTAATACTTTTGGTGTATAACATTTTAAATATATATAAAGTAAAATGATTTTCATTAATCCGTATTTTATTGACTCGGTTTAACTTTAGATACTCAAGGACTTCATAAAAATAGGTACTATAGGATATTATTAGAAGTTCATTTATTTTTGAAATATAAATGGTACATCCCTGTACCTATTTAAGTTGAAAGGTTGTAATGTGAGTCACAGAAAATTTATATAAATTGAAAATATGTATAAACAAATTTAAAATTCAGAAGAGCTTAACAATGTATCAGGGTCGAGGCTGGATCTAGCAACTAAAAACGATACTATCATCTGTATTCAATGATCATAAAAGAAATTTGATTTATAAAAAATACGTAAATCTAGAAGATTATCTCATACTAATTATAATATATTTAAAATGTAGATAAAAAACCTATTATACAGTCAAAAATTTCAATAAAAAAGTAATTTTGAATACTATTTTAATATATTTTTTAAATTACCTATTCTATATCCCATAATCAGACAGCTTTATTTACTCTATAAGCCTTGAAATTCTTTTGACGGTTCAAAGTGAATCGTAAATTCCTATTAGATTAATTGTGAATTGCGTGTCTTGCATTTTTATTACTGTTTCAGTTTAACCGGATTGAAATTTTATCGATGGTATTTACTATGGCATTATAGGAGAACTATGAACAATCGTCATAACAATCTAATTGTTCCTCAGAAATGATGCTGAAATAATAACCTTGTTACTGGCAGTCCCACGTGACTTACTTCAAGGATTCTACTTCAATGCACATTTTATCGAATTTTTACACGAGGCAAACTTGAAACATGTTAGATTTCCATATTCATTGTAATATCTATATCTAATTTAGAAATACATTCTAATGCTACTTGTACTTTTTTAAACTCAAAAACAATTACAATTTTAAATTGTTTTCTGTATTATGCTCCAACGGTAAAATTAATCAGGAAGTTACTAGAAACCAACAATACTTAGGTATACAGCGGGTCCATTTAGTGCGTAATTCTTTGATATCTGATAAGCTATTACATATAGAGAAAAACTTCAAATACAAAAGTTGCTTGGTTGCGAATGATACAATTTTTAAAAATATTTGCAACTATGCAGTGTGCTTCATAAAAGCGCAACAACTTAATTTTTAAAATTGGAAATGTTTATATTCGTATATGGGAACCAAGTTAGGAGTTTTCGTTCAACAAAAGACAGCGGTGTCGCGATCGAGTGTCGCAATACATACAGTGGAGCGGCTGAAACCTTTACCATCTTGTAGAACATGTTTTGGGGCATATATGATGTGATCTACTAGTTTTTTTAGTACGGAATTTTTTTTTAAATGGCCTTAGAGATCTGCACAATTCGAAAACATGTGTTTCTGAGTACAATCGCCATTAAAAAAAACGGTTACGACATATCATCCTGAAATTGTAACCACTTATGCCCAAAACCTAACCTAAGCGCTTCGAATGGTATAAATCTTTTTTTTGTAGTACACCTACATATTACCAAAAAAATTTCGTAAATTTAAAACTTCTTAAATTATGCGTGGCAAATATCCAGATGTGGTTAGCTATGTGAAATATTTAAAATTTGTATATTTCACAATATTTCAATAGTTTTCACAATTTATATAAATTTTTGTTTATTCTACGCTCTTTATAAAGTAATTTTCAAAAAATAATTATTTACCTATAATAAATATAATATGCAAAAATAAATAATTATAAATTTCAAAAAACTACAGGCTTTTATTAGCGGTTTTAAGCAATATTTTTTCCCTCAGTGTACTTAGGACATGATATTTATTTTCCTAAAAGTTCTTGTAATACTATTACACAATAAACTAAACTTAATTCATAGATATAAAAAAGTACTTTTAAACGCGTAATAAAAGAATTATGAATAAATAATTATATTACAAAACGTGGACTAGGTATACGTACCTTTATATTCTGTCTAAGAATGTGGCGTATGTGATTTGAAATAATTTGAAAAATGTTTTACAGTGGTAAGGAATCTACGTATTATATAAGCATAGCGATATTATTATTAGAAGATGTGTTATGGAGATAGCCTTGTGGGGAAATTATGAATGAATTTAAATAATTTGCATATTTCACTTCCGTCTTGCATAAAAAATTAATAAAACGCTTTACATATATTATGTAGTTAAACGCCCATCCAGAAACCTGTTAAAGCCTTTGATTTTAGTTCATTTCGTGAATAATTCGGCTGAAACATCTTGCATTTTATTGCTTTTATTTCTAAATAAATATTTTCCATAAGTTTTATGTGTTGCGAGGAATGCCGTACGATAAAATTTGAAAACGTTGTTATAAATAATTTTGGACTAAACTGGATAAGCATTTAATCTGCAAGTGAAAAGAGGTTCCACGATTAGAAACTTTAATATAATTTGTAGAAACTAGTTCTACTACTATCAGATGGCATGCATATAGCAAATAACTACGAATAGTAAAGGGACATCATTCGTCGGTATGCACACTTGTATTGCACTGATGAGATCATAAAAAGGTCGAAACCGGTCTGCAATTAGTGGCATCCTACGATGTGTGGTCTTAGTATTTCCTCGTAGTTTTCGTTACAATCCGAATCCTTGTATTTTGATTCTAACTGTGTTAGACAAAATACGGCAAATTTTGCTTTGTAATTCAGCGCTCGGCGCGGCATATTGCCAGGAGAATAGCTGTTTTAGCTTAATTTGTTTAGTCCTTATTTAAATAAGGCGTTTACAGATGGAGGATACTTAATGATGTCCCTTTACTATTCGTAGTTATTTGCTGTATGCATGCCATCTGATAGTAGTAGAACTAGTTTCTACAACCTAGTACTGTATTGGATTTTTATCCCATTACGATTTGTTTGGATTGTGTTGCGAAAACTACACAGAGGTGGCGCCAATAGGCCTTGCGTAGGTCTTGCGTACGCAAGGTTTACCTATTGTGCCAAATACTCAGGCCTTCGCATTCGTCGGTATGCACACTTGTATTGCACTGATGAGATCATAAAAAGGTCGAAACCGGTCTGCAATTAGTGGCATCCTACGATGTGTGGTCTTAGTATTTCCTCGTAGTTTTCGTTACAATCCGAATCCTTGTATTTTGATTCTAACTGTGTTAGACAAAATACGGCAAATTTTGCTTTGTAATTCAGCGCTCGGCGCGGCATATTGCCAGGAGAATAGCTGTTTTAGCTTAATTTGTTTAGTCCTTATTTAAATAAGGCGTTTACAGATGGAGGATACTTAATGATGTCCCTTTACTATTCGTAGTTATTTGCTGTATGCATGCCATCTGATAGTAGTAGAACTAGTTTCTACAACCTAGTACTGTATTGGATTTTTATCCCATTACGATTTGTTTGGATTGTGTTGCGAAAACTACACAGAGGTGGCGCCAATAGGCCTTGCGTAGGTCTTGCGTACGCAAGGTTTACCTATTGTGCCAAATACTCAGGCCTTCGCATTCGTCGGTATGCACACTTGTATTGCACTGATGAGATCATAAAAAGGTCGAAACCGGTCTGCAATTAGTGGCATCCTACGATGTGTGGTCTTAGTATTTCCTCGTAGTTTTCGTTACAATCCGAATCCTTGTATTTTGATTCTAACTGTGTTAGACAAAATACGGCATATTTTGCTTTGTAATTCAGCGCTCGGCGCGGCATATTGCCAGGAGAATAGCTGTTTTAGCTTAATTTGTTTAGTCCTTATTTAAATAAGGCGTTTACAGATGGAGGATACTTAATGATGTCCCTTTACTATTCGTAGTTATTTGTTAATATAATTTATCTGCTAAAATAGAAAAGATTAATGTTTTAACATCGTAGTCAATAAATGTTGGTAAACTACTATAGGGCGTTCGGTAGTATCAACAATTCAATGCAGCTGCTGGAGTATAAAATTTTTTTTATTTTTATTTAGTTATAATAAATTATTTATTCATATTCCATAAATGTATAACCCAATTCCTGTCTGCCAATTCCTTTAACTTCCTTCTGATGCGGGTTAACCCTTTCGTGTTCCCTAATTGTGCACCTCCCCCTAATTGTGGAAAAATTACATTCACAGTATACCATGTGAATATGATAAAAATGATATTGGTGGGCGAATACTCAAGACATTTTAGTGCCAGGGATTACGAGCATTGTTAATTATATATAAAGGAAGTCGTTCTACTATACATATTGTTTTCCATTTTCTACTAAATTTCTGTCATCGTTCATTGACTTTAGACGAGGAACTGCAGAATAAATATTGTCTAACACTTTATAAATTAATCAAAGAATATAGACAAAAACTACTTAATTTTAGAAATTGGAGAAAATTTACAGCTGATACAGTTTTCAAAATATCAATGAAGTTGATATGTATTTGATTAACAAGCTATCTGGTTTTTATATTGCGTTAATTTCACTTTTGATTTGGCAGAATTAGGTCAAAAAATAATGTAACTGGCTATTTTAATCCAATTTGCCTAAATATTTTCAGCAATGCAACAACATAGCTAATAATAAAAAGAAGAATAATCTATTTCAAAAAGCTTCTACATGCTTAAAATAAAGTGACAGTGCGGTTAAAACATGGTGACAGTGGGCTTATATTACGAAAATTTCAATGATGGGAATTCATCAGGCCAATCACCGACACCAGGAGACGAGTAACCCCCAACCTGAAAATTTTGCCGAACACCCGTTTTTGTAGCATGGTAGGAATCTCTTCTTACTTGCCTATCATTTTATAGACAAGGCATCTTTGGCTTTACATCTTATCCAAGGGCTTCATTGCCAGTCTTCCTTGCATGGTCGCCCATCCGAGTTCTAGCCGCGGACCACGTTGCTTGGCGATGATATCGATAATATGAACGCTATGTTGCTACCATGGTTTGCCCCAATAGTGAAATGAAATAGATTTAATAGACTGGTAATAGTATTTCACATTACAAGTCCTGTAGCTGAGGTATTACAGTTCGAGTTTTTTAGTTTTATAGGGGTGTAAACGAGTACACCTAATAACGGGTATCGTATGATATTTTGTTTCATACCGTCGTCGTTTTAAAATAAAAATAAATTACCAATCATTAAAATAAAATCGCAATACTAAATCTCACAATATTCAAATTGCGTCACTATCTTAACACCCTTGAAATGCAAAGTGACATTAACCTTCTTTTAACGTATCATAATGTTCTGTGGTTGTATAATATGCGAGCGGTCAGAGGAAATTTTAAACGAATTCCATAAAATCGTAGCTTCAGTGAAACGGGTGGAAAAGTATTATTTATATTTGTCTGACTTTTAGTTTTACTAAATTAAAGCGGATAAATGTCAAGAATTGATTTATACTCAAAAACATAGCTCCTGATTGTTACTAAGAGCTTTACCGGCTTGTTATCGGATAAAGTATTTCTATTAAACAATATTACACTATCAAGTACTATAATGTTCAATTTACCGACCGTAAATCAGTATAGGGTAAGTGGACAGTATGAAATAAAATATATTTGGATGATGAAAGAACTTAATACATCTTAAGTTAATTTAAAATTAATAATGTTATAATGATTTTGACGCTTTAAATTAATAAAATAAACAATTAGTAAATTGTTAATTGATTATAATTATTTGTGAAAATAGTGGACAATATCAATACTATAAAGATACAATGTGACTGTCAATTGACGTGAGACAAACAGCGTTTGCTGTAAGAAATTGCCTGCTTTGTGATGCTAAAAGACAATCGTCCAGAGTATGTGGAATCTTTTTGTTATTTCATGCTTGCCATTGCATAGAAATTGCAATTTCATGCTACTGTAGAAACGATAATGATTCCAGGCTACCTTCTGAAGTCAATAAAGCCCTCGAGTATTCTATATGAATAAATTTCACAGTTTCTTTCTTGGACACAAACAAAACGAATAGGTACTTAATATAAACATTTTCTCGATATTGAAGATGATATATGTACATATTTCTTTTATAAGTGAGTACACTTTTCTAACAATTTGGTTTTATGTATAAAAATAAGTCAGTCTTAAAAAAAGGTTTTTATGTTTCTGTGGCAAAAATTATTTGTTAGAAAACAGCAATATTATTTTAAATTTGTCTAATATAATGTTTTTATATTTCACTCCTTTCTGTTTAAAATGTCATTTTAATCTTTTTATTCATATACAGTGTCTAAATAATTCTACAAAAAAAAAACCAAAATTGATAACATCCCTAAACAGTTGTGTAGAAACACATTAATACCGGGTGATTTTTCAGAACCCTCCTGTTTAATTTTCGTTCAAATTTGAAGAATAAACGATTTGCGTAATTCATGAGGTTTTATGACATCCTGTTCAACTTAGCATTAAAAAAACAACTAAGGAAGTATTGGGTAATCGATATAACTGGAGAAATGAGTTTTTCTTGTTATTTCAGACTTTATGGAAGAGCACTGTAAAATGCTTTTCCATAAAGTCTGAAATATCGTTAATTATTACTGTAACTAATACTGTATAATAGGGTTATAGGTACAGGTATTGACAGAGGAAATTATATTGATGCTTGTTACTATTTACTGCTTCAATAACGTCCTGAGGGATATCGGAAATTGTCGCTTTCATCTAATTTTATTAAAAAAAGTGTACTTGTTTATCTACTGTCAGTATCGCTTTGAATCAGCATGAATCCAAGCCTTAAAATGTCATTTCAATTATAAATTTGTTAATTAATGCCAATTTTATCGACAATTGATTTAAAGTAAGCTCTTAGGAAGGAATGATTGCCTCCGTAAACCAGGGGCGACAACATTGCATTCAAAAATGTTTTGGCAAAAATACACACTTTAGACCCTTCGAACAAGCTATTTTTTAGCAGTTATCCTACATTTATTACAATACATGTATGTAGAGCCAGTAATTAATATAAAAAATATAACACTTTCAAGAGTACAGTTGATGGGTGTGACATGAAACCCTCCTGTCTATAAAATAAGTGCATGTTGATACAATCCCACCATATATATATACCTTTGTTTTGTCTTCGACTATTTTATTGAAAAAAAAAAGAACAATGAAGGTACTTGTTTTGTTAACTCAATGCTATAGGATTGATTTTGTCAAATAAAGTGAGCCCAATTTCATCTCACATTTAATTGGAAAACTAATAATGACTCAGAAATTAAATTGCAACGTTTTCATCATCCCTACATATGTACATACATGTTGGAACAGCACCATTACTAATGGCTGAAGCGGACGAAATAATAATTACTACTTCCCTTCTGTCTGTCCAATGTAATACGACTGGAAGAGTTCGATAGGCAAAATGAAATGGAATTAGAGTGGAAGCTCCTGGCATGTTATTAAAATTTTTCAGTATACATGTGGAAGATAACCCCTTTGAAGCATTGATAAATAAAGTAGGCGAGCAGATTCAATAGGGAAGTTCTCTTTATCAGAAAGTCTCGATTCATAAAAACAAAGATTTCATAAGGCTGTGAAGATGCTTTGATGTCTCGGAGCGGCTTATATATCAGTCCCTTCTCCCACTTCATGGGATACATATTGGTTGGTAAGCGTTGGAAAATCAAAGGACTCTATGAATAACGGATTCTTGTGATTGCAAATCTAGCGAGGAAATCCTGAGGGGAATAGGTGGTTTGCGTCCCCAGTGGCGTACCTAATTGGGAATCGAACAGCAGCCGTTGCAAAATTCATGAAAATGTCACCTTAAAATACAATTTATCGCACACCTTAAAGTAATTGACAGGAAAGATCTAGTGGCCGTGGCACGACCGAGGTAGAATTTGTTTCATCGATCAAGTTTGCTCGGATACGATAGTTTGTTGTTTTATTTATAAGCAGGATTGTGAAGATTTTAAGCTTTAAGAACTTCTCGCAGTCAAAGTTGTTGGAAATTTTATTTTATTTAGGAGAAAGCTCTAAATAATATTTTTAGAAGGTACCTCTAAATTCAAAAGTAGCAATAATTGTAATTCCTTGCGAAAAAATGTTAATTAAATAAAATACAGTATACCGTAAAATTATAATCCTTTTTATTTATTGACTTATTGATACATTTAAGTATTTATTTACTTTCTTATGGACTAATTTTGTGGGTATACAGAGTAGATTCGTTATTCGAAAAAAATGAATTCCTAATTTACAGGGAAAAGTAAAATAAATGTATATAAAAATAATTTAAATATTATACTATTTACATCACCATATTTTGCTAATAAAAATTTGTGCAAAATATCTTACCCATTCGTATACATAAAAAGGTTTTGTTAATTTGTTATTGGACATGAGCTATTTTTGGTATATTCGAAATATGTTATCTACCTTCGACTAAATATGTCTACGCAAAATCATTCACTTTTCACTTTTCGCTGATGACACTTGACTCTTCACTTTTTGCTGATGACACATCCTGTTTAATTAGTTCAGGGGATGAACGCGATCTGTGCAGATTATCGGTGGCATGCGTTGCTCTAATGGAGGACTGGTGTTGCCAAAACGGGTTCGTTCTTAACTTAACAAAAACTAGTTTTATAAAATTTTCATCTATGGGGACACGAGATGACTATAGCTTATTGATCAGGTCATCAACGGGAAGTTTGATACAAAGTGATGTTGTTAAATTTTTGGGTGTACACCTTGACAAGCACCTCTCATGGGACGCTCATATAATGGGAATTCTAAAAAAACTGGCTATAAAAAATTATGTTATTTGGAGTATTAAAAAAAGCCTTAGTTTAGAAATTTTAAAATTATACTATCACGGTTGCATTGAATCTGTTCTAAATTATGGAATTATCTGCTGGGGTAGCAGTAGTAGTGTACAAAAAATTTTTATAATGCAAAAAAGAATAATCAGGAACATATTCAATTTGAAGCGAAATTGTCCATGTAGATCTTATTTTAAGGAAAATGGCATTTTAACGGTTTATTCTTTATACATTTTAAATTGCGTAATGTATATAAAATTAAATTTAGAAAAATACCCGAAGAGAGGTGATCTGAATCCATATGTGTTGAGGAACTCGGGTGAGCTACACATTCCATACTGTAGAACTGCTCAGGTCTTCAAATCGTCTGCAATGATGTCGCTCAAACTATATAATCATCTGCCCCGTGATATCCAAGACAGCCCAAATATTATATCTTTTAAACGCAGGGCAAAGAAATTGTTAGGATGTTATTCCTTTTATAATGTGCAGGAATACCTAACAAACGAATTTCTGGATTGGCATTGTTGAAGATTACTTTTTTCCTTCTTCTTTTCTTTTTAGTCTGTTGTAGTGTAGCTTAAGTTGTTTACATGTATTGTACATTTTGCTGTACAACTTGCCCGTCATATGTATACTGTTGACTTGTTTGTTGTTGCGTTCTGTCTGTATTTGTATTTATATATTTTGTGCACGTTCATTATATGTACACTTGACAATTTCTCATATTTACAATTTGTAAATCTATAGAAAATAAAGATTATTATTATTATTATTATTATTATTATTATTATTATTATTATTATTATTATTATTATTATTATTATTATTATTATTATTATCATGTATTTGGTTGCTAGATGGAATTATAGAATGACCCTGTATGTTCGCTGTTATAATCAAATGAAGAAAAACGCTTAACATTTATTAAATCTTTTCTTATTTAAAAAAAAGAAATGTTTTCTATTAAAAATAGTTGCTATTGTGGTAAACACGGCAAATTACTGGCTGTCTATATTTACGCCCGCTACAAGTATCTAATTGTGTAGTTTATTCATCCCATGTTGACATGTACCATTTATTATATTTGTTCAATTGGGAGGTAGCTCAGAAAAGCATGTATATTACAAAGGGTATATCAATGTAGAAGTAAATAGTTTTGTTGTTTCTAGAAAAGACAGCACCTACCTAGTTATTTCCCGTCTAAGGAGAGATGTCACGGAAATAGCAGTTATACAATAAGTGAAAATAAAGTATCCTAAAGTAGCACGGTATCAACCCAAAATATCAAATAAATTTGAAATTATACATATTTGACAAGAGTAAACATATCACTCTGTATCTGGTTGTTTAACCTCACCAATAATTTTAAACGAATTCTGTGGAATTGGTAAATAATTGCGCAGTTAGTCAATATTTAAAAAATATATAATCACCTAATACTCCCTAATGGGAAAATTCGTATCCAGTTACATCATATCATAACTAAATTAACAGGGAGCACAATGGACCTGTTGCAAGGGGCCCATCAATCATTAGTCCAAAATTAAATTTTCTTTTTCCTCTAACAATGTGGAAACTGTGCCAATAGCCTGAAATGTGTTAATAAACCGAAATGAATCGATGCCGTTATTAATGAGAATGGGAGATATGCGAGATATTTTCTGCCTGAATTTAAAACGTTCTCAATAATATGGATATTATAAAACAATTCATGAAGTGTTAGATGTAAAAGTAGTGAGTTCAGTACAGGATAACTAAATCTAGGTAAGTTAGATTAAAACTGGCCTCAATATATAGATTTAACAACACAACATTTTTACGTGCTATATACGTAGATTGTTTTATTTTTTCTGGTCACTGAAAGTAATTTTTATGATATTAACCCATACTTATAAAGGTATTAAATGGAAACACTTATTAAAATTATTATAGTATGTCGATGTATAGATAATTGTAGTACATTTCGAAATATGTGTCTTAAAAACCGTATGATCGAATTTTTATTCATTCAGTCCACTTTATTTCTGATTTTAAATTCTTCCGAAGAAATAACTCGAATCTCCTTGAGATTTAAAACTGTTCTGTAGTGGGGGTAACTCTAGGCATGCAGTTTTACATTAAAGTAAGTCCTGACCAAACAAAAAATCAACGGATCTGCACATTTTTCCTTTTCCATCATACAAAAAATTGAAGAAGCGAAGTAACGTACGTTAAAGTCTACTAGCTTATTTCCAAGAGAACTTTCCGATGAATCGCAGTAAAAACATTTAGTTAAATTTTCCTTATTTTAACGTATTAATACTACTGAAACGCTGCAATGAAATATGTTTATATATATTGTCTGAAATTAAACAATATGTTTTCTAGATGACATCAGAGGTGCAATTGTAGTAAGATTTCTTTAGGGACTAACTCCAAATAAAGGTACATTATATTAATAGGTTTCTCTACGCTATATAAAATTAGAAGAGACACGTTTAAAGTGAAATACATTTGTCAAGTTAGGCACCTAAAAAATAATAAGTAAACAAAAGATATTCCTGAAATAAATGCCACTTAATAAAAATGTACCGTTATGTCTCAGGCTGCTAACATTTCTAAAATAATGTACTATAAAATTCGAAAACGTCATTTTTACTTAAAGTTTGTCTATAGATACATGCTCTACTACCTTTAAATGAAATAAAAAGTGATGCTCAAGTATGGCATACGAAAAATAAACTGAGTTTAGTGAGCTTATCTTGAAAACGAATCACCGCCTTCAAAAACTGCTTTAATAAGGTAAAAATCCAGCATATATCTAACAAAGGACTTCTTCACTTGATCATTAAAAACCCAGAATAAAATTGTCACAGTTGACCATGCCTTTTTAGCTAACTTGGAATGAATAGAAAATTTACACAAATTTTCCCTATTTAGACAATTTTGTATCTGTTATTGTTTCCGAGATCTCAGCGGTGAAAATTGAATTTGGTTCACACTATATATAAAATGGTTCCCCTTTAAACTAATACTGCATTGTTTGCTACATAATATAGTACCTATAACTAGATTACTTAAATATTACGTTTCACAATAAAAAAAAATCTACATTTATACCTATATTCCTGTTAAAAATTTATTATGCAGCACTAAATAAGAAATTCAGTCATTTTCGATGTTCTGTCTTATCGTAGTTGCGGATCTATAAATTACAACACCTCAGGCAAATTGCGAAGATAGTAAATTTAAATAATCGACATGTATTATTAAGTTAAACCTTCATATTATGCTTATTAAGGAACCCATGCGGTTAAGAATTAATCCATATATTTATTGTCTTGATATGTTTACGCCAATTATCTTTATTGCATCAAATAAGCGTATATAGCCAGTACCTACTATGTATAATATGTATACGGTTGTTCCAGCCGTAGTAGATCTATTTAATAACTTATACTGTGTCAGTTATCCAACGAATACGTTTCATTAAATCGATTCACAATATCTACAACATATTAGTACTATTTGTATACCATTAAACGGAGTAAATGTATTCAACACAATATAGGTAATTAGCGGTACATATAGTCGATACTAATTATTGCTTCATAAAGAAAGGAAAACAATATGCGTTTTTCTTGTTTTTCAGAAAGTAGTAATATAAATGATAATAAGAAACTCTTGGTAGATATTGAAAACTATTTATTTTCACATTGCATTGCAAAAAGTTCAGAAAATTTAATATAATAAAAAATTGAAAACAGAAGATAAAATAAAAGTATTATCACTAAAAACTACTGTCTTAGATTCCCCCATCCCAATTTTATAAAACTATTGAGCAAATAAAATAATAAAAGAGACAGAATAAAAAATAATAAAGAAACTCTTCGTCTCTGGAAGTTTTTTATATATCCTAAAAATAATTCATTTCTCAATTTGTTTGGATCTATGCCAATAGGTCATCGTCGTTACATTAACTTTATTAATTTTAGAAAACTGTCAAGAAAGATGTTTGTCTCTGTATATAACCAGAAATACATATTTCAGAACACATTTCATTGATAAGTCATGAAGTGGTTACCATCTGAAACCAAAAAACTTATGGGTAAAACAGTCAGCTAGCTGCCCTCATCATATCCACTAATGTTGGCATGCCAATTCCCTTTTTTATTGCCCTACATAATTCTGTACCACCATAACAAGGGTCTTTTTACTCGCCAGTGCTATTATCTGAACGATAAATATCAATTGGTTCAACTTTCCAGGAGCGTACACGTTTTTCTTGCGATATAGGTTTAAACGAAGCAGTTTCTAGCGCTTGTAGAAGTTTTCTCAAGCCGAAATGAAGAAGCCGTTCTGAAATGAATAAAAGCAGAACCGTATCAACAGTTTTAAGAGGCTGTGGGAATTTTTGCCCATTTAAAATTTCCTTATAGAAACACAGCCGACTGTTTACCCTGATTCTGATTTTCTTGACCATGTGTAGTTCTATATATACTACTATCCTTGCTCTTAATCTAGTTTCCATTGCTGTAAAGAACAACCTGACGCACAGCACATAAACGCACCCACTGATTTATTAGTTCAGTTGAAACGGCTCAATGTCACGGAAATATAATGATAATGTACCGTAGAAATTATATTAGCGGCATATAATCTTGGTTGTAGATCATTCTAGTGACATTATTGTACCTGATATAGAAGATCGTTATGCAACAAAAATGTTACTTTGAATCATATTGTTTTAGGGCAGTCATATAATTATTACATAATATAACTTACATGTCCTAAATTAAATACAAGACTAAAGATAAGGTCCGCCCATATATAAGTAGTTTTACATTGAATTGATCTTAAGAAAATTACAAAATGATAAAGATTTTCTCAACAAATAGTTTATAGTCAAATAGATAGATAATATTTTTCGTTACATCAGAATAATTTAAAATTTTGTTTTTGGAGAAGTAAGATGGTAAGCACCTACTCCTAAATATTGATATTTTCAGGTGCGTGATTGATTCTATTAAAAACTTGCAATAGAATGCCTGTTATGCTTCCCCACAAATACAATCTTGTTACTATATTAATCCTTGCCATGCTGAACAAAGCAGTTCGCGAAATAGATGTGCATCAGAAGTATTAGAACTGTAATCCCTAGACATTCCAATAGTCCGCAGGACGTCTATATCAACACCGCTGGGTATACAAGGACGTTCTGGGAACTTCCAGTACCTTACAAATTATGTCGTCTATAAAACTTCCCTCTAAGTATGAAAGAAGATGTATGCACAGCGGTGTTTAAATTCAGTGTAGACTTCATATAAATTTTCCCATTTAGCTCTCGCGTCGATACCCATTTCATTATTATTAATAAATTCTACGGCAGTTTTTTAACTGAATTGTGGTGTTCCGTCCCGAGTCACTTTGAATTATTCAATTTTCTTCCATATTTTGTTGTAAAAACAAAACTTTGCTGTTTTGTTGTACATACAATGTTTGCTTTCGGCTGGTTCTACAAAATGAATCTACATAAAATTTTTGATATATTCTATTTTACTATTTTAAAATTACAGGCTTATTAATTACTTACATTAGAAAAATCCTGGAGAGGTTTTCACGTATTTTGACAGGAAAATTTTTTCTAATGTATTTTTTTCTCGAAGATACGTGTATTGAGTTACCCACAAAAATGTATTGTACTCGGATGATTGGCGAAATACACAATCATACTTTATTTGAAGGAGATGCCGAAATCAACTACTCCACGGCCCCAACTGGCATGCATTACTCCCGAATCTTCATAGGAGTCGCCAAACCTTTCATCGAGACCAACCACCAGACACTGACCGGTTTGGTCCTTATTATGCGTTAGCCAGAGTGCCATAGGTAGTAGAATCGATGAACGATGTTGCGATATCATTGTCTAATGGGCACCGTGAATGTTAGTAGTGACGAGAAACACACCCTAGTGCCCTCTTAGGGTCTTTGATACTATTTGTCTGACAATTAGTGTCGAATTAATGGCCTCTGCGGAAAACCAGACCATTGTATATTACTAATATACTAAAAACCTAATATTTTAAAAACGTGCAAAAATAGATAAAAACAGCCACTGCCAAACATTATCTGAAGAAATAAGAAAGAATAGGGAATCCATATTATTTGCACTACAAATTCTCCCTCTAGATTTTATTCTGCATAAGGTTTCTGAGATTACTTAGGGCCTCATTAAAATGAATACAATTTTATAATTATTGTTTCCAATTACCCTCAATTATTAATGCATTTCAGTGAGAGATCCACCACGTTTACCCTATTACCATTAGATTCGGTTAGGTTCGAATGTGAATGGGCTGAAAACCAGACCCTTCACTGCGACGGTATGGTCTATTAAAGCTCCCTCTTACCATTAAGTATAGCCAAATATGTGAAAACAAGACAATAACCTTGCTTCAACGGAACAGGAACACCAAAAAAAGTATTCATATGTTTGCCGAAATGCTTTACCATTGCCGGTCGGTTTATTTATTTCATAGATATTTGGGAGGCAATATATTACTTCTAGACCGATAAATAACGTTTCCCAGATAAGAATTTAGACTCATTAAGGAAACTATTTGTTTAAAAGAAGGGATAACTTATGTGCACTACTACATATTTCTTAAAAAAGAGGCCAGGTAGCAATTTGTACCATTCCAGTTTTATATATCACGTAGTCGACTTAAATCAAATAGACCGTTCAATGATATGTTTGATATATTGAAAATTTATGCATCCTTCGTATCCCCACAGACACATAGATACTGTTATTGGTTATCCCCTACAGTTGATAAAATTAAGGTCACGGTGGTGCGGTAAATTGATAGAGGATAATCAATAAAATTTACATTTGTGCTCAATCTAATAATACCAACAATATAATAGATTATACCATTATAATATTATTATAAATTATGTGGTATTGCAACTTGGAGAAAGAAATGATTATACAAAGAATAGTTTACCGTATTGTTGTAATAAGTCAAATCTATAAAGATTGAAATGATGATGAAAAAAATTATATTTTTTAATACAATTTTTCATTTATGTTAGTCGGTGCTGTAGATAGAGGGAAAATTATATTTCACTGCATTAAATCACTAATTGCCCTACTGTTACCACGGGAATTAAATGAAACCTATCAAGGAGGCATGCATGTGGTTTATCTATGGCAGCATTAAAAGTGATTTCTTTAAGGCAGAGGAGTTTTAGAAACTGCCTTTGAAGCTCCTCTCTATCTGTCGGGACTGACATGTATGTTGTGGTAAGGAATCCAAACTACCGAGCCATATTCAAGTTTGGATCTAACAAACGCACTGCAGAGTATTATAAGTGAGTCAATGTTATTGAAATAGTGCAATAATAACATGCAATGCAACCTAAAATTTTATACCAGTTTTTGATAATATTAATGTGCAGGGTGGGCCGTATAAGAGTATCCCCTTATCTCAGAAACTTTTTTTTCTATCTCACATAGTTTCTGAGATAAGGGGATACGCACTCTTATACGGCCAACCCTGTACATGTAATGAAAATGAGTGCTTCGAGTCAAATGTTATCCCAAAATCTTTAACAATCTTATGTTTTAGAGAATAGCTTACAACATTGCACTTGGTAATATTAAGTGATAGTTAGTTAAAAATACACCAAAGGGATGGATTTTGCCAAATGCCGACTGAAGGTTGCGACAATCATGCCTTTAACAGTGAAGTATAGTTTCAAACATTCGCATAGAAAAGGCAGTGTATATTTAAACCATTACCAATATCTTTTATAAATATACTGAAAAATAATGGGTCGAAAATTGAACATTGGGGAACGCCGCAAGCTGTTATAAATCCTTTTGACTTTATACCCATACTTTCAACATTTGATCTGTTTGTAAGGTATGATATAAAATTTTCAGCAAATTTGAGGAAGAACCATGAACGAAAGTTCGAATAATAGAATGCCGTGGCCAAATTTGTAAAATGCTTTGCTAAAATCTGTGTAGATGACATCGACGTCATAAAACCATGCTGGGGCCGCAGCATAATTTTGTTCAGTTATCTTATTTTTCACATTATATTTTCACCCTTTTTAAAAATAGTTATTAATTTAATTGTTATTAGATAATCTGGAAAAGTATTTAATGAAGGAAGATATTAAATAGAGCGATGGTAATCGCAAAAAATCCGAAATATCAAGGAATTCGATATTAACCGTGTGAGCTGTTTTAAAATTTAAAAAACTTAACGCAAAGTATGACTCTTAAAAATACTGAGCAAACACATTGACACATTTAAGTCTGACGTTTCAATTTTTATTTATTTATTTATTTATTTATTTATTTATTTATTTATTTATTTATTTATCTATTTATTTATCTATTTATTTATTTATTTATTTATTTATTTATTTATTTATTTATTTATTTATTTATTTATTCTTAAATACAAAATCCAACAGGCTAATGGCTATTTACAGGATTAGGTTATCAAATTTAGTGAGTATATGAGACTAAAGATGTACATATAAAATTAAATTACATGCACAAATACATACATATTTATATCCACAAACATATTGCATATTTCTATATAGACATCCAATACAAACTGGTCTGACTAGATATACAATAATAAATTAAACATACTAGTGTTCTACTAAAAAAAAACATATGTGTAGTATACAATAATTATAAATGATCCATAAAATACTAGACAGATAAACAATTATTAACCTAAATTGTATAATATTAATATCAAAAGTAAGTTTTTCGATATATATAAACTGCCAAACCTGTTTCAGCCAAAAATTGACATACATTCTGTACAGGGGGGACGCAATTAACATGGTAGTTCTTGGTGTTTTCAAAGCAAATAGGTGATTATGCCCTGAATTTAATCGCGGAACTTATAATTTATTTGATCAGTTAAATCTATACAATCCAAACGTTTGTTAACTAACTTGAAAAGAAAGATAACTGATTATTTTGCGATTGTTTAGACTTTTCAAATTAAACCGCCCCAATAAAATATTTTGGAGAAAATCTCTAGGTGAATATATAACTACACTCAGTGTATAGGTACATATCAGATTTTGAAAACCTCCCCTGAATTCTCTCCAGTTGATGAATATGGGTATTGCAGATAGGATTCCAGACAATTGATGCATACTCTAGGCGAGATCTAACAAATGTTTGATACAATAAAGAAAAAGTTGTAATATCCTTGAATCCCTTACAGTTTCTTATCACAAAACCAGGATTTTTAAATGCAGAGGTGCTAAGTTTTTCTATTTGTTAATTAAATGACAGTTTAGGATAAAAGTACACACCTAAATATTTAATCAAATCAGGTCTAAGTAGGTATTCTATCGGTATTATATCGTTATATTTATATTTATATTATAACGATAAATATTTATTATATCGTTGTAAGACATAGTAACAGACAATCTGTAAGTTCTACGTTTATCATTAACCAACTGTTCAAAATCGTTCTTAGAATCATTCTTTAAGTTGTCTTGATATAAATTCCAAAGCATTTAAATTCCATTCGAATCCCCATTCCTGCGCACAGTTTTTAATTAAATTGCCCCTCTCCTTTCCACACAAATCCCAGACTTCCAGGATAATCATTGTGATTAGAATCAGAAATCCACATATTATATATATTTTTATACAATTTTGAATAAAAACCTTCATATGTCACATTGACTTCCAGTTAGTAGCACCCAACGTCTGATATAATAGGCCCGCTAGATCTGCTTTTCAGTAATTATAACGGTTTATGCTTTCACCTCGTTTGTTATTATTATTATTATTATTTACCTAATAATAGTATATGAGATGAAATAATAAGGGCCGGATGGTATAAATCTTCCACAACTCACGACTTCACGACCAGGTGCCGTATCTGTAGTACAATTTGAATTTGAAAGAACTAAGTAATGGTGTTAATAATATAATCAAATCTATGACAGTTATTTTCTTAAGAATTTTTTTTATATATCATTAAGAATGAAATTTATAATGAGATCGATACTATGCAGCCTAGTTTATTTGATTTTAAATTGGAATACTCAAAGAACAAAGCTTCTATCAGGTATCGAATTACCATTTCGTAGAGGGGCTTTTATATCACAAATCAGCATATTACTTGACTTTAATGACGTATATTTTTAGACTACGTTCCATTGTAATTGAATCATTAACATTTAATATTTATAAAAGCTAATTGACCTTTAACTGAATAAAAATGAACTCCCTTGTTTCATTTACAGCGAAGTGGAATATTATTTACTACGAAAAATTAATCCCTTAATTGGGAAATTATTTATCATGATTTCATGATTGGATAGAACAATTTTAGTTAAACAGCATGGTACAGGTATAGGAAAAGAGTATATATAGAATTATAACGAGCCCTGTAGCAAGACGTTAACAAAGCTGGAAACACTTCTCCGAAGTGTTTCCTGCACAATTAGGATAGATTGAGGATAAATTCCATAATTTTAATTTTGAAAATTACATATTTTGCTACGGCGTTTTTACTAGAAATCAAATTTTAGCAGCACATGCGCAAATAAAGGGTCATGTCGCGTTATTCAGGGCCTCCTTGAATGATGCTACACAGGTAGTAACTATTTACAATTGATTTATTAGTCACTACTTACACTGTGCAACATACACCTTAAAATTAATGATTGAGGAACAACTACTGGGGTTACGTACTATGCGTAACTCCCTTGAAACTGCTCTGTCATAAAGATTATACAAAAAAGTTGCTTGTGAGCCCTCGAGGGCGGTTTCTTAAGTTTACAATATGGTGGGACATTTGACGCCAACAATAATGGCAATGAAGTCCCTAACAAACTTAAAAAATATGGATCTTTAAATTTATTTTAAGGCATAGTATATTTTCAACCAATATAGGTCTATAAGTGTTTGCTGAATATACTTTAATTTAACTTGAGGCAAATTGAGAAATGATCCATAGTTTCACTCTTACCATTAGTTAAACTTTGTTTAACTCTAATTTGCTGTGCATTTTAGTTTGATTTTTATGACTACAAATTTACCGTCTCAAAGCTATTGCCTATAATAGGTACTGATTTTCTATTTTAAATAAATAGTAATTAGTAGTTGATTGATGTTTCATACCGGTATAGTAGAATACCTACAGTTTGTTGTAACCGGCCCAACAACGCTTGAATTAATGCCTGTCAACGTTGACTGCTAAATATTAAAGCACCATTATGCCAAAGCCCCATTATATATTATGTATTGTATTTATGTACGGTGTGGATAGGACAACACTGGGTAAAATATCACTATAATCTATTCCCTTGGGCGCTTTCAGACAAATTGTTAAGAAAAGCAGTAGTTCCAGTGCATGTTTCTCATAAAGATATGTATACATATACGGTTTAACAAGATGAGAAGTGAACTAATATAATGGAATATTTTTGTATTCTACGTTATAGCTTAAGACTGGTTATAGGAGTTTGTTCCGGTATAATGTAATATGTCGAAGAATTCATACACCAGGCAATTTATTGCTTGATTCAGAGCAATTGTTTGTTATTTCAGTTTATTATTTACTCAGTTATAACATTTTTCATATTTGTTTCAGAAAGTTTGATTTTGATTTGATGTATATGCACTAAATTTTAGACATATCCACCAACCCATGAAACTAGTACCTACTTACTAGCGCTCATTCACACAGTAGATATTTTTATACTACATTGCCACAACTTTCAAATGGAGTCTAAGATTAAAATAAAAAATTGCTTGTTCTTGTTGCAAAATATATCATTATTTTAATCTACTCTTTATAATCAACTATGCCAACAGAATGTTTTCGTAATTATCAAGAAAAAACTTTTCTACGTGAAGCACTTGCTGTTGCCATAGTTAATTATAAAGAATACATTAAACTAATGATGAAGATGATTGTTATTATTTGAAATCGACTATTATAACTAAAATTATTTTAGTTATAAAAAGTAGAATTCAAATAATACCAATCATCTTCTGGTGATATGTTGAATATAAAATCCTTATTTTTTGGAGGAAATACATTTATTATTTTTATTATTATTTACCTGCATAGGACTATAATGAGAAAATGAATTAATACGCACCTACAGTCCCTCATGACCAACACACATTTTTAAACACATACTACAAGGCCACACTACTACATTTTCAAAATCATCAAGGGCATCTCAAAACCAAAAACGTTAGAAAACATTAAGTTACAAGATGTTTTTAAGAAATGAAATTGTTATAATATACAGGGTCGGCAGAAAAACCTTCCATATTTTGCTCCGCCAATGTGTGCGAATTAACGAGGGGAGAGGGAAACGTAGAATGTGCTGTTGGTAGAGGGCGGCTTGTCGTTTTAGTTCCCATCATGAATTGGACTGGCGGGTGAGGATCGTACGTTTGTCGTACTCGCTTTGCGCTTGGCGGACGTGCTCCTGTTCCTGATCGTAAAACGATATTGTTGTGGGTTACAAACTTCAGAGCTCCAGGTTCAGCCTTAAAAAGAAAACCGCCTGGTAGATCAAGAAGTGTTCGGACGCCAGAAAATATCCAAGCTGTAAGAGAATCGGTTTTAAGGTCTCCCAGACGTTCAACTGATAAACATGCTTCTGCTTTGCATTTGTCAGAGCGGACTGTGAGAAGAATTCTACAAGCAGACCTTAAATTTCAAAATTATGGTCGTGCAGGAAGTTAATAAACGAGAATGGGAAAACTGAAGATCAATTTGTAATGATATTCTTCAGACGTCGCAGAATATGCTGTTTTGATTACAAGTGACGAGGCTCATTTTCATTTGTCTGGCGGTGTTAACAAGCAGAATTTTCGCTACTGGTCGACTGAAAATCCTCTACAGATCCATGAAAGACCACTTCATAGTCCACTGTTTGGTGATCGTTTGAAGTTTGGGGCCCTTATTTTTTTGAGGACAGTGGCGCAACTGTTACAGTAACTGCCGATCGTTATATCAACATGCTACGCCACATTCTGGAACCAAAACTGAGGGAACCTCAAAATCCAGAAGTGTGGTTTCAACAAGATGGAGCTACGGCTCACACTGAAAGAAGATCACGTTCTAAATTAAATCTTTCCGGGACACTTAGACTCATAATGCGGAGACGTTGGGTGGCCTGCACGTTCACCCGATCTTGTCCGATACGATTTTTTTTTCTGGGTCTATCTAAAATCTAAGGTTTTTGAACAACGTCCACAAAACACTGACGATATCAAAGAAGCAATATCGCCGCAAGTGATAGCTCGAGTAATGCAAGACTACAGGATTCGGTTACAAATGTGCATCGAAAAAAATGGTCGCCACTTGGACACAATAATTTTTAAGACCTAATGTCTCATATACACTTTTCTTTAAAAAAATAAAATTCTAAATAGACTTTACAATGGCCTTTTAATTTGATCTTAATAACAAACCCACAATGGTCTCCCGTTTAATTCACGATGGCAACTAAAACGACACGGCGCCCTCTACTAACAGCACACACTACAATCTCTCTTCCTTCATAAATTCGCACACATTGGCGGAGCAAAATTTGGGAAGTTTTTCTGCCGGACCCTGTAGAATAAAATTAGGTACCTTTATATTTCGTGTTGGGGGTGTCTAAGAAAAGTATCTTGAATACACTTTGTTACGTAAGGGTAGATATGTGTGGTTTTAAACTAACTAGATCATTTACACGTTCTATACGTTTTACAAAATATTTATCACAATTTATCTCATTTTATTAATCACTCATTTTTGTCTTCCCTGTATAACAGAGTAAATTCCCTCCTTTTAGTACTTTTATATTTTAAAAAGAATGCAGAACACCAAAATGCTATTTATTTCACTTTAGTCAGGAAGGCGGATACTTCATTTGAGTCTCTATGGATTTTGTTTTTTCTCGAACTTAAATTGAATAGAAAATTAGAAGGCTCCAATAAAATTCTTATTTTGAGTGACAATTTGATAGATATTAAATTCAGATCCAGCTGAACTTAAACAGAATAAACACTGTAATAAGTTGTATTACATTTGAATACCACAGTACCAGAAACAGTGGTATTCAATTTGAATACCACCTCCCGTTATAAGTAATTCAAAATGTTAGCAACATATGAATCGTCTAAATTTTTTAGTACGATACATTTTATGATACTTATTGTTCTTTTAACTATTTAAATGTTTATTTATATAATAATTTATTACATTAATAATAATTGGTAGTGCAAACTCAAACCAAATTACGACGACGTAGTATAGCTGTGCCACAAATAAGTTACATAATCTATAATGTTCCAATATCTCTTAGTTTATTTGGTTTTAAATACTTGAGTAAACGTGAAATGGTCATTATTATACATTCGTCAACGCCCCACAACAACGAATAATATACATTATTCTTTTGTAACCTTAAATATAGTGGAGTACCTATAATATTAGTGTACCTACTTTACGGAAGTACCGAAAAAATGGAAAAATTCCAATTCCAACTACAGCAAATAAGTAACTAAAAAACAACCGAAGATATGATATTTCATTGTTCTGCAGGAAGTTTTTCCAAGTACAAGGGATCAAGAATGTATGGTTCATTGTTTATGTCTCTTATAGTTACCAAGGTGCTCTATAATAACAACCAAACTTGGCGACTCTTACGTACCGTATAAATAGAAAGAATAGCGATAACTTCCCTAATAAAATCTCAGTAATCCGCGCGGCTGCCCAGATTAGAACTCCTGACATCCAAGTTTGGCATTTATTCAATCTGCTTAACCGCGTCTGACGGCATTATCCAATCAATGCCCATCAAACGCTGGCTCTAGTTAATATAGGTATCGACCGATACGCTTCAATTTGCGGCATGTCGTCGGCAGTGAAATGGCTAGCGGTAGGTTTGGCTTCACCTTTTGTCTGATTATTTTCCAATAAAAAGCACATTTGACATACCTATCAGTAAATTATTTATCCTCTGACGGATGGTAATATACACAGACTGGGATCCGAAAATGAGCAATTTATTTACTTATCGAAAGTCCATTTTCCTGTATAAACAGTTATTGAAAATAAAATAAAAATTGCATGTTAACAAAGATCTAATTAAGTTTAACTATTAAGTGCACACATATTCCATCTTATGATCGAAGATACAAGTAATACAAATGAATTGTAATCTAATCTAATAAAATCTAATATTAAATTAATTGCAACAATAAGTAGCAGGATGTACCGGGTTTTCCAACGAAATAACTCACCCCCTATATCTTTTTTATTTTTAGTGCTAAGAAAAAAAGTTTTATACAAAAGTTTTATAATTTTTTACAAGCTTTCCAGATATGTAGTTGAACGACCAAAATGAGTGGAGCTTAAAGAAATATGAGCCTATGTTCAATTTTTTTAAATGGAATACCCTGTATATTTTATGATTATTGCATTCTACGGGTTTTTCTGATTTCAAAAATATATATATATATGTGCTATAATCGCTGCAACGGTTGCCATTTTATGGAGCTTTTTTTATTACACAGAAACTGCAGCTGCTTTAGACATTGTTCATTTATCACATTAGCGTTGACCACCTCAAATAGGAATAATAGCTTACAAAAAACGTGTTATAAGAAAGTTCCATAAAATGACAACCGTTGCAACGATTATAGCACATATATATATTTTTGAAATCAGAAAAACCCGTAGAATGCAGTAATCAAAAAATATACAGGGTATTCCATTTAAAGAAAATGCACCTAGGCTCATATTTCTTTAAGCTCCACTCATTTTGACCATTCAACTACATATCTGGAAAGCTTGTAAAAATTATAAAACTTTTATATAAAACTTTTTTTCTTGGCACCAAGAATAAAAAAGATATAGGGGGTGAGTCATTTCGTTGAAAAACCCGGTACAGTAATATCGATTACATAAATAGTCAACTTTTATCCCAGAGAAATTCTGGCAAACAAACTTATAGATATATCTCTACTTACGTACGTATTAATAACTTACGATTATTACAAAGCCTTGTGAAATGTTGTAACAGGAGAATTTTGTTGTTAGTCTAAAAGCAAATATGGGGCCATCGTAAAGTAAGAGGTAAAGCAAAAAGTAAATGGAATCTAGTTGCTTCCATAATTGGGTTTTGGGTATTATTTGTGGCGTTCGGTAATTACCTCAGATTGATCTTTTTAGTCCGTATCGTTCATTAATTACATCTAGAGGTAGGGGAGGTAAATCTTGATCGTTCAGAAATTAAATCAGATCGATCAGAGCAAGATCTGTTTGCTCGAAGCATTTTGGTCGAGGAGAAAGATTAATCTGAATTTGTGAGGTTGTGGTGGTCATGGTTGTCAATTGTCATTGACTTTTTGAAGTTGTAGTTGAGTTGAGTTGTCATTTTTTGGAAATGGAGAAGTAGATTTACAATTATTTGATTTCCAAAATACAATTACATTAAATTTACAATTTACAAAAATTTGGCACTGTTTCATAAGCGAAGTTTTCATTTTTTTCCAAACAATTTGTACATTCATCATCTTCATCTTCAAAAACTATTTCATATCCTTGGACTGCATTTAAAATGGTTGATTTTACAATATTCATTATTTAAATAATTCGAAATAGAATATAAACAAACCGTCAACAAAGTCAAAAAAGAAAAGGTGAGGTTATATTATGCCTTATGCAATCGATTTCGTTCATTTAATTTCTATTTGTCCGTCTCATCTGGAATCACGTGACTGTAATCTCGTCGCATCCGTGAGCATATTACCGAACGCAACTACTGTATCTGGAAATGGAAAACAAAAGATTTGTCGTGTCAACTGCTGATATAAATGTCAACTGTAATCATTGTCATTTAGATAATAATTGTTCTCAAAATAAAACTCACGTAGTTTGAAAGTACGAAGCACTTTCGAAAGTACGAAGTGAGTAGAATTGAAACGATTTATACTTTAATAAACATGGATCTACAAGCAAGAATTGGCTTAGTACAATGTTATTACGAATGCAGCAGAAATTACACTGCTGGATTACGAAGATATCGTACGAAAATGGGTTTGAGAGCAGGGCCTTGTCAAATGAAAGCGTACCGTAACTTGATTAGCAAATTTGAAAGATCAGGGTCTGTAACTGACCTACCGAAATCAGAATGACCAAGAATCAGTGATGTCCCAGTTGCAGAAGTTCTTCGGGAAAATCAAAACATAGCCAACACTAATCCGTTAGCAATCAGTAGTGTGAATTCGATATCAAAACGATTGCAAATGTCACCACGGTTTGGAAAATTTTACACAATCCTAAAAATGTATCCCTATAAACTTAAACTGCTGTTAGAATTAAATGATGCAGATTTTCGTATGAGGTATGATTTTTATTTACAAATATTGGCTCAGATGGAAATTTAATCCAAATGGTTATCCTGTATTTTATGGACAGATGAGACCCATTTTTCTCTAAATGGTGGAATCAATAGTCAAAACTGTCGAATATGGTCAAGAGATAATCCACATGATAATTCAGGAAGGTCTTCATGACAAGAAAGTCACCGTTTGGTGCGGTTTCACAACTAATTTTATCATTGGACCATAATTTTTTGAGGAAATATAGAATAGAGAGGCCGTATATCTGTAACTGTTACTAGTGAACGATACCTGCATAATATGTTATGAGGTTCCGTCTATTAACTTTCAAACCGATTTTTTAACAAAGAAATTTCACTTAAGCCCATCAAGTTTAGTAACGTTAGAAAGTTGAAAAGGAATTCTTTAAGACGACATGATAATATACAGGGTGTTATATGTAGAGTTTTAACTCTGTATAGCAAATGTTTTACTCTGTATAGCACGTGTAATATTGGTTTAAATCGTTATGTTTTCTTCACAAAAGACATATTCTCAATTCGACCTAAGAGAAAATGGAAATTATATTGCTTTTAAAATGAGAGCTATAATAACATGCTTAATTCACTAATATGAAAATATATAGGGTGTTCCATTTGAAAAAGTATATGTTTGGTTTGACATTTTAATATTAAACACCTTGTATGTAGAAAAATAATTTTAAAATATGGACGCCACTGGCATCTAATTTCGTAACAAAAATTATATTCTAATTTTAACGGAATAGGTGGTACAGGCCGTATATGCACAAATGGCCCACCCTGTATATATTTCAGGGATGCCCTGTATACTTCCGTAATTTGTAGATTATTGACCACAAATAAGAAATACAGTTTAGTATTATCTTTGTCCCTCTAGTCCAATATGTACTAATTATTCTGTAATAGCCTATGGTTAGCGGTTCGGGTTTAGGTGCACACACTCTGAGTGAGAATAATTGTCGGGAAATAATTTGGTAGGGGCAGGAACTCGCAATGCCGGGGGTTGTAATTGGTATCATAATTCAAAACGCCACCTAAGGCCACGCTCATATTATTACATTTACATTTTAACTGCAAGCCGCTGGAATAAAAACCACAATATATTTTATTTAACCTTTAATTAAATGTGGGTTAAGGGCTTTCCTCCAGAATTTTAAATGGTCTATAATTCTTTTTTTCCTCTTTCTTAGGCGGTCTTGGGATGTTGTCCAAATTTACATTTTAGGTATAACCCTTTAAGATTTATTTATTACAAGGGGGTATTCGGAACGCAAAGATACCGGTTGCAAGGATAAATTTTTTAAGTAAATGGTCTTATCGAAGTGTACGGTTGGGGAAACATAAATTAATTTACGAAGGCACAGAAATTGAATAACTTTTTGTCATCTCAGTTTTATCGCGAATATCACTTTAAGATATAGGTGGGTGGCAACCAAATATTTATTAAATTATGTGTGCAAAACGTATCAGTATTAAATTTGAAAACTGAAATTAGTATTCACAATATATTGTAACAAAGCATAGGTTTATTCCAGATCAAGTTCCTTTGACCTATAATTTTATGTGTTATTAAAGTGTTATTAAACTTTGTCTTTGTTTTTGTATTTATACAATTAATGTACGAAACTGTTTTAATAAAGTTTTTGCGATACCTTTTTCTTAAATCGAAGTGTTCTCGAGTGCGAACAATAATAAGTTACTCTTGTTCGAACTATGAACCACTATCTGGACACTGCAGGCTCAGTACATGTCCCTGATGGTGTAGATGAGGAACTGAACTTGTCTGAATCTAGGGAGAATCAAGAATCGCTATTTTCTTACTAGAGCTATGTAGCGTTTTAGAAAGGCTATCGTACTATGTATTTGGTATCTAAATGTTGCAGAAAGAGAGGGTCATATCAAAGTCTACATATATTAAAATTTATGTAGATTTTGATCATATTTTCATAAAGATTTGTTTTTTGAATATATTGATATAGAGGTTAGATAAGTCTATATCATAGAAATTATAATAAATATAGAATGCTTTTATGGAGCTTAAAAATGGGCATTCTATGGAGAATACGTAACTCTAGTAGCTTTAGTTTTCTGTATTGACAAATTCGAAAATCAAGTCATTTTACACATAACCTTTATTATTTTCAACCACTTTGAATTTTTGTCATAATAGGTATTCACATAATCGCAATTTTTAGCCATAGTAATATGCTAAATAAATACTAAATGGCAGGTTATTATTGTCACAACGATAAATATTAGGTCTTTTTATTTTTCTATCCTAATTAATAATTATTAATAATTTGTCATGCGCCAGTTATATAACAAATAGTTTAGCAGGTCGTATGTCGAAGTTCCTCCTCTATTTTATGCACGTACTTTGTACACATTTGTTAATAGGTACTCCTAAACATGGCGTTATATCAAGATAAAATATGTCTCGAATTCATCTAGTTCCTTAGACATCCTATTTCTTGGTCAATACACCGTATGTAGCACGTAGGATGGATTCTTCTATAGCTCTCTTAAAAAAAATAAAGTCTTGAACCTTTGTGGGTGAAAAAAAGAGTTCCAGGTTTTTTTATTTATAAGAAAAATAATCCAAAGAAACTGACCTGGCAGTGATAGATGCTTTGATGAATATATCTTTAATAATCTTTAATAATTTAAGAGGAAACATACTCGGTGGATTCCAGAAAGCCATGGTTTACTAGGGAGATAAGAGAAGCTCAAAAACAAAGGGATAGCAAAAGCATATACAAGATTTTTGTACACTAGAACTGAGGAAGATTGGAAAAAGTATAAAGATAAACGCAATAAAGTGGTAGCTACTATACGTAGAGGGAAGAAAGAATACTACAATCGTAAGATAGATTTAAATAAAGGAGACTCAAAAAATATGTGGAAGTCATTAAAAACTATGATAAACAACCAGAAAAGTGCTGTAGTCTGGAGTGACATTGATTTTGGAACATACACTGGTACCGTCAAGGAAAACTTCAATCAATTTTATGTTGATAGTGTACAAAATATTGTAGAAACAATAGATGCACCTGTAGGTGCTTACGATATTAATGTTAAAATAGATTCCCCATCATCTCCTGAATTCTTAGAGTTTAGACAAATCTCTTTAAATAAATTACGTACAATTATTTTCAATTTAAAAAACAAAGCTGTTAGTGATGCGGTCCTAAATGTAGGTGTGTTGAAATCATTGTTTGATGTTATTGGGTATCCCCTGCTAAATTTGGTAAATACGGTGTTAAGGGTTGGAGAAATGCCTTTGGAACTGAAAATGAGTACGTTGATACCAGTACCAAAGATAAAGAATTCAAAGGATCCGAATGATTATCGGCCTATAAATCTGCTGCCAATTGTGGACAAAGTTATCGAAATTGTAGTGTGCGAACAGTTACAAGAATTTTTTGAACAAAACAGCTTATTATATGTTGGTCAATCTGGATTTAGAAAGAAACATTCCTGTGAATCTGCAGTTCAGTTTGTGTGCGCAAAATGGAGGAAGAGTATAAGTGAAGGTGATATTGTGTTAAGTGTATTTGTGGATCTTCGTAGAGCTTTCGAAACAATAAATAGGGAGATGCTAGTGCAGAAACTAGGTAGATATGGGGTGAAAGGTGTAGCAATTAAGTAGTTTAAAGATTTTCTCAGCAATCGTTGCCAAAGAACAAAAATTGAAAATCAGGCTTCTCAAACAACAGAAAGTGTACATGGAGTAACCCAGGGCAGTGTATTGGGGCCACAATTATTCTTGATTTATGTCAATGATATATACCGGTATTTAAAAAATTCTTTTATAAATCTTTTTGCTGATGATACGCTTATTTCAGTTTCTGACTCAAACTTTGGGGAAATAACTGATTTAATGAACTCAGAATTAAACATTTTTATATAATTGGTTGTGTTTAAATAAGTTAAAGTTAAAATCAGGAAAGACAAAATGTATGGTGTTGGGAACAAAACTTCAGTGTGGTAGATTTAATTCTGAAAATTTTCATATTACTATTAACCATAGTAATATAGGGAAGGCAGATGAAATTAAATATTTAGGGGTGATAATAGATCCTCAGTTATCTTTTAATAGCCATTTAAAATATATATGCAAAAAAATAGGAAAGAAAGTAGGCTACTTTTATAGAATTTCAGCAAATCTTTCCAGATGAGCCAAAACACTTACTTTTAACACAATTATTTTGCCACATTTTACATATTGTGCTTCACTATTGTTATAAGCAAATAAAACTGAGATAAATAAATTGTATCTGTTGCAAAATAAATGCATGCGTATAATACTAAATTGTGGTAAGCGAACGCATATAAAAGACATGTTACGAGAATTAAGATGGCTCAATATTTGGCAAGGAATTGAAAAGGCTAATTTGGTACTTGTATATAAGATAGAAAGAGGGATAGCACCAACTTATTTTAACACGTTTTTGATAAAAAGATCAAATTTGCATTCCTACCCTATTAGAACCGGTGAAAACTATCACATTGAAGATAAAAACCGGGCAAACTATTTGTTTAATGAGGGGCTGCGCCTCTTTAACGCTCTTCCTAGGGATATAAAATATAGTATAAATGTAAATGTATTTATCAAAAAGCTTATATGTTTTTACATGTCAGGAATGTCTTAGACTTAATGTAATATGAGGAGAATAGGTATATGTTTATTGTAACTTTTATTATAATTTTTCTAGCAAAACTGCTAAATAAATTGTTTATTATTAATAATAAGTAGAATCAGTCATTTTCTATTCTTAATCCATTTAAAATTAGAAAAATGTGAAGACTCGACTTCCGGTGTAACCGTAAGTCAGACATATTTGAATATATTTCTATTTCATAGAAAAATAAAAAATATGGTAAAATTATACCAAAGTTTCAAAACTGTATCATTTGTATTAAGATAGTTATTGAAGAATCCATTTCATGTGTCACAACCGGTATATCCCTTTGTGTTCCACTTGTAGCTCCACAATATTCCAGAATATTCCAAACCAGTCTAGTATATATATTTACAAAAAAATTAAAACATTTTCTTCCCTTATATTATTAAACATCGAGGAAATAGAACGACTGGCCAAAATGTATAAGTTAGATATGTTATTCAGTTCTTAGCTCTATCCCAGTTATCTTTATTTTACCATTCCTATAATTATATCCAGTTCTTTATCGTTGCTGTCATGTAAGCAATCTATTGTAATGAATTACTAGTTGTCAAGAAATGATTTGGTGTTTTCTTCATATATGTGTAACTACTAATTATATTCGATTATACAGTTGTTATGTCTTTATGTCTGAAAGTTATAATTAGAACCATAAAAAAATTATATGTAATTACTGTATTCTAAGGCACGGCCCAAATTATAACAGTCTATACTGTAATTACAAATTAGGCCATTTTTGTATTTCTCTTGTATAGGATATCCTCTTTTATAACTACAGCATATTAAAATAGAATTCAGTATAACGTAGCGTCACTTTAAAACCATGAAATTCAATAGAACACATTGTTTATTTTTAATTAAATGTAATTAATGGAATATATTCTAATTAAAATGACCTTAAACAGTAACAAAAGTCTAAGTACCAACTTCAGTGCGTTCTGATAAGTGATTGAAATGTAACCTTGATTTTTTCACACATGTTTCAAGTGTTAAATAAATAATATGCAATTTGACTTTAAACAAACATTTTATAGTTTAATCGGTTCCCGATCAAAATAATCACTCATCGAACTTGGTAGGCTTTCATGGACGACGGTATCGGTTGTCAGATGTATGTGGTTTTTTTACCCTAGCTCATGAATTGGTTTATTATAAAATATTTTGTAGTTCATCACTACATTAATATCATTTTATCAAGGCTTTATCAATTAACAACGAAGAATGAAATGACGGAAATAAAATAATAAAGTCAATAAAAGTGTCCCATTAACTGTGTGATATTTTTTGCATTTATTTTGAGTACGGATGAGAACGGAGGAATATTATTTATGTAGGTATTCCTTTATACCAAAAATCCAATGAACGATGAAAATATACGGAAACCTTTAATATGGCCTCCTACAAATCCTTGCACTTATCTATTTTCTTACAAAATATTTCGTAAATAGTAGGGATTAACTATTAGATATACTTATTTGAAGGAGATGCCCAAAACAACTATATTCCACGGACATCCTGAATGTTAGTAGTGGTGAGAAACACACCGCAGTGCCTGTGTGTATGGTAGTAGCAAAGACCCTCTTTGGGTCTTTGCTACTATCCATCATAATAATAATGTCATTATAATAGAGGTCTCTGCTGTAACCTGGCACCTGCGGAAAAGCAGGTCGCTATCTGTCTGTCAATTTGACAATAATTGTCAGGCGAATAGTAGCAAAGTCCCAAAGAGGGCACTACGGTGTTTCTCACCACTATAAGATATGCTGTTATATGTTTTCGAGCGAGAGTATCATGCACCTTTGAATAAATTGAAGAAAGAGCTACCGCTCTGAAACAAAATATTTTGAAACTGCATGGTAGTAAACATTATAAGCAATAGATATCCTTAGGTATACAAGAAACCTTTGTGAAATACTGGTTACATTTTACTTCTTCGGTACAGAGTACCTACTTCTATATACATTTGTAAATATGTATTCTTCTTTGAAATAAGAAACCAGTCAGGTGGCTCAGAGTTGAGTGTGTCGATTGCTTAACCCAGAGGTTGTGCGTATGAATTCTCATTGCGCCAGACAATTTTGAATTAAATTGCCCACTCGTGGATTAAGGCCTGTTCGCAGGGTTGGGTTGGCAACCATTCTGGCCTGGAGTGCCTAGGATGGAAAGTTTGTCCTTAATAATAATAATATGCCACGTATATGGGGTAATTGTACCGTACAAAACTGTGGCAAATATGAAAACATTACAACATACAAAAAACTTAATTTATCAAACGGAATACTTGGCATAGTTCAAAAAGACTCTAGCAAGATTCCATAGCATGTAGAAAATGATATACTTTGTGCCGAGCTCTGTGTAGAAGATTTCATGAAAATGATAAAACGGATTTAGTTTAGGCAATGGAAAATCCTGTGTACAAGGTCTATAGAAATAGCAGTAAATTTGTGCCTGCAAAATGAGTTATCGACCTTTTACTGTTGAACTTTGACGCTTGATAAAATTTAAGGATACTAGGATCATATCATAAACCTAGGTCATACACATGATCTCATGACCATGATCCCAGGTTTAATACAAAAATAATGCTCCTGTGATCTCATGACTCATTTAGTAGGCCTCTGATAAAAAATATATGCTGTGAAAGCAGAAGGAAAAGAAGTTATAGAACTATTTTATTTATTGTGGAAGATACGAGCAACACCTGAAAAATAAAATTTCAACGACTTATTTCTCCGTAACGAAACATCTGTGGAGGACTACATGTTTAAAATATTTTCAATTTAATTTGTCTTTGGAAACCTGATTCATAAATTTAAATTTAGAATCACATTGTACAAACCAAAACCAAAAGGTTTAGTCACTATGTTTTGTTTTCTTGTCAATAAAATAATTATTATAGGTATTGAATTTTTATTTACATCTTCTATACTATAAGGCAAATACATCTATCTTCCTATATTTAGAATTAAATAAAGTTGTATCATATATTTTTTCCCGTATTTCACGAAAATTCATTTTATGAGATACATATAGATTCAATAAAATACTTACACAAAAAGACCTTTAAACACGTGCCTGAAGAGTTTCCGTTATTTGATATTTCCTCCCTTCGAGTCTGTAGCCGCATTTTCCAGGAAAAACCAAATGGAGTTTATAAATTTATTACATATTGAATGCTAACCTCAACATCCTAAATATAAACCTATTCTAAATATTTATGAACTTCTCGCTATTTTATTACCTGTACTTCACATTTAGTTAAAGCACATAATATTTTTCGCTGATCTCATAGCCTGAAATATATTAAAGGAGGTGGGTATATTATATTATTATACAGGGTGGTGAAAAAAATCTGATTAAACTTGCCTACTTTTTAACATAAGTCACAGTTCTCATAGTTTTCATCAAAACCTTAGATATAATACAACTTACCAGTGAGTGGAATCGAGTTCTTGGTTTAGCTATCAACTAATCAAGTAGTACCTAAATGTTGATAGAAAATATGGTGCATTTTCGGAGAATTTGAAATGACTAAATCATTTAGTCAATGTCAGTCAAAACAGTATTTTTGCACTGCAGAATGTTTCCATATCGTGTAATTGCAATAAATGCAGGAAAATGTAGATGATTTGAAATACCAATGATGTCTTTTATTTTAGAGTATACATTGGTACAACGCGCAAATTTTATTGGGCCATTACTGATATTTTGAAAGTAATTTGTTCGAACCGGAGAAATCAGTTCATTCAAAACCGTGAGTTCAGCAAAAACAAAACAGAATGCTTGACAAAATCAACATTTTATGATTTAAATCAAATTAAATTAATCAAAACGAACTTAACCTTCCGTAACTGGCGCGCGGACTCACACTCCGCAAGTATATGCTTTCCTAATTTATTTGAATTTTTCTCACTTCACGCCCCCACCACTTTCGGTATTCCTCAAGCATGCTGCGATTGTTCTCTGTGCAATGTGAAACCTGCACAAGTGCCTTTGTTTGTTTTTGATACCTAATTGCGGAGTGATAGTCCGCTGCCAGTAAAAATTACACAGATTTCTTGCCGTTACAAATTTGCAATTTTGGGTGATTTTTATTCTTATTTCACACAAGGTAAGGAGTATTGACCTCAAATTATTGTTTTTTGACTACTGGTTATACTATAGATGGCATCCTATGAGAAAGAACAAGAACAACTGCACATGCTGATATTAGAGTGCCTCAATGAAAATGAGGGTACTGAGGAGGTACCAGACGACTACGATGAAGACAGTGAAGAGGAAGTTGTAGAGACACAAGACTTAGCTTCCGATTCAGAAGAGGAAATTGAAGACATTCCATATACCAAAGTGGTAGTTCGGCCTTCTCTAGAACCCCACTTTGTTGAAAAAGACAAAACCACCAAGTGGTCAAAACACGTTCCTCCCACAACACGGACCAGAGCAGAAAATTTGATAACTGGTCTGCCGGGTGCTAAACCTGTCGTGAAAAATTTGAAAACACCTTGGGACATTTATATACCTATTTATATTTATATACAAAGCAACACCAAAGTGTTAGTTTATTGTTTGTTACATTTAGAATGATCATAGCATATCAATAAATATTAAGATTTACTTTACCTAACTCTTTTCTAGTTTTGTATTTTTTCCTTTGTAGCAAGCAATATGGATAAATAAACATATTATATTTATCAAAACGTCTCCTCTTTTCCTTATAAAATGCAAATTGATGTGTATCACTCTTTTCACATGCCGAAATACTGTGCGGACTTAGGCTCCACCGCCAGCAACGTTGCGTTGAAATAATGCGCCAGTCACGGAAGGTTAAAGAAGTCTTTATCTATGATCAAAACACAAAACGGAAGTTAGGTTAAGCACACTTCACTTGACAGAACACAAAATATAAATAGCGGTGATTGCGGCAGGGCAGCCAACAGACAACAACGAATTGGAGTATGACGTCAATGGCGCGTTATTTGAAATACTATTTGAAATATATGGTAATTTTAACAATTTTTTCAAAATATATCTGACGAAGAAAAAAATTAAAAGAAAATACTACTTAGGCACTAAGTACTAAGTAAAGTATATATTTTATAATAAGCGAATAAAAAAAAAAAAGATGCGGAAAAGGCCCATTAAGAGGACAGCATAAAACAGAATATAGAAGGTAGTTCCCTCTCAAGAGAATTTTTAAATATTTTCTTAACATGCAGAACAGTTTTTAATGAACTGCAAGTATATAACTTCATTGCATTAATTATTTTGCCAGTTTAATCAGCCATTCTTTCTTCAACTCGCTCATTTTATTATATAGCCAAAGTAGTATAACTATTTTCAAAGTTCATTTTACAAACTGAGCAAAGTTTTGATTATAATATGACTGAGGTTCGTAAACGGCGGCCACAAACTTTTATTGGATAACATTCGGTTACTATTTATAGGTTCTTTTATAAACTTCGCAAACCTTTATCGAACTAACTTAGGGAGCTAATCTCTTTTGTCAGCCGTCGGCACCATTGAATTTATTATATTTTCAATAAAAAACGAATTGAAACTAAAGAGTATTCATCTGAGCTATCTAATTACCATCGGATATGTACATGTAGTAGGCAAATAATTAAGCGATCAAATGAACTTACCTGTGAAGTTCGATCGTAATTATATGAAGGTCCAGTCCGAAGATATTACATAATTGTTTACATTGTAGTACATGCTTCTTCTACTTCCGAGCACAAGGTTCAAAGAAAATTTCAAAGCTTGCCCTGTCCCGCATTGTCACCGCTCTGTCAGGCCGGTCTGTCATCATTTTGTTTAAAGGATCTACCTCTAAATTTTACGGCAGACTGGGATATGGGCCGGGATGTAATATCTTCGGACTGGACCTTCATATAATTACGATCGAACTTCACAGGTAAGTTCATTTGATCGCTTAATTATATTTCAGGTCCAGTCCTCGATATTACATAATTGTTTACATTGTAGATGTTCAAAGGAAGAAAGGGGGGCCGTAAAACAACCTGATCGAAAAAACATATTATATTAAAGATATTAAGTGCACTATACTCGTGTTAACAGAGATAAGTGATATAAACTGAAAAATGCAACAAACGACTTATATAATATTCTATACTAATTCGTGTTGTCTAATACAGTAGTAAGAAAACTGTCAGTGTTTATTAAAGGCCTGTTATAAAACCTTGCAAATGTATTGGCTTTTGAACTCCATCCTGGGGACTTTCTCACTACATCCATTGAAAGGCCTTTTCTCGCGGCGGCCGAGGTGGAGGCATGTCTGACCGAATAAGGTTTAAAAAGACATCAGAATTGATACCCGCTGCTTGAAGGATGTCCTTCGTCCAACGGCTAAGGGTTTGTTTTCGTACTGCAGTGTACGGTTTTTTGTAAGATATGAACAATGTAGTCGATTGGGTTTGCCTCAATGGTTCAGTCCTGTCTAAATAATCTTTCAAATTTGACGCTACACAGATCCAAGGATCGTCAGCAAAATATGGAAGGTCTAAACACGGTTGTAATGATTTTGGATTCGAAGTCCGGGACAAAAATCTTTGCACCTGAACTAGAAAAGTGTATATTTGGGAGGTTTATCAAAGAAATGGTTTGCAATCGCTGCCCTGTAACTAAGGCCTTCAGAATAACTAATTTCTGGGACAATAGCTTTAGACTGCTATCCTCAGAAGTTTTTAAGTATGTGAGGACTAATTGGGGGTCCCACGTACAGTTGTACTTTGGCGTAGAAGGTCGACGTCTAAAAATGCCCTTTAGGAAGCGCTTCAAACGTAAATCATCCCCTAAATTTCTTGAAGTTATTAAGGAAAGGGCCGATCTATGGGAATTCAATGATTCTTAAATATTACGAGTTTTGTCGAATATATCCTGGAGGAAAGATATTATATGTACTGTTTCCCCTTCGAATGTTGAAATTCCAGTGCGGTTACAGTATTCCTACCAGTATTTTAAGGTTGTGTTATATTGTTTTATTGTATTGTCACTTAAAGAATTTTCCATAGTGGTTATTGCGTTTTCGGCAATACCATTGCGCCGAAACGCTTCCCTGCTAGCCTCGCGACAGCCAGGGTAAGCTCGTTGGAGAGGGGATGCTTCCTTTTGCTGAAATGACAAAACAGCATATTATCAGAAGGGCCCTGAAAAAGTAAAGTACTATCTAATAATTTTAAAAACAGTGGATACCAGGATTGCGACTCCCAAAATGGTACCACTAAAATTCCTGTTGCTTGGTCATTTACAATTTTTTGTAAAGAGCAAAGAATAAGGGAAAAAGGAGGGAAGGCATAAAAGTTTAGGTTACCCCAATGGACCGTAAATGCGTCTATATTCTCCGCCTCTGGGTCTAAGACCCATGAAAAGTATCTTTCACATTTGTCGTTATGGAGAGAAGCGAAAAGGTCAATTTTGGGAAGGTCAAAATGATCTCCTATATTTGTGAAAAAATCCGCATTAAGGGACCATTCCTTCTCAGCATGCAAAGCACGAGAAGGCCGATCAGCCTGCCAGTTTTCACTGGAAGGTATGTATAATGCGAAAATTGAAATATTCTTGACTTCGCACCATTGCTAAATTTCCCTAGCTAAAGAGTTTCATTTAGGAAATTTGACGCTCCCCATTCTATTTATTTATGGTAAGGCCGTGGTGTTATCTGTACGAATTAAGATGTTGTAGTTTAGCAAGTTTTTTGCAAAGCATTTTAATCCGTAATATATAGCCTGCAACTCCAAATAGTTTCTATGGTTGTCTATATCCCGGATGTCCACCATCCGAAAGTGGTTTCTCCCCTACAATAAACACCCCAGCCAGATAAACTTGCGTTCTTAAAAGTTCCTAAATTGAAAAAATCCTTTTTGAGGTCATTTTTTAAAATTGGAATTTTTTCAAGCCAACATCTTAATTCTCTTTTGACGTCATGTGAAATGTACAATTTGCCACATAATCTTGGTGATGTGAAAGCAGTGCACGATATTTAGCTGTCTCTAAAAGCTTCGTATATAGCCAGCCGTATTTGACCGCTGGGCATGCGAAAGTTATAAACCGAGAAGTTTTGCAAACTTTATAATTTTGCAGCTCTTGCTATCGATAGTCTTCAGAATACATTTCTGAATCTTTTTGCGCTTATCAGAAGGCAATTCCATTGTCATATTTCTGGAATCAATAATGAAACCGAGATGTTTAAATTTGGTGCCAGGAGATAGCACGCTCTTCCCAGTATTAATTAGGAACCCAAGAAATTTTAATAGTGAAGTGGCCAGAAGAGTGTTTCTGGAAGATTTCTCCTCTGATAAACCCAAAATCAAGAAGTTGTCAAGCTAATTGACACAGAGTGCACCCCTGGCGCGCAAGGACTGCACTACTGGTTTTAAAAGTTTGGTAAAAGCATAAGGCGCTGATGCCAAGCCAAACGGTAAGCAGGTAAATTCGTACAACTTGTTTTTATAGCAAAACCGTAAATACTGCCTGTGATCTTTTTTAATAGGAAGTAAATAATATGCGTCTTTTAATTCAATAGTAGTCGCGTAGACATTTGTACTTAATTAATCTGCTCGCCGTTCGCGCATCCTCCATTTTGAAATGTGGAGCACAAACGTATTTATTCAAGTTTCTTTAAGGATGGATCGCTTCTTGCCGTTGGGTTTATCGACCAAAAATATTCTGGAAACAAACTGATTACGTGCAGGGTAACATCTTTGAATAGCGCTAATTTTAATTACGTTTGAAATTTCGTTTTCAATGGTTTTTTGTTCGGTATTATTAAATTTAGTTGGTGCAAACGGTCTTGGTTGGAAGGGTGCCTCAGAAAAAGGTAATGAATAACCTCGTTTCCAACGCAATACAATTGCATTGGACGTGACTGATAGCCATTGTTCATAAAATGTATTTAAGCGACCAGCATAAAAACTTTACCTTTACCTTTTACGTGCTTTTACCTTTACCTTTACTCCCTCCGTTTCCTTTTTTCCCCGTTGCTCCACTGGGAATCCTTCATGTTTTCCCATTGGTAAATTCTCGAGGTTTGGCTTCTGACCGGTACCAAGTCCCTCAAGCGACGGACCGGTCTCTGTGAATTTAAAGGACGACTGGAAGAGGGATTATATGTCCGTATCTGAGCTCCTCCCCCTCCTCTATTTTGTCCCCTATATAGTGGAGCCTTCGGCTTGTTGGCAGTGATCTTTAGATCCTTGCTGATAGATTCAATGGTCTTTAATGATTTTAGCCCATCCAGTAAATCTGTCCCAAACAGATATTCTGATGGAATACATTTGTCTGCCACTTCCCCCAAATTCTTCACGTGAGGGATGATAAGATTTTTCCTAGTATGCGAAATACGGTGGAAAATATTCGTCAGGATTCTGCCAGAATCTAAGAGACTAGATAACATATTATTTTTAAAGTCTGCAGGTACTTTATCAATGTTAGTTGTTAAACTTTTCCCTAAAGCGCAAATTTATTTGCCTATTTCTAAGAATCTAAGAGACTAGGTAACATATTATTTTTAAAGTCTGCAGGTACTTTATCAATGTTAGTTGTTAAACCTTTCCCTAAAGCGCAAATTTCTTTGCCTAATTGGTTCTGAACTTCACATTGAGAGGCATCTATTGTTAAATTTTGTTTTTGTAAATCCGCAGAAATTTCTAGATTCAGCTTCGGCGGGGCTAAGTTTGCTAAATTGCTAGGAATAGCAAACTTGTTTAAAAGAGTTAAACAGTCCTCTTTTTTAAGTTCATTTTGTAACAACGAATTCCATCTAACCACTAATTGGTCATGTAGTGTAACTTCATTTAAACATTTCTTTTCTGGATTTTCGCCTAGAATTTCCAGAATATCTTCCGGCAGCGACACATCATTGTGAATTATCAGGCCGTCAGCATCAAAATTATTTGTGACGCTGCAAGCGTCTATATTACTTTCAGAAGTAATACTCCTAGTATCACTTCCAGCATCCTGTGAATAGGGAATTTCCACTCCAAGTGGAAACCCTGAATCAGCACTCGCTCGATCCAATCGAACGCTGTCAGGTAATGTCGACCGTGCGCGCGGTAGATTGTCGCCGTGACGGGATGAGGTACGAGAGTTGGAACGTAGCCGCTGTCTCCTCACGTGGCGAGTGCGACTGCGTGATCGAGATGATGACAATGAACGACGGCTAAGTAGTTCTTTCTCTAATCTCTTTAAACGCTTTACCAATTTCCTGGTATTTTCTGACTCACTACTACTAGTTGACCTATTACTAGTACACCCTAGTTAGAAGAACAGTCGTAATTTACGAGTGTTCTTGGATTTACCCATATTTCAGGGACTGAAAAGAACGTTAGTATAAAACAGAGACTGCCTTCCTTAAAAGGCAATCTCCTTCTTTGGATTACATAGGAAATCAGAGAGATGTCAACTAAAAAATAAATGTAAATGTCTACTTACATAAGATAGTCAAATTCCTCGGCTGTAAATTACAGCAGAGTTGCTTTTCTAATTACTATATCGATACGATATGTAAGAGCGTGGTGACTGCTCGGAGCACAAAAAACACAATGATGACAGACCGGCCTGACAGAGCGGTGACAATGCGGGACAGGGCAAGCTTTGAAATTTTCTTTGAACCTTGTGCTCGGAAGTAGAAGAAGCATGTACTACAATGTAAACAATTATGTAATATCGAGGACTGGACCTGAAATATAATTACATTACCTACCATAATTACATAAGTAATAATTTTATTTATCGTTTAGCTGTTAAATGACTAGCCAGAGCTACTTCATGTGAAAATATTGACCAAAAAATTTATTTCCTGAGCACCATCAATCTAATGCATACCTATAAAACCTTTTTCTTTCTCTTATTTTAATGTTAATTCATAGAAAAGGAGATATTGAATATATCTTACATTTGGCATTACTTTACTGCATTTTGCAATGGCAGTAAATATATGTTAAATTGTCTTTAACAAGCATCAATATAAAAAAAAATATGTTGTTCCTATTCCCGAAATTTAATAAATCTGCATGCAAGCTAAGGTTTTAGTTTTAGAAACGTAACGTGACTGATGAAAACTCATCAATTTTACAATTTTCTGTTGATATTTTATAAAAACACTCGTCTTTAAAATTTATATATTATTTTCTCTTATATCTCTCAACTCTTGTCATGTCGAATTGGGAACTATTTTGAAACTATAAATTTACTACCCCTTCTCTCTATGTATGATCTTTAGAGCTGCACTAAGGTAACTGAAAACGTCAAACGTTCCTGTATACATAACCATTGTCTAAATGGCCAGCATATCAAAATAAATGTCAATGTTTTCTGATCTTTTAGGCTTTAGATATTTCTATATTCTTTGCCCAATTCTTTGCAAAAAACTGAATAAATTATTTCAGTGAAATATGTTAAATTTCTCCAGCAGTAATTTTCCTGGTATAATATTTGTTTAGTAGATACTATCTATCAAATAAATTTACTTATATTCTCAAAAAAGATAATTTTATTCAAATTTTTCCGAAAATTTGGATTAGTAGTTTCTAATAAATTAAATGTCTGATTACTGTCAACTGTAATAGACATATGGCTTTGTTAAACTTATAGGCAAGCTTATACACAATTATAAAATTAATAAGGGACACACCGCGTGTGTCCCTTATTATTATGTTATTTCGGAGCCAGAAATTTAAAATTTTCGATTACATGTAATCTCTTGGTTAAATCTGTAATTAGTGTCAAACTATAGCTTATGAAAAGTTAAGATGAGGTAGAAATGTGCAAACCGTTTTGCTTGATCTCAAACCGTTTAGATTTTACAGGGTGTCAAAGTTGCAAAATGTCAATATTCACCTGTCAATATTTTAAAAACAGTTGAAGATAGGTATAGGACATCCTCCATGAAATGTGTTTAGAATTATCCGTAGAATCCAGAAATGAAATAACATATAGGGTGTTCCATTCAAAATAAGCAAGTTGATGTCGACTTCCGGTATAACCGGAAGTGTCACACCCTAGAAAATATTTTGGCTTTATAGAACTTTCGAGGTTATGCCCACAGCGAAAATTTCAGAAAAATGCATATATTCATTCTCGAGATCCGCTGCTTGTTAATATCCCAGTTAGTGAAGCTGATGTGTTAATAGGTTCAATATTTTTGATAAAGAGTTATTGTATTGATTAATATCCACCTTGTTTTTAAATTAACAGAAACATTAAGTAACGACCTGTTACTTTACTCAGTGCCAAAAATATCACCGTAATATATTTGTGAGACTCTGTTTGCCCTGATTTGTCAGATAAATGTAACGAAATTTATTGGAAACATATAAATACCACTATTTATATGTTTCCAATATTTCCCAGCCTCTCTCAAATTGATATATTTTATGGTTTTGTTTATTTCCTTGTTTTTCCGCTATATACCAACGTCTATTAATCTAACAATAAATTACTATATTTATATGACAAATTGAAGTCATTTCGCGATTGCAGTCAATTTTCTATATAATAATGGCTATAAAAACAGTTTACACAAATATTGCATTTTATCTTTTACTTATATCTTTATTGAATCACATTTATGTTACTTGAATGTTACAACTAGTTACTTGGAAATGTCTTCTGATGCAAATTTATGATAAAATGTATCTTAATTAACTGTATTTTTTGTTATTTATATGTTTTGCAGTCAATACCGTAAATTAACGAGTCTAAGTGTCATATTAGTTCTACTTATATTGTAGTAGTTAATACTACTATGTTACTACTACTTGTTAACTATAGACGTCTTTCAATTTCTCTTCCTTGTCTTAAAATATCTGTATGTTCTTTACAAATGAGTTAATTCCCGATATCTGTACGTCTCATTATACCTACATCTTCAACATTTAAAAAATATTTTGAGATGTTTAAGATGTTATTTTTAAAACATATATTACATTTTATATAAAGAAATTAAAATGGCTATTACAGTTGTCACGTTTTTTATTTTTTCAATCACGTAGACTCAATCTGTCACCCCTACCTCTACACTTGCTTTATCGTGACCAAAAAGTACCCAAATAAACCAAAACAATGCGGTTTTTTATGACACTTTTATTGATTATATTTATTATTATTAATATTTTGTATTTATAATTACTATGCTTTATTATTTTTCTTACATACATTAGTTTACATTTTCACAATTAGTACATCCAGGATTAATAAACAATTTAGTTTTCAATTTCTAATATAAAATTTATAATTCTATTTGTTATTGACAAAATTTAGTAAGTCGTTTCATAATACCATCAGTATGGGGTCCTATTGAAAATATATATCCACCAAATTTTTTTAACTACATATAGTTGTGATCTTGGAATTTGAGTAATTAGTTAGTAATTAGTTATTTGCGTAATTTGAGGAATTAGAGTATGTTGGTTTATCATTACAGGTTACATATATTTTCCAAAAAAAACTGATGATTCATACAGCTGTGCCGCAAATAAGTTATAGATAATGGACATTCTACAAAGGGTTCCCGGTATTTATGTACTGTTCTTATTAGTTACTTTGAATCCGACAACCAAAAAGAGGCTTTTTTGTCTTCAAAACAAAGTACCTTACCTTAATTTAATATTATACATTGTTTATCATTCCATACATTCCATTCATTGTTTATACATCTTTATCATTGTGTAATATTCCGATATTATTTAATATTATTATGTTTTCATGTACCTCCTCCTTTATTTGTACAAGAATTGTGCAAAACTGTTTATAGTTTGTAATATTGTCTTGCTTTATTTCTGTATAAATAAAATTCTATTCTATTATATTTCGCTACAGTTTTTCTCGAGAGTTCTGGTCCTGGAATACTTATTATTTTCCATGTGGCATATTCTTAGAAAAATTTTTGTCCAATTTGGGATATATGTATATATTCTTTCATTATGAGAAATTTTATGAGGAGGAATTTTATGAGATAATATTTACATAGGTTAATAAGGCTTCATAGACCTCATTACCAAAATACTGTCACTATTCAGTGATTTTATATTTTTTCTATACTAAAAATAAATCCAGGATATGGTAATCCAGAACGTGAACATGGCTAAATTCAGATATTGTATTTTCCCCGAAATCCCTACTTCCATTCCATTTAAATGATAGCAATCCAACAATAGCGACGCGATGCCGTCATCAAAGAAAATTGCTGGTACATTCGGCGAGCCGTTATCCTTGCTCGCGCCGCCGTCTTGTCTGCAGATGAGTCTTTCGTCCTTCGTTACTCTTGGGCATGAAACAGGGAACGCCCCCGTAACGAATGCAGGCCTTTTAAAATATATGCACCCCAACCTGTGTGGATGTACGGGTACAGCCATTATAAATCACGTAACGGTGCAGAACTCGTGATTTGAATGTGACAATATTACTAAGTTTGAATTCCCGACTCGTAATAGAGTGCCCCGGTGTCTGTTAGTTTGGGCGCATTGAACTCTAGAAACTTGAATATCTTCAATTAATTCTAATTAGTCCGTTTTAATAGGGGTTTATATTTATCAGAAAATAGTTATTGAATAGCTATATTTGTCTTACGACACTTTTTATTAGAATAGGCAGCAACTGTCAGGAAACAAAAGTCATAATAATTTTTTATTGTTTTCGGTGCAGAAATGTTGCTAGGTGCTGACTTGATTGAGGCAAATCGAAAATCGTTTACTTTGTAACAGGCCAAAGCTAGTATATGGGCTAGTATATGGGCCCATATACTAGCTTTGGTAACAGGCTACCAAAGCTTGTACTATACAAGTAATGTATAGTACAACGGGTACTACTTGTACAACCCGCTTCACGAAACTTTCATGATGTATTCATTTATTTGGAAAGGAGTCTACTAATTTTACTACTAGATCAATTTCTTTGCATCCTTCAGTCAGGCTGTCCAATGAAAATTGCACTTATTAAATAATTATTTAGAACCCTTCTTATCCTCTTCCAAAGATGATGGGGGGGATTACGACTTACTTTACAACTGATTTTATACCTGGAAAATTCTCTGAAAAACCAGGCTGCTATGTTCTTGCCTTTTCAATATTTATGAACATACAAAATATTGTCTATCTCTGAAAATCTTCTAAGTACCACCCATAATTCGTATAATTTACTTGACTGGTATTAGTGGCATGCATATTTGGCGTTTTTGTCCTCTAAATATTATTCAGTCCCCAGGGGTCTACGAGTCTGGTTTGTGCCGTATTCTTTAATTAATTTCGAAAACAAAATTACGTAACAAACAGGAAGTTTTTGCCACTTGGCACCACACGTTATTATTTGGGTTACTGCCAGTGGTGCAAACGTCAGTAGAATTCTCGTTTCACAAAAAATGTATAAAACAAATTGCTAAGAATACTAACCATTTTGTAAGAAATGCTGACATTCACAACTACCAAACTAGACATGGTGATCTACTAAAAATATCACAGCATAAAACATCCTTATTTGAGAAAAGACCTTCTAATTTTTTAATCACGTTCGTGACGATGTTCGGACGGAAATAAATTTTAATCCTTTTGAAAATAAACGTTTATTATCAAAGAAAAGTTTTTTAATAAAAAAAATGTGTTATAGTATTACAGAATTTATAGGTTAGGAAATAGCAATTATCTGTTTGTGTACTTTTTTCAGTTATAGCTATGCTTTTGCTTCTCCAAGGTTGTATATGAATATTACCTGAATAGACGTAATGAACCCAAAATTACCGCCTTCTGCATTATTCCGGCTATAAGATCTGCCGAATTTCTATGATCTTCAGTTCCGAAAGCAGTGTATCTTTGTTCCACCGAGGGATTCTAATATCAGTACCACAAATTCACAGTATGTTCTGCGGAGTTCGAAGAGAAAAGAGAAATATATACTATACTAAAATCTATACTATGCTATATGTACTAAATACTAAATACTACTCTATACTATACTAAATCGATACTGAAATAAATTTTATATTATTATATGTAAGTATAGTTGATATAGTTATCTATATAGAGTACGCAGATTGTTGTATTAATATATTTCTAGGTACCTGTTTATATTTAGAATTAAATATGCAGAAAGTTTTTGAATCCAGGCCCGTATTTCTAGGTGACAAACTATTTGCCGTTCCGACTTTACGGGCAAACTAAGTTTGTTTATGACTTTTGTATTTCCTTCTTACTGGATACCTCTTAGAAAGGAAACGCTATTGTTGCGGAGAGGAAGTTCTGCTATATATGTCAGAACCATACTTTTTGCTGTTCTCTTTGCGCAATGTTTATTTGTTCATTTCGTTAAAAATAAATAAAACGTAGCAAACACCCATCGGCCCATTTGTTTCGCATTGTTGTACTGCTAACTGTATTTATATTTATACATATAGTAGAAAACTTTATTTATTTATTTAGTAAACTTCATTTAATTTCAAGGAGTGGCATGTGCTGTATTTTAGACAAACTCCACATTGCTAACACTGGGTGATCACTTTGTAATAGGATAGTTATAATTTTCTAAACGAAAATCTGTTTTATATAGGAACTGTATTACTGTACTATGAACATTATAAGTTATTGTAAATCTACTTTTTTAAAAAAAGGATGCTTTACTGCATTGTGTTTTAGAAGGATTAAAAGCGAGGACTTTAAAGCGAGGAAACAACTGTTTGTATAAGAGTTATAATAAACAAGAAGTGATGAATTATAGAAAATATCAAACATACATGAAAAGAGGATACTTTAGCTCCCAGAAATATTCAAATACTTTTCTAGTAATAATAGTATAAAAAAAAATAGCATAATTTTAGTTCTTATAATTTAGCAAAATATAGTGTAACTTACGTGTAAACGTAGATAGATGTGGTTCAAGAATATACAAATCATATTTTTGCTATGGAATTTATTGAGGGTTATTGAGGTTCCAACATTATGCAAGGTATATTTTTTATTAGATCTTATGCTTTGAAACATTTCAACCTCTTCAATAGGAGGGTCTGACATACATTTTCTCGAAAACGGATAAAATGGAAAGAAATATTATTTTATGAACAACTACTTTTTTAAAATAGGAATTGTAACTTACATGTAATAAATTAATTCAAATGTAATTTTAGAGTATTTAGAGATTAATCGAAAATATTTTTGTTAGTGCAAATATTTGGATACCTCTATTAGTTTTTCTTTTTAGTTTTAGTTTCTCTTTTTAGTTTTAGTTTTTATAAGTTTTATAAGTTTTTAGTTTTTAGTTTAGTTTTAGGCTTATTCGCAGGGATGGCTTGGCAACCATCCTGACGATGGCCTAGGATGGGAAGAATATCAACTTGGTGTTAATGTGAGAGATTAAAATCAGTTGATGTTTGACTTGTCCCCCTAACTAATGAGGTTTTCCAGATTTCCCTCATTCCAGCACTGAGTGGTGGTTAGGGCCTACCAACGTAAGTCGTTCCTGAGGCGCAAATGCGGCCTGCGAAATAATAATATGCCGCCCCCTCTCCCACACAAGTCTCAGACTTTCGGGCTAATCCTTGTGATTAGAATGAGGGGTAGAGATATTATTTTTATTATTATTATAAGCTCCTATCATATAATTCTCAAATGATAAATATGTTAATGGTTTGTAAGTTAAATTACCTATTTACATCTTTCTTTATATAGGAATTAAGCTAAAAAGTTAACTAAGAGATAACTTATTAATGAAATTATCAAATATTATGGTTCAATAAAGTTCTGTATTTCCATGCTATCTATTGTCCTAGGTATGTAAAGTAAAAACCATATTATTTTTAAGATATGTCGTAAACAATTACTTTGGGTACAACGGACACCGACCAACATTGAATTACAACGGCATATTTTCATATAACTTCATTAATTTAAGTTGAAGTTATATGAAGATATGCCGTTGTAATTCAATGTTGGTCCGTGCCTGTTGTACGCAAAGTAGTTGTTTACGACATATCTTAAAAATAATAATGTTATTCCTTTGCATACCTAAGACAATAATAGGTAACAAAGAAATACAAAACTTTATTGAACCATAATATTTTATAATTTCATTAATAATTTATCTCTAAGTTAGCTTTTTGGCTTAATTTCCATATAAAAAATATGTATACAGTTAAATAAGCCAATAAATAATATTAAAAATATACTATTAAATTACCTAGTTAAGTATAAGTTTCTAATAGTACAAATTTCTGTTCAATTGCATAAAACTGTGGCAAATCATGTTATAATTGTTCTATTTGTTATTAGACACAATTATTATGACTATGCATGTGCAATTAAATTCATGAAAATAAAACTACAGGGTCTTGGCTATGAGCAAAATAGATTTAGAACAATAAATTGTTTCAGTATCTGAATAGTTTACATAGTTGCAAACTTAATTTTGCTAATTAAAAGCTAATAGAAATACTAATTTTGTTATGGGGATTAAAAAGATTCGGATGAGATAGAGCTATTACAAAACATTTTTAATTCCAATAAAAAAATGAGAACGGTAATATAATATATTAATCCCCTGGTTTTGTGAACCAGAAGCGAAAAGGAATACGACATTATAATGTCACTATGTATGTAGGTTCTATTTTCACAGCAACATTGTTGAAAAAAATCTGTGAAAACCTAAAATCAATCACAGAATCAGTCACTTAATTTTTGCTAATTACTTCCGCCAACCAAGAAAACAAGTAAAATTATGAAAATAAATTTAAAATCAAATAATAAGTAAATTTGTCTTTATGTATTTTGTTGACGGAGCACTTCAAAATGAGTGCTGAGTGTGATTTTTCAAAATGAGACAGTTTTAGAATTCGAGTAATGTTTAGCTGCTGGTTGCTTCTGATGTGCTTTGTAACGAGCAGCCATAAATATTCATACAACTGGGCGACTGTTATGATGTCATATATTTCTGCGGATTATCATCCCGCCCTGGATCTCGGCATTTGTCCGGTTGTCGGCCTTTCCGTCGCCATGAAAGGGTTAATCAGAAAACTCGCATTCTCATCAAATTCCGACAACCCTTCAAATAACAAACAGTATAATCATGACCGGATTTCGGGCAGCCGCCCTAACTATTCCTTTGTTTTATCTATTAATTGAAATACTGAAGGAACCACGCACGTTTAATAATTTTCGATAACGTTACTTTTAAGAACTATTTTGCACCAAATCATTTTTCCTCATTTTCTAGATCTTTATTAAGATCTTGTTTTTAATTTTCTTAAATGTATTTGAACTGTAGGTATACATTAAAAAAAAGGAAATTGCTCTGCTATATTATTTTTGTTTATATACAAGTAAATTTCTTCTTCCATAGAATCAGCATAACAAATAATTGTGTCTCTGCAAATTCTAAATTAGGTTAGGTAGACATATTATTCAGAAGTACATCGTCATCGTTATACTACATAAGAATGAGAATAGAATGAGAGATAGAAGCCCTGCAAAGAAGAATAAGTATTAAATAATGTACAACAGAAAGTACTTTCTACCTCTCATTCGAAATGTACGTTGACACATAATATTTGTTTACATTAGATAATCGTTTTTCTTAATTGTTATTCCTTCCGGGGTTCTAAAGATAAGTGACGCTTTTATAGAACAGTACAAACACTTCAAAAATCGCACGTATTTTACTTAAGTATTACTTATTTTCTCTTGATCGCTGTCTGATTAAGACTGACTTCCTCGCCAGTACACCGCAGGCTTTATATAGGCAAACTAGGCTTCTAGATTCTCGTAGAAATTTCCATCGAATACTCACGAATAATCCAGATACCAGGGCAGTTCCATAAATAATTGACAGCCAAGTTATAAGGGATATTCGATGAGTTCCACTGGTGACATTCAGGAAATGTGGATAAAAGAGCCTATCCCCTTATTTGAAGGCGTAGGGGGTTAAGACTTCGCCCTTGGGGGGGGGGGTTGTCCCTGGTACCACCCTCAGAGGCGATGTCGCCAGATTGTGCACAATTTCCCTAGGGCTGAGATAAAATTAGATTTGGCACTCGCTCTGGCAACTGGCAAACGCCGCACTCAAAGAGTTAGTAGAATACAATAAATTTGTTGGCATACGTCATACACATAAAACGATAGAACATCTGTCCCCAACATCTATCCATCGCAAATATGATTCACCACCCCCTTATCTCGGAACTTACGAAAGATAGAGAAAAAGTGTAAATACGAAAGTTTACTGGTTATTTATAATTTCTTTTAATTAACCAATTTCAAATACACAGGATGTTAAGTTTTTCAGATACAGATATCAACTTTGGTTTTTCAAATGGAATGCTCCATATTTTACAGCATTTTTGGATTTTGCATAAAATTCTAGATCAGAGTTTTATATAAGGTATTAACTATCAAAAATTTATAGTTTCGAGATATTTCCGTTTTTTGTAGAAAATTGACAGATGTAGAGACATTTTTGAAGTGGATTTATTATGTAACATTACCTTATAACATATTTTTAAAATTTGGTGATAGTGAACACAAAACAGTGCCGTTTGGCCTGGATACATTAGATTTAAAATCATTTCATACAGTTTGTCCGGAATCCTAGAACGAATGTCAGGCTTTTGAATTTTTTTTCTTCAATATCAAACACTTTTCATACAAATTTTGTTTGCATCGATCACCTCGTCAAGTCGATCAATAATTAGATATTAATTTACGACTAGTAATTGTAAAAGAAATCATTTGTGTTAACAAAATAAATCACTAATAAAATGCTATCGTGCTATCTTGTTTGATAAATTGCTTATATTACAATTTGTATAGTTATTTTCTAGGATTACCTACCTTTAAAAACTAAAGATACTTAGATGTCTGTGTGATATCGTGAAAAATGAAAACCCAGTGAAAAATCAGCTCGTGAAATACGCATTGGGAGACGAGAAAAAAGTTGGAAATATCTCACCTTTATGATTTGATTATGATATATTGAGTACTTATGAACTAGAGCTTTTTAAAAAATATTTCAAGTAGAAAAAATGTTTTTAATATAATTTTTTAGCAAGATATTATGGAGTAGACTCATGACGATTTCTTAAGTGAAAGCGCAATATGTTTCGAAATACCTGATTATAGCACCTGAACCAAAAATATAGCACAGGATGTTCAATTTGAAAAATGCCATTCCTGGGCGCGCTTGCCGTCCGCAAAATAATAATATGCCGCTCCATTTCCCACACAAGTGTCTGACTTCTGGGCTCATTATCAAGATTAGAATCAGAGATAGATATATTATTATTATTATAAAAATTTTTGGACCAACACTTATAGTCAAGATGAACTATAGTGAAGATGATATAAGATGTCAAAGATTAACACTGTTGTAGAGTTAATAATATTATTGGCACGAAATCCTTGAAAAAAGTACCTAATATAGAAGCTACGGAATTAGATCTATGGTGAACGATATTATATAAGGCTAACTCAATTTACTATCATGTCTAGTTTTCTCTCAATGTTAACCTTATCCGTTTTGTAGTTTTGTTATTTCATCCTTGTGAGAAACCCTGCCGCTCAAACAGGTGGAAAACCGAACAGTTACGTTATGAATTTAAGTTGTCAAGTTTCGGTATGCTGACAGCAGTACTCCATTAATTATTATATCCCTATAATATGTAACGTCCACCTCAATGCATCATTCAAACGGACAGTGGATATGCCCTTCAAGAAACTCATTCGGAGCCTCACGCTACATTGATTGATCTTCGTCTAATGTCTACCTAATGTTATTAATTTTAATCGTATTAGATGTGATAAATCTTTTATGTTACACATTTCGTCTATTCCACTGTACACGATTAATCTATTCAATATTTTGCCGAACCTAATTTATTACTGATTACTTCTGGACGATAACGGACAATTTTTCTATAACGATGGTAATTGTTTATTTTTGTACTATGTATATTATTTTTTAATAGTGTGACAGAACCTCGAAATATGAATATTATTAGTTACTATATCTCAAATCTCTTGTTTCAATTCTTGCTGAATGAATTAATATTGATTCATGGATTAATATCTTCTTCTCATTCACTTGATAACCTGTAATGTGTAATTTGAACGCATATTTTATATAATTTGTAAAACTGCCGATGTGCAATCACTGCCACCGGAAGAGGGCGGTACGGTGTTTCTCACCACTACTACACAATAAAAAAAAACGAGTAATTTTAACACTGAATCCACACTCATCAGTGTGTATATAGTCCACACTTGGCAGTGTTAGACATATCAGTGTATTATTACATTACATAAAAGTAATTTAACACAGCAGATTTTACAAGGTAATGTGTAATAGTTAATTATTCACCGTGTATTTATGGCGGATTGAGTCATTTTTAACACAGGGTTTTGTAAATTTACTATAATTTATGAGTACTTCTACAAACTTGACGGGTATATCATTCGTGTAATATGAGTTTTAAAGGTTTAGTTATTATACCACCCAGTTCGTGTTAAAAATAACACTGCAGCAAATTACGATTACCACTTAGTAATTTTACTATTTGTCTTTTTTTACTGTGTAGCATATCAGATACCCTTTGGCCAATTATGTCATAACATCGTTCATCGAGTCCATTACCGATGGCACTCTGATCAAAACAGGATAAATGCGAAACCGGTCAGTGTCTGCTGGTTGTTATCGATGAAAGATGTGGCGACGTTCGTAGAGATGCCGGAGTAATTAAACACCAGTCAGGGCATATAGTCCGTGGAGTAGTTGTTTTCTGCATCTCTTTCAAATAAATATACATAAAATATTATATTGTTTATTTTCCACATGGAAAAAAACGCTCATGGTTGAAACTGTCAATATTCAACGGCGATATGTTATTCTACGATATTATTGTGATCTAATGTATTCAAAAGTTAATATTTCTTTTTTTATTGCGCGTTGAACGGTGAACCATTTTTTAGGGTCAGCGGCTATTTGACAGATAACAAAAAATATAAAGCATAGAAAAATTCGGCCAATACGAAAATTTTTATAGAACTAGAGATTTATACTAACCATTTATTATTTTGAGCAGACACAGGCCGTTGTGGCTTCCCTATATTTTTCCATCAAATGCTGATATATTCAGTGTTATCTTTTAGAAAGACTATTAATAACAAAACTTTTTTGGTAAATATTATAAAAGGCATATATTAGAAATATCTAGCATAAACTTTTATCTTGAAGTACTATATATTATGTATTATTCTGTCAAAATATATACATATTAATGTTTATCAATTTATATTCTATTTGTAGCTTTCAATATGACTTATGAGTTTCTATCTGTTATGAGCATACGGTACAACTATTTGTTCTATAAAGTTAATACTGCAGAGTATCCAGAAATATATTGTTGATATATGAGTCATAAGTACTCAGTTTTAGTAGGATAGTTTTCACGGTGGTTCTCGAACACTTATTTTCATATAGGCAACTTAACGCGAGCCATACTGTATTGTCAAAATCACGAGAGCGTAGCTCCAACCGGTGTGTAAACAGCACCCTAAGATAGCACCCAAAATTTCCGGAGATATCCGAGCATCCATGGACGTGCGTTAAATTGGGTACAACGACAATGACGTTATCGATATGAGATGGGGATTACCTGTATGTACCAAAGGAGAAGTTGGGACGCTTAATAATTTTCGAGAAAATTGAGATTGTTTGTTTTGGGTGCTATCAGTTTTCCGCCCCTTGGGACCCATTTCACGTCGTTCATTTTTATACTGAGAAGGCTATATGAGATGGGGATTCGTGTACGAAAGGAGAAGTTGGGACGCTCAATACTTTTCGAGAAAATTGAAATTGCATGTTTTGGGTGCTATCTGTTTTTCACCCCCTGAAACCCATATCAAGTCAATGATTTTTATACTGAGTATAAATGAGATGGGTATTACGTGTTACAAAGGAGAAGTTGGGACGCTCAATAGTTTTCGAGAAAATTGAAATTGTTTGTGTTGGGTGCTATCTGTTTTTCATCCCTTGGGACCCATTTCACGTCGTTCATTTTTATACTGAGAAGGCTATATGAGATGGGGATTCGTGCACGAAAGGAGAATTTGGGACGCTCAATACTTTTCGAGAAAATTGAGATTGCATGTTTTGAGTGCTATTTGTTTTTCACCCCCTGAAACCCATATCAAGTCAATGATTTTTATACTGACTAGTCTATATGAGACGGGTATTACGTGTTACAAAGGAGAAGTTGGGACGCTCAATAATTTTCGAGAAAATTGAGATTGTTTGTTTTGGGTGCTATCAGTTTTCCGCCCCTTGGGACCCATTTCACGTCGTTCATTCTTATACTGAGAAGGCTATATGAGATGGGGATTCGTGTACGAAAAGAGAAGTTGGGACGCTCAATACTTTTCGAGAAAATTGAGATTGCATGTTTTGAGTGCTATCTGTTTTTCACCCCCAGAAACCCATTTCAAATCAATGATTTTTATACTGAGTAGTGTATATGAGATGGGTATTACGTATACATTTTAAGTCGTACTTTTTCATACCAAGCAGTATATAAAAATAAAATATCGTGTACCGAATGAAAAGTTTGGACGTCTCATGTTATCCCAAAAAAATGTTATTCTGTTTTAGTCGCTATCTAGTTTTCACCCCCTGAGCCCCGTTTCTATTTCCAAATTTTCTACTTTGGTAAAGGATTATCATGTACGAAATAAGAACTAAGGATGCGGTGTGTTTTCCATGGAATTTAAGAAGCACCTAGAAACTGAGTTAATGTTAATGCCTCTAGTATTTTAATTCAAATAAAATGGTTTATCTATACGAATTAAACTGTTTTCAGTTTATACTAACATTATACTTATTTAAAGAGTAAATTACAACTACTGTGCACTAGAGCCGTTATTTTCTGCTCGTTGTACCCAATAATAATAATAATAATAATAATAATAATAATAATAATAATAATAATAATAATAATAATAATAATAATAATAATAATATTTATTTTCCTCTAGACATTACAGGCATGTATAGGAATAGTCATAACAAGCTTAAAGCTAAGGTCGAAAATATTCATCTAAAGAATAAAAACACTTATCGACTAAATAACGTTTGAGTTGTTTTTTAAAACGACATAATAATTGGATATTTCTTAAGTTAACTGGCAGGCGGTTAAATAAATTAGGGCCCATAACATTTGGAGAGTTCAAAGACACTTTATACTTACAGAAATGTACATGGATATCTTTTTTATTTCTAACATTAACAGAATGATAAAATTCATTTGTACTAAAGGAATTTCGATTAACATACACATACACACATAATTCATAGATATATAAACCTGACAGAGTTAACAAATTATACTTTTTAAAGATTTCCTTACATGAGTGAGTGCTACTAACACCCTCAATACATCGAAGTATTCGCTTTTGAGCAATAAACACCGTCGATGATAAGGTAGAATTACCCCAGAAACACACACCGTATCTTATTCTAGATTCAGCCTGACAATGATATAATCCCAACAGTTGTTCCTCAGATAGGACAGCTTTCAAATTCCTAAACAAATATATAAGTGAATTCAGTTTGGATGAAACAGTGCAACACTGATCCCGCCAATTTAAAAACTCATCCACCCTGAGACCCAAAAAACTAACACTATTGTTTTCCTTAAGGGGCACATTATTTATATTTAATTGTAACCTTGAACAATTCTTTTGCCTATTGTGAAACCTTACAAATTCTGTTTTCTTTATATTAAAATACAGGGAGTTATGGGAATACCAACCACTTAATAAATTCAATACATTGTTGCATTTGGATATCAGTGCTGCATCCAGATTGTCTTTAACTTTATTTAATTGCCAATTTAACGTCTATGGATGTACGGGTACGGTAACGGTTACGGTGCTGTTTTCACACCGGTGTAGCTCCAGTGATTTTGTCAAACAGATCGAGTTAAATTACCTATATAAAAATAAGTATTCGAGAACAACCGTGAAGAATATCTGGCTCAAAATCTGAGCTCGAATGGTAGTTGGTAAGATAATTCCAAGAATATAGGGTAGACTTTTCAATCTCGTTTATTATTTTTGCTTCCTCGAAAAAATTCACGGAAATTTTTTTGGTTGCCATGGTAAAGAGTCAAAATAAAGGCATCTTGTGAATGTTTGTAGTAGCGAGATACAGTGAAATACACTGCAGTGCCCTCTTTGGGTCTTTGCTACTACCTGTCTTACAATTATTGTCTAATTGACAGACAGATAACGATCTGCAGAAAAGCAGATGCCATTACAGCGACCTCTATTGTCTTTGAGGAAGACAATCCTACTTAATTATTGGAAGGAGATGCTGAAAACAACTACTCCACGGCCAATATGCCCCGACTGGCGTTGCATTACATCAACATCTCCATGGATGTCGCCACATCCTTCATCAAGACCAAATACCAGACAATGACCGGTTTCGATCTTCTTTCCTTCCAGTCGGGGCATATTGCCCGTGGAGTAGTTGTTTTCAGCATCTCCTTCCAATAATAAAGGCATCTTATTGGTTTTAAAGTAGAGGTGCGAAATTTTCACTACAATTCTCAGAATTTATAATGAACACATTTTATGAATTACCCACTATATTCAACTAATCGTAAACTGACTATAGTTGACAATAATAATTAATTGTGTATTATTCATCTTACTAAAGGGCAAGCACAATATTGACTGTTGAATTTATTGAGAGTAGTTCGTTACACATTGAATTTAATTCCAATATTAGATATGCCTATTCTGGCAACATTAGAAGAGCGCAATCTAGGATCAAATATTAGCTTGATGCAAATAATATCTACATCACGATTCAATTTCTGCATTAATTGTCTTCTTCCGAAAGTGCATGCATCATGCTTGAGGCACGTTTGCCCATTTACCGAATGTTATTAGCTGTTGTTACAATGGGGCACTGTACACGCCCACTTGTGCAATACAAATAGTAATTTATATTAAAGGAATATAATTACAAGATATGGTTTAATGTACTGGGTGATTTAAGAGAAGAAATATCTATTTGAATTAAATAAAGAGTTATTAATTTTTTACAAAACAAAATTAATAATGATATCACGTGATAACGCCAAGTCATGGTACGATTATAGTTCAAAACATATTATATTATCTAACAATTTTTAAACTGATGTAGAATTCTTGTACACCAACAAATGTTATCCGTTTACCTTCAAGATTCAGATCGAGGAAGTATATAAATATTTTTATTTAGCTGGATTTATGATGTAAGAATGGAGACTAAGAAAACTAAGTGCTATATTTTCCGTCAATCTATAATTTTAATTAAAGTTTTATAGGCAGATTAAATCTCATAGCGACTGTAAATGACTGCAATGTGACATTGAAGCCATACATGAGTGGAGTATGGTGAACAAACTTAATTTAAATAGGTATTGAAAAGTGTTGTACTGAATTATTTACACGCATTCAATATTGTTTTAAGTATGATTATGAAATGAATGGTATTAAATTGGCTATTTCAGATGTTGTGAAAGACCTCGGTATCACTATAGATCACAAATGCTGGGATAAGCAAAATTCACAGATTTTTATTCTTGGTATAAGCTTCATTTTGAGAAAATCATTTCGTTCGCTTATAAGATCTTATGTTTTGTGATGTGTGAATCAGTTTAAAAAATATGAACACATTTATTACCTTATCCTTATATCCCTCTTTAGTGAGACCAAATCTCGAATTTGGATCCGTATTGTGGCATATAGTGATTACAATAAAAAATACACTTTATAACCGTCGCATTATTTCGATACTGTTATTTAGGTATGAAATATAAAACTTCTTATCAAACAATCTAACTTGCTATCTTTAATATACTTCAATGTTCCTTCTAAGAGTACAAGATTATAACAGTTCCTATACAGGGTGTCCCATTTAAATGGAAACACCATTAATATCTCTAGAACGAAACGAGATATAAAAATTTGTCGAAACAGTTTAATCTTTGATTCGGGGGACAACTTTTGAAGCATAAGTGATGGTTGACCCTTTCTCCCCTCTCCCCCCGCTCAAAGGAGACAAAGTAATTGACTTTTGAAGTTGCATAAAGAGAAGAATAAGAAAACAAAACGAAAATCGATTTTGCACTCAAAATTAACAATGTAAAAACTAAATTAAATGATCAAAGTATCTATGGGTTTACATTAAATCTAGAATGTATCTTACACAACCCGACAATTTAGATGAGATTGATGTATGAATGCCGTCAAAAAACGCCACAAGCTTTCCATTGTGATCGTGAAAACTTCCAGCAACATTTGTATTACTGCGATACTGTATTACTTTACTTCAAACGTCAATTATTCGACAAACTACCGATTTTAAAACTAAGCACGTCAATGAATAGAGAATAAAAATAACTTTAAAATGACTTGCGACACGACCCCTATTCCCATTTGAAATTTTGTGTCCTTGGGGCGGGGAAAGAGAGGATAAGGGGTCAACCTTCACTTATGCTCCAAAAGTAGCTCCTCCCGAATCAAAGATTGACCTGTTTCTGCAGTTTTTTAAGTCTCGTTTTGTTATTTAGGTATTAAGGGTGTTTGGTTTTAAATGGGACATCCTGTATATACCAACACATAGAAAGAACTACTTTATTGCTCCACTATTAGTTTAATCAATTAGGTGTCGTGTAATAATAATGCAGATTTATTTTCGTCACTTGAGTACATTTTTATTAATTATAGAAATATTTTTTTGCCATATTAACTTGCCACAAAGTGCCTAAGTTTGTATATAATCCCTGCATATATCACTATGGTGGCTTATGTATTCTACTTATTTCATTTCCTTTTGATTTTAAATTTAGTTTTCTCTTTTATATGAGCTTTTATCACATTGCATATTATATATTTGCATTGTATACTTTTGTTGTATCTTCTTGTAATAAAAAAGGATAAAAATAAATAAATAAATCCTGACACAATTTTGAATTGAATATTAAATTTGAACATTACAAAATAAAAACTCTGCAATCTGCTTAGTACCTACGGAGTAACAAATACACATATCTGTCGATTACCGAGAATTGACAAATATATCGATTGATTAGTAATAATTGACGTATATCTATCGACTAGTGCTAATTAACAGATAGATTTGTAGATTACAAAAATAATTGATTCATACGATCCCTCTACGCTTTCGTAATATATTGAATCAGAAAAATAAATACCTAGTGCATGGGAAACATTCTTAAATAAAAGTTCATTTCACTTCAGACCATGAGGAATATTACAAAATATCTACTTGAAAAACTTAATTACAATTTATCTTATCACAACCATATATTGGTATGTAATGCCTCCAAATAAATGAGATATATTTTTTAGGAAGCAGTGTGTAATGCTGGGTATATAGAACGGTGTAAAGCTTTCAATATTATAAAGATTTTAAAAAGCAGTGAACAATCTCTCAACAGAGATAATAATTAAAATAAGTAAACTTTAAAATGTTTCCTTGTTTATATTGCAGGGCGTTCATGTATTGACTTTTTCCAAATTTTATCGTTTCCAATAATATAAAACATAATTATATACTATTTTCACGTAATACCTACTTCTTTTAGGATGGAACCTGTCCCAGAGAATGGTTATGCGGTCTATGTGTCCTTAAAATCACCTTTTATTTATTTACCTGTTGAAATCATCCCTATTTGATTTATCTTTTAATATTTACCTAATCTCGATATACTCTTGGTCTTTATATCTCTATTTACGCTTTACTCTTACGTCATTTTTGGGTTATCATAAAATAAGAAATAAAGCTCAAAAAGAAGATCAGATATAATGAATAAATAAATATTTCCAATATATTTAGAAATTATGTTATCCTCACTAATCAAAATTTTATTATCGACCAATCCGGCTTTCTTTGTTGGCCGAATAAAAAAATAATGAATTTGCTGACATTCAATTTTCCAGAGCATTTAATAAAATCGTTGTAGTAAAAGGCATTTGCAAATCGCCAATAATAATTCCAAGAATATCGTTGAAATGTCTCGCCCGCACCCATACCCATTCCGTTTGACATTTCGTTGTGTTCTTTGCATTAATTCTAGCGTAGCATCGTGCCAGCAGCGCCCGTTACAAATCGGGTTGAGGTCATGATAAAATAAGCCCTGATTTCTGATAAAAGGAGGAAAATACGTGCTTTAGTCCGTGAGAAAGGACAGAAATCTTTGCGAATAAACGATTAAACGTATATAATATGTTTCATTGTAGTTTCTTTTGGGATTACACCACCCTCTACAGGAAATCAGAAATGTTCTAAATACAAATTTAAAGTGTAGTATCAAGGCAAACTTCTAAAGTTTGTTCCAAAAAAACCACTATTTTTGACTTTTAAATTTTATTGTAATTGTTTTGTTTAGACGCACCATTCGAAATATAATTTGTAATATTAGAGAATTTTATATTAAACTTAAAAATCTGATGAAATTAAATTAATTTGTCATAATAGGTATATTAATTTTTATTGCATATTATACAGTGGTTTTTTGGCGAAAACTTTAGAAACTGTAGAAATTTATCTTGATACTATACTTTCAATCTACATTTTGAATACCTCGGGTTTCCTGGTTTTTATTATTTTACAGGTGGTTTAATACAAAAAAAACTACAATGAATTATACAGCTGCACTACAAATAAGTTACAGTTCTACAGGTAATTTGTAAGATTCATATGCAATAATTTATATTATTATTAGCTATAAGATCGTCGCTCATTATTTGGAGTAACTTACTTTTGCATGAGAAAAGCCATTTGACCTAGTTTACATTTGCGTTCAAGACCCTGGACCTGTACTAACAAGTTTGTAGCTGTAAACTTTTTTATTCCATTCCACAATAGAAATCTGTTTGATGAATTTTTTAGACTTTTTGGCACTTTTTTGAAAACCTAGAACTGTATGTATAAAACGCATTCAATTTTTCTGTAGATACCAAAATCTGTCATCCAGTAGGTAGCTCCTATTTTTAAAAACGTCAAACTTTACTCAATATCTAGATATTACAAAGTTAAGAATGTACCTAAGAAGATAAATATTGATTTATTTATTTGGAGATGCCGAAAACAACTACTCTACGGCCAATATGCCCCAATTTCACTACGGTGTATTTCACTGTATCTCGCCACTATAAGAAAAAAAGAAGATAAATACTGTTTAGTTTGACAATGGGATTACCCAAAAACGCCCTTAAATTGGCAATAGTTAAAGATATCAGAATCTTGAAATGACCGTTTTGTATTTATTAAACTGATATGCTTCACCTATACAGAAAGCTGAACATAGTAGCTTCCGAATACCGATTACAAGTTACAACCGTAATATAAGCAAGAAATCTGTTACCTACTGAAATAAAGAATGTGCTTATATAATAACTTATCCATTATTATTGTAAAAAAATATGCACCCTCTTAGGCATTGGAGCACTGAATTATTGCACCTATTATTTTTATAAGAAAACAATAAACAAAACTTAATTAGTAATAGGAACTGTAATCTATCTAAATGACGACACATAACGGCATAGATAATATCACCAGGGTTTACCATTATTAAATCTATTTCCATGTGAATGTCGGTCAAAAATAAAATTAGAAAAGAACATCTAGTTCAAAAGTCTAACGCAGGTTAACATCTGAGAAGCAGCACAACACATAACAGGACGTATACAGACAAATATACTGTTCTTTAATGTGTAACCAAACTAGTTGAGGAAAGCTAGACCGGAACTAAAAATGCATTAGCATTTCAGTGCAACAGTTAGGAGATTACAAAACTTCCGTATTAATTCTCCCCTTTTTAAAGCGTAAATCCGTTCGAACTTTTTACCTCTACGATTCCCCGTTTCATCAAAAAAAGAACATAATGGATAGTTACACTCTTCTTTTTTGATGAGCGTCCAGCAACCAAAATGAAAGGAGTCGATTAGGAAAAGACGTATAATCGCTGTATCAGTCATCAATTTTAGTTCATACGCACATTAATCTTTATTATCTCCAAAACCGTTTAAGCTTCAGCAGTTCCAGTGTTGAATTGCCTTATTTTTGCTATCACATTATCATTGGGTGTTTTGAATAGAACGTATACAAATCATTTTTATCTAATTAATCTATGGAAATATTAAAAATTATCTTCATCAAAGGTGGTCAATGTGGTTATGAAATGGAAAACGGGCGTCTTAGTTTGTCAATATACAATATCAATAAATGAAAATGAAAGGAATTTTAATTAGCAAAAGAAGGAATATTAAAGTAGCTGTTGAAAAGTTTAAGTGCCTCATGCTGTTAAATGCATTTTGTAAAATTTTATAATGAATAAGAATTTAGAATGTAAAACATAAAATAGTTCATACCAGTCAAACAAGGTGACTCCACGTTAGGAGTGGTGCGAAAGAAATACACCGTAGCTCTCATGTCGCAACATGGCAATCATGTCGCAACATCGTTCATCCATTCTACTACCTATGGCTTTCTGACGAGCGCAAAATAAGCGAAAAACCGGTCAGTGCCTGGTGGTTGGTCTAGATGAAGGATGTGGCAGCTTTCATGGAGATGCCGGAGTAATGTAACGCCAATCGGGGCACATTGGCCGTGGAGTAGTTGTTTGAGGCATCTCCTTATTTGAAGGAGATTTGTGCCTCAATTTGTGCATGCAAACTTCATAAAAAAACTCGCGAAGAAACGTTATAGTGTCTCGTGTCGTATGTGTTGGTGCACCGTCCTGCAGGAAATAGCCATGCTAAAGTTCATTATCGTCTAGTTATTGTACAAATTCAATCAAAATATTGTTTCCATATTTCTCTACATTGACGGTAAAATTGAAAAAAAAATGGATAAAATTATTATTCTGTGAGAAACTGCCATACAAGCATCAATCTTCGGAGCATGTAATGGAGATTCAGCGAAATATGCAGATTTTTAGAAATTATTTTTCTATTACTATTATTAAGTTTCTATGTGCGCCACTAGAGAACGTAAGTAATAAGAGAAACGTATTTATTAAAAAAATACCGAGTTGAGTATATTAAAAATATTTCAATTATTGTTGCATCCTTGAGCAAATCTTGCTTCTGTTTTTTTTTGCTGAAGTTTTTTTCTAAATAGGGCAGAGAAGCGTTTTTAAATCTCATTTTAAAACGCTTGTAATTTTGATTTGTCTAAATTAAGCAAAGTTGCTGTTATTCGAAGGAATAACAGCAACTTAAACAAAAAGTCGCTCATTTACAAATCTTTGGAATGAACTAACTTATTTTGGTATCCTCATTATTAGATGATGTTATTTGAAATGTTAAAATACTTTATGAAACAATGTTTCATAACTAAACTTAACTTGCTTAACTTAAAAGATAACAGAATATGAGAAACATATAAAATCTACAGATTGACATTTTTGTAAACGGAAATATGAACTAAACAGGGTATTAGAACTGGAAGACATGGTGTAGATGCGGGTACAGAGCAAAGCCATGCAGGATAAACATTAAACTTTACACGTGGTATTAAATGCATAATGAACTCCGAAAAGGGAAAAATAAAATACTTAATTTTGATTTTCCGAAATTGGTTATAATATTAATTATAAATTTTATCGACTAAACGTAAAATATCTCCCATAACTTAATTAAATTTTTAATTATGAGTAGTGGAGGAACATTTTTTATTCGTTGTCTATGAACCACTAGGGAGGATTTGGTGAACAGGATTTGTAATCGTTCTAGGAACTAAACTGAGATTGTTTTGAATTTAGCGTATTGATGAATGAATTAGATAAAAAACTGCAGAATAAAAATATTTCAGGAATTAGAGAGGGCTTGCTATTTATACTTACAGTAGATACCTTGTGATGCACCGTTTTGATCATTGTTTCCTTACTATTATTATCCTAAGAAGGCTATAATAAAAAAACAACCAATATATTTTAAAATATAAAAGCTAAGCAACTTTTTCCCAGTTAGTAGCTGGTTCGTTGACAACGTAGGGGAACCCTGTCGGCATTTTAGCGGCCTATACGTCGCGTTGGTGAATGTACAGAAGCTATTCAAATGTATGCGAAATTTGTGTAGAAGACATACCTACCATTCCTCGAATAGGATGTAAAGCTGAAGGTATACCTACTCTATGCTAGTAAAAATAATTATTTATATATAATAAATATTATAGACAGCAATAAATTCAGTTCAGTTTTCAAACACACAATCAGTAATTTCAAAAAGCTATAGCTTACCAGTGGGACAAGCAAGGTTTTTCCCCTCAGAGTATCATGAGTAAAATAATAGGCAATGAAAAATACCTTTTCATCCTAATTACACAAGCTAAACATCCACTCCTCCAAAAAACAGACGTGATAAAATCAGTCACTTACAAAAATAGGAGAGCCCTGATAGTTTATTACAATGAAGACGTGCAGTTGCGTGCTACAACATTTAACGTTTGATCCCGCGGCGGACGTCGTGATAAAGGTAAAATAATTGTTGGCTCGTAAGTTACAGAGCGAAATACTGTGGGGTCACGCCTTCTCGCACACGATCCACCAGCTCCCCGGAGTGCAATTTCAGGACGGCCGTAAACCTCTCGTCTGAAAAACAATAATCACCAGGACAGATTCCTGATAGGCATTTTGTTGATGCTAACGCTCGGAATGATTGTGCTGTGGTATACAGGGTCGTTTTTAGCTCACTTACGAGTATTTTCTTGGCTCTAAACACATAAAGACACCTTGCCAAGGCGAAAAAAATGTTTAATCATCATTCTTAATTATTTTTAATAAGTAATTTAAGTATTGTATTAAAAATATACAGAATATTGCTCTTCCTAAATAATCCTGAAAATCAAGATAATGCTGGAAAAATATTGTAAGGTTTAAAAATTAAATTCCGAGGGAAATTCAAACTTGCTAATCAAACTGCTTCTATACTACATAGATACATGCTATAAAAAAGCTAGGAGCTGTATTGTACACAAGCTGCAAATCTGAAAATGGAGGACATATATGAGACATTTTATTTATAGAACTTATTCTTTATTTTTTAATTTTTCTTATTTATTTCTTATTGTTTTAGTAGTTTATCATTTTCTTAGTTATTTCTGTTGCAAATTATAAAAATAATTTAATTTCTATTAATTAATTCAATAATTTAAAAATTGAATAGTTTATTTTAAACGTACTCATAATCAGTATTAAGATACGCTTACTTTAAATACAATATTGAAAAATTATTGTTCCTAATACCTATACAAAATTAGGTACCAAATAATAGCGAAAATTGGAGGAAACTGTTGTTTTTCTTATCAAGAGGACTATTTATTTATATTTTTCTCATTGTATTGAGATTTTTCTAAATAAATATAAAGAATTTTATATAAATGTAGTTTAAATTTAAGAGACCTATCCGAAACATAATAATATACAATAATATTTCTTAAGAGGTTTTCGAGTTTCAGGAGTTTCCATTTACGCTAATTTTAATTATCTTCCAAAACACCCTATACCTACATCAATAATGTAAGATTGATATTCTAGTATTATTATCGGATTTAGAATTATTATCCGGATTTAATTGTCTATAAAATTTATGTCTATGCCTTTTCAGTTGTCTCATTTGTTCTGCCAGGATTGTTGGGTAAATGTTTTAAGTAATTTTTCTAGTAATGGAAAAAATGGGTATACATATAGTACTATTATAATAAAATCTAATGTACAAGTTTTGGTCGATTAATAAAAAGTGACAAGAAATAATATAATTTTTTAGTAAAACTCCAGAGAAATTAAGATACAATGGATATAACTATATACGCGTGTTTTTATATAGGTATAGCTATCTTAAAAAATAATAGAAGATATATCCGATTGGGGAGTGATGTCTGGGACATACTGTATAATGTGTCATATAACGCAACTTGCCATAAATAGGTACACTCCAAGGATCATATTACGTCACGAGTCCATATCACGAGTCATTGTAACACAAAAATTAATAACTAAAAGATTATCTTGCTATTTTTTGTCAATAGATATATAGATCTACATAAGGGAAAATGTGTTTTCCGCTTTCATATACAGAATATAAAAAAGAGAAAAATTAAAATGATCTTTTTAATAATTGTATTACATATTAATATAGTTAATTGGTTGTAACATACTGCCTTAATAACAATCCCAAAACATAGAAAATGCTGTTGCAGGTATAGGCAGTATAGAAGGTATAGGGAAATAAGTATTAAAGCAATACTTCCTCTTTCAAGGAAAAATACGAAATTCGATTCGATTCGATTCAATACCAAATCGATACCAAAACAATTTATACTCTTTCTGCGATAGAATAAACCATTTCGAGAAAACACGTTTACACTTTCAACACCAGACTGAAACTAACGATTTGGTCGTCACAGGCAAAAAAACAGCAGTGACTTTGACAATAATCATCAAAATAGTAATGCAGTTGTGTAGCAGATAAAAAGCTTATTATTGGTGGCAGAGCTGGGCACTATTTGTACTTACAAATATTTATAAGTATTTAAATACTCCTCAGTATTTAAATATTCAGTATTTAAATATATTTATAGAACAAGTATTTGTGTTTATATTTACAAATACTTTGCTTGAAATATTTATACTTAATATTTAAGTACCCGACGTTAAAAGTATTTAAATACTTTAGCAATATTTAAATACTATCAAAGTATTTAAATAATCAAAAAGTATTTAAATACTCTAAGTTTTTAAATACTTTTTGATTATTTAAATAAGTGAAATATTTAAATGATTTGAAAAGTATTAAATTACTTTTCTAATAGGAGAAATATTTCCGAATATATGAATGATGCAGATTCACAAGTCACTTGTCAAGACCTGCTTGCCTACATAGCTAGCGCAAAGGTGTGTGTTGTGTAATGCTGCTACAATCGTCATTTTGCCAAAATATTTAGATTGTATTTAAATATATGGGAAATATTTAAATACTTAGAAAGTATTTAAATACTTTTTTAAATATTTAAATACTTAGAAAATATTTAAATATTTTTTACAGAATTAAATACCTGACGTATTGAACTGCTCGATGTCAGTATTTAGTATTTAAATACATTTCCCTTTTTAAGAATATTTTATATTTAAACATTTTTAGTATTTCTAAAGTATTTATTATTTAATATTTAAATATTTTTTTCAGAGTATTTGCCCAGCTCTGATTGGTGGCCATTGTCGGTTTGTCAACTTTTTATTTTTAGCCAATAACTCTATCAAATCTCAACCGATTGCCAAAAAACGATACACCAGTGCATTCGCAATGCACTGCAAAAATGAAGTGCTAGAAGCAGCGTAGTTCCATTTGAAATTTAAAAGTTGGGGTTGGTAGCAGTTAGGGGAATAAACATATCAAGTTGGCTTGAGTGTCAAAAATGCATACAAAATAATAATACAGTTCAATAGCCAGTACCTTACAATTAGGTATATTATTTCAGACTTTAGAGGACTAAAGTCTGAAATCTTAACTGTGATCGGCGTTTATTTTCGAATTGATTTAATTTTAATATATAATACCTGTAGTGTGTGAAATATGATGATGAATAAACAACATACATTTTTAAACATTTGACCACTAATTTTATTTCCTTTTTTACTATTGTGACAATGTGCCTAAAATAATTATATGCAGTCACTTGACTACATGAAAATGCTTTCAGATCTATCACAGGGTCAACGCAATTGTCTGAATTTGGTGCACTCTATTGAATATAGAATATATGACGTTGCTTTTGGAGTACGTCCATTGTTAATAATTGTGTAGCCAGGTGAAGCGGAACGTTCATTAAAAGAGCACAATGCGTCAGTTCAAGACAAAGATCAGCCTAGCGCACCAACGAGGACAGACGCTGTTCAGTCGGTTCACTGCTCTTTTACCTGTGTATCAGTCCACGATTTTACGCGTTCTATACATCAACACGCTTATTTCTCTCCTTATCCATGTTTAATAAGTTGGTGGATTTTCCTTCCTAAATAGATATACTAATCTTTCTACAATTTCCCCCAACCCTGTTCTCTTTTGGTCCAGGTGCACCACACACCACTGAAAACCGCCCCTGGATTTCTGAGTAACCCCTTGGGTCCAGGGTCACAAAGAAACCACAATGTCAAAGGGATGTGACCGAACTGTAATCTATGTTGTCCATGGTGTGTACCCTTATCATGCGGATATTACGAAAATTATTAATTACTTTCGGATATCCCTATATTAGGCGGGCGTGACGGGAAAATGTTTTTAATAAAACTCCTATAAATTTATCGTTTCGGATTCGGGTAGTGTCGAAGTTCACGGCTTAATAATACTCTATTTGTAAAACTCTCATTAAACGCTCGATCAAATAATTGCAAATTGAAAAACAAATTAATTATAGAAACGTCCTGTCAAAAGCTCAACTGTCGTGTGGTTCGTCTTAATAAAAGAACGAGTTTTTGTTCGAACAATGTTTTTGTTGTATGTAACTATTTACTTGTGGCGTTTTATAAATAAAAATATTGCCAAGTACACAGGGTGCTCAGTTAATTCTGTACTGCAATTAACTTTCTTATGTTAAATGGAACACCCTATATATTCATGCATTTTTGGATGACTGCAATAATATCAATCAATAATATCAAGATCTCAAGATTTTAAGTTAACATGTAGCATACGCTATACCCAAACACAGCGGTATCGAAAATATTTAACGTTTTATAAAAATTTTGACAGATGCAAGGGTTTTTAAAAACGTTTATAACTTTTTTCATAGATGAGATCTTCATTTGTTTTTTGCCACGTGGAAAGAGCATATGTTCTACCTTCTGCAGTTAAAATAAATTCGAGAATAATATACAAAGTGTTTGATTACTTACGTTACATTGTGGCAATTTCAAATAACGAAAACTTTTTTATTTCAAACGGAACACCCTGTATTTTTTTCTTCAACTTATGCAAAATTAAATTCTCTTTCTTGTAGTATAGCCATTGTAGGGGTTGAGATTACAAGTTTTTGACATTTGTTAACATTATGTTAAGCCCTTGAATCTAATGGACATTATTAAGGACTATTTCGGCTATAGCAGGATGAACATTATTTTATAACTAGTCAAGGTATACAGGTCATGCCAAATTTTCTTCAAAGGAAAAGGGTCTTATGTTGTGATCTCCTAGGATATCTGCCGAAACATTCAACTTTTATTGAATTACCAATCAACTTATACTTACCAATGTGGACCTTATACCAACGGTATAATCTGCAATCGGCAATCAGCAATCTGTGAAGCAAATGCTCCTCGGATAGTCAGCATTAATGATAATTTTTTCCGTTATGATCTCACAGAGCTCCATTCTTCTGTCTGGATCGTCTTCTGTAAGTTCATGGATTATGTTAATTCTGGGGACCAAATAGATACTTTTTATCACTCTGCACGGACTGCTAGCAAATCTCGTGCAGCTCACCCATTTGGTATGTAGATTGTATGAGATTTTCCATCATTGCCGCCGTAATATTTATAATTTTATCCTTAGAAGGAGATGGTCTATCATCAGGAATTTCTTCGATAACTTTTACCATAAAAAGTGGATTGGATGTCAAGGATCTCCTGAGTACCCTGCTCGTTCACCGGATTTGAGTACAATGGATTTTTCTATGGAGTTACCTTAAATCTAAGGTGTTCATTACCCAACCAGACAATCTTTTGGATTTGCGTCAGAGAATCACCAACGTGCGAGCATCTATTCTCAGGCAAACATTTCACAACATGCGCCAGGAAATGTCTGATAGGTTCTTTTACTGTCAGGAGGTCCAAGGTGCTCATTTTGAACAAAATTTTTTGTTATTGCCATTAAAATATTGATTTATTTATTAAAGTGTTGAATTTGACTACTTTTTATTCATTTATAAACTTATCCGCTCATAGAAAGTCTTAACTTGAGAACAGATGGACCGATTTCAATGAGCCCTTTTAAGTGATATGCAATTTAATTTCTACATTATCATTAAAAAAAAAATATTTGACAGCACATGTGGCGCCATCTTTAATTTTAGGAAAATTAATTTATCGTCAAAAAATAATACATTTTACATGATTGACCCTGTATTTTATCGGGACTTTCTTACCTAATTAGTTTAAAATTTAGCACAGGGGAGGGGCGCACTTCAGACGCTCACTGTACATCAGGTAATGTTCTATCTCAATACACAACAATAATCAAGGTATTCCACCAAATTTAGTAGATCATATTTCAAACTTGCAAAGCTCTTCATTTTGAGTAATCAAAATGTTAATAGGTATATAAAAAAACCGTACTACTTTTATAAAAACTTTTATTTTGTTCCTACCATCTATATAGATGTCAAAATATAAATGTGAATGCTGAAAGAACTCTTACGTGCATATAAATAAGCTTATGTAAAAAAAAAATGTTAGCAATAAGCCATACAATTGACATCAAGTGAAATAAGATACATATTTATATTGATAAACTAATCCATTTTTAGCTGTTTTCTTTCGATAAATAGATTAATCTCTTAACGCTATGTTGAGTCGTCTTACGTAATGAGGATTTAGGTGAAAGTATGAAAGCTTTATTAATTTAACGTCCCTTAAGTTTGACCTTGCGCAAATGTAAATCACATCAAATTAAGTACGATGAATTGGCATAAATGGGACCATTATTTCTAGCTGACAGTAATGATCTAGAATATGCTGTATTCTTTATTCTTTGTGGGTCAATGTCGATAATTTGATATTTGTTGACTGGAAAGGAAAATAAATACATATTATGGTTATGATTTCAAAAGTTTGTGATTAATAGTTGTCGTAAATTACGTACATAAATTTTTTTATTCGAAAAACCATTAGCAATGAGTGTATTTAATATGTTCTAAATCAGCTCTCCATTAGTGGTATTGTTTAGATGCTCCTGTCTTTTTGGATATTCCGTGACATTTCTTAGTACGTCGAAAAAAGATTTTGAAAAATATTCTCAGGTTAATCCTTTGGAACTGAGGTTTGTTTTATTATTTTTTAATAATAAACGCTTACCTATTGTCTAAATGTAATTAATTCCAGTCTAGGAGCTTAATTTTGATTGATATTATTGCAGTGTACAACGTAGTGTGAAAATAGGCATAGCCAAGTCTTGTTTTAGTTATATCAAACCGTCAAATAGGCCATATGGACTTCATTATAAATTATAGCATACCTTCCTAAGGAAGATAACGTCCTGGGTCATGGAATATATAGACATCATGGTATCATACTCTGCATCTTTTCGCTCAATATGCTTTTTCATAACTGCTTTAGATATTAAATACAACTTGCTAAGCTTTAAAAGTTCTAACAGATGTAAAGTTCTGATTGAAAAATATGTCCAGTAAACTGACTCAATAATTAACTAACGGGTCTTTTTGTTTGTCAGTGTTTGATCAGATGAGTACTTTTACTATAACAATGTACTAATCCGTTGTTCCTCAATTATACATTTCCGATAAATAACAATTATGTTAAAATTCCAACGTATTTATGATTTATGACCGTCGTTATGAACTTTTACCCGCGCATAGTTTTCATGAGTTAGCCATCACATTTCTGGACCAACCACAATGTTCCAATAAATATAATTTTTAATTTATGACAGAGATAAGGAGATAAGCTTTAAGATGCATAACAATTAATTAAATCAAAACTAATTGATGTTTCAACTTAACAAACACATCAATTCAGATCTCAGCTAAGTAGAGGGAAAAAAGTTTGAACATCTGATAGAGAAATTAGTTATATACGTGCGAAGGGCTATTTTTAAAGCTTTTCACTTATTTACTTATTTATTTATTCATTTAATTTAATTTAAATACAATACAATATAAAACAACAATCAACAATTACTGTCACTACAACAAATTAACAATGTAGAATAGAACAATTAATAATCATTGTTACTTGATTATTACATATTTTAGGTTAAAAAAAGTGGTGTACTATTTGTAGATAGAGAGAGAGAGAGAGAGAGATTTTAATGATGTTAATACACAAAAGTGTTTACACATGTCAGAAAGAGCTGTTTTTAAAAGGATTTCATAGAGTTTTGATATGCAGTTAGTGGAAGAATTCAGGATGTTGATCATCGTGGTTTAAATCGTTTGAGATATGTGCAACGTCGTGTGTTCCTCAGAGATCAGTACTTGCACCGTTTTTATTTGTACTCTTCATAAATGATATTGCTGACAATTTGGACGTTCATTATTATTTGCTTTCTTTATGCAGGCGAGGTTAAAATTTTTCGTTATATTTGTTCAGAAGATGACTGTGCACAATAATTACAGATTAGGTTAGATAACATAAATCATTGGTGTATGTCAATTAGACAATAATTGTCAGACAGGTAGTAGCAAAGACCCAAAGAGGGCACTGCAGTGTATTTCACTGTATCTCGCCACTACAAACATTCACTATGCCCCTTAGGCAATCACGTCGCCAGATCATTCATCGATTCCAATACCTATGGCAGTCTGACGAGATCATAACAAGATCGAAACCGGTCATTGTCTGGTATTTGGTCTTGATGAAGGATGTGGCGACATCCATGGAGATGTTGATGTAATGCAACGCCAGTCGGGGCATATTGCCCGTGGAGTAGTTGTTTTCGGCATCTCCTTCCAATAATTAAGTAGGATTGTCTTCCTCAAAGACAATAGAGGTCGCTGTAATGGCATCTGCTTTCTGCAGATCGTTATCTGTCTGTCAATTAGACAATAATTGTCAGACAGGTAGTAGCAAAGACCCAAAGAGGGCACTGCAGTGTATTTCACTGTATCTCGCCACTACAAACATTCACTATGCCCCTTAGGCAATCACGTCGCCAGATCATTCATCGATTCCAATACCTATGGCAGTCTGACGAGATCATAACGAGATCGAAACCGGTCATTGTCTGGTATTTGGTCTTGATGAAGGATGTGGCGACATCCATGGAGATGTTGATGTAATGCAACGCCAGTCGGGGCATATTGCCCGTGGAGTAGTTGTTTTCGGCATCTCCTTCCAATATGATTAATTATCTCCCACTGAATATTGCAAAGTGTAACGTTATGTCCTAGTGTAGAAAAAGCCCATTCCAATATAAATACAAAATAAATGATAACTTGCTAAATCGTCCAAAATACATGAAGGATCTTGGTGTTACATTAGATGAGAAATTAACATTGAACATGCATGTCAGTAATATTGTACAGTCTTCATACAAAAACAAGGACGTTGTATTAAGGAATTCCACAGGATTTAAAGACACAAACATCCTAATATGGTTGGTTATTAAATCCATTTGTCATGTCAAAGCTCGAATATGTATCACTGATCTGGCACCCGGGTTATATGATGCATACTGAGAGTATAGAAAATATAAAGAGGACATTTTCTAAGTTCCTTTCATTCAAATTAGATGGCTCATCTCTCAATGTAATTCTAAAATTTTAAATAATGCAGTGAACTTTCCAGACATCCCTGGGCAATTACGCTTTCATGTACTTACATTAGAGGCACCTAATAGCATTACTTTTTACTTAGCCACAGACCACATACAAATCTGTTGAAATTTTCTCCGCCTCATTTTATGTGTGGTAATCATAATTAGGTGCAGGACAGAATTGATATTTTTAATTGTTGCATTAGTTCTCTCAAAAAACTTTAATACTGTTTAATTCTGTGTTTTCCCATCCAGTAATTGGTTTTGCTGTTGGATGGCGTATGTAAATAAATAAGCTATGGATTTACATATATACATATGTCTCCATAAACCCCGAACTTTGGTTTAAGAAAAATATATTTAAATAATTCGAATTTATCCCCAGAAATAAATGGGTACTGAATTAGGTACCTACCCACGTTTCAGAAATTTCAAAGTAGGAACTAACTAAAGTTGTCCTCGGTATTAAAAGTCCCCATATGTATATGGTTGTTTATTCAATTAATCATTTATTATTAACCATAAAATTATTTAAGCTAAAAGGTATTTGTTTTTGTTCATTGAAACAAATAATTTGTGTAAGGTTATGGTAAAACATTCACTGATGACAAATACATCTAGAAATAACACTAAAAATATATTATTGGCACTGTTAATAACAGCAAAATAACTGTACCTAAGAACAAATTAATTGCTCTTTTGTAACTGTTTTCTTTGTAAGCGTAAGTATTTATGATATTTTTATTGTCTGTAACGCATCAATATTAATATAAGTGTGAATTAACGAATACAGTGTTTAAAACACTATTTTGTATAAATAGTATTGTGAAGGTCAGAAAGGACTAATTTGTGTTTTTTCATCTCTTCTAACAATAAAATAATACACGTAACAAAATAACAAACTGAAAAATGGTCACCTATAGTTTATTTGCAACCTTATACCTATTACATATTGATAAGCATTATTAGTGTTGTAGGTCAGAAAAAATAGTGTTCGCTCTGTTATAAGATAGACATCAGTTTTAAACATACTTTTAGGCTACCTACTAATCGAAAAATAATTGACTACATTTTTTATTTCTTAATTAATTCTGGTTTGAAATTGATATGCTTTCCTTGTTACCAAATATGGCGGTAGTTAAAAAGGAAATAACTTTACTATCAAATTATTAATAATATTAAATATATAAATAAATAAAATACTTATGGCAAAATATCTAATTTGTTTGGCATGTATACGAGTAGGCATATGTTTCATAGAATAATGGGCACGAAGAAAATAATTATAATCGAATTTTCATTTTCATATATGGTAGTTGTAATTATTTATTTAATAAAACTATAAAATGATAACAGAAGAATAACAAAAAGGTGACATTTTTTATTTATGATCAAAACAAGAATCCAAGCGATGCACGTCATCAGTTATAAAATTATTTACATGACGTTTAAGTGGCCAAAAACATTTATTTCCTTGTAACTATGTATTCACAGGAAATCAATCACATAAACTATGCTAAGGTAGGTATCTCAGAATTAAATATCAACTTCCTATTTTAAGTTAGGCAATTAAAAGGATTTGATTGGAAAATTCGGACGAAACATAGAATATTTGTCCATGTATCTGGCTGAAAATCCCCTTTTGTGTTTTTTATTGAAGAAATAAATTATGTACAAGCATTAACTGATACTGTCAGCCTAAAATTTAATAGATTATTTTTAAAACACCACATTTTCAGATGTGGTCAGAATTGCAGAGGTAGGTAAACAGTACTCAATACTAGGAAGACTACCTATGACCTTTTTTGTTCAGAATTGGTAGCCGATTAAGGAAAACTTAGTCAATTCATGAAAAAGTACGATAATATACAAGAGTTATAAAGACAATATAATAAGGAAGAGTAGGCCTAGGTCACCACAGGTGTCGGAGTTAAACAAACACCATATAGTTTTAATGACCTTTAATAAATGTACACGTCCCCCAAAAATTCCCTAAATCTACGAAACGGTTTTTAAGTTATTGCGGAAAATTGTTAGTTTTTTTTCCAAAATAACACCCTGTAACTTGTTAGGCGTGCATCAGAGAAATTTTTTTTATAAGAATTTTATTCTTATTTTGGTCTGGTCCACCCTTTGGTAAATTTTTGTACGCTCACACTGGGACACCCTGTATTGTAAGACTGTATACTGAATTGACCAAGTTATTATCTGCAGTCGCAATAAAGTTACCAATCATGATAAATTTGAATAAATTTGATCTAGGCTGTACAAGTTTCTGCTTTTCAAATGTTTGGTTGAGTTTATAAACCACAACCAATCCACAGTTTTCCAAATTCCATCCGTCTCTCGACAAATTAAAACGGACAGGGCAAATAAATCAATTTGATTTGAAATCAGCGACACGCAGAGTGCAATTCCCGTCCTTTATTAGCAAAGCAAATATGATTGCTAATTTGCATTGATAATCGTGCGATCCCGCAGATGCGCGGCATTATCTCACATACACCTGGAATCCCACACGGTTTAAAAATCCGTCCTCCAGCACTATCCATCTGTAAATAAACCAAACAGTTTCATATATTCACCCGACAGTTATTATCAACGACATTGATTATTTTTTGAAATCCTGTGGATTAATCTGTGCGTAACAGTTTTACAATTACGAGACATTACCGTTTGCATGTTTATTTAGGTATTCAGCCAAAATACTTAAACTAATATAGACGTTATTAATTGAATTATCCTAATCTTAATACGCTTGAACTGACTTGTACTGCATTTGGTACAAGCAATATTTTTTAAGGAGCCGCGAATGGCCACCGGTGGTACAAGTTGATATGTAATTTTTATGGTAATATACTTGCACATTTAGGAAAGATTTTTATATTAAGTATTATACGGTTCCTGCATGAGTATGTGTTTGCACATATATCACCGGTTGCTCACGCGAATATAAATTTGGTAGCTATGTAGTAATAAAAATACAATTCTAAGGATTCTAAAAAATAGTTCAAAAAAATTATAAAAAATACAAGAATATTTTATTAAAAGTAAACTAGATTAGATTAGATTTATATAGGAATCGGCCCTCTGGCTTGATAGAGACTCTCCCATGTCGCTATTGGCTCTTGGTCTTCCTTCCCCAAGTATTTGAAATCTCAGTTTTGTCAGGCCCTCGCACTAGCACAGTATGTGTACTGAGGTTTCCTCTTCTTCTTGATAGAATCTGTAAGTTGCATCTTCTGACAGTCCCATTAGATTCATGTGCCTATTTAGCCTACAGTGTCCTATTAGGAGATCTACTATTATTCTGATGGCCTTTTTATTCTGGCCTAGCAGATCTGCTGTTAATTTAAGCGTCCGTTCTTTAATGAATAGCTTTGCCTGTCTCAGTTGTGGCAGATTCCTCCACCATTCTAGAGATTTGTTTCTCATCCATTCCTCCATGGATGTTTTAATGCATGGCTTCGCTATGCCGCAGAAGGGTTCTAGTCCTATGAGGTCTTTTGATGCGCCTTCTCGGGCTAGTGCGTCTGCCTCCTCATTACCTTTGTGCCCCTCGTGCCCAGGTACCCAAGCTAGGGTCACCCCATTCTCGCTCCCTAGCTCTTTCAGGGTGTTCAGACTGTCCCACACGAGTTTTGACGAAACCTGTGGGGACCCTAAAAAAAAAGTAAACTAAGTCAGTACGTTAAAAAATTGTTACTATACACACAGAATGAACAAAATAGAACTATGTAGGTAAGTATGTTTTTCGTTAAAGTAGACACACACACATCATTGTGGGTTGCTCTGGACATTCCATGCAGTAAGTGCAAACTCTCTTAGTTTTTTCATTTCTTCTTTATATATTACTGCTCTTCTATCTTTTGATAACAGAAGGTACACCTTTTTTACACTCTCTTATTGTACCCTCGTACTTTCCTATCTTGTATTGGATTTTGCACTGTTTTTTTTAACCTACCTTCGCGCAAACCAATTCCTGCTGATTAGAGACTGAGAGAGATATGTTTAAGGCAAGTAAGAAACACAATTTGTCAAAAATATTTTAATTTTGTTGTTGTAATTAGAATATAACAAAAAAACATTCATGTAAAAGAATTAAAAAAAAAAGGTTGGTATGGAGTATTATTTATGTACCTACTTGTGAACTACAAAAAATACTTATCTGAGGTTGACTGAGAGTGGTATTGATCAAGATTCTGAAATTGGTAATCTGCTACCGGTTGTGGTGGAAGTTGCTGAGAATCTCTTATAGCAGGCGGGTTCACTAAGTTCTCCTCCACTTTTGAAACCAAGTTAGAAAAAAAATTGTAACTTGTATTTGTAAATGTGGAGGAAATGTACGCACTGTTCCAGCAATGGATGAAAAAAAGCCGCTAAGAGGATATTTCTGGTATGTTTCTCATTTGTGCTGTTTCTGATGGAGCTCTTCCTCTTTAAATTGCAAATACTCTTGCATTGATGACTGTCTCGGTTTAGACCGTTTTCTTGGATGAATTACGCTTTGAGAAAATGAAGGTAATGGGCTTCTTACGTTCTCGAATGGCAAGTTAGCGCTATTTGCGGGAGTATTTTTAAGAGCAGGTCTTTCAGCAATCTCAGATATATCATCATCAGACGCAGTGTATGAAACTGCTAAATTTGAACAGTCAAAATGTAAAAAGTATGGAAAACATACGTGGTGTCTGATGATGACGCTATCCCATTATAAGTTACGATCTGTATCGCAGATTCATCGGCATCTCGGAGTCTCGGCGGATCTTTAAAATGCCGAGAGTGCTATCTGCATGAATGAGCTTTATACCATATGATGTGCATGTATTTTACATTTTTCCGTCCCGTGCTGTCCGTTTGATTCCGACATATGTGCGCGTTCCTTTAAGAAGCATTTCAAAAATGTCCATATAGCCTATAACTTTTAATATTTTCAGCTTATCAAGCCGTAAAAAATTAAAATTAATTAAAAAATTAATGAGGAAAATAACAAGGTGGTACGTAGACGAGAGGTGAGATACTCTATTTAGCTTACTTTGCTTCTTTATTCTTTCTTACTTATCTTGCTTTCCTAGTAATGGTATATCTTTATGCATAATAATATAACGTTATTCCCGTAAAATTGAAATAGTTTACCTCATAAATTCGTAATAGCAACAATTCCATGCTCTCTTTTCCATATTATCCTCATATAATAATAATAATATATAAAGATCCTCCATATCCTCATGTATTACTCCTATTTTAAAATTCATAAAGATATATTTGCGATAAAGTAAGACTTGTCTATAGCTCTACACTTCTACAGGTTTATATTTATATACGTAAATAAGACTCTGGAAATATCCTCGTGAGTATTTTGTTCTGCTTTATATGACAGTGAATTCCCATAAAAAGTAACAAGTTTACCGTATAGTACAAATGCATTTCATATACCTACTCCCTTGGAATGTAGCAGTTTATTGCGGAGCAAATTTACTACTCCAGACGTTGCCGATTATATTCCACTCCAGATAGCTACATTTTTTATTTTCGTGTTCTTATTTTCTACTGTGTAGTTTCAAAATATGACTGACATTTTTCACAGAATATTAACATTGTTAATTTATCCAGTATACCATTTCTATTTGACGTATTTTATTTAATTAATAAATATTATATTAATTGTTTGGTTTGTGGATTAAAATGTTGGTAGAAATTGAATTCAAAAATGACTTGATTGTAAAATATTAAGTAATAATATCTTAGTAACTTATTCTCAGGGTTATTAAAGGCGAATACCGTTACAAATATATTCTCAAAATTGTCTTACATTCACCTGATTTTCATTAACAGCTTTAAACAACCAACAAGGAAATCTTGATGGTTCTTGTTGGAGTACCGTAGTTTTCTATACGCTCTGCATTCTCATTGACTTTTAGCTACTGTACACTGAAGAGTAGCAAAAACCTCAAAACGTCGGTGGCTCTAGCTGCGCTGTTTTTCTTTTTGGGGACTGTCAGAAAAATGATAATTATTGTCAAAAAACTATTCTATATCAGTTGTGGAAGGTATAGAACACCTTATATTCTTTCTATACACAAAATGTCAATTACAGATCTTATAGAGACAAAAATGTTATAAAAAAATCTTAAATCATTATTGCATATGCTGATTATGCTGAATACACGGCTGAGATTAGCGAAAGGATTTGCTACGTGTTTTTGTCTGAGAGTTTTATGCTCTTTGTGAAATAGAAAATATACAGTGTATTTCAGTAAGAACAATCTCTATGCACTACACCACAAGACAAATTAAAAATGATATCCTGTCAATATCACACAACTACTATATTTAACAGTTTCTTAATAGTATAGTTATCCTATTGCCTGTCAATATCATACAACTGCTATATTTAACAGTTTCTGTAATAGTATAGTTATCCTATTGCCTTGCTCCATTCTGTATGTTGAATGATCTGAATTATTGAATAGTAAAATATTAACATTACTTGAATTAAGAACGAAAACCCTAGAGCCTCTATTTCATGATGATATTATCAGAATTATCGGCGACTGTTAGTCAAAATCTTACTCTAATTACTCGTATCTCAGAGAAGTATTTAATTATTATTTAAGTAAAAATGTTATAGGACTATATTCACTTCCTCTGTATAATTTAATATAAAGAAAAAACACATGCCAAGATGTGTTCTGCCAAGATGAAAAAAAAATCATTTAATTATTTAATTTCTTCTAAACATCATCTTGTATACATTTATGTATTTTGACAAAGAGAAGATAAAGTGGATACTCGAAGCGGATGGTTCTTTATGAAACATCGTGAAAATAATTGTTTTGAAAAAAACATTGGTCTCATTTAAATGTTCCAAGAAATATATAGAAAACACTCTATATATTAGTATTTCGGCTTGTTAGGCCTTTTTCAATAGAGTAAACGTCTATTACTGTTTACTCTATTGAAAAAGGCCTAACAAGCCGAAATACTAGTATATAGAGTGTTTTCTATATATTTCTTGGAACATTTAAATGAGACCAATGTTTTTTCAAAACAAAGAGAAGTATTTTGAACAGATGTACAAAGCACTTAGTGTCTTTTTCATTTAGTTATCATTAACTATATCTGTGTAACTCAGTATTTTAAACACCTACCGCTAGTTTGATCAAACACAAATTTTTAGGTACAGATCCAATGCTTTACATTTTCCTAATACAAGCCAGGAATTCCATAAAAAAATGTGACACTGAATAGGGTAGAATTTAAACCGGCGGTGTGCATTTGTAAAAAGTTACGAGAAGCTAAATTTTCGTGTAAGTGTGAACAAACATGAACATGAAGTAATTACTGCTACATATTTCTGTTTTAAGCTATGCTAAATTTGTATATACTTTTGACAGGAAAATGCACTAAATTCTCAAGCTGCAGTCTGCCAGGAAAACTAATGCTTATAATGAAAGTTCACGTCAGAATAACAAGTTTCCACTTAAAGAGTTGAAGTGACGTCTTGAATTAGATAGTTGAGGAATACTATTTTATGAGAACTAGGTAGTACTTAATTAAAAGTTCCTGTACATCTTTAAATTAAACGTGGTACTTTTAAGTAACGATAAACCTTGAGAAAGAGAGTTATTATTTAGAATAGTATGATACTGCAAGATTGCATATAAAACTTTAGGTAAATACGGCAATATTACTCTAAAAGCAATAATCGTGTTTTCAAATATTTTAAGACTTTCATATGCACTTCATTTTACTACTGTTACACACCCCACAAAAATTATCGCAACACTAAAAATTTGCTATTATTTTGATATTCGTTTTCTCTGGAACTAATTGTCCGATTTAATTGATTTTTTTTTGTATTGCAGGTTGATTCGTTAGCAATGTGACTGGTTTAGTTACATTCTCGAAAAAAATAATTTTGAATACATACAGGGTGAAACAAGTGTAACATGATTTGTCACAGAAGTTTAGAACACCATCTGGAGTTAATCAGTTATGGCAACATAGTAAAACTTAATAGGAGTTAAAGCGACTTCTTTTCTTAACATAATCGTCTTGGTTTCACATCGATATCTCAATAATTAAAGGAGATATTTCAAAATAAAGGGTTCAGTGTCATTTTAGTAAAAAAAATCGATTACAAGTGCATCACTAAACAAATTTAATAAAACAGTATACCCTTACAGCAATAAAACACGTCATAAAATTAAAATAACAATTTTCAGTATCGGGTATTTCCTCCCCTAGCCTCAATTACCGCTTGAATACGCTGTGGTAGACTTTCAAACAGACTGTGTATGTAATCTTCCCCTATATCATTCCAAATCTCTTGAAGCTTGTCCTGGAGCTCATTTAATGTTCGGCAGGGGATTTGACCCTCCTTGATTTTCCATGACATGTAGTTCCATACATGCTCAATTGGATTTAGGTCTGGACTGCGAGCAGGCCAGTCCATTGTAGCAACATGACTGTTCTCAAGATATTCTCTTATTATACGTCCAACGTGAGGACGTGCGTTATCTTGCATTAAGGTAAAATTATTACCCAACAAGCGTCCATATGGAATCACATGAGGAACTAAAATATCCGTTATGTAACGTTGGGCAGTCATGCTGCCATTGTTGACAGGCACCAGTGCCGTACGCCCATTAACAGAAATTCCTCCCCACACCATTACCGATCCACCTCCAAAATTTTCGATCTGTCGAAAATTGCACTGCATATGACGTTCAGCTGGCCTTCTGTATACTGGCATACGTCTATCTGACGAATATAAACAAAATCTTGATTCGTCAGTAAACAGTATACTAAACCATTCTTCTAGGCCCCAGTTACTGTGTTCCCTAGCAAATTGGAGACGGACAACTCGATGTTCCCTGGTCAGACGTGGTCCCTTGGCTGGAACCATAGGACGTAAATTAACTTCTCTAAGACGGTTTCTAACAGTTTGTAAATAAATGTTTGCATGTCTGGCTCCCAAAATTTCTCGTTGAAGCATACGAGCAGTACAATGTCGAGTTCTTAATGCCGAAAGTCTTAGAAATCTATCATCTGCAGCTGTAGTTACCTTTTTACGCCCTTGTCCTTGCCTTCTGGAATGTTGTCCTGTTTCTCTATAACGCCTGATTAATCTGGAAATGGTACTTGGTTGAACACCTATTACATTTGCCACATATCTTTGACTTCGTCCGTCTTCAACGAGTGCAATTGCTCTTACTGACTCTTCATTTGACAAATGTCTGTTTAAACGAAGTTCAGCATTCATTTTTTTTAAATTTAGCACCCAAATTAAAAGAGTTTTAACAAAACTGTAACAATCGTATTTCTGTAGAAATAATGATTGTAGGAATGACATTTCAAATTTTGTTTTCAGAGCCTGCTAAGTTTTCGTAAAATCTGTAAATGTTTGTTAAGGTTTATTTGATTTTTTTACTGAAATGACACTGAACCCTTTATTTTGAAATATCTCCTTTAATTATTGAGATATCGATGTGAAACCAAGACGATTATGTTAAGAAAAGAAGTCGCTTTAACTCCTATTAAGTTTTACTATGTTGCCATAACTGATTAACTCCACAGGGTGTTCTAAACTTCTGTGACAAATCATGTTACACTTGTTTCACCCTGTATGTATTCAAAATTATTTTTTTCGAGAATGTAACTAAACCAGTCACATTGCTAACGAATTAACCTACAATACAAAAAAAAATCAATTAAATCGGACAATTAGTTCCAGAGAAAACGAATATCAAAATAATAGCAAATTTTTAGTGTTGCGATAATTTTTGTGGGGTGTGTATTTTATTGATATTGAAGAATTAATAGCATTTTATTATTATAGGTTAGGATTTATAGGTAGGATATTGAATGAATTTAAGGAAGAAGTCTCTTTAAAAATCTCTATAAAGTCATTGAATACGCGTATACCGCATGTCAAAAATGGTAACAAAGGGCACTTTCCTTTTTCTAAATATTTTTTACTCAAGCTACTTCGAAGCATATTTCTAACGATGACCCATACTGACTCATCCACAGTCTTGTATTGTAACTATTGAGAGTAATGATAGTAGTTTTAACATGTATATCATAGCTATACACCTATAAATCTTTGCTTGCTATGAAATATATTCCTAATTATTACTACATTTACTTGTTTCTTGAACAATAAACTAAGTGTGATTTATATATCACACTTGTTTTCAAACACTAGATATTTTATATAATTGATGCCCACAGTTTTTCTTATTACTAGTTATTCCAAGATCAAAGTTTATTACTTTCAGAGACTATTTTGAGGAGTATTTCAATAATAACTGTTATTTTACTGAAGAATATTTATTTGGTCTAACTTTTAAATTAAAAATAATTGTTTTGAAAAAAAGAGAGTTCTCAGTTAATAAACTGAAACAATCGGGAGTACCTATACCAAATTGACTGCGTGGGTGGTAATGCCGTGTATGTGGGTCAAACCGGTATATAAGTATTGAAACTAGAGTAAAAGAACAAAAACCCATACTGAATAACGAAAAAAATGAGGATTATTGACGCATTGTACAGAAAACAATCATTTTATAGATCTGGAAAATGTAAAGGTACTGGATCGGGAAAAGAAAGGGAAGCGCTTAGATCTGAGAGTAATTAGAAATTAAAATATTTTTAATTAGAAATCCTTGTACTATGGATGATCAGATGGATTTTATACTTTCGCCCTTCTTAGACACCGTAAAAAATTCGGGCTTTCCCAGATGGGAAGGATCAACCGGGATAGGTAAATAGATAAGTAACTAAAATACGCTTGGAAATATTTAGTAATATACATTTACTCTATTGCGATAGGCCTAACAAGCTGAAGTACTAGTATATAGTGTTTTCTATATATTTCTTGAAACATCTGAATGAGAACTGTGTTTTTTCAAAACAACCATTTTCAGGATGTTTCATGAAGAACCATCTGCTTCCAGTATCCATTTTATTAAAAAACAACTGCATTACTTGAAGCTATTTGCTTAAATGTCCGTCCCTAAATTGATTGGAAATTACCAATGGATATAATATTATGTCTAACGAGCAATATATTGCAGCGGCTGTTAGTGTCTGCATTACATCGTGCATGTAAAGGTGCTATTAGTAAATGCTGGCAATTTGCTGGTAATTTAGTATGCTGCTTTAGTATGTAGGTACCAACTGATTAATATATTCGTCTCATTGTTTTTTTTTTTTTTGGTAATAGAAAAGAGAATATTATCCAAAATTACTTTGCAGAAGATTTCTATTTTATAGCCAACACGGTTTATAACTGTAAACATTTTATCTACACAGTAAAAAAAGACAAATGGTAAAATTACTAAATGGTAATCGTAATTTCCTGCAGTGTTATTTTTAACACGAACTGGGTAGTATAATAACTAAACTTTTAGAACTCATATTACACGAACGATATACCCGCCAAGTTTGTAGAAGTACTCATAAATTGTAGTGAAATTTACAATACCCTGTGTTAAAAATGAATCAATCCGCCATAAAAACGGAATAATTACACGGTGAATAATTAACTATTACACATTATGTTGTAAAATTTACTGTGTTAAATTACTTTTATGTAATGTAATAATACAGCGATATGTCTAACACTGCCAAGTGTGGACTATATACACACTGATGAGTGTGGATTCAGTGTTAAAATCAGTTGGATTTTTTTTACTGTGTACCAGGTGTTGGAACTACCCCTACTGACTTTGAATCCCACCTGGATTAAAACAATTGTTTATGTAGATGTTAAGATTGTTGTAAATAGTTCTTCTATGAGGCAAATATTTTTTCTACTAAAATTACATTGTCATGTTATTTATGAAGTCTTCTGCAGAGCTGCTCAAAACACCCATTAAAAGTATTTAAAATATCAAATACCAAATACCATCTAAAGTATTTGCAGTTTCAATTACCAAATACTCTGCTTTACAGAAAGGATTTGATATACCAAATACTCAAGAAAAGTAATTAAAATTTCGAGCAAATAAAGTATTTCAAATATTTTCCAGTATTTGAAATACCACAATTTTTATTTCAAATACCTAAAAATTATAGTTACGATTTTCAAAGAATATATAATTGTTTTAATAAATGTGGTTCAATCCTATTTTGCATGGTACCATCCTCTTCTGCATGGTGTAATAAGTTTTACTAAACAAACACGGAACAGGCTGTGCCTTCTGTTGGGAAGGAAATATTACTTTCTACTCGTATTGTATATGTGTAAAATATTTACAGTTAAATTAAAACCTTGACAAAATATTGGAGTTAATTATGTATACAGAAAATTGATTTTAATATGAAGTGAATGTACTGGTGTTTGTTGATATAATATTTACTGAACACTGACAATAAAAAAAATAATTACCAACTGAAAAAAACTAATTGATGTTATTTTTATGATACTTTAAGTTGTTTATTTATATTCCCTAAACGGCGATTTTAAACACTGCTGTATAACCGAAGCAATTGCGGTCGCCGATAATAACTGCAATACTGGAATCTGCAATACTGCAATACTGGACTATCTCAATATCGTCTTTGAATACATTGAAACCTTAGAAATTATAGATTTTCTTATTTTTTCCTCGTGATGAACGAGTATCAAGTTTATTAGTAGAAAATACAATAAATGCTCCGATTGTCCTTCAATATTTTTTACATATTTCCATACTAAATATTTCCAAACATATTTCCCACTGTTCTTATTAGTAGAATGTACTGATATACTGATGTAATTAAATAATATCAGGGTATTTGAAGGATATAAGTACTGGAAAAAATGCCTTTGCAATTTTCCATCTTCTGATTATTTTACCTTGGCTTGCCTACACTACCTACGTATATATTAAAAATTTTAGTGGCGGTTTTATCTACATTATTTATCTGTGTATGTAGTGTTAGTTGGTAGTAAAACAAATATATAAACAGCTTTTAATTTGCATTGCAAAATACCAAGCAGCTTTTTGAGACTTAAAGATTGATTGATACGGTAATCATATCTAATAACAACTATCTGAAATAATTTTATGTAAAAAATATCAACGTGTATTAGTTTTTTAAGTATGACTCAAGAAAAGTCGTGATGTTGTTTTGTGTGAAGCGAGAAATGAAAAGCAGGGACACATACTTATTTAAAAACAATTATTACATTCACGCACAAACGTTGGATGTTGATTTCTACATATTGTTTTTAATTATTTGAAATTACCTAATGAAAAATATTTTAAAAGGACTACATTGGAATATTAATTGAATAGTTACTTCTTACAATTATTGCTCACTTACTAATGGATAACATAACACGCGTAAATAGAAAATTAGTACATTGAAGAGTCTGAAAATTGGCATTCTTCTTCTTTAATAATATTTTTAAGTAAATTTGCTGTGATAGCAAGATATTTAATTGCTAGATTTAAATAGCAAATACTCTGCAAAAGTTTGGATAAAATAAATTGTTTATTAATAATAGTTAGTTAAAAATTGTATTTTTAACTATTATATTTGGAAAACTTTCTAATGTTGATATTAAAAGTCAAGACCATAGGAAATAGAGTCAGTGATTTGTTTAGACATAAATGTTTCCAAAATTCAAACAGTATAGATATAGAAGAATTTGTTGGCTGTTACAATTGGCATGGCATGTACTTGAAATTACTTTATTGCATTCTCCGCTAAAACACAAACAATTCTTAGAACAACAAACAAATTTAAACTGTCAATGATATATAGGTAGCTACTATTTTTAGTAACGTAACAATAATCTAAATTTGTTTTCACAACATTCCTTTTTAAACGCAAAGTACTTGTTAACCATTTTAGATATAAACAATTCCTATACAAGGTCTGCAATAAATATTTCGTAGATTTGAAAAATATATTGATATCTATCTAAAATTACCTATTTATCTTAATTTGTATCAAATTAGTAAATTTAAATATTATGTATTATTAAAATTACTAATGAAGTTTTTTTATAATTTTACGAAATTAATCGCCGAATTAGTTCACTAATGTTCAGTTAAACTACGAGTACTTCCTTACCTTTACAATCAGAAAGTTAAAATGTATTGTAAAAGTTATCGTCACTGATTTTTTATGTCATATTAAATGGTGGTTAAAAATAAATAACATATAAAACCTCAAGTTCCTGATATTTTACTTAAAAGGGGAAGCTTTACTTTATAAGCTGAAATCTAGGAAAATCAGTTTAGTATGTTATTTTTTCTAATCAATCATTTTCAAAACTATTACTTGTTACAAAACTGTGTACTTTAATTAAAAAAGTTCGATATTATTTATTATCTTCAGGTATGAATGTGACAGCTGTCAGGTTTAAATTTATATGACTAAAAGTTTGCATTTCATTAATTGATATGATAAAAAACATAAAATATTGTATGGTTTCAAATATTCAGCTGCTTCCACTAGTAGGAAAACTTTTAATTATACAAAAAAATTCATAGATTTCGCAATACTTGCAACCATCGGAGATATTGGAAATAATAACATAACACCATATTAACGTCTACCAATGAAATCATAGAAGGACGGAGATGTGAAGAATAATTGAAAGATTGGTCGACTTACCTTAGGAGAATCCAATCTTAATTATTCGAACATCGTAGTCCTTCTATGATAGCAACCCACCCTCCCTTCGATGATTCCCTTAAAGCATGCTGGTCGTTCCGGCGAAATGAACTGATTGTGCGAGTTCAACTAAAGAAGGGAGCCTGTTTTTGTTTCGTCTATATAAAAACTGTGCGTGTGTCACCGATAAAATGTACCTACCAATCATATCATAGAAGGACTACGATGTTCGAATAATTAAGATTGGATTCTCCTAAGGTAAGTCGACGAATCTTCCAATTATAAGCGCACCGATCGTCTTATCAAATGGGACGCTACTCCATTAATCGAGTACGGTATTACAACTGAAAACTTCCCACTACTCTTCACGCCGCTCGCTGATCGAGCACTGCGCTATCTATATTTTAGTGAAGTAAAATCGCCAGTCTAACTCGCTTCTTTCTATAGGTAGACATACTTATATAAAGACACCAATATTCGCGCTATAAACCTGAGCGTGCCCTAATACTATACTCTGTTAAACCGGAGCGTTTCTCAAAAGTTCGATAATTAGAAAATGATTACAGATATCAAACCAAACTTTTATTTTTAATTTTTCAATATCTAGGCTACATTTCATTCGTTGCACATATATACGAATTTTTAATATAACTAACCGTATATCGAGGTTTGTAATATAATAATTTTACTTTTAACTTGGCGTCATTTTTTTTGGTAATGTATAGGTGTACTACCAAAAAATTGTTTATACCATTCGAATCGCTTAGATTCTGTACATAAGCGGTTAAAATTTTAGGGAGGTAAATCTAGCCGGTTTTTTTAATGGCGATGTATGTTCTTAGAAACAAATGTTTCCGAATTGTGCAGATGACGCACTCGAAGGCTATATAAAAAAATTGCCCTAATAAAAAAAATTGTAGATCACACCACATATGCCCCAAAATATGCTCTACAAGATGGTATAGATTTCACCAGCTCCACAATATATTGCGTCACTCGATCGCGACACCGTCGTCTTTTGACCTTGAACGAGAACTCCTAACTTGGTCCCTATATACGAACATAAATATTTCCAATGTTAAAACTATTTTGAAAACCATTTTTGATAATTCCTTGCAGCATTTGCCTAGAAAATAATGTTATACTTTAGAAATAATCAATATGCAGGCTCTATGGACTTTATTGTCATTTAATTTACTTCCATTATTTATAGCACTTATGTTGACAATACTTCAGTATCCCCTACTTATGTGCTGTAATTTATTACTTCTAGTTTCATTTCAATTACCTTTTGTTTTTTACGTAACCACGAATTACTAAAACCTTTCCTGAATATTTTTTATTGTTCATAAAAACTGTAGCACAACTAAATTTGTTATGGTTATGCGTTAAAAATTTGTAAGGCGTACTTTTAACATGCAAATTAGTGACGCATTTTTCTTGAGTGTTTGCTGTGAACCTTAGCCGCAGAGAAATATTGCAATGTCAAATATATTTATAAGATCAAACGAACTTACCTTAAGTGAAGTTCGATCATAATTATATGAAGCGTCCAGTCTGAAGATATCACTCAGAGTTTACCATGTAGTCCGCCACTGGGTGGCTGCCGTGCACCAATGTTTAAAGTAAAGCATTCGGTCCCCTCCTTACCTCTACCTACTTGTTCCCCGCGCTGTACATATCATTTCTTTAAAGATGTAATGGAAATACTAGTTCTACTGATGACTGCAACAACCAGGGTTTACGGGGTGGGAGGGGAGTGATATCTTCAGACTGGACGCTTCATATAATTATGATCGAACTTCACTTAAGGTAAGTTCGTTTGATCTTATAATTATATTTCGCGTCCAGTCTTCGATATCACTCAGAGTTTACCATGTAGTTGTTTAAAGACAAAATGTTGCAGTTGAAGTCAATATTTCAAAAAATAATATTTATTTCAGTAGTAGCACAGGTTACTGTGCCAGAATAATCGAATAATATGACAGTAAAATGGTAACAGTTCAAAACTAAAAGTTAATTCTTATGTATTCATACGATAAATCCTTATTTAAGTGTTATTTATACTTAGGGATAAGATTGCTTTGGCGAAAGCTGTCTTCTGAGACAAGGGTCGGTTATAGAAGGTGGCGAAAGTTCTGGTATGCTCCGACCAGCCGGCCGTCCTGCAGATTGTTTCCAATGAGATGCCTTGTCGTAAAGCTGCAGATGTTGAAGAATGCCTCGTGGAGTGTGGTTTAAAAATCGAAGTATCGATATTCGCCGATGCGAGCATTCTTTTTACCCATCTACTAAGAGTTTGTTTGTTGGCCTCTGAATGGGGTTTTCTGGTGGTAAGAAACAGAAAATCCTGTTGGGACTTTCTTAGATGTTCTGTTGTTTTTATATATGCGTTTAGTGTACTTGCCACACACAGAGAGGGTTTTTCTCTGAAAAATGGAATGTGTAATGTAGGCTGTGTTCTATTCAGGCCTGTTGTTTTAATTGCGTCTGTGATCGAAATTTGTATTTCTCGCTCGGATTCCAGTATATTGGATAGTCGTATGAGAGATATTGTTTGTAGTCGCCCTCCTGTAATTAAAGCTAACAAAGTCACTAACTTTTGTGACAGTGTTTGTAAGCTAAGTGGTTCAGTTAATCTTTCGATGTGCATGAGGAGTGGTTGTGGGTCCCATGTATTCTCGTACCTGGGGTTAGATGGTCTCAAACGTGATATACCTTTCAGGTATCGTTTGATTGATGGATCTGTTCCCAAATTCGATAAGATGAGAGAGAGTGCTGAGCGGAAGGAGTTAAAGGATCCATACCTGTGATTATGCTGCTCAAAAACTGTCTGCAGAAAGTTTAACACATTGTTGGTTGTACCTTCATATAGAGAAATATTGTGTTGTGAACAATAGTCCCACCATAGGCGATATGCAGAATCATATTGTTTCAGCGTAGACTCCGAAAGAGATGCGAGCATCGTGGCGATGCTACCCTCTGGTACACCTTTCCTTATGAATGATTGCCAGATAATCTGGCGGCCACCAGGGTAAGCGTCGTTGCTAGGGGGTGTGACCTATTTGAAGGACAAGACAACAAATTATGAGAAGGTTTAAACAATATTTTCTGTTCAACGATTAATTTGGAAAAAAGTGGATACCAAGGCTGAGAGGGCCAATGTGGTACCACCAAAATCCCCTCGGCTTTGTCTTGGGTAATTTTCTGTAAAACTCGTAAAATGACACTAAATGGGGGAAAAGCGTAAAAGTATTGTTCTCCCCAGTTGATAGTAAATGCATCGACAGCAATTGACTCTGGATCTTTGTGCCAGGACACGAATTTTCCGCATTTACGATTGATGTTAGACGCAAAAAGATCGATTTCGGGCTTGCCAAACCTAAGCTTGATCTTATCGAACGCTTTCTGAGATAACGACCATTCTGTCTCGTCATTAGGACGACGAGATTCTTCGTCTGCTTCCCTATTGCTTTGTGAGCTTATATAAGAAGCGACGAGCCACATATTCTTTGCTTCGCACCATTGCCATATATCTCGTGCGAGCGAACAAAGAAGTGGGTACTGTATACTACCCATTCTGTTTATGTAGGAGATAGCAGTAGTGTTATCGCACCTTAGTAATACACTACAATCATGGAGAGTGTTTGCAAAACATCGGAGACCATGAAAAACTGCTTTAAGTTCGAGATAATTGATGTGATATTTTTTGTCTAAATCGGACCAAAAACCGTGCGTTCTTTCTGTCCCCGAGCAAGCTCCCCAACCTGTCAATGAGGCGTCCGTAAAAATTTCTATTTGAAAAGTGTCATTTTTTATGTCATTGTATGACAGAGAAATATTTTCTATCCACCACGTTAGATCTTGATGGAGATGGTCAGGGAGTGTCATGTGTGCTTCGAAGTCCATATTATATTTTGCTAGAGCTAGAAATTTTTCTCTCTCTAAGGCTTTGGTATATAGCCAACCATATTTGACGGCTGGACAGGCCGAAACTAAGGTACCGATAAATTTGGCAAGGTCACGAATTTTGCAAGAGGATATGTTTCGAAAATGAACTGCCCACTTTTTTATAATCTCTTTCTTTGATAATGGCAGCTCAATTTTCAAATTACTACTATCAAATATGAATCCTAAAAATTTTTGCGATGTACTAGGAAGTAAGGAGCTCTTTTCAAAATTAATTAGGAAACCTAGTGATTTTAAAAGAGTGAGAACTGTGTTAGTGTGTTCTGTACATTTGTCATGTGACTCACCGAATAGCAAAAAATCATCTAAATAGTTCACGCAAACTATCCCCTGAGAACGCAATAGTGATACTACAGGTTTCATAAGCTTCGTGAAACAAAAAGGCGCCGAGGATAAACCGAAAGGTAAACAGGTAAATTCGTACAAAATATCTTTGAATTTAAACCTTAGAAATTTACGATAGTTCGAGTTGATCGAAATTAAAAAATATGCGTCCTTCAGATCAACTGAAGTCATATATATATTTTTACTTATTAGTCGTAGGACTGTTCTATGGTCTTCCATTTTAAAATGCGGAGTCTCTACATACTGGTTTAATTTCTTAAGATTAAGTATAAATCGTTTTTTACCACTCGGCTTGTCTGCCAGAAATATGGGCGAAATGACTTGCCCTGGGCATGGTTTGCAATTTACTATGGCGCCACAATCTATGAGATCTCTGATGGAAGTGGTTACTAATTTGGATTCCCCTATGGAAATACCTTTATTAGCTAAAGCCTCCATTTGTGGTGGTATGCCTTTAAATGGGATAACATATCCCCTTACCCAAGACAAAATCGTTGGGCTTGACGTCACTTTTTCCCAGGATTTATAAAAAAATTTAATACGGCCTGAAATTATATTTGAGCTTACCGTTAGTATTTCCTCGTGTAAGGTTGTTTGGTTTCCTTCGAGGGACGCCCCTGGTATGGCCTCATCTCCCTCTTTTGATGGGCCGGGCGTCTCCGGTTTAACTGGGTACTAGTCATGGTATGGGGTTTATTTGCTCCCCCCCTCCCTTTTTTGAAGTAACTTGAGGGCTGTGTGGACGGAGCCGTCCCACGTGAATTACTATAATGATTAGGTGGCCGTAGGTCTTTACCCACTTTCTCCAGAGATTTCAGCGCTTTGATCCTATCGCTCAAATCGGGTCCAAACAAAAATTCGCCTGGAGAAATGTTCTCCACCATATCCTTGATAGGCTTGCTTAGTATGGGAGAGATTAGGTAACGCCTTATATGCGATATGTCGTAAAAAAGTCCAGACAAAATGCGGCCCGCGTCTGAAATATTCGTTAGAATATTGTCTCTTATTGTTTTAGGGATGTTTTGTTCTTCATCTAATATATTATTCATAGCTTTTCCTAATGCTGTTAAGCCTTTACCTAGGTGAGATTGATAACCTAAATGTGTATTATCTCTAGTGATATTAGGCGGTGACATGACAGCTTTTACCTCGGGATTTATTATAGGCGGTATTAAACCTCTACAATTGTTTGGTATTTCATATTTTTCGAGAAGTTTTCCCTGTTCCTCCTTTAGAAGGCCGTTGGACAATATATTCGACCAACGTGAGGCCAGAGCATTATGTAGCCTCATTTTTGGAGCCTTACCTTTTGTAGGATCCTCGCCTAAAATATTAAGGGTATCTTCCGACAGGTCTACATCATTAAAAATAGTTAATATCGGTGACTGTCCCTCTTTATTGAGGTCTAAAATAATATCATCCGATTCTAAAATATTGTTTTGCTGCGCCACTGGCCTAATATTCTCGGATTCCATGCCGCGCGGGTCATGACTATCCGTAAACCGTGCAGCTGCCGTGCCGTATGCGGTTCGACTTGTGCTAGCGTAGCTAGCGTGTGATATCGCAACGCTAGGGCTACGACTATCACGAATGTTTCTATAAGAATTTCTGTCTCTGCGTGAATCCGTTTCGCTCGGAGAACGGCTTTCACGTTGACGAGACGTTAATATTGATCTTGATCTCGATCTCCTACGATGTGCAGAACGAGATCTCTCTCTTTTGGCCTTTTCTATCTCCCTTTCGAGAATTTTTATTCGTTTTCGAAGGTTTTCATCAGAGATTTCAGTCTCCGGGGATCTAGACCTGTGTCTTCTTTTATGTTTTCCCATAGTAATATTATAGTAGGTATATTATCAGTTGGCTGAAAGTAAATTTCGTGTTTATTAATGTAATACTTACGTATTTGTATACAATAGTCGGAGTCGGCGACAATTCGACCGCACGGCAGCAGCACCAAGAAACGAATGATATGTACAGCGCGGGGAACAAGTAGGTAGAGGTAAGGAGGGGACCGAATGCTTTACTTTAAACATTGGTGCACGGCAGCCACCCAGTGGCGGACTACATGGTAAACTCTGAGTGATATCGAAGACTGGACGCGAAATATAATTCTCAATTATATTGGACGTAACCACTCACTATTTTCACTTATTAAATATTCATTTACTAGGGACTTTTATATACCGGTTGATTCACTGCAAGTGAATCATCATACCCTTTTGAAAATAATATGACCAAAATGTTTGCTTAGTAATTTAATAAAACTGAGCTCAATAAATATTATTTGATGGTGTATACATTTGATTAAAGAAAAAACTACCTAATTTTGTTAATTTATATTATATCTGAAAGTGGTTACGTAAGAACATTGAACAAGAAAAGTACAGGTTGCATCGTACATCTTTTTGCCAAACTGGATATATTAAAACGGTTGTCCTACGGTGTGTGTACGTATAGGTGAATAAAACCCTTTCAAGGCGTAAATACCAGATTTAAAAGATTATCGATGACCTTTCTCTTAAAATATGAATATTATATACTGGAGTCTGGATATATAAAAATGGAGATTTTTGAAATTTCTGGAATTTCGAACAATGTCAGACAATGAACAAAAGTCATATTTTTATTTGCAGATATTTAATTTGCAGGGATTTAATGGGAGTTTATTTACAATATACCTTAAGTTAAACAAATTTAAGAGATCTAAAAGTTTATACGTATGTAAACATAGGAAACAACTATGAATCAGCCTGTATACATACACAGGAGTGTGTGCTTAACTAGCGAAAGTTATTACCAGTCTCCCTGAGATGTCACTCCAAAGCCAGTGTTTATTCAGTTACTGCAGTATACTATAATATTCGCCAAAATAAACAGTACCGAAAGATATAGTGCTAGGGAATTGCTTGCGAAACATACATTTATCATTTTTGGCTTATTTGTCACTAATTATCATATAAAAATTGGAGTTGGTATTAAAATTATCTTGAAAATAGTTTTGACAACTGAAAAAAGTATTTATATTGAGTAGTATTTCTGCTTATATGGAAATGGAATCTTATCAGTTTTATGATACTGAAAGCTATGGTTTATGACATGATAGAATAAAAGAAGATATGATATCACGCATGTGGGCGTGGCATATGTGACGTCAATTGGTGCGAATTTCCGCCATATTGGCGTATACTTTGTGTGTTTATTTTCCCGTTCATAGCAAAGATCTTTTTAAAATAATAGTTTTAAAAGTGTTAAAGCGTTCATTTTTGTGAAAAATGAGGTGTACGATGTATGGTTGTGCTGTTGATAATATGTACAAGGGTTTTGTACGATGGCGGTACCATGTTTTTTAGATTTCCGAAAGACAAGGAAACGCAGGGTATTTGAAAACAGCTGTGTAAATGTAAAGACAGTTTTAATGTTAAATTTGCTCGTGTTTGCGATAAGCATTTTATTAAAAGCGATTATGAACGCAATTTAAAACATAAATTGCTGGGATATAGACCAGCAAGACATCGTCCCTTGACGCCCCTTATATTTTCTTAATTCCTCAATAATTGTCAGAAATAGGTAAGATAATGTTTTCTCTTCAATATTGTTTTAAGATTTTTTGTTTAATCGTGCACAGCTTTCTAAAAAGATTAAATACATGTATAATTATATAATGTAAAAATCTTTAACATTCTTTGACGTCCAACATAAAATATTGCTTTACTTAACTTCATATGTAATTTAAAAAATAAATACTTAAGTTCCATCAGCACATAGGTATATATGTTTCTGAATTATAAGGACCTATTATATATTGGGTATTAATAACCTGTGAAAATTCCACAGGTATTATACAGAGTGTCCCACGGTGACGATCCATTAAAAGTATCTGGAGAACTAATTAAGCTATTGATTTGAAATTTGAGGTGAAGTCAAAGTGGGCCATGATCTACTTGATGAAAATATTTTGCAGTTTCTACCACTTGTGGTTATACCGGAAGTCGACATTAACTTCGTTATTTTAAATGGGACACCCTATATATTATTTTATTTCTGAATTCTACGTGAAATTCTAAACACATTTCATGTAGAATGTCCTATACGTATGTTCTACTGTTTTTGAAATATTGACATCAACTTTGACACCCTGTCAAAATCTAAACGGTTTGAGATGAAGCAAAACGGTTTGCACATTTCTATCTTAACTTTACATAAGCTATCGTTTGACACTAATTTTAGATTTTCTAAAAATTAAAAATTTTCGATTAAATATAATCTCTTGGTTAGATCTGAAATAACTGTCAAACGAAAGCTTATGAAAAGTTAAGATAGATAGATAGATAGGTAGGTATCGGACATCCTACATGAAATGTATTTAGAATTTCACGTAGAATCCAAAAATGAAATAATATACAGGGCGTTCCATTCAAAATAACGAAGTTAATGTCGACTTCCGGTATAACCGGAAGTAGTAGAAACTACAAAATATTTTCATCAAGTAGATCATGGCCCACTTTCACTTCACCTCACATTTCAAATTAATAGCTTAATTGGTTCTCCAGATACTTCTAATGGATCGTCACCGTGGGACACCCGGTATAACTGTTGTATAATTACAATTAAACTTTTATTACATTATAGTTATTTTCATTATATGAATTTAAGTATTATATAAGGAGCCTTTAAAAAATAACTAGAAAAAATGTTATGCATTTTATTACCTAGAATGTACTAGTTATTTTGGAAAGGCCCTGTATATAATACCTAAATTCATATAATGAAAGTAACTATAATGTAATACAAGCTTAGTCTTTGACATAGGTACTTCAGATGTTTATTAAAAACAACATTTACTTATTCTGTTTCACTGTAACATGATAAAAGTACTTGGATTGTAACGTAACATGTTACTCTAATTACACAAATGTTGCGTCAATGCGAAGTTTTTTTTACATAAGAAATGTGTTCTTAACGGTAGCATTCGTTGAGAAGTATCGTCGCACAGGTAGTGTATAGCGTCCGCGGAAAAGCTCTTTAAATCGTCCAAATACTGTTCATGCCGACAATAATGAAGAATGCGAATTTACCATGTATTGCATATAAACTGAAAATCAGTGAAACATCTACATGTCAAATGTTCAAATTTATTGGTGGCTATGTACAGACCACATACAAATTGGACAACCACTAAACGTTGCGGACAAACTTGTAAAGGATTGTTCATTGTAGATGAGTGCATTCACCTTAACGAATGTTGTTAGTACACCTTTTGGAAGAAATTTTAGAAACTTGCCGGTAACGAAATCTGCAGATGCACAGGCAATGGTTTCAGTAAGATAGCGAAACGAGCCATACAGCCAGACGGTTCCCAGTCTCATTTCATAAACATTTTAAAAATAGAATAATTTCAGTAGAACATATTTCTATTTTCCTTCTCATTCACCGGATTTGAAGCCACTTGATGAATATCCTGATACTGCACCTTTTATGTTCATATGATTTTTATCCTCAGTCTTAGAAGTTAAAAAATGGTGTGACACGTAGTTAATTTCTTTTAACACGTCTAAATGAACTGTTGTGCATTTAGATAACAATATCCCGCACCACATCTATTTGCTCAATAATAAACCTATTACTTCAACCAACGAGTAAGTTGATACCAAACCAACCTTTCATGGCCCAGTCTCATTGGCAAAATATCAGAAAGATCCAACCAAACTTGTTACCTATTCAAGGTTTTTCAATATCCCACACCCTAACTATTAGGCATCCTATTAAAATCCTGTGTTAGACCACTTCTGGAATATGCTGCACTAATTTGGTCACCATATCTCATCAAAGACATAAAACTTATCGAAATCATTCAACGTCGAGCAACGAAAAAGACTCCTCATATCATACCCCTTCATCCACTATCATACCCGGAACGGTTGCATCAGTATTTAATTTTCCATTATCACAACGGGGATCAAGAGGAGGCACTGACCCTAAACCCAGATCAGAGGCTACGTGGTCATCCATTGCAATTATCGAAGTTAAACTTTTTCAACAACTTTTTTCAAACAAACAAGTGGTGTGAATGCATTTATAAACATATATGACAATTACATCAATCATGCGTTCATTTAATGTGTACTAACTTTGTATAGTGGATTACGATCGTACGTATATGTAGGTTTTTGGTATGGTATAAGTTCTTCTGCAAGACTGCACATTTTCCAGTTCTGTTTTTCATGTTGTGTATCCAACTTTAATTTTGTAATTAATACATTTACGGTAGGAATAATCACGAAATATATAAAAAAATTCAATTAAATAAAACTAATATAATTATATAAAATATTCTAATAAAAATACAAATATATAAAATTCTGCCCCACGTCTCAAAACTCCTGAAATTGATTGTGCTTGGACTGAAACATATCGCACCTACAGTAAACCAGTTGATATCTACGGCAGAAAGCCGAAACATTAAACATGAATTAATGTAAAATTAAAATGCCCCAGGCAAATATAATTAATTATACATGGATCACCATCACTGGCAGGGATCTCTAACATATAAAAATAAAATAAATTACTGTAGCATATTGTTTTAGCTTTAAAATGGTTTTGTTCCAATGAATATCCATAAATTTAAGTCGTCATGCATATTTAATACAAGCAAACATAACAAAACTAATCAATGTGGAATAATATGAACATTACCGGAGCCTCAGTTTAATATTATCCGTAATTATTTATTTGTGGTATTATCTAGATATTCTAAACAAAAGCACATAAATTTTGCCTTGATGTTTTAAAATTCTATATTTCTATATATAAAATAATTCTTAGAAGATATGTTTCCAATTTTTATATTCATTTTGATCAGTTGGATGGTCTTCGATTAGAAAACGATGGTGTGTTTCTTATTTAGGAACATTTATCTGATACTTTCATTATACAATTTTACGTTAGATAAGAGTATGTTTACAAAATCAGCATCTGAAGAACTCGTGCGCAGGAGTTTACATTATAATTTTTTTACATTGCAGCAATGCAGTTAGTTTATATAAGATACGTAAAAGGCATAAATTTGAGCAAAACACTAAAAAAAATCTTTTAATGTTTTACCGACGCCTTTTTCGCTGGATAAGTTACTAAAATTGTTTCAAATTATGAGTTACGAAGCAAGAGGAGTAGAATAGGATAAAATAATAAGTTCACTAATTATTCTCTGCATATAGAAGACACTCAAACATTATCCCGAAACATCCGATAGTCATTAGGATTTGTGGATTTTCAGACGAACTATTACCATTTCTAAGGTTTGCACTGAACCTCGGGAATTATTAGCTTCTCCCCTAAAGGTTTAGGGACATAGCTCCGGTTAGCTCTGGGCTCAAGGCGTGGAATGGATTTTACTGTCAATCTTAATTTATAGAAATTTGGGCACCAGGTAATTGAGACGAGAAAAAAAATATATGAAGTTGTGAATGCGTGAATTTAAGGACAAACAAATTAAGTTAAGATAAAAGTATATATTAAAAATTGTATTTACAAATAAATTTACATTAAATTCAAAAACTCTACCGCCTGAAGGCGTTTAACAAAATTTTACAGTAACAAGATTTTACTGGGCTGGGTTCACCAGTCTTCGGCCTACTTATGGAGTTATCTCACCCACTAGCCTCTCCTAGATTAATCCGGAACTCCTGTCCAAGTCCACGTCTAGCTAGACTTACTGTGGTTCCATGGATCGATGTAATTAAATCTCACGTAGCTAGGGTTCAGGTAGTGGCTGCAAAGGTGGAAATAGGTACATGTAACAAATTGTATGATTAGCCGAGTCCCAGAGTTGTACAAAAAAATGATCCAGGAATTGGAATTTTGTAAACAATCAAACAGTAGAGTAACTATATCTGAAGGACAGTATATAAAAATTCTAATAGAAAAAAGTAACTTAGGACCGTTACTATATACTACAATAAAAATTACCAAAATTGCAGTAACAAAATTCGTAACTGTGCTACACAAAAAAACTAGTGAGCATTAAAAGGTGAAAATTTATAATTCATACATGAGATTTTAAATGCAAAATTAACAATATCAAGTACAATGAAATAGGAACAAATGAATGTGAGACGGTCTAGAATACCAGCAAGTAATAAAAAAATAAAATTCCTGGATATAATAGATTCTGTAATCATCAGACAAAAACTATAGTTTATAAAAAAATAACCATATGGTTATATATACAAACGCACTAATCAACCCAGGCTCTTCAGAGAGAACCGACTTTTGCATACAGGGTACAATTTTCTTTAATCAGATTCAATTTATTAAGAAAATTAAATGTACTCACCTGTATACAAACTTCGGCTCCAACCTCGTGAATCCACCTCAAAGAGGTCCTAAGGCGTTCCGCATGGAATCTGATGGTTTACGAGGATAATAGAATCCTCGACTAAGCCAGCGTCTCAACAACTCTGCAAAAATAAAAATTCGGCAGAAAATTTACACCACGTGTAAAATAAATTTATGATCACATATCTCGTGACAACAACACAAATTTACTATAGTATCGATTAATGCGATTATTACAGATAATAATCTATTATATTGGAACACTGATCACTAACAATCATGATAATAATTAAAGATTGATAATAGAAAATTAAAGTTAAACATGTGCATTCAATGAGCTTAAAAATTGTCAAACTTGCTTGTACTCTATCTCAAGACAGACTCTCGATCCCGTTAAAAATTCTAACTTCCTGTCTGTTTGCGGCATCCCTACCTTTTCATAAAAGTGACCAATCAAAAACACTTTAGTGGTAGACAACACATTACAAGGTGGAGTATTATGGGTTGCTGGTATTCAGGGATAAAATCTAAGGATTTTTGATATTAATACAAAAGGGAACAAAATGATTAAAATTTCGTTACATGTTTTGTTCTAAGATTAGAGCATAGTATTTCGTTATCACCACAAGAATAACTTTCAATTATCTAAGTATTACGAAAACTCTTAAAAAAGATACTTAAACATATCCTTTTTGAACGGTAGTGAAGCCACATACGCTGTTGTCTAGCTGCCTCAACTCAAAAGTTCGAAATGGAAATTCCCTAACTTTTACACACTGTGGCATAGCTCTCCAAAAAACATATTACCACATAAATCTGCATTCGTTTCTGTAGTGTTTTTGGTGAAAATAACTTGGGAAATCGGGTTAAGCACTGAGCACTCTTCTTAGGAAGAGACTCTTTTTCTGAGTGTTTCTTTATTATTACTCATTCGGCAGGTCTTAGCAGCAGTGTCATTAATTTCAGAGGTAAAGCTGTTAGAGCTCACCTAATTTGAGAAACATATATACGAAATAGAAAAGTCAAGAGTACTTAATAAAGCACCCAAGTTGGATAGGAAGTTCTTACATAATTTACCATAAATTCCGTTATGGCGATTGATCAGACGGCAGAAGCAACAGGACTATCACGTGAATATATTAAGGAGGTATTCATGTTCCACGAATCATACATAGAAAATGTAAATTGTTAAACTGGAATATTATAAACTGTAGGTCTCCGTTCCCTAAACTTCTAAAATATTTTAGGTAACTTTATAATAATAATATCTCTACCCCTGATTCAAATCACACGAATTAGCCCGAACTTCTGAAACCTGTATGTGAGAAGGGCTGCATATTATTATAATTCTGTAGATCGAAATTGCGCTTCAAGAATGACTTACGTCGATAGGTATTATTGGGCTTTTTAAAACCAATATTTCTTTTCTTGAAGGATCAATAAATATGGAACACTGGTCGAATTAAATGCAAAATTGGAAACGTTAACACTGAAACTTCTGACTTAATCTTCCACGCGTCCTATATAAAATTTTCCTGGGATACCACAAATTTTATTAACCATTCTTAAGACTACACACAAAATGGCGATATCAACAATATTATAATAATAAATAACATTAACATACTTACACCAAGAAGACAAACATCAGATGAGTATTATTATAGTTAACTGATCCTTCATATTAACGTTAACCCTTCAATATAAACCATTCCTTTAACAATTTTTACATCAACTGTTGAATTCGTTTTTATTTTCTAGCAACTTTCACTTGATAGGGCCGGGCTTTATATAATTATTTGTATATATTTCTGTATTTTCAAAAACACCAAGATAATATCTAAAGATTGTGAAAATTAAATGTTTTAAATAGTTTTAACAACACCTGATGAACTAATGTATTATTTGCAACCCCAAAAGTTTTTCTCTGCAAATATATTCCATATTATTTGGTTTCCAAATCAGATGAGGCCTATATACTCGTATAAATTAGTTTTTGTGTATATATAAAAATGTTTTTACACAAATGTTAATGATTTATGATTGCTGTTAATATTCATTGGGTATAAAAACAGTTCCCTGCAAATTTGTGAAACAAGTTATTAATCGTAATTTATTCCACGCGGATCGATGAATGATTCCAGGATTAATTCGGTGTGTAAATTGTTGGGTTAAATATCGAATTTATCGCATTCGCCAAACTTTGCATGGAATATAACTTCACGAAATTATGAAGTAAAACTTTAATACTCCATACTTCTTAAAACTGTTAAGACTTCGTACTTTGAAATATTGGTGCACACAGATTAAGAGTTTTTATTTTATAGCATATTAAGCGAATTATAATTTATTATTACTTAAAACAAAATTAAATATAGGGTGTGTTGTCCTTTGTCCCATGTCCTCTTTAGCTGTTTGACATTTGAAGTGACAATAAAAAATTGATCATTGCGATAACGTCAAAATGCCTTTATAGTTTTTGGCGTTAATAACGCGGAAATATTAAGTTATTAAGTCATTATTAAATGAAATAAACATTAGAATAAAGCAAAAACATTACAAACTTTAAACTGTTCTAGAACAAATTTAAAAAAAATATTTTCACGGATTTTGGTTTTGAAAGACCAATTTTCCCGCATGGAAGACGGTGAATCACTAACGCTTGTAGAAAAAATATTGATCCTAACTCATCCTTAACTACGCTTCGCGTCGTTCGGGTATCGAGTGTCGCGTGCGGGAAACTGACTCTTTCCGCACTTGTTAGGATAATAATTATTTTCTGCAAGCGTGTGATTCAGCGTTTTTCTGCACGCATTTTGGTTCTGAAAGACCAACTTTCCCACAACGTACGGGAAAGCACACGTTTGCAGAAAAACTATTAATCCTAACTCATGCGGAAAGGCACTTCCTCCACTCGACTGCTGTACCGTGCAGGATTGACTCTTTCCGCACTTATTAGGATATGGTAGCTTTTCTACGAGCGTACGGAACAGTCCACTTTTCCGCACGCATTTTAGTTTAGAAAGATGCACTTTTTCGCACTAGTGCGGAAAATAAATATTTGGCGTCAACTTCCGGAGTTTGACAGCGAAATTTGTTCAAATGTTTTCTCTTCGACCTTAAATGTACTCTCCTCCAATCTCAACCAATAAACGTCAGCTGTCAACTTACAAACTTAGGAAAACTACTATTTTCTAATAGTGCGGAAGTAAAGTTGAACTTTACCGCACGCGACTCCCATTGACCAAACAATGCGAAGCGGAATTCGGTCAAGCAGTCGAGTGCGGTAATGACACTTTCTACATGGTGTTAGGAACAACATTTTTTCTACAAGTGTGAGAAAAATAAGAAATAAATACTACAAATATTTATTCTAATGAAAATGAATCATAAATCAAATAACACTATTTGTTGTTAACAATATTTATATTAAAATATAGTCGTTTCCGCACTAGTGCGGAAAAGTGCATCCTTTCTAAACTAGAATGCGTCCGAAAAAGTGAACTGATAGTCAACAGATACCTATAACGGTCTCGTTTTGTTTAGCTAATAAGATACCTTTCTTAGTTGATTTAAACTAATAATTCTTATCTTATTCTATGTTTTTACCTGCTTGTTAAACACCAATTCTGTATTTAACGTACTCTAGGTATTCTGTGTATATTAAGTCCGTATAATCCCGAGTTCACTTTCTGTGATTGTATATTACGTCTATCGATAGATAGTCGTAGGTTATATAAACTAAGTTCATAACGATATAGTGACGCCATCTCGTATTAAGAACGGGAAGAGATGGAAGAGAGGAGAGAACAAGAAGGGAAGCAAGAAGATGGCGAAAAATGGTAGTACCGATGAGTTGGTGAAAAATTGAATCTGAATTTTAATATAGAAAAAAGGGAAAGAAATAAAACAAAGTATTACGAGTGTGATACAGCAGAACCCTGAATTTGATTTCCTATAATGAAAAAGGAGAAAAGCCGATCGTTGATGACTATTTCATAGTGCTTGGACAGCAACGTATGAAAAACGTTAAGGTCTACCATCCCTGTAAATTTGTGAGTACCTTATAATCTATCTATTTTGGAAGTGCTTCTTGAAGATTTTGCGTATACCGTGTCTTACTTTATTAACTTAACGCCTAGGCCGCATGTGCGCTAGAATTGGGCCCTTACTGTTACCGCGCGAACTGAAAATCTCTAAAACTTACCTTTCTATATAGATTTTAGTATAGCCGAATTTTCTCTCCTGTATCTACATTTGAGAGTACTTGTTAAAATATGTAAAATTATTTGTTTCTATATGTATTGAGTGTTCGTAAATGTATAGTTGAATATCATTACAGTGAAACTAACTTTGTTCTTGTCAAGTGTTTTTTTTCAATTGTCTTCACTTAGATCGGAACTATACCTTTACCAATACCATCAAAAAAGATCAATTGATGGCGCCCAAGTTTGGCAGATAATAAAATAACCCTACCGTACTTCACTCTGCCCACCCCTGGTAGAGAGTTTCAACAAAATAGTAAGTATCTTTTAAATTAATAAATTAATGTAAGAGAAATATCGTTATATACCTTAATTTTATTTTTTTAAATCACTTGTACTAGATAATCCTGTAAATCATTTGTGATGCAGCTGAACGATTAATAGGAGTTTCTTTTAAGATTACAACGATCTGTAAAATATTAAACAGGAAACCAGAAGTATTCAAAATAAAGATTCCCAGTGTACAATACACTTTTCAAGTTTCCAAAAAGAAACACTATGATCAGTAAAAATATATTATATACAGCAAATTAATTAAACTTCATGCATATTTTTTTCATTTTGGCACATAATTATATATACAAATAATATTTAGAATTATGTTTAAATAACAATTATAATAAAATTTAAATTTTATTACGATAATTGAAATTATAATAAAATTATAATATAACTTTGTTAATTCTTTATTTATTTTATTTATAGTTAACGTAATTTCTAATATTTTTTTTGTCAAACTAAAAAAATAACTTGAATTTGAATTTAATTAAATTGTCGTATGTTTAGTTTTATTGCATTTTTTACAGTGGATTTTGGGAAAAGTTTGACAGGTGGTATCCCAAGAGAAAACAATTCTAATATGAGTATCGCTTATGCCTAATATAGAAATTCCGTAATAATATAGAAACTAGATATTAGTAGTGGTGAGAAACACACCGTAGTGCCCTCTTTGGGTCTTTGTTACTATCTGTCTGACAATTATTGTCAAATTGACAGACAGATAACTACCTGCCTTTCCGCAGGTGCCATTATAGCAGTGACCTCTATTATGTACTGCAATGCCAGTCGGAGCCCATTGCCCTTGGAGTAGTTGTTTTTGACATCTTCAAATAGAAACTAGATAACTTGTGTCTCTTAATTGGTACGATTGATGTACGAATATCTAGAACAAACGCGAAGGAATTGCTGAAAATTCGTTGTATGCTGTAATAAGTCTTTATTGGCCAGAGGATAGGTTCAATATATATTATCCAAAGCTTGATTTTATCAAGTACTCAGAATATCATAGAGTTAATATAACTTTCTCCTATAGGTATATGAATTGAATAGTTTTTGTTTATCCCAATCATAACTTTTATACATATTGTAGATATTACCGGACACTAAAGCGACCATATATAACAATAAAGGAAATTAACATATGGTAAAGTTTTCTTCTTTGAAGTATACTACAATGTCACTAATACTGAATATTGACAGTAGGTAGGTTTTCTTTGTACACTGGACATAAAATTAGAAAATAAATTCCCATTCCGAATAGATCAAACAAAAAAAGCAAATAATAATTATTTGTTATTAAATAAACATCACATTTTAAGTGATAAAAGCGCACTTACTATTTCTGTTATTAAAACACTGACCTCAGAGAAATTGTGCCTTCAAAATGTATCAAACGAATCTTATTGTTTCTGTGTTCGATAGATATGTGATGTAAGGCTGTTAGATAATATTCGCTATGTTCGTATTTACCTTCTCTTTGAGCGAAGACAGCTAACACCCATCGAAATTTAATGAAAATATCGGAGATTAATCGTCTCCATTTATTATCAGTAAATTTGAATTAAGTACATAATAGATTCTGACACAGTGTAAAAAAACAACACTAACGTACGATCATTCATTTAAACAGAACATGGCAGAATTTTAAGAGAAATTGATAAGCAATCCAAAAGACCGTCAAATTTAAAAACATTTTAAGAGAAATTAAATTTCTCAATAGCCAGAATGTCTGTTGTTCTGACCTAGGTAAAGGAAACGTAATATCGCAGTCCTTTCACCTAGATACATGCTTGTTCATAAATTACTAATGCTGTCTTGATATAAAATATAACAGAGAATTTTCACTGCAAAAGTAATTTATCGCCATTAGTTGTGGATACCTAATGAAACTGACAACAGAAAGTGATCCGAAGCACAAAGAGCACCTAGATATTTAATGCTACAGATCATAAAATAATTATAACTTGCAGTAGATAAACTCAGATTTCTCTTGTACCGTTCATATTTTATACCTATATAGATAATATATGAGATACCTATGTAGATGAAAATAATATATAGGATGTGGCAGATATATCCAATAAATAATTGTGGCAGGTATTTTGAAGGGAAGCACGGTGTAAAAATATTACAGTGATACAATAAGTTTGTGTACAAATCCTATATATATGACGATTCAGTCATTAGTACATTTACTTTAAGAGAAGATGAGGAAAATGAGTATAATACGAATACAAGATTTAAAAAATGTTTAGCGACATTTACTTTGAAAAAATATTTTCAAATCATTATTTAAGCCCCTTGTTTCACATCCACATATACAGAGTGAGTTTTATGTATGGAACGCCTCAATTATCTCGGAAACGGCTTGCCCGATTTTTATGAATTTTGGTTTATAAGGGTTTTGTAATATGGCCGATATTATTGTGGCATTTACATTGTTGTCAGATCTTTCGTTTTTCCGGAAATATACTGAAATTTGTTATTTCAAATGGATCACCCTATATATTTTTTTGTTTTTGAAATCTCTATGAAATTTAGAATATTTTTCATGTAATGTTCCCTATACCTAATTGCCATAATTTCGGAGTTACAGCTACATTTGCAATATCTCCGCCGAAGTTAAAATATTACATCAGGGCGGCTATGTCTGCGACAAAAACAATTTTGACGTTTTAATAAACTATTATTGTTGGTGTTTATTGAAAGTTACAATGGACCGTTTATCTGAGAAAGAACGAATTGAGATTTTAATGATATTAGGATATGGTGATGTGCGTAGAAGTCAACAGGAAACGTGTAATATCTTTAATAATTTATATCTTAATAGTGGATAGAAATCCCATAGGATCTTTTGAAAACATAAAGTAGTAAAGGCGGTTACAGCTGATGCTCAAAATGTTGTCCGTTTACTTCCATACAAGAAGCCATGCGATGTTTAAAACTTTGCAGTACATTTTGTAACATTCCTGACTGCTCAATTCTTCTTATCTCTGTGGTAATCCTATCTTTTAATTCCTGAATATTGGCAGGTTTGGTTTTATAAACAATATTTTTTAAGTGACCCCACAGGAAATAGTCTAAAGGATTCATGTCGGGTGATCGCGGGGGCCATTCGATAAAACCACGCCTTCCAATCCATCTTCTGGGAAACACATCGTTTAGGTATTGCCTCACGTCACGCGCATAGTAAGGTGGAGCTCCATCTTGTTGCACCCAAATATTGTTATTTGGGACATTGTTATTGTCTGAAAGTTTCAAATAATAAAATTTCTAAATTAACAGGCAATTGAGAATACTTACTTAGATTTGGTAATAACCGAGCCAACTCAGGTATAATATTATTCTGTAATAAATTTAAATACGCCAGACCATTTAAGTTTCCTTCAATGAAAAAAGGACCAATTATTTTGCCGCCTATTATTCTAGCCCATACATTAATCTTTTGTGGAAATTGGGTGTGGGATTCTCTCATCCAACGAGGATTGTTACGTGACCAGTATCTGCAATTATGCCGATATACGTTTCCATCAATACAAAAACATTATTTAAAAAATTTGGATTATTTTGATCGTAACATTTTTCCATCATTGTGTCGGCAAACTCTTCACGTCTATCGAAATCATCATCTGACAACTCTTGAACCAATCTTACTTTGTAAGGATGGAATTTATTGGCATGTAAAATTTTCATTATGGATGTTTGAGAAATATCAACTTCCCTGGATATTTGTCTAGTACGGTAAGAAAACGGTAAAAAAAATATATAGGGTGATCCATTTGAAATAACAAATTTCAGTATATTTCCGGAAAAACGAAAGATCTGACAACAATGTAAATGCCACAATAATATCGGCCATATTACAAAACCCTTATAAACCAAAATTCATAAAAATCGGGCAAGCCGTTTCCGAGATAATTGAGGCGTCCCATACATAAAACTCACTCTGTATAGCTGAGCCTCGATTCATACAGAGCTGAGCGAACTCGGTAGCAGGCATATGCGCAACGTTGCCAAATTTAAATATTTTCCCAGAACGTCGCCAGTAAAATCATAATTAAGTATTAGAATTTTACTGTATCAGGTGTCATAATACAAACGATTTTATTGACTAATTTAGAAACTTTTATGGTTTTTTTCTTAAAAGGTAACACAGTCCACTCGGATGTTTCCGTAGAAAATGTAGTACAATTAACTGATCTCCGTACACTCCTGTCTGTACATTGAAACAATCTCCTCTGAAAGCTAAACCGGTGTGTAGCGTGTATTTCGTCTGACAAAATGTGACTGTTATGACTTCAAAAACATTAGTTCTGTTGAAACAGTTTAAAAAATATAATTTAATATTGAAGTTCATAAAACTCCAACGGATCCAAGAATAAACCATTTACATTTCGTTACAGAAATAGTGCAGATAAAAAACCAACATTAAATCGGTAAATTATTAAAAGGGGCTGGAAATTTGTCTTATTTAAATACTTTCTGTATCTACTATCTTATACTTACTGCAGATACTTAATTTTGTGTTTTTATATCACTGATATCCAAGTAAAAAATAAATTTTACAACCACTACTAAACCACTACAGGTACTATGTAACATGCAAAAATCTATTGTAATCAAAAGCAAAAATGTCTATACGCGGGAACTTGACCTATCCAACTGTCAGGCCATTGACTTTATACTCCCTACATAAGAACAAGGAGTACAGGTATATTTTTACATTTTTTATTTAAAATTTGCTTTAATTATTATTAAATTTATGATGATATAACTTACATACATGAATAGATATTTTACTCTTAATATTAAAAAGTATTATTTATTTGTTAGTAACAGTAAATGTATAGAGATAAAAATATCTATGTTTTACGAATGTTAGGTTATTACAATTCATTATATATTTATTATTGTGCACATTTATATATACCTACCTAATTGTTTTATAATTTGTTAACCGATTAAAAATATTAATTTTATTTAGTATCAATTTTCAATTACCTATTCAGTTTGTAATACCGTATACCTACGGAGGTTATTCAAAATGCCTTTAAAACAGTAATATGTTAGCTGTTTAAAATGCCAGCAACTGGTAAAACAATAATCATTCGCTCTTAGCACTTTGTTTTGGTATTCATAAATGAATACATGATATTCTGGAAAGTTAATTTTATAAATCGATACGTAAGGTAATAAAACTAATAGAATGGTGTTAGGGAAAGTAGCAAGTGCAATTTATTAATCTTTTCATTATTAATGAGGAATGGAACATGAAGCACTTTTACTGTCTTTCTTTTCAAGTAAAATTTAATTCTTAAACAAAGTCAGATGTTATTAAACTCCTGTTTGCACATTAAACCTTCCAAAATGGAATATAAATACCAATTTGTTTTTAAGATAATTATTATATGAAAATAAGAAACATTTGAAGTTTTGAACAATATTATAATTTTTTTAATTTTTTCCAAGTATTATTATTATATGCTTATTTTTAAAATACAATTAGGTGTACTTATAACGTTGCAGATACGGAACATTGCTAGGATGTCTGTTGTGGCAACGATATTGGATTGGAGCGATAGGCTATGCGCGCTGTGCTTCGTGTTCTAATTTATTGTGGTTTAGGGGCATCGTATAACCGGGAGTTATGGGTATATTTTTTGATTTTCTTAGACCTTCCGAATACCTGGTCAAAATTACTTACTAATGACTGAATAACGCTGTACAGTGTTCAGTCTGTATAGCCACATCATCCGCTATCACAAACCACAATGTGTAGACTGCTTTCGAACAGGTTGGTTCTCGTCAATATGTCATAGGTAAAAAAAATCGACGAACGTTGTGAACAAATATGTTGTTGATAAATAACTAGTCGATGTCTGGTGGTTGGTCCTGAAAAAATATATCGCTGCCTTTCTAAGATCGGTCGGTGTATTTCAATACTAAACGTGGTATTTTCCTGCAAAGTAGTGGTTTGTACATTTCTATGTAAGTACCTACTAATTTTTTTCAATAAAAGTACTAATTTCATTTATTGGAATGATAAGTAGGTTACTGTTGTAATTATATATGGGAAACAGGTCGCTATCACTTAATTGATAGAGGTCATTGCCAGAGAGATAAAAGCATAGACCAATAGGGGGCGCTACTATGTCTTTAATAATAATAACCTGTTCACGTTCAGGTTAACATTAATTTTGTTTATTTACCACCACTATTGTGTTTGAAAGACTGTACTTTAGTTCAAAGTGTATTACGTTACGTTCGTATTTACAACATTAGTAAAAGTAACTTGAAGTTCAAGTTCTTGAAACAAGGGTATTAGCGGGTAACCATGTATACTTGGAACAAACATATGATGATTTAAGTCAGCTTACCTAAGTATATAATATATACTTATTACTTAATATATTATATACAAAAACGCACCGTTAATTTTCTAGAGGGTATTCAAGTTTGGCGAAGATTTGAAGGAGATGCCGAAAACAACTACCCACGAGCAATGTGCATCGACTGGCATTGCATTAATTTGAGAATAATTGTCAGACAGATAGTAGCATAGACCCAAAGAGGGCACTACGGTGTGTTTTTCACCACTACTAACTTTGATGAAGATGTTCTGTATTGACAAAAAAATTACATCAATCTGATGGTGGTCGAAAACCTGCAATTGTTTTTTAGTACCATCTATTTCAGGCACTTTTTAGATGACGACAATTGAATGTATAACTGCACGAAAAGGTGTCAATCATTTCATTTCTAGAGAGTTAGGAGACTATTGATCTCATACGTGGACAGAGGAGTGGTACATATCTATATCGGAAGTAATATATGGTATTCTATTATTCCTACTGAAAATGTGACAGAACAAGTATGTGAACAGATAAATAAAAATAAACAGGAGTTTTCAATAAATGAGACATATAATTTTTTAATGAATGGAGCAAAATGTATCACTTCTTTTACCTAAGACTGATATTTTCTGTTTGGGTAATACACAACGTGTTGAAAACTAACTCTGCTTCCTTTATAGATTGAATTCATTAATTAAGGCATATAACTTATAGCAATTGGCAACTGAACCTACGGACAAAACGAATAAATCTCTTTTTCACTAATTGATTTAATGATAATAGAAATAAAGTTAGACAATATAAATAAATGCAATTAATTTATGTCAAAAGTCTTTTCAGAATTTAGTGTACTGTAAACTAAATGAGTTACAAAAAGTAAATCCTTTTCTACGTAAAACAATGAGGGATTTAAAGTACTCAGAAAACTAAACTATTTATTTAATGCTGATTTACAGTTAACAGATTTAGAGTCAATTTATATTATGGAAAACCTAAATGACAAAGTCTGTTTTTTCAGTGAAGCCATTTTAAATATCTTTGATAAGCTCTGAAGACCTCTGGAAACTATAGAAATTACAAAAACATAGTCTGGATTACTGATAATTTGTTTACTAATGCGCTTAGGGATAACGCCCTGTTCTAAATAACGTCAAACAAAAAATGAGGTCCTCTTTTATTAGTATAAAATGCTGCGTAACTGTACCACTTTGGCACGAAGAAATGGAAATGGAAAAAAATACTTTGAATTATTTTGAATACAGAACCCGCGTCAACAGCAATAAAGTGTATTCAGAGATTTAAACTTGTTAAATATACAAAAACAAGAGAAGTACACACCTGCTTGCTTAAAGAACGTTGAAAACCTTAATCAAAACTATACCTACCAATTGTATTCCGAAAGTGCCTTCAGATAGGAATTTAGTTGGATTTTACAATAATTATATTAAAGCAGATCAAATCCATTAGTAACCAGGTTACTTTGATTTAATTAAAAAATATTCCTGAATTCAGTGTTAAAAAAATTGTATACAATATGTGGGTCACGAAGGACTTAGTATTAAATTAGTTTCACTCTGTTGCCGATTATATTTTGACATTTTCTGCACCTATCCCTATTAATAATAATTGAAATATCCTCTAAAACATATTTTTTAGTTAATTGTCATTATAACTTGATATTGTATTGCAAATACAATTAAATCCTTCAGTTTCTGTGTATAATAGACCTGTTTGTAAAAACTTGTAAGAATGTTCCTTATATTATTATATGTTGTGTGTTGGTATTATTATAATATCTGCCGTGTAATGCTTTAGGCGACCATACATTTTGCTTTTGCGTAAGGGCATTATTTTGTACGCATTCTGATTCTTGGGGCATAGATTTGAAACAATTACCAATTTGTACTATTGCCCTATATATTGGATGGCCTATTATTGTTATTACACTTGTACTTTTTATTTCCAAAGACACACAGCATCTAGCGCCCTAACATGTTTTTATAAAACCAATTGCAAAACTAAATATGATTGTAATACTTAGTTGTATTTTGCTTTCTACAGCTCATGCACTGTACATTGGCCGGTGCATAGGTACATTTCTGGTATAAGCAAACAGAGAGAGAGAAAAAAACAACGGTATAAGTAAAAAGCTATTTACTATTTGCATAAGCCACGGACTGTATTTATTGATCTGAATGAGACGGAGAAATGTATAAAAAAGTACCGCTACCTGAAATAATTATTTAGAAATGCTGTTAATTACTTAGAACCATTACGTTGATTTTCCATTTCAAGTCCAGTGATATAGATTAATGAATAAATAATGAGTTTCAGGAAATAAAAGTTTAATAATGAGTGGAGTCACGGCAGTCTCATTCGATATTCCGATGCTTCTCTATTGCGAGGTTAATTAGCGCTGGCAGTTGATTTTTAACGTAAAACGAGTTCTGAGGGATGAATGTTTTTTTACCGTTCTTTATGTTATAGATAATAATTTAATGCGCTTACTCCATTTAGTTTACAAAGCGGAAAAGCGTTCGTTAACGTATTGATACGTAGTATTACTTTTTACGGGTTATTTAGCATATAATTAATGGGTGACTTACCAAAGCTAGTAAATATTTTGAATATAATATAAGGTGAAACGAGTACATCTATTATTGTTAGTAATAATTAATGACTACTATAAAACATTCTGCACCTGATGGATCAACATTTGATTGAATTGTTCTTTCCAGATATATATTATTTTTTTGACTTGACGGTAAAATTTTATTTTGCTTATTTTATAACTACAACATTGATACAAAAAAATATACTTACTCATGAACTCATTTACCTATCTGCCTAGTTTAGGTTTAGGCCACCACTGCTTTGATTTCATCAGCACACATACCAGAAATCACATACAATCTGCTCCTGTAAACTTGTAGATAAAAAGAACAATACAAAAAGGTTAAATATAATGTGATGTTAAATCATTATGTGATGAATCCCTCACAACAGCACTCCCATCACACATGAATAATAGCAACACAAATAAAGAGCACCCGACTGCGTATATTTATTTACATTAAATGACTACAGTCAAAACCGAAATACATCTAGTCTCAACAAAACAAGTACAATCAAAGTAATACGTTTCCAAACTCAATAGAACAAAAAATTAACAATTAATTATAGTGATTCCAAGAAAATTGTACAAAAGTTATTGAATAAAGCACACTTTACTACACGAACACACTAATACCTCCTTAGATAGAGCTTCATCCATCCAATAGACCAATGGCCGATGTACCAGTTAGAAAACCGTACAATAGCTGCAAACACGTTTGGTTCAATAAGGCAGTAGAGAGAATTCTCACTACTCAGGTCCACTAGGCAATACACAAAATGCCGATACAATATGCTAAGACACATCAGCAAGATAGACTCAACTTCGTACACATTTCAGGTGCAAGCTCCTTGCGCCTTCGCCACTTCTTCCTGTCGTCCAGAGACGCCTTCAACGGAATTAGTTTTTACTTTAAGATTTTAGTGTTGAGGACTGGTAAAACAACTGGAAGGTATGAGAGTACCAGCATCATGAGAGATGAGGGTAAAATCTTCTTATGTTTCAGATTCTACCTGGAACAATAGAGGGCTACGAAGCGATAAAAAACGACCCTCAGACCTCCCCTCGAAGCCGCGACCCCGGACAGCGTTGCGTGCTTACTTCGAGTATCTTTGCCTTACCTTGCACAAATCTAAAGGGCCAGTTGGCTCCTTTAGAGGTGCATCTCCGGCTACACAACCACTCCTTTTTTTTTTTTTTGGTGAGAGGGGAAGTCCAACATAGACTCCAGCGCCTATTTTCTATCGCAACAGGAAGTGTCGGACTTTTACCGTCCAAAACCCCTCCCTCACACAACGCTCTGGTATCGTCTTGGTGTAGACATGCTTCACGAGTGCTGTGCGGGCTTGTTATCCGTGTGTCCTTCCCTACATCCCCCAATTGCCTAGAGACAATTAGAGGTTTGGGTCGTCTGCTTCGTACCCTAACCGCTCCTCTTGTTCTTTTCTACTCATAATATACACAACCACTACTGACCTACTCCCAAACCACCACCCAGACGGGAGAGGTACTTGCCGCTCGAGACAGACTACCCCCGGTGTGTTAGACATACAGGCGAAGAAAAAAGACAAGACAGAAGAGCGCCAGAAGATCCTACCCAGCCCGCAGGGTAGAGCCAGCTAGGAGGAGACCCCACGAATCGCCCACACCTATAACCAAAACCCGGTCTCGCCATCCTGTGTTTTCTCCTTGTTCCTCTCGATTATTTGTTCGCTCACCACTACAACTGATTCCTTTTTAACGTTAATCGCACAAATACAAATCATTAAATGCAACCAGGATTACAATTAATATAAATTAACTTTTGCACCACCACAAAATACGTTAAAGCTATATACAATATGGGCACAGGAACACAAGACGAACATAATCAACAAAAATGAAGCATACATCAAGAAACATTTTAGTTCAAGAATTCAGATCGTCACTATTTGAAATCAGTAGATATTACTGTTTTATTTTAATTAAAATTCCCTACCTTTATGGTAGACACATGTGTTGCATCAATGAGACCAATGAGACCAATTATGGACCAATGAGAACTGGCACAATTTCAATTTTGTCAAATGTCTGATTCAAAAGGTGAATAATATACTTGTAATATATCTATTATAACGTGTAACTATACGTAAACAGGTATATTCACTAAAAAGAAATGCCGAAAAGAAACATTTAAAAATACATATTTACAATAATGATAGTAGTACTAAAAAAATAAATAGTACTAAATAGAAAAGAAATAAATGATTTAAAGTTATTTCAGGAAATGCCGATAAAATTCAATGGTGCGGAATGTGAAAATATTCTTTCCGCAGTTCTTGTTTTAGACATATAGTTGTTTTCGACATAACCTTCGTAAGTTTACGAAAACAAAGAAACTAGAAACTATTTTTTTAATAATTTAATTATTAATAGTATATCTGTTAAATAAAATTTTGTAACTAAATACTGAATCAATATGTAACCAATTAATTATGATTGATTATTACAAAAGTAATATTCCATCAATGGAATATACTGTTCTTTACTATTGCTAGTTACTAATATATTTTGAAGTTCAGATATTTTTGATAGGCGAATAAAAAATAGGTATAATCAATCTAATCTACAGATTTCCTTATCTGCTAAATATTATCAAAGTAATAGTGTCATACTAAATTTATTGATTATGATATTTAACTCCGAATATTTAAAATTACAATACATTTGTTTTTACGGAAAGTCTCTGTTAAACTTCTTCGACTTCCAAGTTTACATTAACTTTTATGTAACTTAAAAGGAGGTCCCACTTAATTTTATACGAAAGCGATTTATAATTAAAAAACTTTAAATTGGAAGTTGCACTTATAACCTTTAAAGTTGTTAAATACTGGTTCTATATAAGGAAGGAAAAGAACACTGGAATAATTTGAAATTAAAACAGTTTTTGGCACTTCACTCTTGAAGTAGTACAGAAAATGAATTCATCAATGACTTCTCAGCAATAGTTTGGTTTTAAAAAGGTTTTAGTAATTTGAATTTGAAGGTAAATCCAGTTATTTTATTATGTAATCATGTTACATACAGAAAATGTTGCAAAAACTACTATATAGAACATAATAACCTGATTGTCTTCTTGTGAGGTTATAATTGTGGTTGTGGTTTCTAAGTTAATATGAATTAATTATACATAACCACCCTTTTGTTCAATGCTTTTTTTTTATTTAATTATATAGTAGTTCAAAAGAAGAAACGACATAAAGTAAAAAATTGATAGACACATAATTTTATGATAATTATCCCATAATTATAATTAACAGGTAGTTCCATTATAACGACGGTATTAACATAGAAGATAAATAATAAAAATAATAATAATAATAATTTATTAATCGATACAGGAAGACTACAAGCAGCTCATTAAACACCTGGAAATGAGGTATGGACAGACGAACCTCGAACATGTATATCACTCACAACTAAAAAATCGTTACGAAAAATCTAACGAAACTTTGAAGGAATTTCAAATCGACATATCACGTTTAGTTCGCCTTGTGGTCGATGTAGAGGGGTAGTTAGTCTTCAACCTGTCATCAGCATGCCCCATGGAAAATAGCCCAAGTCGCATCTCTTGAACATCAGTCCAACAGTGTTTTCAAAGATGGCCTCGTTGATGGCAAAGTACGAGCCTTGTTACTGAAGACATGGTGAAAAAACCAGCAAAGGTTAAACCAACTTCATGGCGACTAGTTACTGCTACAGGGCACCCAGATGTCATCCATGGTGAAGTAAAAATTACCCTTGGCATTGGGAATACATTATTTAAATGTCAAGTTTTGGTAGCAGATATAGAAGATGACTTGGAATGGACGTCATGAATTCAAGAGGTTTTGACGTGGACTTCAAACATGGAATTTTGAGAATATATGTCTTCATTTATTCTTATTTATTTATTCTTATTCGTGATAGCGAAGAGGCTATTCCACGTAAGTACCGTATCCGTTAGAGTAATGAACTTAAATTATTATCCTGTACTACTGAAGAAAGGGACGAGGCTCGGGTAATGCTGTCCAATGACCTGGATTGTTCGAAGTACTGAGCTCACAAGAGGAGGGTCCTGCTAAGAAAATTTCCGCTGAACTTCAGACCTTGATGAGGACTTCTTTACGGGGGCTCATTATAGAATTTCGCCACATTTTCGATGATGGCTCTCGTCAACGAGGGAGTACCAACGTAGTGCAGCATAAAATAAACATAGAAGACACACATCTCATTCGACAAATTGCAAGACGACTGCCGCTGTCGAAGTCTAATGAAGCTGATAAGATTATTGATGATATGGAGAAGGAAAGCATAATCGAACCCTTCAGTGGTCCTTGGGCTTCACCGGTGGTACTAGTAAAGAAAAAGGATGGTTCAACTCGATTCTGTGCACACTATCGTCAGCTGAATTATTTTACTTAGAAGGACAGTTATTCGTTACCTAGGGCTGATGACACCTTAGACATTTTAGCCGGATCAAAGATTTCCTCAACTATGGATTTAAAAGGCGGGTACTGGCAAGTTGAGATGGCACCAGAAGACAGAGAGACTGCATTTTCCGTGGCTACTGGGCTGTGGTTATTTATGGTAATGCTCTTTGGATTATACAATGCGCCTGCCACCATCGAAAATCTAATGGCAACCGTTCTCAAGGGATTATCATGGAAAACCTGTTTGGTATACCTCGATCACATTATAGTGGTCGGAAAGAACTTTGAAGACCACATGAGAAATTTGAAGGAGGTGTTCCAGTGTTTGAGAAGTTCTGATCTGAAGTTGAGCCCAAAGAGGTGCCACCCTTTTCAGTAGTTGGATCACATGGTCTTTAGTGATGGAGTACTGTAAACTAGCAGAAAGTCAAAGCAGTCCAGGAATGACCTGTACTCCGAGACAAGCACGAATTGAGGAGCTTCCTAGGATTATGCACATATTATCGTCGATTCGTTGACGGGCAGTAGTCCCGAACTAGTCAAAAGTATTGTGATTGGTTGAAAAGAATTTTCTGAGTGGTTTGGATCTGATTCGATTAAATCTGAGTAGTTTGTTTGTTTGTTCGTGCTGGGACAAGGTTTTCATCTCAGCCACAATTGGAAAACCTGGTTTTTGATTGGTGTGAACAGGTACGTGCTGTGTCCTTACCCCTGCTTTACAATCAGTAGCATGTATATCGTTAGAGAGGTCAGTTGTACTGATTTATTTTAATTTACCTAGTATAAACACTTGAAGTAAATCATCACTCGAAAGATGGAAAAGTGTTTTTCATTATACCCACAGCACCGACATTGCATGTTTAATTGTTTAAATGTTCGCAAAAACTAATACAACAGAGATATTCCTACATTATGTTGAAAAAAACCGAACCTACAAAAAAGTATTTTTCTGTGTGAATAATTATTATAATATATTGTTAACTTTTGAAACTATGTATTGTTCTGCTTTTTATAACCTATGAAGTGTTTATAATGACAAGGGGCGTAACAAACTGCAATAATTATTGTTCTGGTATTGTTCGCTAATCATTTTACATATTTTAGATGTAAAAATAGATATGTTAACATATTTTTTAGACCTGTGTATTTTTTTTGGATAGAGTGTTATCTAAAACAATATGCAAAGCCTACGTAGTTGCATATGTTTTAGGATTAATAAACTCAAGGCTTGTTAGTAAGTGATTTACATCATACTACCTAGTTTTTTTATATTAAAATACTATTGTGGTGAATAATATTCAAAAGACACAGTTTACCTTTTGGTGGTTTCTAGTTAATATGTTAAATTTCATACAGAGTATGTTTAATAAGAAATAAATAAACAAAAATCGTATCGTCCTTCAATTCAGAATTCTTAGATATCAGTATGAATTCCGAGTTCTAATGAATCTAGAAGTAAAGTCATTATTTGGAATACTGATGTACTTTCAGAATTCTATATACCTAGAATTCGAATATATTCCATATTCGATTTTTTTATTTCTCTTTTATTCTTGTGTTTATCATTTTTTTTTTTAGTCTATCTTCGCGTAGTGCTCTATATTTAAGCGATGGGAAGTATTTACAATAAATTGTTTAAGTCCCAGAAAATTTTAGCCGCATTATAATCTAGGCTGTGCAGCCATTCCGACTTTATAATTTCAAAAGCGGTACAGATAGCTCATCGGTAAAACAAGTGCCATTAGCTTCTCTAATGCGTTTTCAGTGTATCTACCTACGCTCTGATGAAATATAATATAATTATTATTTTAATACTCCTCATATGCAAGTAGTGAGTCTCACTAATGTACTTCTTTCTGTGTTTAATGATTTTCCTGATGAAAAATTTATTTGAAAATCTCTAGTGAATCTTCCACCTTGAAAATATGGATGGGAAGCTTAGAGGTCTAGCTATCCCTCCTATAAATATTGTCGCTTTACCTGTCTTACTGTAAAATATATTACATGGCTTTAAACTAGTTTCTCTTAATTTTTTAGAAAATTAAATATCTCGAAAACGGTTAATATTAGGAAGAGGGAAACTTGATGAAAGTCCACTTAAAATTTTACGTAGAATACAAAATTGCAATAATATATAGGGTGTTCCATTTAAAATAAGCAAATTCAGCATTACTTTATTTGAGGACAAGCCCGAAAACCCAATATTCCAAATTTTCAAAATTTAAATCGAATTACCTAGTCTTTGAAATATTCTAATGGGTGGTCACCGTCAGACACACTGTTTGTGTAAACATATTCAACGTCTCAATGTAGTTTTAATACTTTAGGTTAACTTCTGTCCAATCAAGTAGCTTCTTGGTGTCTATGTGCTGTTTTAAATAAGAAAATGCAGGTTTCCTCCTCCCGTTCCTCCTTATATTTATTACAAGAAAAAAGCCTGGGAAGTGACTCGCGACTCTTTTTTTGTATTTATAAATTTACTTTTAGAAATAACTAAATTTTGATAGTGGTAACTACTTTGGCGTTATACCTAAATCAAGACTTTCTATACATGCCGTGCCACGTCGTTATAAGCTGTGTCGAAACTATTTCATACGCATTTTACAATATAAAAAGCAATATTAAGTGGTCATCAGGTTAGAATTCTCTCTTGCATTTAGGAATATATATTTGTTTGATAAATTTCATTTTTCTTATGATAGATACTAAGCTTTTTTCATATTTTATCTCCCTTAGTATTAATTCCTATATCCAAATATTCATTAAAACATGCCTTGTCAGCACCTTTAAGAATGTACATCGAGAATATACACCATGAGCAAAATCAATCAAGCACTGTGTAGTGTGTATGTTAGCATTTTAGTACAACATGGTCAACTTCCATACAGTGATTGTTCTGATGTTGGAATCCACTTAAAAATATATTTGCTCTTTGAAAATATTACTTACTGTATAATACCAATCTTATCGAGACCAGCAAAAAGCAATGTGTTTGAAAAAGTTCTTAAAAAACTAAAATAACATCTGTTATTAAAAATCAAGATGTGAAAATGATTTGTTACTACATTGTTTTATGGTGACTAAACAGCCTGTTATGTACAATAAATAATATTTCAGAACCTACACCCAAGCGTTTCATTGAATACATTAACAAATTCTATACAGTAAGTAATAAACATATGTATCCCACAGAGAAACATTGCCAGCTTGGATAACTGTTCCCGTGTTTACAACTATTTTTACAACGTTTCCCTGTCTGGAATGCGGCTAATAACAAGCCGTTAGAGGAAAATTATATCTCCAACAAAACCTTTCACCCGCCTCCTTCAAGAAGAACGGCCATGAAAGCCTTTCATAAACACAATGCCTGTAACAATTGCGAGTGTTTAAATACAATGTGAACAAAGAACGAAGTTATTAGATATTTAAGGCATCGAGCTGTGCCCTGCGCACCTTAAAATAGTGAAGTGTTTGCAGCAATCGCACCTTGACGCTCCCCGAAGATGACATTGTGGTGTAGCAAGATGATACTTCAGAATATAAAAGGATACACTCAATATACTCTACTTTAACTTTGACTTTTACTGTAACCACTTAACAAGGGATAGCCGCAACAGTTAACATGTTGACCGCTAGAGCGAAAGGAAAATTTTGAATATTGAGTATTTGCAGTCATATGTGCCTCCGGTAGGTAGATCAAGGTACATCATGACTATTTTTGCCATAAAAGTTGAGTTTTAGAAAAAAGTTCAATATAATTTGGCTTCACAATTTCTTATGGAAATAAAATAAATGCAACGCGTGAATGTTGTGGCAATGCAATGACAAACCAATGGTTCACTTAAAAATAAAATAATACAAAAATGAAAAAAAAAACGAAAAATAGGGATTTGTGTGTTAAGTTTGTAGTACAATTTTAGGAGCTATTGAAAATTTACTTTATTGCAATACCCAAAAGTCATACAAAGTGCTTGCATTTTCATGGAATGCAAATTCAATGGGATATCAAAATTTAAGAAACATAATGTCGCTTAAAAGATGACAAGGCAAAATTACTGTATTCGCTATTGAAATTTTTAAGAAAAGCATAAATAACATTTAGATTTTTCGAACAATTCGGTTGTGAAATATTCTTTACTGACGTATTTCTCAAATTTCTAACAGAAATTTGAGAAATTGCAGAAAACAGACACAATATTATGTTTTTAAAAATAGAAGCACATGAGAAATAGTAAGAAAATATACAAAATATACGTGACAAGGATAACTCGAGCCCTATTACCAGAAAGAAACTTAGAATTTTGATGTGTAATATTATTAATATTGCACTTATTATGTAATATCCATTACATATGTGTTACACATTCTAATATCAGTACCTACCTATAAATTATATTGACAAATGCGAATTTTTATAAGCTGATCTTCAAATCGGTGGAATTTAGGTATGGGGATGCCAATCGAAAGAAAATTAAAAAGTACATGAGTTGGCATTCTAAAACACAGGGTGTTCCATTTACAATAAGTCAAGTATTGAGTTCTGAATTTGTCACAATTGCTCGGACCTTTTAGGACGCCCTATGTAATTTGCACTAGCTTTCGTATTTTCTGTTTCGATACATTTCAGTGTTATTTCGTTAAAATTACGTTACTCCGTTAAATTAGTGTTTACGTTGCAATCTGAAAGATATAGAAGTGGATGAATGGAAGTACGTTTTTTGAGAAATTTTTTACAAAATCAAAATATCTCGAAAATGATTAATAAGGGTATGCTTATCTAGCTTACCTTAAAATTTGACTTGAAATTCAAAAACGGAATAAAAACATGTTCTATTTTAAATAAGTGAGTTTTTAAGTTACCTGTTCTTGAAACAGAAGTAAATACTTGATAAACGATACCTATCCTATATTTTTTAATTAGGAAGAGTGGCATTAAAGTTCCACGCTAAAAGGTAGCTCTCTGATTGGCTGAAATAAAGTGTGGTCGTTTGCACACAGGCAAATTTCAGCTTTTCACAAGATGACATATGACATTTGTTAGTCCACGTAGTATTCTAGAAACGGGTAATTGAAGGTCTACGTGGTACACCCTGTATATGTAAAAATACACATTACACCCATGTAAAAATCCAGAATATTTCCTGTCCTTTAATAGACAAACTATTTGGGTGTTTGTATATAGAAAAATATTATGGTAGGTACAATTTTAAGTACATATGAATGAATATAATAAAAATAAAAGGAATTTACATAAACATATGTGTACTTGTCAATTAATAAAGGTATTTAAAGTATCAGAGTGTACACTTATATACCTAGACTAGGTTCAAATGATAAAAAATATGCCGCAAATCTCCGAACAGTTACGTGATTTGCATCATTGATAACGGAAGGCTGTCATTACGCTATTGCGATTGTGTTAATATTTATGTTAATTCTTGTTTATGGAACAGTTAGAGGATTACGTTTGAACTTCATTGCCAGAGAACTGTGACAGGTTTGGTCACTCAAAAGAATAAGGTTTAATTTTAGAAATTACTGCCTATTTCATTTTTGATAAATATGATTGTATAAATAAGTATGTTTCTAGTTAGTGTTTACCCAGGTATTTATAGACATCTTATAAATCTATTTTAGACTATCACTCGTAACGGCTACGTAGTAACTTTACTAATATTTTGTAATATATACCTATTAATAATAAAGTGAATGTTCATAAGATTGTCTCCTACGGCTGAACGACAAACGAGTAACACATCATTGCACTAATTTCAAAATATGTTCATGCATCTCTGATTAAATTAGGATGCCACACTTGTCCATAGAAAACTTAAATTGGTCTTCAATTGCTTCTAGTGTCAACATGAAATTTTACATCGTAGTTTTTTATACATAGGAAATACATGAGCACTGACTAGTCTGTCATCAATATATAGGGTGGCCAAATAATGTGACAAAATTCCATGACTTCTGTGCAATACACAAAAATATATATATTTTAGGATATTTTAGAGCCTTAGAGGATGCATATTTTACTTAAAGTTTTGATAACGAAAACGGATAAGTTTTCGAAACGAAAACCTAAAGGTAGATTCCACTCAGTTATGCATTTTATTATATTCCTCAGAGAACGTTCAAACTAACTTATATTTAGAACTGAAGAAAAGTGTTAATAAACTGAAGTTATGACAAAAGAGTTTTGAGGAAATAAAACGACGAATTCTGAAGAAGGATGTCTGGAGGATGAAAGTAGGTAGACATCAGCAGCATTTATACCAATAAATGTTGTTGATCAATAAAATATTTCTATTTTTAGTAATTACGTCTGATTATTTAATTCATACTACTACAAACTAAACTGAAATTGGCATTATAAATGTTTTCCCAACCTCTGAACTGTCGTTTTTTTTATGGATCTTCTGATTCCTAGAAAAATAATTCTAAACATAGTCGGAGTGAGTTCACATTTGCAATAATATAACTTATTTGGAATTAATACGAAAATATAATTTGACGTTCTATTAACAACACATTTTGTCGAAAACAAAATATGTATTGTATGTGTCTACTTAAAATAACCAAGTCGGTCGTCCTTGTAACAATTTGAATTAAATATATAAATAATAGTAGTTAATATCATGTATATATATTTTCTGTTAATTGATAAGTATAATTGAGGAGAATTTGTCCATTTCTGAACATTATAAAGTAATAAAACTAAGAATATTTAACATTATCATCACATTTTGTATTAAACATTGATTAAATAGAAAATAATTACTTATCTTAAACCTCTCAATTAAGATTTATGAACTTATAAAATGTAATTAATAGTACATAAATACACAATATTTGTACCGTTACATAGTCAGTCTCATTAAAACATGTGTATGAATTATTTACATAAAAAGGCAAGGTCGTATACTTCAGTGTTTATGGTATATTTGTTGTGAAGTGTATACCAACATGTAGCTTAATTACAGAAATAAAAAATTATAAATTTTTTATTATAAATGGTACACAGTTGGAGAATATTCTAAAGTATCTAGATACTTACTGCCCATATCATATCGATCAGAGGTAGCCATAACTCATAATAAATATCTAGTACATAAAAACATTGACAGTCTCTGCTAAACTAGTTGAAGAGCAAGGTCAATATACACACCCACTAATAATAATGGGTGTACCAATTGATTTGAACCAAACCCCAATTTAATGTTGAATACAAAAGTAAATATTCTTAATACTCATATTATGCAATATACATGCCACTTCATTGAACAATTAATTTTGTTATTAAAGTCGATCCCTAACCTCGCATCTATGTATGTGCGACGGCAAATTTATTACAATACAAGCTACAATAACCACAATAGCTTACGATATTTATAACAATGATTTTGTTAGTAAATCCTTGGCATAGTTTTAAAATAGTTCTTCATAAGTCGATTGTTATACAGGGTGTCTCACCAGAAACTGCGTTGATCGATATCTGGGAAAATACTAATCCGAAACAATTGAAAATTTGGCAACATAGTAAGGCCTCTAGGGCGAACGCAACTAAAATATGTAGAACTCCTCAGCACTTCCGGTTATACCGTAAGTCGACATGAACTTCGGCATTTTAAATAGGACACCCTGTATATTATTGTATTTTTGGATTCTGCGGAGAATTTTTGGGTCAACTTATGTGACATTCTCTATAGCTAGGAGTTACGCATTTTGGGATATTAGTATTTGAAGAAATAAAGTGACGTATGCTATAGTCCGCAACTTTTTTCGGGAAAGTGATATTAAATTAATTTTTTTGTATTCTTATAGAACTTTTTAGTGACGCCAAATTATGGTGTATCCATATGTTCAAAAATATTATAGCAAGTGTTCCATTTTCGCTTTACATTTTGGAAATTTCAAACAACCATAAATTTTTAAACTCAAATGGAACACCCTGTATTGTTCAAATCTATCTTGTCTACATTGAAATTCTCTTTCAAGCCATATAAGCATTATTAGGGTTGTGATTATTACTTTCGAATATATTTGCAAATTTCTACTATTTTGAGAGTTTTCATAATATCTAGAATGTTATCAAATTTTCCATGGACATAAACATTTCTAAAACAATAAAATCTATTTGGCATGTGTCAAATACATATTGTTGTATGTTGTGTCTGTATAATTTGCACTCGTTATAAATAATTACTATTGTAATTATGTCGGCGAGTTTAAATTATTTAAACGAAGATTATTTAAATTTATTTATTATTTTTGGAGCATATGACACAGTTTTAACAAAAACTTTGCTCCTCGATATCCTCATAAACAGAATCCGTCACCAAATACAATGAAACGAATTATTCAAAACTTTGGTTTCGTCAAAGCAAAAATTGAAAAAATTAAGTCTATTGCTGCATGATATGAAATACTGTACTAGGAAACTAAATAATAAAATATTAATAATAATACATTTAGTTTAGCAAGTGTTCAAAATTACGTCCTTGAACTTCGTGACACTACTCGCATCCAGGATTAAATTCTCATGGGTTGCCCTTCTAACTGAGTTTACATTTAAATTATTACATGCATTTCGAACCCTTTCCATACAATCTTCCCTAGTTGTTAGAGGTGTAACTTGATTTTTAGAGGTACCCCATATAAAAAAATGTAGCACCGACAAATCCGGTGAACTTGACCACATAAAACATCCATTATTTGCTATTCAGCCATCCTGAAATAAATCTTGCAAAAAATTATTAACTATGTGACTGTTGGGGGAGACCCGCCGTCATGTTGATAAAATATTTGTCTTGGTTCGGCAAGAGGTACATTATACAAATACGTTACTTCAAAATTTCGTAAGATGTTTAAATAATAACCTTCACCTACAATAAAAATGAATCTAATATGTAAATTCTGAAATCATAAAACCTTCTGTAAATCATGTAGTAATTGAATACTACATAGATATCTGCACAAACAAAACAGTTAACCGAGAAACTGATAAAGGACTCAGTGACCAGATTTTCTACTGTAAATAGATATGAGCTGTATTTGTTTCCTTGAAATTTTGAATCTTGTTACAAATGTATCAACAAGACATTATTTTATTTTCTATCTAAAAACTAAAGAAATTGAACAGTGCCTCGCAAATATTTATTACATTACTACATAGTAATTATGAGAAGATTATTCAAACATTAATACACATTTAGTTTTTCATTAATAATTATTATTAACTCATTATAATTATGTAATAGTAATTAATTGTAATAATAACATATAATTACATAATTATAATTATGTAATAATGTAATATAAACATAAAAATATAAAACACTTCACAGAAACAGACAACCTCCCTTCTGAAAGCCTCAGGCTTGTATAGAGGGAAGGCACACATGAAAATAATGCAGACAAACAACCATTCCCTAGGATAGGTGACATTTCTCCCCTGGCGAGATTTTAACTCGTGTCGCTATATACTGTTCTGTTAGTTACAAGCTACCATCCAGCACCTAACAGACTGAGCTATCGCCGTGGCAAATATAGCTACATAATCCAATTCTCACACAAAAGTTGTTATTGTCTCAATAAAAGTGCAATGTCGTAGGGTTATACGGATTCCCAAATAAAAATATATTCAATTTGGAGACAAGGATAGGTTGATCGTAACGTGAAAGTATTAAACAGAGAAAAAGAACGGTGGATGGGTGGGCCGAGGTATTAATTAATATCTATGGGTGGCAGGCCATCGCTTATCAAACAAAAGATGTTCCTCTACTTCATTTCTCTGTCTGAATACAAACAATATGGATGGTGGAATGACAGCGGTCAGAGGTGTGGCCACAGAGGGTTTGTGGGTGTACCTCTCAGCTGCGTTGCTCCACTAAATAACGATTTAGAAGTATTTTTTCCAGTATTATGTTATATATCTTTATTTAACTATCATGTTCTAATACCTTGTATTAGTGTTTCCAAATTGAATATATTTTTATTTGAGAATCAAAACGTTAGACTTATTTAAAAAAAAAGATATTATTATTGAAAAATAAACATATTTATTGAAAACAGATTCCTAATAACAAATGCCCAAGACACATTTATTTTAATAGAAATTCCTTTGAAATATTGACATTATATCTTATGAATATTGACCCATAACACATCTCTGTGTTACAGTAGATTAATTCTAATGATTTCAACGGATATTTCTTAAAAAATACTTATAAAAAGCAATGTGATTGTATGCAGTAGAACTAAGTGCTGCCTTCTTTAAATTTAATAATTATGCCATTATTACAACCTTGAGAAGATATCATGGTTATTATTTGAAAAAAATCTACCACGCCGTCATTACATATCAAAATATGTCGGAAGCATGTGGTGGGCGGACTAGCGCCATTACTCATACACCTCTGAAACACTTGGTACTTAATTCTCACTTAGAATGTAACAGCCTCTTTGTATAAGATAATGTTAGGATTATTGTAAGAAGTGTAATTATCTTATTTGTAGAGTGAAAGACGTGACTACGATACCAGCTAAGCCTTTCATTATTTACAATATTGTGAATTAAAACTACGTTTAATAATATATTGGGGAGCGTCTGTCTGTTCCAACTTGTATAAATTTGTATATAAGTTAGTAGATGTAAATTGTTTTTAATGAAATACTTCGATATTAGTAGTGTATATTTGTTGTATATATTTGCACAAAAATTGTAAAAAGCAAAATGTTCTCCAAACGTATAAAATAGAACACAACAGTTGTCTCAAAACAAATAGAGAAGTAACTAAAGACAGCTATAAATATCGAGAGTTATTGCTACTCATCGTTGCAGTGTAGCTTTAAAAAAATGTGAGATATGTGGAACATAATTCGATTAAAATGCTGGCCGGGAGTAAAACACTCAGTTTATAGTTGTGTGATATGTTGTGAACAACTGTAACATACATATTGCACATTACAATATGGATGTCTAAAATAGGAGTATCATCTTCATCTCAATGATATTCATTGAAAAACTGAAAACTGAAAGATAACTTGCCCAATATCTCCGATACCTATAATTTATATTTAGTGTTTCTTCGTCACTATTTTATATATTGGACAGTGTTGATGTCCATCTTGCAGCATCTAAAAAACATGAAAATTGATATCAGAAAGGTTGTGTACGTACTACTTATTATTCATTATATATTTTTTCTTAAAAACTATACCGGATGCTTCATTTTCATGCTGCTACTATAATATTTGATTTAAATACAGTACACAAAAAAAGTTAAATTTAAAAATATATAAAATTTTCTTCATCATATTTCATCATCTTACTCATATTTTTGGTATTATAACATCATCAATATTTTGCATATCTGGGGAGACGATACTTCCGGAAATACGGTGGATTCTTTAAAGAAAAACATCTATATTTTTCTGTCAAAATTGAATTAACAGTATTGGTTACCTCCATCACTTTGAGTGTGACGAAAAATTATGGAAACTACGTTCACTCAATATTAGAAATTGTTTTGGTGCTAAATTAATCCGAATCATGGAATATTAAGATGGTATAAGTATGATGTGTAAATGATTAGCAAACATGTCAAAATTAAAGGATTTTTGCCAATTGAGGAATGCTCTTCATGACATATACCGTTACTGTCTTCACCTGTTTCTTGACAAATCACATTTTGTTTATTAATCCTTGCTATATGAAGTACCAGAGACTCGATACACGTGGTATAATTCGTACATCAAGGTACTATCTAAAATTGCATTGAATTTGGTTGAATTTGTTACCTCACTGTGGAGGAGCAAAAACTATGAAGCTGTGAGGTTTGTAGTTGTCTCCTTATTTCATTTGGGAACTATCATAGACTTCATATCATAGTCACTAAAAGTAATAATTAATAAGCAAATTTTGTTATTGTAAATTTAGCAATCGATATCGCAGAACCTATAATCACTTTACATTAACTTTTTTGCCCTTTTAACACATGCAAAAAGTCAGCTTATGCCATATTTTCGGTTATATTTATTTTGTATATTCCAAGATATATGGACCACTACTTTGTCTTACCCCTGTGGTATAAATCAGTAATAAATAGTCACTCGCTGTTAATCACGAAGTCAGATTAGAGAGATTAATATCTACTTAGATATAGATACAACCTGTGGTTATATTAATTAGCTGTGAACTAAAGTTTCACATTATATCCGCTTACCTGTTACGAGGGCCCTACTCAGTTAATAATAAATAAACAGTCGTTATTTAATTTAATTATACGCTTCCCCACTTGAGGGATCCAATTTCAGGAAATGTACTTACGTAGGAAGACTTAATTGTTTTATTTGCCAGGTTGCCTAGATACGCCCCAAGTGGCATCATTTGCTCAAGATTAGGAACCAACAAAATATACTTTTCATCCTAATTGTTAGTAACACTGCGCTCACTGAAAAAATCTGATTTCTCGGTCAACGAGATGAGTTTCGTCCTGAGCCGTAGCTCTGAGGCCCTCCACCTGACGGTGCTTGCCTCGAATAATCCTGTAAAAATCAATGTCAGGCGTCTATTGCATTTTAGTTTTAATAGCAGTGCGGAATGGGGTGGGTTCGGGGTGGTGGATTTATGGATTTTTTTGTTATGTACTGTAAAGGATGTTAAGGGAGAAAAAATTTAGGATTCGGTAGATTTTAGAGGTGGTTTTTTGGTTTTCTTATTATTTATGGGTAGGAAATTCGTAGGGTTGAAATTAGGAATTTTTATTTAGGGGTGGTTTTTCGGATTTTTTTATTATTTAGGTAGGATTATTTATTTAAGGGTGGAAATTAAGATTTTTAGTGGTTGTCAACGTAGTTAAGGGATGGATGGGTGGAGCGTGGGTCAAATTTGTGTACTAAGGAGTCTTGCAGAGTGGGATTTCTAGGTCGTTGTGGAGTGACTTTGAATTTAAGTATTAGTCTATGTGTGATGAAATCGTCGAGTGTAGGGGTGCCTGTTATGTTATGAAGTATCAGTATGGGAGTGGCTAGGGGCAGATCGTTTGTGAGGCGGATGACTTTATTTTGGACTCCCTGAAGAGTTTTTTTGAATGTTTTACGAAGGATGGGTTAAAAGACTGGAGATACGTAGGTGAGGATGGGACGTATATATGCTTTGTAAAACAGTGTAGAATTGTCATGAGGCCCGTGTTCAATCACCTCGATGATCTGGTGAAACCTCCAAGGTGCCTTTACCTTTGCCGACAGTAAGGGCTAAGTACTCCAGGCTATTGGCGCAAGAGATCGGGTTATTATCTATTCTCAGAATAATGACGTAATCCAAGGCTCCATCAAATATATAAGTTTAATGTAATAGAGGCTCTTTATATGTATTTCCTATCAACGAACGCTGTGAACATGTATTGTAGGTGTAGATACAGATGTAAAACTGTGTTAAGTATTTTGGCAGGGATTTCAATTGAAGACCATAGTAAATGTGGGTTTTTCAAAGTAATTAACCCACTGTTTTCAGTTTTTAAGAACTAATACCCATTATTGAAACGACATTATTTTTTAAATGTAAGAAAAAATTGCCTTCAATGTCAATATTCTTTTTATAGCAAACCGGACTGTCTGTATTAACATAAGACAGTACGGTTTGCTATAAAATAGATAATAGACATAATAACATTTATAGTGACCCAGCCAAAGCCATTAAAATATGCAAAATATTACGGGATCACTCGAAAAAAAACCAGTGATATTTTCGATTAAATCAAAAGTCTAAATATTGTACTGAGTAGATATCCCATAACAAAATTTTTGAAAAATTATTTTTGAGCACATGTTAAACATTTGCTCAGATTTGGCTTTATCGCAATGATGTGTCCAGAAAATTCAGAAAGAAGTACTTCTTCAATTCCATCTGTAGGTACCTACGGTTACCGTAACTTTATTTCACAAACAGTTGTACAAAAATGATATATTTTAAAATTGACTTGAATTTACCTTATGTAGTAATAATTTATATTTACATATCAACTTTTGTTCTTGTTCTTACCATAATGAAAGTTTTTAATTTAATACATTGCAGATAAAGCAACGAAGCCATTTGAATTATTTTATAATTCTTTTGTATATGTATCTTATATGAGATTTAATTAAAGAAAAGCTTTACAGGTAATTAATTTTCTTTTGGCAAGAGACCTTTCATTACATATGAAGTGTAATATCACTGAATTATATTTTTTGAATTGTGACCATCAATTTCGAACTTTCTACATATACCTATATCATTATTTTTATAAATATAAATGTGATCTAATAAAGTCTGTGCCAACTTATTTTGATTCCTAATTACTTCATTTATTTTGAAGCTACTGGAAAATATAGCAAATGACTTAGAAAAGCATACTGATATATGAAACTATAAAAGGAATTGCAGAATTTGTATCAGATTTGCTGTCATTCGCTCTCAAGTAGAATGAAATGATATCAGCAAATAAGATTTGCGTAACAATTTTAACATACAAATTTCAAAGACGCTGATCGCAAACAATATCGTGCAGATCTTCGCTTAAACAGCCACAACAGCAAAGTTAGCCGCCAGGCGTGTTTCACTTCACAAATATCTGGGAACGTCTACGAGTATATCTAAGATCAATGAACCAATTTCTATTAACAAGTTATTTGTTTTTAATTGCGAAATGTAGACATTGAACTTACCTTTCAATATAATAAATTACAAATTAATTCTTTCATTGCCAGTGTAACGTGATACCTAAAAAAAATAAACGTATTGGAACAGCTGAAATTCCTTAACAAGGAAAAGAATGTATAGATATTTATCAGATTTAAACTTCTGCGTTCTAAATTGCAATATGTTGATCATTAATACATTACCTACTACAATATACTTGGATAAGTATAAAACTATATCTAAAATTGTATGGGTTAATATGATATAAAAAAATAATGTTACTGTAGGCTACCGAGTAATCTACAATAATATTTGTCTAACTAATATACGAGTACATCGATATATTATATATATTTATTGTAAATGCCATGTAATCACTAATAAATGATAATAATGGATCATTGCTATTCTTTTTCAGTCATCTTATGTTAGAAACAGTGAAGCGTAAAGGTGCTGCCACGAAATAAAACGATTCAAGATTGAATCGATTCTGAATCTATATCTCGAGAAACATTGCAATTCGCAATAAATATGTTAGATATTATAAATTATAAATAAACAAAATATTAGATAGTAATTGAAAAAACATTAGATAATTATTGAAAACTACAAGGGGAAGGCCACAAAATATGTGCTTCTACCACTTTATGCTTGGTAAATTTGTCTGGTAAAAAAATGTGAAAAATATAATAATGTAGGTACCCAAATATATAAAAAAATATTGATTAGCGAAAATAAAGTATTTCAAACTTTCTTTAAATTTGGTTTGTGAATATAATTTGAATTATATGAGTTGAATTGTAAAGCTAATAAATGTTCATTTTTAATAAATGCATTTATATATAAATATCTTCATGTTCAATAAAACTAAGAAAAATATGTTCAATGAGGAGAAGTAGGTACTTTAGATAGAGAGATAGATAGAACTGTATTCCTTGAATTACTATTATGTGCATAACATCTAACAGCAATTTTGTTGTAGGTATAAATAAGAAGGGTTATTAGTTGAAATAATTTTTTGATATCAACAAAAAGCATGTGCAATTTGCTGAAATTTTTCATATTTAACAACCTAATATACCTATCTACTAACTTATGTGACATATTATGGTCGTACTTTCTTATACCAAACATGAATCGCAAACATGAATAGAAAATATTTAGTAACTTATGTGACATATTATGGTCGTACTGTCTTATACCGAAAAGGAATCGAAAACATGAATTTTAAACTTTCTGAATAAGTTTAGAAGTGTCAATATCTAAAGCGAGTCTGCATAGAGCTTTACAGTAATTAAATTGGGAAAGAGCTAAAATTTCTTTTTACTTGTAATACTTAAACATTGCTTCTGGCGAATATAGCTTAAAGTCTCAAAGCTGCATAGTTTCTTTGAATATATCTTAACACTTGTTCCCTATGTATCTCTATGTACTGTCGAAAGGTATTCCTAAATTCTTGGCTATATGCGAGACAGGTATTTGTTGCCTTTAATTTTCATGTCTATTGAATGAAGATTCAGTCTGTTTGGGATAAAAGTTGGACTGTATATCTACCAAAAAATTATCTTACCTAATGGATGACTCTTGGTTCTTCGCCTTCAATTACCAGACAAATTAGGAATAAAGGTAGTAAGTATTTAGAGAAAGAAAAGGAGATGCTGGAATTTCACTATATGTAGGTAACTGAGTCTACAAAATCTATTATTTTTCCGTATCTAACACTAAAATTTTCAGTATATATTTCGCGCTGTGGTACCTATCACCTGCACAGTAGCGAGCATAAAACCCAAGTCCTTTTTTGTTAAATTTCCCACTCCAAAATACACCTAATGGTAATACATACACACAGTGCCATCTTTTGGCCCTTTTAGGAAATATATATAACTACACATACATAGATACACAAAACATGTACATATTCTAATATATATCACAGTGTCAATGTGGCACGATCGTTCTTGTTACCAAAAAGTAAAACATATTTGAAGTATATATAAATTATAATATATATATATATATATATATATATATATATATATATATATATATATATATATATATAACATAGAGAAATTTTTAAATAAACTTAACTATTTAGTCATAGCAATTATGTGATGTTTTTCCTTGATTGATTTTCTTTAACTTCGCATTTGTTTATTACCTTGCCATTTCATTAGTTTATTTATAGATTACTTGGAAGCCTTGCGCTTCCCGAAACCAAAATTATAGATTCAGTGTATTCATAGGTTCAATAAATAAAAATTAAACACAATGCTGGAAACTATTTACATGTAGACAGTGACTTAAAATGTTTTACCTATACAGATTATTAACCTACATCCTTATGTGAAACCATGCATGATGGATTGGGACATAAAGGGTAGAATAAAAAATCTTCATTTTTGGCACTTCGATTGTTTACATTCATCAAAATTTCGTTGTTCCATCAAATTTTGAAAAATGAAAAGTTAAATTCTAATGGATGTTGCTACAAATACTTAGTCACGAAATTCTTAAGTACCTATACAAGCGATTATTATTCATACACGAAAATATTTATATCCTTTACATATTACGTCATTACCGAATAGGTACTAAAATTTAGCTACTTATATTTAAAATTTCCGTTTTTAAATACTCCTTTAATATGTATAAAATATGTATGGTAATTCTAGGATTATCGTAATAAAAAAAAATAAATTGAACAAGCGAAGATATTATGCAAATAGATGTAAAATTTATAAGACAGGGCAGTCTCGCCAAATTAATTGCTTCATTTAACTAAACTGATGTAAAATGGTAGAAAAAATTGTTGTAGAATGTTCAGTTTGATAGGTTCGTGTAAACATCAAGCTAATAATAAATTCATTGTTATTGAACTTCTGACGGTCACTCTAACCGAAATATTTGACCTTAGAACTAGTTCGTGATCTCTTCTTTTGGTCCTGTTTGTATTAGTTTAAAACAACAAAGCAATAATTTACTTTTGATCACTGTCAGATATCAACCCTATACTCTTGATCTAGAGTAGAATCACAGTAGAATTTACCAAATATGTTCGGAGCAGTTCATTTTCCATGGGAATCCAGGGGAACTCAAAAAGTGTAAAAGTTACAGATAAATTAGTTGCACAGTCTCGACCTACTTTTTCCAAGCCTTGGTTGATGGTGCTAGCAGCTAATTCTATTGTCACATTGGTTTTTAATTACAAGGTGACTTTGAAATTTTGCCTATTTCAATAAGATCCTGTATCTTTATTATTTTGAGAGATATAGAAAAAGTGTAAATGACAAATTTTTAAAAGTACTGAGGTGGAGTGCAGTGGAGTAGGCAAATTTCTTCTATCTACTTTTGTTTTTGGGGTACGGAATAAACTTGCCTATGTTTTTTTTAATGGGACGCCCTGAATATCTTTTCTTATTTAAAAACAATAGCTTTTCTTTCTTATTACAACAATATATAATTGTAAGGATATAATTAAATAATTACAGTTTTAATATAATATTTTCCACTTTATTCACAAAATAAAAATGCTCTTTTCTTGATATTTTAACGTAGGTACCATCTTTATTATTGAAAAAGCTATTTATTTGGAACATATTTTTTAATACCTACTTACTACTCCATGACGTTTTACCATGAATCCACTATAAAAGGACTCCGCTTCAATGATGCTATAAATATTTTAATAATGGTTATTAATTATTAATCTCGGAGTACATTCATAGACTTTTTTCGTCCTTTGTCCAAGAATAGTCAGAATATCCTCATCTCGAACTCATCCCTCAAAGAGTTTGAACAGATTCATATATAATTTTTGAATACTATACTTTCTTACTTTTATATTTCCAATAACACACTTTATATCAGTTTACAAGCTCCAAATATACCCGTTACCTTAAAAATGCTGCTTTCATCTTTTACTTCTTATTATTCTTCTAGTTTTAGCTGTGGTAAATCCAAATTCCAATATGTACGAATATGATTTAAAGAATTTATTCTAATTAAAAGTGTTAAATACTAAACGAGTAATAAATTATTACTAACATTTAGTTTCAATAATATACATAAACTAGGTACTTATTTGAAATACCAACATAACTTATATTTACTCGTAAAGAGTTATTATAGTACCTTTATGTATGTAACGATAATTGCATTTAATAACTTTATTACTATGCTAGCCATTGTACAATCGTTTTTGTAACTGACAATTTTATTATTTAAAATTTTATTGTCATATTCCTTGTACAACAATTGTAAATATGCATATATCATAAATTATATATTTTATTTTGTTGACGAAGTACAAATCAAACAAGAGTTATTATGACACACAGCAATCTATACCGTACGATAAATCATTCATTGATTAGGTACCTATCTTTAGAATATAGATACTTGAAGCTGAAATCACTTTGCTATTCTGTTAATCTGTGAATTTTGTCACAGTGTTTCACTTACCACTTTTTTATTGAAACCTGTATACTGTATCGTCGACATAGTACTTTCTTATTAAAAATTTTGTTTTAGAAATAAAGAAATAAGAATATTTTAAACCAATATATTATTGAAAGCGGCAGGAACCAAAAGTAAAATCGTTTATATTAAAACGCGAAGTAAATCATGTTTTGTATTAAAAAGATGAATCAGAGGTTCACCCTTGCGAAAAGCATATACTCCTGAATATAAATACATAACCTGATTTATTTATATAAAATATTTTGAGTAAAATAAGTTTAATAAATACTGAGAAAATAAAATTTTTATTTAGGTACTATTAGTGCCAGATACCAAAAAAGAAAAAAATTTAAAAAACTTGACAAAAAAAATTGTATATGCCGGAGTTCTGAAATGGAAACAATGATTTAGCTAATGACAGTAATGGCAATGATATTGTTTCGGGGTTTATATTCCTCTTCAGTGTAGCGTGGAAAGGAATGAATCTGGGCTGGTACAGATCTGGAAAATAAAATTCAGGGTGTATAAAATAAATAAAACTTAGTTCGCACTATTTTAATTTCGGGGATTATGGGAACTACTCTTAATTAAACCAAAAAGCCTGAAGAAACGGGTGAGTTGACCGAAAAGTTTGACTTAAATAATCAAGTTGGCACATATCTTTTGAGTAAGCATAACAAACTTAAAAAAATTGGAATTATTTCAGTAATAAGTTCAGAATAACTACATTCTGAAAATGTTGTAATACATATATTTTACAACTTTATCCATCACAAAAGTGATAACGAAAAGTTTTATTATATTCAGAGTTAGAAGAAAAACGACTGAAAACTCCAAAATTAGTTTTATTGAAACTGTAGACATTTAGTTGAAAATAAAATTATCCAACTTTTTGTCTTGGTTGTGTCAGTGGTGGGGATTAAATTTGACTCACCTTCTACAAGTAAATACTGCAGTATTCTATTTTGTTCTTTCATTTTGCTTACTTTATTATTATTAACTGCACATTATATACCTAAAGAAAAAATATTTATAAAAAAACTGTATTTCTTTTCAAATGAGATCTACTTTGGGAGCGGTACAGAGAGTAACCTTGTTCCTTAAATAATATTAGTGAGTGTTGCTGTTGTCAGCTGTGCCGGTCAAAATATTAAAATGCTAGGTAACTGTTATATTTACATTGTTGTTCAATGTCATGAATGCACGAATTACATTTGTATATTTTAGTACTTCAGGTAGCTATCGACTCAGAGTCGTCCCTAAACTCATTTTCTCGCTTAATTTAGAAAAATAATAGAGAGAAAAATTATTTTAAAATATTTCACGTTTAATTTAAAATAAAATATACATGAAAACTAAATAACAAAAATAAAGAAATAAATAACAATTCTTTGACATTATTATTGCAAAATAAAAAAAATATAACACAAAAAATTCTACATTTACCATAAAACTAAATTCAGTATATAAATAAATGGCGTTTATTATGAATCTTGATTACAAATAATAAAAAAATATTCTTTTAAGAAAACAATTAAATTTATTTAAAATCCAGCCTTCTGGCTCTCATAGTTGCAAATTGGTTTATTACTGTTTGCATACTTAAATTTTCGCAAATTACACCCCAGATAAATTTATTATATTTTGAATACTTTTGGATTCATCTACTATATAGGCGAGCCGGTGGCTCAGGGTTTAATGTCTCGATCGCTCAACCCAGAGGTCGTGGGTTCGAATCCCCATTCCACCATACAATATTTAATTAAATTGTTTACTCGCAGATCAAGGCTTGTTGGCAGGGATGGGTTGGCAATCATCCTGGTGATGTCCTAGGATCGGAAGCATGTCAGCTCGGTGTTAATGTGAGAGATTAAAATCAGTTTATGTTTGACTGTTCCCCTAACTAATGAGGCTTTTCATTCCACCACTGACTGGTGGTTAGGGTCTGCCAACGTATGCCGTTCCTGCGAGGAGCAAATGCGGCCTGCGAAATAATAATATATCACCCCCTTCTCACACAAGTCTCAGAGTTTCGGGCTAATCCTTGTGGTTAGAATGAGAGGTGGAGATATTATTAACATTATTATTATTATTATTATTATTATTATTAATATTATTATTATTATTATTATTATTATTATTATTATTATTAGTATTAGTATTAATATTATTAATATATGGCGAGCGGGTAGCTCAGGGTTTAAAGTCTCTATCGCTTAATCTTAATTTTATTAAGATTGAGCGATTAAGATTTAATTAATTTGTCTAGTCCTAGATTAAAGCTTATTCACGGGGCTGCGTTGGCAACCATTCTGGAGATGGCCTAGGATGGGAAAAAGTGATTAACACTCAGCTGAGAGATTAAAATTATATATAAAGGAAAGATTATATGCGAAAGAAATTATAATATTCATAATTATGTTTACGATAATTATAATATCAAGGAAAATTTAGTCATCACCACTGTTTTAGTCCGTTAAATAAAAACAAAATGGTACCCTAAGTAAAATATTTTACATAGTCTTGGATGTATTTTTATGTTATTATGTATAATCCTTGACGGTGTAAAATAAATTATCGAAGCTTATTCGCAGGCTTATGTAATACGATTAAAATTAGATTATAAATTCAATAAAGCAAATTAAATTATTTAAATAACCACGCGTTGACAAAGCTTAATCTTGAGTTCATGCATTCTGTTTTGGGAGTGACTAAGACATTTATGATTTCTCCCGATTCTATTTTTAAATGCAGATTATATAACTGTGGATCTAATTTTTAATATTTATAATTTATAAGACTCAAAAGTAAATAAAACATATATTTTTTTTTATAACCGTACAAGTGTTTATAAGTATCTATCAATAATAAAATATAGAAATAATGGATGAGGATGCAAACGGGGTAATACTCGTAGTTTTTAGTATAGGTATTTTTAGTTGATATATTCTGAGTACTTAAGTACTATAGTTTTACTCATTTAGGACAATATTACACTCAATTATGATATTACATTTTATAAACACTACTTAAATTGGGTAAAATTACTAATTTTTGTTTACAATGTATGCATAAAGAATTCTAGAAAATCTTAATTTATAACTTGAATAATAAGCCTGTAAGCATCTCGCTTGAAGACTTTTAAGGAAATAAGTAGCTACAACCATCAGTTTCTACGCAGTTTATACATTACTCTCTTGGCGACCCTTAGAAATTGTAAAAAACAGTTAAAATATTAATATTTTATTCTTGTATATACTTGATCTAAATATTTTTACGAGCACGACGGTTCTCTGAGGAAAATAAAAAAGTAAAGTAAATTTCAACATACAGGAATAGATATTATCTGCAAATATTTATTATTTTAAATATTATTTAAACATTCTCGTTCCAGTGTAAAGTAAGTAACAGTAGATTAGTAAACATTCTACCATACAGTGAGAATATAAAAATATATTACAGTAAGAGAAACCAAAAACCACTAAAAATCTAAATACTATTTAGAAATTAAAAAAAAACAATGATTTTCTTTCGTTTTCAAATATGAATAAATATATATTTCCTTGTATGGGTATACCCACATATCAAAATTTATCATGGCCAAAGACGGTTATCGATTTTACAATAAAATGTCGGAATGGAGGAAATCTTGAATTTATGTCAACAATTTTTTTCTTGTAAAAATTTATTAACCTGTATTGATGAAGTTTTCTTGATAGGTACTGTAATCTTAAGCGTTTTTTGAATAGTTGCGTGCTTTGTGTATTTCTCGAAACTAGCTTTGTGGCTCATAAAAGGGGGGCAAACAGTCGTACAGAAGAATTTATTAATGATTCTCCTCAGTGAACTGAATAAGAACCTACATAATTTTTTAAACATTTATTTCAAGGACTCATTTAAATAATTGCAAGGTCTGGAATAAACAATAACTATTGTAGAAAAATGTAGAACCGTAACGTCAAAAATGATACAAAATGCTTTTGATAGAATAAGAAGGTGCGCAAACCTCTGCATTCAACAACGCCATGTACATTTTTCCAATAGTTACTTTAATTTGTCTTTTTTTCTTAATAACATTATCAGTCTCTCATTTAAATCTTACCATTTCATCCATAGAATGATCATGGCACGTGGTTTAATAAACTTTCATACCTAAGCTAAGACGACCACCTTTTTATGAATACTTTCGATCAAGGTAATTTCTATAACGGTATGATAGTAGGTAATAAGTATTTCTTTATCTCTAAGAGCAAAGCTGCAGCACGCTACAGAACATGTTGGTGTTATGTAAGAAGAAAGCTGGGCTCATTAAAATTTAAATACATTTTGTTGTAAAACTGTAATAAATCTAAAGAGTAGTCTTGATTTTATACCGGTAAAAAATGTTTTAATGTATAATATGAATGGAATCTTGAAAGGGGGTTGGAATGTTTGGTGTAAAGACAACACTGACGTAGTTTTCCACAGGACATCAAAACACTATACTGCACTCGAGGCGCGTTTCGTTAACCAAGTTGGTTGTAATCATCTCCGGATGATGCCAACTTAGTTGGCGAAACTCGCGTCGAGTTTCGCCAGTATAGTGTTTTGGTGTCCTGTGGAAAACTACGTCAGTGTTGATGAATACAATCAATTATTGTTAAGACAAGTTCTCTTTTTCCAGATTATAGCATTATAGAGTTTTGTGGTTATAGCACTATGAATGATCTGGAATTTTTTAGATTTTCAATAATTAGTGTATTTTATTTTATAAGTATTTTACTGACTTCCAATACTCGGATATCTTGAATATGTAGAGGTTCAGTAAAGATCAGAAGTATACCATTTTCCGAGCTATTTACGCAGAATTTCTTGTATTTCAACGATAGATATAAGATGGAGGGGACCCTTAGAAATATATAATCACCAACAGTCTTTGATATTTCGAAAATTCAACAGAAGAGATGTAAAATAAAGATATACCTAATGTGGCGAATCAACATCAAATTACCCTGATGTGATTACTAGAAATGGAATAGCCTATAATACATGAGTACGTAAATAGGTACGTAAGTATTTAACTTTTAGTAAGCAATAACAAGCTCGTATAAAGATAATATTTTGTATTCCAAACATTATTTATTGAAAAACTATAACTGGCTATGGTAAATTGTGAAATCAACGACAAGTTCTGTTAATTGAATGTATAATGATCTAAGGCTGTAATTTTGTCCTGCAAATTATGTATTAAGTGTATTGGTACGTATTTAGAGACATTGAGATATTATCTCACATTCATATAATAAATTGTATTGGAGTTAATGTTTGTATTATAATGAAGTAGGCAACTGTCATTATACAGGTGAAAATAGTTATTTGAATGGTTTACTTTTAATTAATTTTTATCATTGTTTTACATTGTTAAATATATAAACTGTTGTATATATTTTTAATATACTAGTTTATTCATATTACTTTTGTGGTCATCAGTTAATATATAATTATTTTTAAGAAGTACAGTATTGTTTTATGTATGACCCTTCTAATGTGTTATTTCTGACTTCTGATGAAAATTGAAATATAAATAATAATATATAATTCGGAATCCTATAAACCAAGTAGAATAAGTCTCAAAATTGTACAGAAACAAGTCTAGTTACAAGACAAAACACACAACCTCTGTATAAGAAAGATGAACGCAATTAATTAGATAATAATTGAACAATGGAACATTGCAAATAAAATAGTGATCTATGAAAATTAATTTTTATTAAAAATGTGAAACTGCATAAAATACAATAAAATCAAAAAAGACGTGAATCGTTGTTTAAATATCCATTTTCTATTAAAGAAAAAAATACTGATAAACATTTAATAATTTATGAAATAACCGCATTAATTACATTATGTTTTTTAAATGATATGTTACTTCCTTCCACTTATATTAAAATTCTAGTAGTGTATGTATATTTAATATAAACTTACCCAGTAATTTTGGATTACTAAGCTAACCTATGTAGTAGCAGTAATTCCCTACGGCACATTTTAATAATAAATTTGTAAATAAATAAATAAGTAGCATGGGATGGCACTTAGGATTTCAGTTGTGCTTACTGGAAATACCTTTGTCATGCTGCATTGAAATTTTCTTGACTTGAAATGTTGACCACTAAAGGAAATTATAAAATAAAGTACAAAACATTAGCTTTAATTAAAATTACATTTTCAGGGTAACAATCTGGCTGCAGAATCGCAGGAAAATGAGATTGAAAAACTATTAGATTGGATAGGGGATCACCAGTGCAGGTTCGAACTCTATGGATAAGGGATGTCACATTTTCCACACAAAAAAAAATATATATATTTATTTAAGAAATCTTTGTAGGTATATTATACAGGGTACGGCAACAAGATTGACCCATTTTTTAGATCTGACAGTGATTAAACAAATCATTCATTTGAACATTTTACTGAAAAAAATTGTTGTGACAGTTTATAACCTCTGCAAAATGCTTCTATTTGTATTTATGCATTGTTGCAATCGGCTTGAGAAATTTTGTTTAACAATTTGTACTAAACATTAGGTAAGCTGTTCTGTGGATATCTTCAGTAATTCTCTCTTTGAGTTTTTGAATTATTTGTGGACGTGTTTCATAGACTCTCATTTTAAATTTCCATAGAAAGAATCTGAGAAGTCGACGAGGAAACATTGTGTACAAAAAATTCAGAATTTCAAGTTTTTCTGTTGTACGAACTGCACGAGTATGCCCATCAAATAAATGTAGATGTAACACTTTGTAATTAATCCTCTGCAAGGAACATAAAATTCCTGGTGGAAACGTCTTTACGTTGTTTTATTGACCAATTAACCATATTACCAAAAATATAACAATAAATGCTTCTTACATTTATGACAGACTAAGGGCCGGTTTCACAATGTATTTTAACCAATAGTTTACTGACCATAAGTTTAGAATGTTAATTTCTTTAACATTTTATCTATAACTTTGCACATTCTAAACTTATAGTTAGTTAACTATCAGTTAAGTAATGGTAACCAGCGATTGTGAAACCGGGCCTAAGAAACGTTTGTTTACTCACAGCAATCTATTAAAAATGGGTCAATCCTATTGCCGGACGCTATATTTCTTCCTAATATGTATTGTATATTTTTTTCTATTATGCAGGTGGTCCAATAAAATTATTTCACCGTAAATAACAGTGTATATAGTGGTATTTTTCATATCATTGATATTAATAGATGTAGGGTATCCCAGGAAAGATGTTTATTACAGCTTATATTTTTTTTAATGTAATAGAACCTAATATGAAAATATGTCCTTCAAATCAAAATCGACTAGGTAACTAATTTGTATACCAAGTTATTTATGGTGGAAACGTTTCGTTGTGGAGAGACTTAAGTTTGCGTATATTACAAAAGTATTATATTTATTAAAAAGGCTTTTGAAATTCTATCTTGAACGTAAATTGAAATTATTGCAGGTCAAAAAAGCTTGTGTCTTTTCTGAACCAAAGTTTGGCTTTTTAGTCTAAACATTTTTTCACATTCATCTAATGTAAGAACAGGAAAAAATATATAATTTAATAGTCTATAAACTATAGTTTATAGACTAATAAATTATATAATTTTTTCTGTACTTACATTAAATTGATCCAAGAAAAATATTCAATTTTTTAGCGAAACGAGGTCACAGTGCTAATGATAATTTTAATATGAAGCATGAAGTAAATCAACACATACATAGTCCAAGTAAAAACATTCTTAGATACTCCAACACTATTGAAAGTTAAATATTCAAGAAATATCGAGATCGTACAGGTTTGTCCAGGATTCTGAAAAGATCGAATAACTTTCTTCTGAATAATGTATTATAAAATTTTTAGCACATATTGTAAACTTAAGAGAAATAAAACATAACATTTGACTATATATTGATATCATCTAATGGGTAAAGTCAGATTTTTAAGCTGGGAATAAATACTAATTTACTCATGCAAACATAACGTCAGTACCTATGATGTAGTTTGACAGTTATCTTGCCATGAAGAACTATCCGCCTGCTTAATTTTGATGTAATATTCGCAAACGAATGTATTCAAACGACTCGAGAATCGGGCCCCAGGCGTTATATCTATAAGATGTTAACTTGGGTATGTGCATGTCTCCTAAGTAATGAGTTTTTTCAGGTTTTCCTTATTCCTGTAGTAAATGGTAACTAAGATCTACAAACCTGTTTTCTTTACCAACCTAGTCCTCCCTGGGAGCTAGTGAGGCCTACATGACAATAATATTCAGTCCCTCCCCCACACAACTATGGCAATTCTGGGTTAATCATTGTGATTGGAATCAGGAGATATTCAATAATGATTTAAGCTTAAAATTTAATAAGCTCCCTTCGGTGATTAAAGCTTCAAATAGGTCCTCTAAATGTTTTAAAAAACAGGACAAAACTTATATACTACGATTCATAGTTTTCTTTTGGGATTACACCACCAATTAACAAAAAGCAGGAAACCAGAAGCATGCAAATTAAATATACAAAGTGCAGACTGTATAATATGTAATAAAATAAATATTTGATAAATTAACTAAATTTCATCAGTTGTTTTTTAGTTTTATACAAAATTTTGAAATATTACAAATGAAATTTTCAAGTATGTCTAAATAAACTAATTATTCCCAAACGTTTCAAGTTGATCCTCAACTCGTCGTCAGTAGAAAGTTTTGAAGAAATGATAAAATTTTGTCGGAGTGACATTTTTAATTCAAATTGTCTTCACATGTACTGATCACTATGGTATTAGGTACTAATTTTCCACTGGTAACATCCTTTTGGAATAGAGAAAGCCACGTTTGATCCATGATTATTGTTTGTAATGAGATACTTCTAGTGACAACGAGTTGAGGATCAACTTGAAACGTTTAGGAAAAAAATAATTAAATGTTTAATTTCTTTTAAATTTAAGGCATAATTCAAAATATGATTTATAATATTACTGAATGTTCTATAAAACTAGAAAACCACTGATGAAATTTAGTTGATTTATCAAATATTTATTTTATTACATATTATACAGTGATTTTTTGGGGCAAACTTTAGAAGTTTGCCTTGTTACTACACTTTGAATATTTAATTTGTATACTTCTGGTTTTTTGCTTTTTGTTATTTTACAGGCGGTGTAATCCCAAAAGAAAAGTATGACTACAATGTATGTTGTTTTATGTGGTGTAATCCCACCAAAATCCCATCCAATATCCTAAAAGAAAAATGTGAATCAAGAAAACACACCACAAATAAGTTACAGACATTATTACTTATATACTACAGTTCATGATTCACTAAATAAAATCACTTGCTTACTTTTCCGTTTTTTTAATTTGTATGCACATTTACTTTATAATTATTTTAATTGGATAGTTAAGTGGAAAAGAGATTTTGTCTAAGTTCGCCATCATATATTTATTTAACTGTTACTCTTCTTGGTACTAAAGACACTATTACTATTATTATTATTACTAGTGTTATTAATTATGTATTTGTGATTATATGTATATCATATATAGGGTCTGTAAAAACGAGTTAACAATACACATCAACTCTGCAATCAATTTAGATACGTAACATAAGTTTGTGTTCCGGACATACATAAGACATATCTCGCATATTTTAATAACATTTATAACGGAAGTAGTCATCAGCTTTCTTATGTTAAATAAAACACTCTATATATGTATACAGGCTGATTCACTTAAGGAGGCTCACCATTGGGATATCAGTAATGGTAAGAGATACAGGGTGGCTCAAATTACAAAAAAGTTGCACAATTTTATGACGAATATTTTGGTAAAAGCAAACCTGAAATATCTTTTTTAATTTCTGAAATATTCTGAAAAAACTGAAAATTTAGATTTTTTAATTTTTGCCGTAATTCATTTGTTTTTCAAGATAAGTTCATGAAATTCGGTTCCCAAGCATAAAATGCTCTATTGATTGCATTGGCGAAGTTAGATCACCTCTATCTCTTATTGTTTTTGAGAGACGATAGTCAACTTTTTTTTTTCTTATGGGCGCCATATTGAATTTTTATATTTTCAGATAGCTCTTCTCATTCTCTTTACGACGATGTATCATAGTATGGGTAAATTTAAATTATTAGGGTAATAGTCATAATTTTTTTTTATTAGGCTGTTATGACATCGGTCTTTTGAGAAAAGACCTTTTTCGTATTCCCGATCAGTGTTCGGCTTTTTCTGTTAAACTCAAAGTAAAATAAATAAGTTGATGTGATTATAACTTTGCAAATGAAAAAATCTGTAGTAAAAAGTTATAAAATTTATTTAGAATTGGCTCCCTTTTTACAGGGTTATTTAAAAAATATAATACATAATATTGTTTTTATTTAGCCGCGGCGATAGCTCATTCTGTTAGATGCTGGGTGATAGCTTGTGACTAATAGAATGGTTATGCCATTCTATTATGGATGGAATATTGCTGCGCGAGTTCGAATCTCGCCAGGGGAGAAATGGGACCTCTCCCAGGGAATGGTTGTGTGTCTGTGTTTTTTTTTATTAATTTTATTAAACCTAATAACGTTCTATGTGGTTGTTCTCTTTCGGGATACATATTTAAATACATCTGCTAAGCTAATATAGAAACTTTCTTCTGCACTGAATATAAATAGAATACATATTTTTCGTCGTTTGAAAACATTTTAATGGTAACAGTAGCAATACAAATATGAACGAATTAGTGCAACGATGCTAGAATAAACACTTTTGATAATCAATGAACTGACAAGTTTTAGTTTAATTTCATAGCAGTCTAATCAAAAATATTTTTTTATGACTATTACCCTAATAATTAAAATTTACCCATATTATGATACATCGTCGTAAAGAGAATGAGAAGAGCTATCTGAAAATATAAAAATCCAATATGGCGCCCATAAGAAAAAAAAAAGTTGACTATCGTCTCTCAAAAACAATAAGAGATAGAGGTGATCTGACTTCGCCAATGCAATCAATAGAGCATTTTATGTCTGGGAACCGAATTTCATGAACTTATCTTGAAAAACAAATGAATTACGGCAAAAATTTAAAAATCTAAATTTTCAGTTTTTTCAGAATATTTCAGAAATTAAAAAATATATTTCAGGTTTGCTTTTACCAAAATATTCGTCATAAAATTGCGCAACTTTTTTGTAATTTGAGCCACCCTGTATCTCTTACCATTACTGATATCCCAATGGTGAGCCTCATTAAGTGAATCAGCCTGTATATAGGTATATAACAAGACATATGATCGGAACTAATCTATCAATTACTTACGTACTTTTTTTTAAATATATCAGATAAAGTGCTTAAAAATGATATAAGAATACAAGGTTACCAGATTTCATTAAATATGATTTATATTAATAATACATGCATTAGTCAGTTCGAAAATTGATTTGTTATTATCTAATTGCAATTTTTTTTAAACATATTTCATATATTTTAGGTGCGTACGCAATTTAGTTGATTTTGTTTACTGTCCTTTCCTTTTTCGGAATATTCAGCTTCATTGAAGTTAAATATTGCTACCTACAAGTATTGTACCTTGAATAATCTTTTTCGTGTGGATTTTAGTGATATTTTTAGTATGTCTTTAAATGCTACAAGTAGACTGTTAACCTGTTATAACTACATTCTGTTGATCTATAATCAACAGAATGTAAACTAGTACACTGTGTAGTGTTTAGTACACTGAGTTGTCTGAAGGAATAGAAATAACAAAGGCAGTATATAAAAGTGAGGTTATTGGAGTACTTATATAGTTATATAAGTTTCTTGGACTTTTTATGGACTATTTATCTAATCATTATCGACTTACACACATCGATTTATGTTGAAACAAATAAATCAGAAATTCACTATAAATATCACTTCTTTCTCTTATTTCCTTTAAAACTCTAAATTGACAATATCAAAAATGGTTTTGAGCCTTTATTTCTTCTTGTCTCCGTCCCCGACCTGATTCTTTGCCTCTCTTTGTATACGAGTGTCCCACCTAGATTCATTCTTTCATACCTCTCTTATCTAAATTAAAAAAAAAAGTTGAATACAAAAGTTTAACCGAATTATGTAGGCCATCTTCAGAAAATATTTTTCGTTATACCGGGTATTTTATTTTAAATGTAGAAGGTACCGCATTTTGTGTTTTTTTTTTTTGTGAAAAACAATCGGATCGGAGAACAACGGATCTCTTATCCGAAAAAAGTTATGAAAATTCTTACATACCATTTAAACTGTCGATTTTTTTATAGAACATCAAATATCTTCGAAACGGCTGGGTTTAGGTGTATGGTATGCCACATGTTTTTAATTCCGAATTGCATACTGTTCTCGAAAATGTAAAAAATATAGGATGTTCTATTTAAAAAACCAAAATTGCACAGCCCCCAAGCTAAACTAAACACCCGCTATAATGAAAAATATTTTCAGAAGATGGCCTACAAAATTCGGTGAAACTTTTATATTTAATATTGTCATTGTTTACTAAAATTTAGATAAGAGAGTATGATTAAAACTATTAATTTTTCATACAGTTGTGCCACATTAAGAAATATAGATTTTAGTGTAGAATTAAAAAATATAAAAAAATATAGGGTATGCCATTTAAAATAAGAATTGCTATGGATAGCAATTTTTGGTATTAGAGTTCCAGAAATAGGGAAATACTTCAGATGAATAGAACTTTCTCGAAAACTCCCGTATCTAAATTTTCAAAAAAATATTTCCATGGGAAGTCCTCAAACTTTTAATGAACGATTTATCTCAATCACCCTGTATATCTAAATTTGCAGGTTCCAGCTTTAGCGGGTTCGGCTTCCAATTACTTTGATGTGTCGATCATTTCAGTATAGATTTAGATTTAGTTGTAGGATATAGGACTATAGAATTATATTTTTGCAAATACACTGTGATATGCAACTGAGTGGATATTAAACTGAATAGATAATATCTCATCGTAATAATTAATAATTCATCCCGATAGCTTTTGGGATTACACCACCTCCTGTAAAATCACAAATGTTTTATATAAAGTGTTCTGTAATGAAATTTTCAGATTGACACTATTTTATTATTAATTCTCTACTGGTATATAACATTTGTTTCTTGGCACATATTTTAAAAGATTGCCTTATGCTACTTAATTAATTTCGTTTTATTATCTTAATAGTAGGTGTTTATAAAGTACTAATTAAATGGAAATAAATAATTAAAAATTCACAGTAAATTTAATAGCATTGTGATATACATAAAAATGTAACATCTTAACAATTTTTTCTCTTTACTTGCATGCAATTTTTAAATAAATTAATGTCACTATATCTGTTATTTTTTTTAAAGAAATACATTTAAGAGGGTGTGAGTATCAGAAAAAGTTGCCTTGATTTAAAACTTCGATGTTAAAATATCCACACAATTATACTGCAAACTGCTCCTTCATTTTCGTACGAATTCATTTATTATATAGATTTTCATGCTTAAGTTATTTACGCAATATCAGAGAAAAAGGTAAATTTTTCTTTTCACTTTCACTGATTTCGTGTTCAAAATTTGTCTCAGAGTAACTGAGCGTAACAAATGGTAACATTTTAATAAATAGCTCACATAAATAAATAAAGACAGCTATTTCCACTTACCAAATTTTTGTTTCAGAGAGTATTTCACAATGTATTTGGTATTTTTATAGGTTCTTAAATAAGTATGTGGATAAAGAAGTTTATAATTATTTCATTTTAAGGTTTTCTAATATCTTAGAGAAAAGAGAAAGTGACTTCTCTCCGAGAACAGATAATCTTCTAAAATCATTTTTTTTACATCTAAAGAAGATACATCTAAAGTATGTAGTTTAATTTAGATATCGTCATTTTGTTTTTAAAATTTTTTATCTAGTTTATACTTTTATTAAAAATACATTTTTTAATTAGTGCTTGTAATCATTTGGTAACGAATTCATACTAGATAGGGTACATCTACATCATTAAAAGTTACTTAACTGTTACCAGAGGGAAATGTTTGCTACAGTTTCATTTTAATTAGATACCTAACTTGACATTAGGTACTAATATTTAAAAAAAATGATAAATATACATTGTTTGGAAAGTAATAATCATAAAGTTAAAAGTGAAATAAAAATTATGTCTGTTCCGCTAGTTTACGAATACCTTTGATTACAAAAATTTCACGGACAGATCATTTAACTACATACCTGTATAAGGCAAACATAGTTTTACATTCTGTAAAGCATTGAAACTGTTTTAAAGATCTTGCCAATGCAATCTACTTAAATGTATTAGTGAAATATAAATTTCATATTTAATTTCTATGCAAGATTTCAGCTGATAAATCAAGAAATTGTTAATAAAAACTTCTTATAATATATAAATATGTCTATCAGACATTTTATAACATGATTCTGTGTCGAAAACCTAGTGGTTTTACTGCCTGAGATTGTCCTCTATATGCCACACTTGTGGAGAATCAAACCTAAGACAGAAATATATCTGTGATACTTGAATTTATTATTGCATTTAATTGTTGACACATTAATTTGTTGTTTATTAGAAAAGCTAGCAAAGTAAATGCCATGATCAATGTTGCATATCCCAGATTGTAGTCATTGAACTGCAATTATAGAATATTTTTGGCAAATACATTTTACTTGTACTTCCATTTTCATATTTTACGTATACTTTACTTTAAAATATATTACTTAATATGATTATGCGCTGAGGTTTTCAGCTTTACAAAAACTAGCTAGCATACCTAATTATAATAATTTTACATGTCATATTCAGAAATTTTATCTCATTGTTCCTTTTTTTTAATATTTCAAATAATATATTCAGCATAATATTTGAAATGCAAGAATTGGTAAATTTATAATATTGTACCTACTTATATGTATTTTTAAGATTTTTACTATATAGGGAAGCCTACATTTTTTGCGCTAAAGAAAATATTAGTATTTTCAGCAGTAATTTCAGTTTTATCCTGACTATTATGTAAATTTTATCAATTTTGAAAAGTATGTCCTGTGGAAGGCTTAAAACTTTGTAGAGGCAAAGCGGTTTACACCTCTAAAATTTGTATGTCCTGAAGATTGAAATAGACGATATTTTCACAGATTAATCACTGATTTAATGCAGATTTTCACCAGTTCTTCCTATACGCACGAATTTAAGTAATACCATCATAAGGCTTGTGAGCTTTCATATCGAAATAAACACTTTTGACACACATTTCACTACACCACACAGGTAGGTAAGTACTAACATAAAAATATATTGCACAGATAAAAATCTAGTTTTAACACTTCTTATGCGATTTTTTGTTGACATTTTTATACGCCGTATTTCTTGATCTAGGCGTGCTTCGGCATAACCTTGCTCTTCAAATTATTGTCCAAATGTGCGCTTAATATTATTGTCGAGCTATACAGAGCATAAACGCTCGAGGAATAGTTCTCAGGCATGGTATTAAGACAATACTCCGGAATGGTTTATGACCTAGAGAGAAAATATTCTTTGGGTTGGAGTGCCGCGCAAGAGCTTCGGCGAAGGCGTACGCTGTTCAGTCGACCAGCAGACCTCAGTTCGTCCACTTCTCCTTCTTCACTGGTGTTCTCCCCTCGTTCTCCTTACCGGTGAGTACTTATCCTATTAGCTGACCCTTTGACCCCCGCTTTCTACCACCCTGGTTATTGCTTGTCCTCTTTTAATCGGTGACAAAGACATCGAGGTGAATGTATTCTTCGCGATCCTATAGAAAGTGATGTCGATAGGCCGGTGGTCTATTATGCGGAAGATGCTTGGAGATATCGATGGTCGGTCAAACAAGGAACTTCGTTCCTGTATCTCGTAAACAAGTTTCACTATGTAAATAAGAAGTGCTTATTATCGTGAAAAACATTTAAACAGTGTATTCTCGTGATTAGCTCCATGAACAATTTGTAATTTTTCGAGATTTTTTAGGATTATTTCATTAAATGAAGAAAAGGAAATAGTTTTTTGGATGTTCGGATGTTGCGTCATAAATATAGCTATAAAACTAAATAATGAACAGTGAGATCTAATTAAACACATAATGCATACATTTATTTAAGTTATATTATTAAATAGAAAATAGAGGCAGCAGGACCAATCTTGAAAGAATTATTCAATTGAATGAAACAAACAATAATTTAATAAAAATATATTTAAATAAAAATTCATTCATAATATCACCGAAGAAAGAACATTAATAATATTTTTCGTTCTATAAAGGAAATAGGTACTATATATTAAAAAAAATGTTGAAAATTATGTATAAATAAAATTTGGTAGGTATTTAATTATAATATTTAATAAAAAGAAATAAAAGGTCTTTCTATTTCAGTTATAAATCATAATTCAGAAATTGGTTAGATATAGGTACCTATACACAGATATAAGCCATATTAATAAATTCAATATTTTGTTGTCAGAATAGTGTAATAATATTTATAGCAACAATAATATCTATATGCAATATATTTAATATACCTTTGTTTAATAACTAATAATTATCGAAAAGCAATAAGTTTTAGGTATATAATAATGATAATGATAGACATGTAGATAATACACTTTAAATTTAAACGAGTAACCAATTAGGTATACTAAAACTTACAGAAAACTTACAACAAAAAAAATAATTTTGATTGCTCCTGATTACCTTAAATATTATACTAGATAACTCCACCTTTCTTTTGATTCCTTGTATACTTTTCCTGTGTCGCCGCGCGAATTCAAACTTTTGTTATTTTTAACCCAATTAGTGTTGATACTGAATTAGTTGATACTTAAATAAAATTTACTTCGTAAAATGAACCTTAGCGCTACTTATCGACTGTATTTACCTCCTGAACACCTACTTCAAAGTTTTTAATACTTACTTTGATTTTGAATATCAAGAGGATGCTCTTATAAGTTGTGCCGAACAAACTTTCTTTAACGCAGCCGCTGAAGCCGGCAGTAGATTGGAGAAAGATTTATACTAGCAGCCACATTTTAAGCTAACTTATATAATAAAGTTAAAATAAAAAGTCTGCGACTATATTATTTGGTTTCACTTTTCTTAGAACCAATATTAAATTTGTTTTTGTAATCGTTCCAGTTGTTTACCGCTTGAGACAACAGCAATAATTATACAAGCTGAAATATTATAAAAAGTATACTTATATTTGTAAAGAGTACAATACATAGTCGAGCTTATATAGAGCGATATGGTGGTATTTAAATAAGAAAAAAAGTACTATTTTAGAAAATATTATTTCGAAATGGAACTGTCTGGAAATGAAATGGAAATGTTTTGTCCAGTAATGTGCTATTTCTAACTAACTTTAAAACATTTATTTAAGTATCAGTCATCAGCCGGGAGGAAAAATGCTGTATTAAATAGACACACTTTATGGCATTCTATCAATTTGTGCGGGTAGTGTTACTGATAAGCGTCTTTATGCGGTTTACCGAGCATTTGCTGACATTTAATTATCAAAAAAAAATTTATAACAACCATGTCTTTTGTATAATTAATATAATACCTGTTGGGTATAAATAATTTAATACTTAACAGTAATATAAGCCTGCCTGACACTGAACTCAATAGTACTACCAATGTTAACGTATTTTTATTGCATATACATTAGATGCAAATATTAAGACTTTCTTACATGAAGTCCTACTATACCATGTAAACAACTGTATTTTTGTATGATTACTATTATAGAGATCCAATCATTCATTTGGCATGTTTATGTTTTTATTTTGTAAAACATTACTTAGCTATACCAAGATATTTTTCAGTTTGTAGAATCAAGGAACAGAGACATCTATTTTGATACATGTAGTAATAATTATAATTACGAATAGCATTGATAAAACGGATACACTTTATTTTATTCATCTGTGATGTCGCAACACATTTTGTAACAAAATATTAAACTATTACTATTGTTCTGCGTCACATTAGAATTATTTTAAGCTAGTGAACATGCTTCGTGGGTTTTCATGTTTATTAATTAGTATTTTGTTAATAGTTTTTATATTCACTTCATGCTAAGTAGCATTAGGAAATTACTGTCTTCCATCCTTCTATTTTACTTAGTCTACTGCTTGTTATTATTAATACTTTTTTATGAAAATGAATACTCGATGGGTAATATTTTAAGGTTTGTAGCCACCTGTGTATTAAATTGTATTAAAATATTATAAAATGTAAGTTTGAAACACGCTTTAGGCACTAGGCGGGTAGGTAGTGGCGTATCAAATTGCTATGTAATTTAAAATAAGTGTATAATTGAAAATAGTTTGAGTTCAGGTGAACACCGTTGTACCAGAACAGTGTTGCATATCAAAAAATAAGGTTCTAAGTATGCAATGTTATTTAATTTGCTCCCATGGTTGATTATCACGATATATTATTTCCTACATTCCTTTTACACTGAGAAATACAGATACGAAGAATACGAGAATACGAGATACACTAATCATCTCTATATACACCTGTCGGTGTCATTGACAAATGCTCTAATGCATTGTGTCATGCTCTAATAAATTCGTTAATTTTACTTATTTATGGTCCAGTTTTGTCCGGGAATTAGAACTTTTCAACCGATTGACGCCTGACATTCAAAAAAAGCTTTTTTTTTAAATTTGTTGGAAAATATTGTCGCAAGTCATCTAATACTACTAACAATAGTTGCAGCTTGTCACTGAATATTTAGTAGTAGCAGTATGATATTACTTATTACTACCTACTAACTATTTTGTATTATACCTTAGCTTAATTATATCTTCATTTTATAACTAATATAAAGTGAAAATAAGATAAATTATATTCTGAGACCCTCATTATTTTGGGTACTAAGCAGATATAAATGAAACAGGTACTTCGACAATGTGTCCGTGATATCGATAGGGTTGCCCTAAATATCACATTACTAATTAAACTAATTTAGAAAATTACAAGAATTGTATCTAAGTTAGCAAATAGTCTATGAAATTCCAGGTTGGGGACTGATCGTCTCTTAGCGTGGGTGATTGGTTTTAGTTCCGGAAATAGGCCGATGTTAAATGACGTAAATAGAAAGAACTCGCAGTTTACGAATTAATGGAGGATCCTTTTATATTTCTTATCCAAAGTAACATTAAAATCGTTGGGTATAATGTTATTTTGTTAAAAATTTGATTTAAGAACTTTCAAGGACAATTTATTTCAATGTTGCAAGTGTATAAAAAAGAGGCAAATTCAGATTCATGTTTTCCACGAATATTCTGCAGACTGTCAAATGGGACATGAACTATAGACGTAGCAGAGATAATTTTATAGTAGACTATGTTGATCTTTTTGCAGAAAAACTTATTTTTACGCGAGACTATCAAATATATTGATTTTTATCTGCCTCAAAAGCAATTTTCACTTTTTATTTTTATTTCCTCTATTTACAAGGAAAGCTACATTGCCAGAAAAATTATGATGGTAGGTAGCTCAAAGATTAAGAGAAAACCTCTTATTTATTAAATACAACTATAAGAAGTAGTATATATATATATATCAGTTAGGTCATGGTTTCAAGACAATTACATTCACGAGGTGGATCCTACGTTACATAATTGTTATTGTAATTTATATTTTAATAATAGTACACAAAACACTTAATTGTTGATGGGAATTTTGACGTGATAGAGGTTTTAATTTTGCAGTGGGCTTTCGACGGACGAAAACATATACTTTTGACTCCGATGTTCTGGGACACGTGTCTATCATCCTAAATTCATTATACATTTTTCATCTGTATATCTATAGGCGAAGGTGTTAAACTTTAACTATTAAGGAAAATTCTGAAGCTTATTTTTGATTCCTACAGAAGAAACTGCATGCTTAGTCGGAAAAAATTCACATGACTAGTCTCGATTACTCCAGTTGAGTGTCTTGTAAACTCATTTAGTCTTTTACACTTTAAATTGATTTCTTTACGTTTAAAGAAAAAACTAGTTTTATACATTGGAATAGAATATTAAGTACCTAGTAAGTAAGACAATATAAATATAGATGTTAACTTCAATAGATAATAGGTTCCGTAAAGTGTGATGATTTTATTTGAATGACATTAATTCCATGGAACATGCCTATATCGACTATTGTCAAACGGTGAATTTATAAAGTTCTGCCAGTTAGATTATCTACAGCATGCTGTAATCAGCAAAACAAACAATCGTCTAATATTGGTAATAGCTATCACAGAATTTCACTGCCAAATGATTGTTATATTCACAAAATGGGCCTACGATTCGAATCAGTTTATTACAAGAGGTAGTCAAATTTAAGAGGTAGTTATTAAGGTTCAAAAACGTAGTTGATTTTAATTACATTATATGCATTTTTATTTAAACTATATTTGAATAAATTAGGTACAGGTACATCGGTAAAACGGTTAGGTGTACCTATATCTTAATAAGTGATACAAGATAGTAATCGAAAGGTGTAGTAGTTGTAAAATAACCTTCGTACCAACTTGTGAAAGCAATTGTGCAGTATTTTAAAAATGTTCCCTCTAGAGCAATCTAATTGTTTCTTAGAGGAAGAATGTTTATTTCTGTGGTGAGATTTTTTATTGAATGAAAAAATTCAACCATGGATTATAGAAATAACATATATATAATACTACTATATGGAGCCTATGTAATCTTTACCATGTTTCTCAAGTGAAGCCAAATTAGAGTAGTCCAGAATCATATCTATTGTCTCTTTCACGGAGAAAATACCAAACACGCATGCGCAGCAAACCGCGGGAATTTTGCTCCATATAGGTACTGTAGAATACAATAAATTAACTTTATTTTATATTGTATTTTATCTACATATAACGGTTTTTCAATCTTGTTATTGGGATGTTCCCGTATTTATCAAGTTTACCAAAAGAGTGAATGCAGTTTGTATTTGAAAAGAAAATTTTAAAAATACATACTTCAGGTACCTATGCGACTTCATATGGAATATTTCCTTCGCACAAAAGACAAAACCTCGACTGAGTTTTTCGTTTCGGCATATTGCGATATCTGTGGAATGAAATTAATGAAAATGAGGTACAGTATAATTCATATACCTAATTCACTACATATTTAAATTTACAAAATGTTCTTATATACCTAAACTTGCAGTTGCGACTGTAAAAATACCGTCGAAATAATTTGATGAGCAAATGTCTCTAATCACTAATAAGTCTAATAGGTATATGAACAAAACTAAAACTACAAGTTACACATAAATAAAACACTTCTAAAACTGCCGGCTCTACGAAAAACACAAATTTATTTTCTGTGAAACACAAACGTACCTGAAATACAAAAGATAAACTGTGACATAACCACACCACTAAACGCATATATGACAGAACACATACAGGGTGTCCCAGTGTGAGCGAACAAAAATTTACCAGTGTGTAGGCCAGACCAAAATAAGAATAAAATTCTTATAAAAAAAAATTCTTCGCTGCACGCCTAACGAGTTCCAGGGTGTTATTTTGTAAAAAAAAACAATTTTCCGAGATAATTTAAAAACTCGTTTCGTAGATTTAGGTAATATTTGGATGACGTGTACATCTATTAAAGGTCATTAAAACTATATGGTGTTTGTTTAACTCTAAACTTTAAAATCATTGCATATATTTTTCTGCATAATGGAATACAGTCGGTACTTTACACTCAATTTACTCGAAAATGGTTGATTTTAGAGCTGTGTAACAAGAGAACTTTTTTTGTTCAGAATTGATAGCCGATTAAGAAAAACTTAGTTAATTCAAGAAAAAGTGGGATATACAAGAGTTATGAAGACAAAACCATAAGGGAGAGTAGACCTAAGCCACCACAAGTGTCAAAGTTAAACAAACACCATATAGTTATAATGACCTTTAATAGATGTACACGTTACCCAAAAATTACCTAAATCTACGAAACGGTTTTTAAGTTGTTAAAGTTATTGAAGTTAAGTTATTACGGAAAATTGTTGTTTTTTTTACAAAATAACACCCTGTAACTCGTTAGGCGAGCATCCGCGAAATTTTTTATAATAATTTTATCCTTATTTTGGTCTGGCCTACCCACTGGTAAATTTTTGTACGCTCATACTGGGACACCCTGTATATGACAAAACAAAAGCCCGGTCTTTCTTTACTTTCGCGCCACATTGAAATTCTTGGATTGGATTGGACAACACTTGGGCATGTGCACAGGAACATTTGTCCGTGAAAGAGAACGAAATATATAACTCCATCTCATAAACCGGCTTCAAGAAAAGCTCGAATAGCTCAATATAGTAGTATTATATATATGAGAAATAAACAATAAATCTGCAAAAATATAGGGAGTATTTAAAAAGCCGCAACATAGAAAATAATCCTTTTATTAGAGTATAAGGAAGAGGGAAATTTTATAAGTATTTCTGAAATTAATGATGTTGCACTTGTTGAGTGAGTAAAAGTGTATTTATTCATAGCTAATTACATATACATATGTGATACCATTTAAGTATGTGCCTATATTAAATAAGTGTGGGCAAAATTCCATACGAATAAAATAATTTCCAACTGATCTCAAACACCATGTTTTTTATTTTCTGATTGAGCAACACGGAGCTGCATAAAATAGGCATCTATACCTGCCAGTCAGACAGAATACTATGCTACACTTGCGAATATGAAACGTAGATAAATTCCTATCAATGGTTTTGGTTACAAATCAGTGCTATTTTATTATGTCGTATTTCCAGTCCGCGCAATAATGGTTTATATTTGTTTTTCAAAAATAGGACGTGAAAATGTGGAGCCGAATTCATATCTGCTTTGCAGTTTTTACACGTTTTGATTAATAGCAGTGAATTTTGTTTATATTCGTCGGTGTACCGTATAAAAGCTCTTTTTAGAGGAGTGAACCGTGTTGGCATGTCAGTATCTGAACAGTTCGATGAACACATTTTTACCGGTAATCAGGCATGAAATAAGCACTTTGACTTTCAGTCACATATACCTTACTTTATTTAAAACCATGGTTGACGGATTCCTGATTGGCTCTTTATGTTAAATGTACCTACCTGTATGTATGATATATACTGACGCTTCTTACATATTCGTTTGTATTAAACCTGTTGGAGATATTTTTCTTTTTATTTAGTTGGAACATTTTAGAGAATTTTTAGATTCTAAAAATAGAATAGAATAAGAATAAAATTTAGATTCTAGATATGAAATATTTCTATCACAGTTAAATACAAGTAAATTCTGATTTACTACACAGTGTTTTGCTTAGCACTATCTTGATACTATTTGTATATATGTTTTCCAAATACTTACTTCATGAGAAAGATTCAAAGTTGATAAAGATTGGTAGGTAATTTGGCAAATTAGTTTCCTAGTTGCAAATTATATTTATAGTCATGGCTATAGGAATATAAAAACTGCCATTCGTGTAAGTAATTCACAATCAGCAAAATTAAATGTATTCAATTTTTATATGACATCAAGGTCAATGGAAGACTTTTGCATGACTTAATACTCTTCTGTTACCAACGTTGTAGCAAATTATTTAACATAAACATATATTCAAGTGTCAATGATTTTTTTTACGGTGTAGGTACTTAAAAACAGTAATTAAATATAGTTATTGAAGGACTTGTTACAATGTTTCTTATCACATTACAATTTTTAATTTTTCTCATGACTCGGGGACAAAGTCAATTACTCAATACTTCTTCTCATAGATAAGGTATTATCTATGACATCGTTGCGACCCCCTGAAAAGCCAAACAATAAAATAAAAACCCTTACGACCCCCTCACAGCCAATATCGGCACACAAAACTTTATAACTAGAATTTTTGACTCAAGATTTAGATAAGTTTTAGCTTGCACTAAGATGTAAATACGGAAGCTTAGTAACGGAAGCTTTAAAAACATTAATTCCATTTGCTACTTCTTATTTGTACGAAAAAGAGTTTTCCTCAATGGTGTCTTTAAAAACTAAATATATGTAGAAATAGGCTATTATCACTTAAAAATAATTTACTAACGTCCTGTGTGTAATCTGCTGTATGTTTCCGGTGTTAATCCACATATAGAAAAAACTATTAAAATAAAAACAAACGCAACCCTCACATTAATTAATAACTGAACATATATTTAGTTATTAGTTTGTTTTATTACATGATGTAGTTAATACGATGATTATAACTTAAGGTTTATTATTTAATAAAAAGATTTTTCGTATGGATATCTCTTTTTTGACAGATTGCGACCCCCTCTATACATGTCCGCGACCTCTAGGTTGAGAAACAATAATCTATGAAATATTTCATAGATATTTCTCATTAATAACAATTTCTATAAATTTCGCCATGCAGAGTCTTGGATCATAAAGCTTTCGCCTTTTCAAGACGTTATAGTATTATTTGTAAATATTTCATACTAACTCTGTTACTTCATCATAAGCATCTTCCGAGGCATCTTCTAAAATAATTGAAATTGTACATGTTGCTCCATAAATTTTCATATAAAAATTTACACCACACCATCCAAAATTTTGGTTCCCATCATCCAAAATACTTCAGAAACATAGAATTATCTTCATTTATGTGGGGTATTTCAAAAGAAATTGACCTTTTGTAAAAAAATCATTAGGACCTATACATCTTCTTCAAGAATTTGTGTAAGAAACACTTTCTTTTACTTTAAAAAATTTATATACTTTAGTTTCTCTTAAATACTACTGAATGTTTCAGTTTCGACTACAAAGTGAACCTTTATAATGACAATTATAAATCTTCTTTACTTTCCTAATTGAAATCCCTGCCCATGCAACTTTATATGCAATAAAGCCCAGGGTGGACGTCATTGCATGAACTGATTGCTACTACACTAAGTGTACCATTGCGTAAAGTTTCAGGATAATTTTAGTTAGGTGTAAATTACCAGGCAATTTACTTTGCTTGTCACTCTCTATGCTCAATTATTTATAAAAGAACTATGTTAAAACTAAGTAAAAAAACATATATATATAGGTGCCTAATATATTTTTTTGTTCTTTAACAAAGATTCAAATTTTACTCATAATGAGTTTTATATTTGGGGGGAGGTTCTATTTAATATGAAATCTGCAGGCGAAGTTGTTGTTAAACTATCATATCTTAATGTTTTTATTCTAACGTAATTATTATATAATAATTCTTATTGAGACACTATTACTTGAGGAGGTGAAGTTCAAGTTCTTGAAAAATTAAAAACTACGCTACCTTCTTTCTAACTATAATAACCCAAGTTAGTTTCTCAGGTCTTTGTCCATCATTATGCCAACGAAACCAAAGCGTGATATGTCAAATACGTATTTTCTACACCTATCAAAATTTCCGTTTACTTACCTACTAAGTTTAGCAAACCCAATAAAGAATATTTAAATACAATAAAAAGTACTTAAATATACCGCAGTCAAGTCATATCAAAAACGGTTGACCTAAGTCCCCCATTACTTATCATTAAGAAAATGTATAACTTATTGACACTGAGAGTTTGAAATTGTAAAAGTTTTATAAGTGGGTGTGAATATTAAGATCACGTTTCCATAGCGGCTAGGCATGATGGTAGGCATGTTTGTAAGCGTTAGAGTATATAATATATTTGATAAAATCATATTACAACCTTTAAGGAAATACTATAGCAATATATCTAATTTTGCAATGTTTTTCTTAGTAGGCTTTTGCGCAGTTCTCTGGTTTTTTACTCTAACTGGTATTCAATTTCATAGTGATCTTGCTTCAAATTCCGAACCTAGAATTGGCGCGGTTCTAATAATTGAAACGAATCTAATAATATAAGTTACTGCGTCGTCGGACGGATGTGTGTCTCATTCGTTTCATTTATACATACAACAATAATTCTCCTTCCCACTTCACCGATATATAGTAAACTATAAATCTTGCTCTTGTGGTTTCCAATAACCAAACCTTCTATATATCTGTAAGGCATTTTTATCAAATATTGTTTACGGATAATACAAAGATTTTATTTGAGTAAATTAATCAGATGAACTAAAATAATTTAATAAGAAAGTTTTTATGTTGTGATATCAAGTATTGAATATACCCTTTACCTCTCAGAAAAATATACAGGGTGGTTCACTATATTTTGACCCTCCTGTTAACTTTTTTGTTTTGAGAATTATAAAAAAATGTGAAATATAAAAGTTGCACGATTTTTATGAAGTTTTCGTAAATGGTCGTAGAAAAGCAAATGAAGTTCAAACAAAATGGCTGCGGCTGCAATTGACGTTTGTCAAGACATGGTATGAAAATTATTTTATACAAACTATTTAATGATTTGATTTCGGTATAGTGCATGAGCCCTACTTGTTTTAAAATAGTATATTTAATACTAAAAAAATTCCAAGTCTAGATTCATTATTTAGAGACAGTATTCCAAAACACTGTATCATGAATTACCACTGGTTTAGTAAAGTAGTCTAGTATGTTCGATTCTTCTAAAAAATATAGGATAATAACTAAATAAAACCGCAGAAGAAAGTTCCTTAACAATCAAAGGAACTGGGGCACATATATACACCACTTTTTTTTGTATTTGTCTACATTCAAAGATAAGTCATTAAAATATGTACGTATCATATGAGGAAAGTGTCACTATTACTTTTATAGGTATATTTCGAAATATATAGTGGAACCCTATCTGATGTGAAATTACTTATCTGGAAAATTTATATAACATTCACTTAAAAAAGTGAAGGGATTGTGTAGCAAATAATTATTTTAAAGTATTTTATGTAAGATAAAATCACATATAACGCAAATGTCGACTTAGTAACAAGATTAAGTTAACATACGTAAATAGTTGCATAGTTCATTAGCACATATTCCCCGATATTATTGAGGAATTACGGAACAAATAATTTATGAATGACTTCCTTATAAGTATTATGCAAAATATTCATGAAGTATTAATAATTTTCCATATTATCTTTTCAACAGTACGTAAATCATGAACTTAGGAATAAGTCTTTATTAGAACAGATCTTAATTCATAGCGTCATCAAGAGAAAACCGTAGATTAAGTGGAATACTCTGTCTGCCAAAATAGTTACGTTAGGTATTTTAGAATAAAGTGTTAATAAAACTATTAGGATGTCATATCAATGGGTAAAATGAAACAATATAGTAGTGTGATTCAATATCTATATCTAGTAGATTTTAAAAAATCAATATGGATATATAGTATCACTACTTACAGTTGGATCTGCTGTAGTCTTCAAAATAATATGAAATGTAAAAATCGTCAAATCGAAGAGGCTAACAATGATCTAAAATTGTTTTTTTACTACTAATATGAGAAAACCTTATTATTTACCTCATTTGTGTAATGAGAAGTAGTTCATTATTGACCTAGGTAAATAATAATTCATTATTTACCTAGGTTAATAATAAACTAGAAATGGGAGAAAATCGCTATCGCGATTTTCGTTCCCATTTCACCGGGAGTCCAGGCCTGCGGCCTGGGGTCACCCGTCGGGTGACAAATGCATCTAAAATAATATTATTTTAAAGAAAATATATATTAAAGAAATTTTGATGTAATTATACTAAACGATTTTTCTTAATATTTTGATGAATTGTAAGGGTACTCTATTCTTGATGATAAAACATCATAATTTTTTAAGTACCTACTGAAAGTAGAATTTATTTTTAAGTAAACATTATTGTCAATTTTATCAATGGGACCAAAAATATTGTAGATATTTACTTTTGTAAGCTAAAATCAAGAATTTAACAGACTGCCAAAATGAACTAATTAATTCCAAACTTTACGTGCAAAAAGAATAAAAGCTATGGATAATGAAACAGAATAACGAAATACTAATACTAATAAATAATTGGAATTAAAAAGTAAAAAAAAATTTGCCTGCAGCGAGACTCGAACTCGCGAAATCGGCATTATAAAGTTTTGAATCCTATCACTTTCCCGTTGCGCTACCACGCCTGTTGTAAAATGTTTACCTTGAGACGTTTAAGTATGTAAACTGTACGTGTCAACATGAAAAAATAATTTTTACCGATTTTCTCATTGGAAAAGCGTTTCGCTTCAGTATTTTGGTAATCAGAAATGCTTGGCAGTCAGTACTATTCATTCCGTTAGTAATATTTCTCGTAGGAAAAGAACCTATCTGAAGTATAATTAATTTGACAGTTTTCGTGGGCGGTGCTTGTCTCGTTAGTGTAATCTCACATGGGCATATGAAATGAGATAGAAGTTGAGATGGATGCGACTCGAGATTTTCGAAGACGAAATAGACGTAAAAGGAGTGGACGTACGGTCTCGAAAAAAAATCTCAAAGGATTAGAGAAAGGACGGAACTTTCGCGTGAAGCGGGTCTCGAGGCCGTAAAATTAGAAAACGGGTCTAGGGAGTCCCGCGAAAAGTCGATATTTCGGCGGACGTGACGGGACCATTAGGCGCGAGGACAAACGCCGGTGCTAGCCGCATCTCTCTCGCCGAACGCCAATCGACGAAAATTTTGCAGAGATTTTTTGAAAAAGCGTTTAAATTGGGAAAACGCGTAGGAAGCGGGACGAAGATACCCCTACGCATTGGTGAAAGGCCGGGGGCGTCCTCCGGTGGTCCGCGGAGATCGTTGCGAGATTGCCCCACGGAGGAGATAGCTTTGAAACTTTGCGGATTCGGCAACGGAATTTAGAGGGAGACAGAATCGACGCGTTTTAATATATATGGATTGTATTGAAACTCATCTGTTTGACATTTAACGCATCAGTTTGACATTTCACCTACTTGATATTTCGATATGTTTGAGAAATAGGGGAAATATCTGATTTTAAAATAAAAACAAGATCTTCTGGCGTTAACTCGGCTATTAGTAGTAAAAAAAAATACTATATATACTTCGGTTGAGAAGGCCATTATTTACCTCGAAAATTATATCCTTCGGCGCTACGCGCCTCAGGATTTAAAATTTCTCGGTCAATCAAAGCTCACTTCTCAACGTAGGTATATAATATACTATTTCATATGAGGCTTTATTAGATTTCACTTCTACAATTATTATGTAGCTAACCATAAATAACATTTTTTTAAAAAGTGCAGACTTACTTTATATTTTCATATTTAAAATAATGTAGATAATACTGTTAAAAATAAGAACAATACCATAAAACCAGTAGGAGTTATACATGATATACCATTGTAATTCAATAGTGCCAGTCAATACCTAGTAGTACAATCGTTGTTTAAGACAAATTCCTTTAGAATAATTTCATTCATTATATATCTTCGGTCTTTTTTCTTTGTTTAATTCCTATAAATAAATGTGTAAAAGGATATTCTTTTAATAACATTCTTAAAATAACAGGCTGTTGTATTATATTAATGATAATGTCTCGATGCTTTTATTCTATATCATTTAAAAATAATATTAATGTAATATGAAATTTAAAATTTTAGTGCATTGTTGAATATTATTGTGTCTTTATAGTGTAGTAAACTTGAAAAGCAACTTAGAACACCACTGCCTAAAGAAATTATTACAGTAAATTTGTAGACGGTGAAAAATATTGGTGACATTATTCTAAATTATATTCAGAGCAACCTAGTTTTGTGAGCAGAAGTTAGATCTCGTGAATATCTCGTAATTGATTATAAACTACCGCAATAAATTGGCCTAGGCGTCAAAATGTGTAAGAGTAATTCTCTTCGCTTAAGGGGAATTAAAACGTCATTAGTCACAATTCTTAATGTTCGTGACCGACTTCCCTAGATATGAGAGTAATACGCACCGACTGTATGAAGGATTAATGAGACGTGGGTACTTATAGGTGCAAATGCTTTAATGTTTTCAATAGTAACGAGTAATCGGTAAAACATTCCGGTACGATAGCATCTTCAAATAAAAGTATGAGCTTTGGAATATCTTCCTAGTTTAATAATTTAAAAATGGATTTGATCTGTAGAATAAAATATTTTCTTTTAATAAAGATGCTCAACTTGATTCTGTTACTGTTCCTCAAATGTATTTTCGATGCTACTTTCGTATTGGGCAGTCAGGCCATGCTGCCTTGGATTATTAGACATAATTAGGGTTAACTGTTGAAAAAGTTAAGAAGCTTTGCCTGCAGTGCAATCAGTTCTAATCCAAAAAGATTGAATGGTCTAACATGGCTTCGCCCTAAATTTCCAGATCAAAAAATATAATTTAGTCGCTAGAAAATTACTGTAGGTCAGGAATAAAGGCATCCATGGAATGAACAGACTTCAATTATTGATATTTCACTGTTGTTTACTTAATTCGAAGCAACAGTTGGTCACATAACAAAGGCAGCAGACAATATTGTTACTTGAGGTCTTATTGTGTATTACTTCTGGATTGAATAGATCATCGATTTGGTTGATTTAACAGTTGCAAAATTACAAACACTTATTTATAAAATCAGAGTTGAGTTCGTAGCCACTTCAGATAGTAATCGTGACTTTATACCGGCAGCACGAAATCATTTTGTCCTCCATTCATACTAATTATCGTCAATCATTGCCTACAAGCTCTTTTGTCAACTAACAAAAGGACAAATTGCGAAACATCAACAGTAGGTAATTTCTTTAATCTTATCGCAAATCTTCGCACTAAATTAAAACAAAATTAAGCATATCAACAAGCTATTCTTAGACGATGATAAAAATAAGTTGTACGCAACTACATACTATATCATTAATTTAGAAATACTGATAATAACTGCAAGCTACTGATTCTTATACTAAAGTTATCTTTTTTAGTTGCAAGCTGAACAAGCTTGCTGCATTTAATTAAGAAGCTCCTGTAAATCTATATCCAACTCTGATAGTCCTGTTGAAAATAATTACTATACACGGTGTCCAACGACGAGTTTACACTATCGGTATCTCAGAAACCAATTATGATATTATTTTCTAATTTTGAAACTGGGGAAAATACAGATTGGCCTCTTTGAATAAAATATTTTGACATTTCTACTTGAAATGTCAAAATATTTCAATCCCTGTATATTTTAATCCCCAGTTTGCAAATTTGAAAATAACCGCATAAGTGGTTTCTGAGATACCGATAGTGTAAACTCGTCGCTGGACACCGTGTTTTGACAAAGTAATTTGATCTATCTTTTACATTTTCTGTAACTCGTTCTATTGAACTTCTAAAAGTGAAAATCAGTTTTCCTGTTTTACCTTGAAATTTCTTGGAAAGCACACAAGGCGGGAGTACATTGCGTTGGTGTCTTTAATTTACTGAATCCTGTATAATAAGAAAGTGAAAACGGGAAAGGATATTAAAAAAGTTTAAGAGGCAATAAATTTCAGCATAAAACAGAAAGACTCCTTCTGATGGAAAACAGTCAGAGCCGTCGCCAACAATAATAGAAAAATAACTGTGGAAAGTTTAAAAGCAGCTATAGATTACAGCCTAAAATATTGGTATGCAACTAGATACAATGTGGCGGAAAACTTAGGTTATATTTTTAAATACCTAGTTTAAGTTTTAATAATTTATTGTTTAATAATAATTTATTATTTTATATGAAAAAAACGATAATGGGTCTTGATATCCCAATAATTATTTGCTTTTATATACAGGGTGTTCCTTAATGTCATGTCCATGCCCATACTGTAGCAGCCAGTTTTTTTTTTACTTTTAACATAATAAACATATAGACATGCACTGTAATATTTTTTATTATTTTTTTTTCTCGAAAACGAAGCAAGGTACGAAAAAATGCAGGTAACAAAGAAGTTGTATTTGAAATTGTTCCAGGTTAAGAAAAATCCACTTGTAAAAACCAGTGACGTCCAATGCCTTTTCCCATAAATTTCAAATATGTTACCCTCCTGGATGCCACTCGAGCTAACAATTTTAATCTTTTCACGTTAAAGTAAGCCCCTTCCTACATCAAGGCAACTTTCCAAGTTTCATCCATATCGGCAAAAGAGTTTTCAAGATATTAATAAAAAAAAAACGATTTTTTATGAAAACTTTGACACCCTGTATCTCGAGAACGAGGCAATTTAGAACACATGCTTATTTGGATTCTTAGTCATAAAATTGGACAAGGAATTAGCTCCTACAGTATAGACATGACATTCAGGAACACCCTGTATAACAAATTTCCCATTTTAGAGAGATGCAACAAGTACATCTTTTTTGTATGTTATTGTATGTATATTTATGCAATCATAAGTATCAAAAAGCAAAAGATAAAAAAATTGCAGGTGCTTCATTTATTTGACAGTGCGATTTAAACCCTTTGGCATGGGGGGGTGTACCGAATTTGAATAAAATATTAAAAAAAATTATTTTTCAAAATCTAACTTCAAAGCCCTGTTACGCCGTTATTTTTGAGTTTTCTAAAAACTGTTATAGGAACTTAGGGCATTAATTATTCCTTGTAGAATCACCCTCCGAATTTTTGTGCATCATTTTCGGACACCAGGTTTATCAGGTTATATTTTCCCTATTTTCAATCTAATATTGGAAAATAATTGTTGAATTTCACATTGATTTCCTATATAAAGTCGCGCGTTCAATATTTTTTTTAATTTTATAATAAACATTGTTGTTCAATATAAATAAATACTTAAATTATCTAATTTGAAGATTCTACATCCAATTAATTTGGAAATTATTCATTTGAAATAATTGCAGCTTAACATTATTATACCTAGAAGGAACAGGTAACCTTAAAAACGTATCTTCTTAAGTCTCGTACAGAAACATGGATATTGTAAGAAGAAATACCTAAATAGAACATTTTTTTGAGGGTAGACAAGAATGTGAAAAATTACATAAAAATGTTTGTAGTGGCGAGATACAGTGAAATACACTGCAGTGCCCTCTTTGGGTCTTTGCTACTACCTGTCTGACAATTAATGTCTAATTGACAGACAGATAACGATCTGCAGAAAGCAGATGCCATTACAGCGACCTCTATTGTCTTTGTTCAACATTGTCATTGTCTGGTATTTGGTCTTGATGAAGGATGTGGCGACATCCATGGAGATGTTGAAGTAATGCAACGCCAGTCGGGGCATATTGTCCGTGGAGTAGTTGTTTTCGGCATCTCCTTCCAATAATTACATAAAAATGTTTTATTAAAATTTGAGCAGAATCTATTTTTCGTAGTTTTTTGGTTTTGCATCTTAATGCGTATGCAGGCCATACAAAATAAAAAGATATAATTATTTGAACAGATAAAGTATAATGTATTTTAGCACCTCGAATGCTCGAATAAAAACTATGGCCTTGCACTAAAACATTTTTCTGCATTTGAACTTATTTATGTTATGTTGGGGAAATTCGAAATTTCACCACGACACGATTTCCTGGATGTGATATTTTAGAAGACCTCGTTTTACATTTTATAGCTAGATGCGTTTAGATTTAAATGACGTTGTCGCAAACATCGTAAAATCTACTTTAAATAAAACAAAAGTATTGATTTCGAAGCCAACGCCAGGCCATAGCATTTTATACAGCAGTAATATTTTATTTAAATACAATATGACTTCTTGTTAGTGATTCACTCGACGTATTACTTGCATGCAACGTACGTAAGACTTCAAAATAACACTAACAAGTCCCACTTGGCTATGTATTTATTTATTTATTCATTTAAAGATACCACTGCCCAGACAGATGAAAATATCCAATTAAAAACCAGGAAATTACAAACAGTAGGTAACGAGTATATACATAAATATAACAACAATTTGTTCTACAAAAATAAGCAATAAAATCTAACACTGATAAGGTAAAGCATTAATAGTAAAGCAGAATTGGGAACTATTTATCTCCAATACATGGTTTAATTTTGCAAATATTACAATTAAATGCACATGTTGAAAATGTACATCTGGAAATCATTTCAGTACCTTCTTATCCGGGATTGTTATAGGATTAGGTTGTCTTGTGGACGTCATAATGTTATATTTGGAGTTATTTAATGGCAATTTATTAATTTCACAACATCAGTTGATTTATGCGAGGTCTGCCTGCAGTCTGATATAGTCAGCTTCAGATGTAATAGAGGTAAATAACTTAAAGTCTTCGGCATACAGCAGTGCATTAGTTTAAACTTGTTCACATATATCATTGATGAATATAATAGAAAGTAATGGACCAACAACTGAGCCTTGTGGTACTTCTGATGTTGCAGACACTTCGAAAGAGATGTATCTACCATTACAGTCAAAAGTCATGTCATACTGAGAAAGATTGGTTTGACAATACGCTGTTTGACAATACAATATACTAGTAGGTTTCAAAATAAAAAGATATTGTTACAATTAAGTATATCAATACCAGTTGATATTTTCAAACTGAACTTTTGTTTAAATTCAACATGAATTAGTTTTTTTTAAGGAAAATTTTATAATTTACTTGTATTTTTGTAAGCTATTTTAAATATACTATACATGTACACATATAGACTAAGACATGTAGAAAAACCATATTGTGTGTATATAGTGTTTCAACAAAACATTCATGGCTGTTTACTACCATAAATTATTTTATTTTATTTAATCTAACAATAAATGATTAGATAAGGCTGATTGGCATTAAATATTAAAGTAATTATAGAGATATTGCACTACTTCTTATAAAAAATTACACATGCACAATAATTGTTTGCGTTATTGTAATTACCACTAGCTTATTATTATTTATGTATAATATTTATTAATAATATAATAAGTAATATAGTGTCAGTCATTTTTGCTACTGATAACTATATCTATCCATTTGTACATATATATATCGTTAATAACATGTGTAAACATTTCAATTTCCTTTGGCAATTAATATTTTATTCACAGCTTGTATTTTTCCCTTGATTTATTAACTAAGCTCAATGAGCACTAAATAGTTCCTTGCATCAAGTTTATTTTTTTTTAATATTATGCTTTTCGTCGATCAATAATGTTCGTATTTTGTTTAATACAATAAACTAAAATGAATCCAAACTAAAAGTATCTAAAACCATTCTTAGTATAATTGTTTAAACTCATGCAAAATTTGGTGAAAAATATACAGTTGCTGGAAATCATTTTTTTTTGTTAAGTGCACATTTTCTATTTTATATTATATTTTCTCACGAATCCACTGATATATTATTTGATACCCTTGTCTATATTACTGGAATGGTATAGTATGTTGAAAACATATACAATAGTAGATAGATATAAAGTAACACGAAATATTTTTGCATATTATTTTATAAAATCTTTGAGGAATAAATATACTCATAGGCTATAGGCTGTATCCACTAATATTTTGCTATACAGTCTGTCCATAAAGTAGACCCCCCCCCCCTCCCCCCTGCCAACTCTTGAACGAATCGAGTTAGAGAGTTCTAACAAAATGCAGGGTGAATCACGTAAAATGAAGTTGATTCTGACGATAAATTCGATTCTTCAAATTCAAAGATGGCGCCACGGGCGTTGTCAATTCAATTTTTTTAAATGGCAAAGTGTGCCGTGTTGCACCTCATTTAAAAGATAATTCAATTCGCTACTTTCTCGTTTTTGAAAAATGACAATCGAGTTAGCCGTTCTCTAGTTACAAGCGTTTCTGTTTCTAATCTGATCCATGAATAAAATGTTCTTTAATGTTTTAATACAACAAATATTTATTAAAACAAAAAATAAAAGAATAAATAAGTGATTCAAAACGTTGTCCATTGATTTCTTGGCACATAAAAAGTCTACTTTGAAATTCTGACCTGATATTTCCTAAAATTTCTGCAGGGATATTTCTACACATATGTGTTAGACGTTGCTGTAGTTTGCCGATATTTACTTCAGGAGTTTTGTAGACTTTTGACTTCAAATATCCTCATAAGAAGAAATCAAGAGGAGTTAAGTCTGGGGAACGAGCTGACCATTCTATCGGGCCCCTTCTGCTAATCCATCTGCCTGGAAAATGGTTATTTAAAAAATCGGTAACAGGTCCTTAGAAATGAGGAGGCCAATACTTTGAATGTTATTGTCTGTTATTCTTTCTATCTTTGAAAAAATTTCCACCCGCATGATTCTTAAGTACCGCTCTCCTCTTAAATTTTCTCTTAAATCTATCAAATCGAATAACTTAAAAAATTAAGAAAAAAACCTGTACACACTTTCAAACACTCTTAAATTAAACGCTAAACTACTTTTTCGAAGCTTATTGACTTTAAGTGACAGTGGCAAGCAAGGCAAGGAGACTTGATAAAAGCAAAATTTTTAAATATCGTTAATACAAACGCTTGTAACTAGAGAACGGATAACTCGATTCTCATTTTTCAAAAACGAGAATGTAGAGAATTGAATTACCTTTTAAATGAGGTGCAACACGGCACACTTTACCATTTAAAAAAATTAAGTTGACAGCTCCCGTGGCGCCATCTTTGAATTTGAAGAATTGAATTTATCGTCAAAATCAACTTTATTTTACGTGATTCACCATGTATTTTGTTAAAACTCTCTAACTCGATTCGTTCAAAAGTTAGCAGGGGGGGGTTACTTTATGGACAGACTGTAGACTATTTGTTTAATGGCGCAAAGAGTTAAAATCAGGTTATATTTTATATTAGGTAGTTAATAACAAAATAAATAAATAGATAAATGTTCATTATTTTATTACAAAATTAACAACTGCGGTGTTGTTTACTTATCAACAGATATCAACTATCAATTTGAAGGAGACGCCGAAAACAACTACTCCACGGAAAATGTGCCCCGACTGGTATTGCATTACCTCGGAATCTCCATAGGAGTCGCCACATCTTTCATCGAGACCAATTACAGACACTGACCGTTTCCGCGATTATTATGCGCTTATCAGAGTGCCATAGGTAGTGGAACCGATGAACGATGTTGCGACGTGATTGCCTATGGGCATCGTGAATGTCAGTAGTGGTGAGAAACACACCAAAGAGGGCATTACGGTGTGTTTCTCACTACTACTAACATCAACTATAAATATGTAAGAGTTCTTGCCTTTACCCACTATAAACCCACAAAATAAACTTGTTTATACTGCTGCTATATTATACTTCCCTCATTATATAGTAACCTGCTCCAGTAACATATTATAATTAATCAAATATGACGGAGTCATAAAACGATATTACTTATCGATCTTCTCATAAAATATCAACAACGGATATCATAAACACTAATCTGGGAAGTGTGCAGATTACTTTGCCTGAATCTCGAAACAAAGGGATTGTCTAAATGCATGAACGGAGCATAAATCCTCAGCATTCATGTGAGGATTACTCGAGCTGTTTGATAGCTGTTATTATTGACGGGAAAACGAAACTGCTCTTCTCGATAAGACTCGCCGTTGGCAATAAAACGGAGATTATTCTTTAACTATACGTTCAATGACAAAGTCACTCATTAAATCGATGAATTAGTTACACGAAGTTTACTAAGCGGTATTTCACTATTATATTATTTGATTTTCCAGAGTGTGACGATCAAAGTGGCATTAATATTATCCCACTGAAGATTGATAGTATTAGTTCAAGCGGCATTATTTATGCCAAACTAATCGAGTCAAATTGAATGAGGTTTAGAGAAAAATTGCAACAATGGGTTCATTTATCAAGGTTATGTTCTATGTGGAACAACTAAATTAGCGTTAAGAAATAATTTTCCTAAATACTTATTTTGGAAGATTATGTCTTCAAGACACTCTTCATAAGCTTGGTAGGTATTATTGTCCAGAGCTACTTCCGTTGTGTTGTGAAATGCGAATGAAAACTGTTTTTACGCCCTTCTTCGTTAATATCCTCATTCCTTAATGACAAGACAAAAAAGAACTAAAAATCGGCCGCCATTTTCGAGAAGGCGTCCATAGCACAGCATGCACGAATGTTTGGTACGTTGCTACTGGGCACTGTTAAAGTTTCCTTGTAAGGGAATTAATTCCAGACAAGGGGTTATTTTTCCCTTATATGATTGCACTAATATGCGAAATACTAGAGAATAGGAAAACTGTAGTGTATATAAAATTCAGTTTGTAAATTATGTAGTGTTAAGGCAAATATTTGGCACAAAAATTTAAGTTTTCTTCATCTGCAGTATTCATTTTAAATATTTCTTTTATTTAGTTTGTTACTGTAATTGCTATTTAATTTGCAAAATACCTTAGTTTGGGAGTGCATTAATAAAACGTGTATACATTTTTTATTCTTTACAGTGTTGCTTCCTTTCCTTTTTACCATAGAGCACCGTCAGACAGAGTTTGTATAACGACAAAGTTTAGTATTTTTTAAATATAATAAATTTAGAAACAAGTTAACAATTAATTATATAATATCATACTAATAAGGTTATCAAACATGAGCTTTTACCTGTATAATGTAAAAACATTTACAATCATTTTAATTATTTAACAAGAAACTTGTTCAAAAATAAGATTTTTGTCGTATATATTGGTATTTGTATGTATTCCTTTAGAGGTTTTGTTTAAATTTTTCAATACAAAATGAAAAGTCTGCAAATGTGACAAGATTTTCTTGAGAAAATTAAATAAATTTAAAACAAAAAATTACTAGAAAGTGTAAGCTGATAACATATTTTTATAGGATCTAATGTTACAAGAAAAATGATTTAGAAGATTTATAAGATATTGATTGAAGGTAAAGGAATATGTTGAACATTTGTAACAAAATACTTTTGATGGCTATTGTTTTTTATAAATTATTATTTTATAATTATAGGAAATTTCTCACTGCAATTCCATAATGAGCTGGCGCACGATCATTTTGTAACCAATTGTTTAATCTATTTAGTTATTAAAGGAACTCAATCGGGCAATGATACTGGTAAATTTAGAGACCTCCTGCTTCCATGATAAACCGTGCGATTGTTTGCCTTGAGGCAGGAGATGATTTATTTGAACGCTTTTTGTAACAACAGATAATAGATTTACTTATGTTCTTATTAGTTTCTTTTTTAAAACAAATATTAAAGAGTAAACATAAAAATTCATAACTCGAAAACAAAAGACATCGGCAATTTTTCCACTCCTATTGATTTTCGATTTGTTTTGACTTCCTGTATAAGGTTAAAGAGACACGGTCGTGAATTTTGGGACACCCTGTATACATAAAGTAGCATATATCAAACTTTTCATAATATTATAAATTAATGGTGTTAAACCGGATTTCATAATACAAAATAAAAGAGATATAATTAAAGTTGTCTTTAAATGTCCGGGATACTATTATTGAAACAATTGTATCCAAGGTATTAAAAATAACTAAATTCACTAAAGCTCCTTCAAATTTCATTATGAAACCGACTCCAAGTATGTTAGACCGAACAGTTTACAGTTTCTGTTACTAAAATTGTGCTACTTATTGACTTTAGATATAACTTAAACTTTGGTGCAACATCCTGTATTTATCTTAACTAGCTAAAGTTTATTATAAGTAATTCTTAAGTAGAAGTCGTAGAAATGGGCCTAGACAATTTGCTATTATAAATAGTTTCGACTCAGTTTATCTGCTAGTAGTCAATTATATAATGACATTATAATAGATACAATTTTAAATCAAATGCGAATCTGAACAGATATAATCATGTGGAAATGTCTACCTGTTTATTATATGCCTATACAGTAAACCATTTAGTGTCAATCAAAGCATTGCATATGTTCGGTTCCAAATTAAAATGTGTGGCCAACTAATATATTTATTTATTGTGGTACGTGAATGCACTAAGCTCTGAATTAGCGTAGAATTACGTAGAATTAGCTTTGACAATAAAAAAATTGATATAAGGTATCATCCATACAACTTTTAATATTATTTGGTAACATTTTCAATATCTTTATACAAAATTAATATATATCTACAAGGTAATAATTGAAAGTACTAAGTCACTGCATATTAACTATAAGAAATCAGATTACAAACAGATAATGTTGATAATATTCAATTATTTTGTATACCAGTTACTTTTTTATTTATGGGAAAGGTGGATTTTGATTGTAATAATTGGTACCTCAATACGAAACCGGCTTCAAGTTTATCCTTTACTATAATAAAGAATTCTAAAATGCCATGGATTAAGTTTGCTGCTTTTTATTAAGAATAAGAACAAGTACGAAATGCTTAGTATACCTATAATTACATTTTCGATATATACTTTTGTATATTTAAAGAAATCAAAAATATATTAGCCAAACACGAAGAGATACTTTGTGATGATATTTTCTGAAATATAAAAATGTTAATTGTTACTTGAGCAGGGGAGTGGCACAATATATAATCGGAATACATACATAATGTATATGTTATGTAATAAAATACAGGGTGTGCCATTTGAATTAGTGGAGATTTTGGAAATTTTTGTTTGTCATACTTGACACAATTTTTTTTGCACTCTGTATATTGCAGTTCAACTTTTGATACATCTTTCGAAAGAGCCATCCTCCCTCTACAGTATCCAAAAAAAAAAAAATTGTTTCTAGCTGCTACAACCAAAATGTTTCAAGAAAAAAAAATTTCAAGTCACATATCTCGAAAGCTATCAATATTTTGATAGGGATGCATTAGATAAACTGTCCTTAATTTATCACGTAAAATTCGATAAAATAATAAAAACATAGGTTGCTATTTACAATAACAAACTGAGTGCCTGTACAGAATAAACGGAACCCCCTGTGCATCCGAATTTATTTTTATTTTGTGCAGCTCGAGAAATTAGGCAATGCTGTAGAAACAAATTTAAAATATCTCCTTCGATAACCTAGATATTGAACTTCCCCGCACTAGGTGGACACCCTGAAGATATATATATTCATATATTATAGTATCATAAACTTCATTAGGTATTTAAATAATTTCAACAACAGTGTTCTCTTGTTCGTTTTGACTAAGTATATAAATAAACGTGTAGACCTCGGTGTAGACAATAATTACAAAAATTTGTTTATGGGTGACGTATTCTCATAACAATTATTTCGTAAGTCATAGTTTTGTTGTATCAGATGTTACAAGGTTTTATAGTAATATTTGGTCATCTGTTCGTAGGGTACCTATTATGCCAAGCTATTTATTTATCACAATAGTTTAACCTATGAGCAAACGTTAGAGACATCAAGGGTTGGTTTTTGATATTTATTTTTACCTAACAAAGAAAATTAAGTCTCCCAGTGTAGTGGGGGATTAAAAAACAAATATTTTTACTTTCAGAAGTATAAACTAATATGTTTTTGTCAAAAACTGTTAAATCAACTGCAGTGTTGCATAGTTGTTTATTTTACCGGGTTGTATCACTGTCTTTTATGTAATAGCTACCGGGTAATTTTTATAATCTCATACCTCTTATCAAGTTTGTCAACGTACGTAAAATTTGATTTAAAATTCCGTAACTTTGTCCATTACTTAATAACAGGTGCACCGTGGGTTGAAGATCTAGTTTCAGTCACACAATATATGTATTCTCCTCTCTGTCTGCTACAAGCGAAGTGAAAATATCGCTTTCTATTGTTTTGTTTCTCTTGCGAAGTTTTCCTGAACCACGTACCATCTTATATTTTGCAATTAATTATTGTAGTCTAGCACATAGGTACCCGTGGTACCCATTTCATGTTATACGCGTACCGAGTAATAATTAAAGAGTAAAATTTGCAAATCTAAAATCAAACTTTTACATATTACGAAGCAGTGACAAATACCGGCTAAAAAATAATTACCTAACACAATAATGAGTGCAATGAAAAATTGTGAGGCGTATAACAGAGTGAATTTTAGTCAACTGATACACTCACTCCTATATTTAATGAAAACGACAAGACTTAGAAAATTGGTAAAATTAGCTAATTAATTTGTGAAATCTTTAAGATTTTAGAAATATTTTTATGTTACCATATTAACCCTATTCTAGGAATAACGAAATAATGGTTGCTGTTAAAGTTTGGTTCATATAATTTTGCAACATGAATTACATCATTTAGCAAAGTGGTCAGAACATTATTTCTATGAAACAGTCATGTAAATTTTACCGCTATTATTATTATTTTAATGACATTGCTTCCTTATCTGAAGGACATCTCTTTTTCATTATATATTCTGAAATTATTTCTTCCATTATGTCATCCGTTTACCTGATGTTTTAAAATAAATTTAGGTACTGGTACCTACTTAGTAGTAGGTTTTATATGGTAACTAAGTCCAGACACTTCTGATATAGAATATGTCGTGCCCTATGTAGAAAAATGAATCGAATACAGATTTTCGCAAATATTTATTTCACGCAAAATCGGCCAGACCCGTGAATTTTTTTGTGTTTTCAGGTATTAAAATTAATCATGTACATCTTTCTTTATATAGGAATTAAGCCAAGAAGTTAACTAAAAGATAAATTATTAATGAAATTATTAAATATTATGGTTCAATAAAGTTTTATATTTCCTCGTTACCTATTATCCTCGGTAGGCAAGGGAATAACCTTATTATTTTTAAGATATGTCGCAAGCAACTTCTGTGCGAACAACATGCACCGACCAACATGAATTACAACGGCATCTCTTCATAGAACCTCAACTTTACGACATTTTTCATTTTAATAGAGTTGTCTACATTTTTTAAATAATAAAATATTATTAAACAAGCACCTACATTACATTAAAAATTATTATTTTTGGTTACGTACCCTTCGTATTGAATTTTAATGACAATTTAATTTATATATAAAAAATCGCATATGCCACAGTGCAATTGTCACTTTGAAAGCGACAAAAGTTACCTGCAACTTTTACAGTGACAATTGCACTAGTGGTTTTTTCACTTATTCATTTTTTAATCAATTATCGCGGTGTCCATTGCCAAAATAAATAGTTTAACATTTCTGTAAACAAGTTATTGAATTACTAAACACTAGCAATGAATCAATTCGGTGATGCTCAAATAAAAATGTGTTTATTATTTTTATTGTTTCATAAATAAAGTTTGCATTATATGTTTCTAAATTTCTTATTCATTAAATTATCCTGCCGAATTACACTCGAGGTTTGTATTGATACCGGATAAATTTGTGTTGCTTAAACTCTAAACTGTTTCCTTTAGCAATTTGACTAGAAAAACTGTCAACCTAAAAACTATTATATATACCGTATAACTACGGTTTTTAATAGTTGACAGGTTTTCTCGTCTAATTGCTTGGCAACAGTTTCTCATTAAACAATCCAAATTTATCCGGTAAAATACAAACCTCTTATGCAATTTAATTGACAATTTAATTTATATATAAAAAATCGCATATGCCACAGTGCAATTGTCACTTTGACAGCGACAAAAGTTACCTGCAACTTTTACAGTGACAAATGCGCTAGTGGTTTTTTCACTTACTCATTTTTTAATCAATTATCGCGGTGTCCGTTGGCAAAATAAATAGTTTGACATTTCTGTCAACAAGTTATTGAATTATTAAACACTAACAATAAATCGATTCGGTGATGCTCAAATAAAAATGTGTTTATTTTTAGTGTTTCATAAATAAAGTTTGCATTCATATGTTTCTAATTTATAATTCATTAAATTGTCCCGCCGAATTACACTCGATGTTTGTATTGATACCGGATAAATTTGTGCTTTTTAAATTCTATGCTGGTTTCTTTAGCAATTTGACTCGAAAAACTGTCAACCTAAAAACGCTCCACCTTCGGTGTCGCGTTTTTAATAGTTGACAGTTTTTCTCGTCTAATTGCTTTTCAACAGTTTCTCATTAAACAATCCAAGTTTATCCGGTAAATACAAACCTCTTGTGCAATAATAAGTGAAAAATTTTTAAAATTTTTTACTGACGAAACTGAAATTGTAGAAATTCTCCTTAGCCTAATGTACGATACCTATTTCTGCTTCCGACATTTTCAGGTACATGTGAGGCAGGAGGTTTAACATCTAAGAATTGTTAAAAATTACTATAAATATATGACAATTGAACTAATTAAATAACAATAATTGCAATATCGAAATTGACAGTTTGTTGTTTGAAGATATGCCGTTGTAGTTCAACGCTGGTCGGTGCATGTTGGACCCAAAGTAGTGTTTGTGACATATCCTAAAGATAAGAAGGTTATTCCTTTGTATACCTAGGATATCACACTATATTTTCTAAAATAGCAACAACTATTTTGGTCGGCGGAACTAGAAGGGACCTGAAATTTGTGTTAAAATTTGCAGAATAATATAGATAATATATACCTATATAATAGCATAGATAATATAGAATAACTGTAACTTACATAAATTTCGATTCTGGTACCTCCAAACACTCTTCATGCCACCAAGTATTTAGTAAGAACCCCAGTATATGATGTGTGGAAATTGTGAGTATAACGAAATTAATAATGTACGTATATACTTATATCACATTCATTTTAAGCTTGTACATAAATCTTTTACTAAGTTACTGTTGGGAGACTAGAAGTTCGGGATGCACATAGTTTAAGTTTATAAAATTTTAAAGCACATCCAGGTTTTAGTTAGTTCACAGTAAATTTATTAGGAAGTGGATATATGAGCACCAAGAAGTTATTGATGTTGCATTGTTAATGTCTAAGAACGATATTGAAGCTTAATGAATCATTCAGATATTCTTCTGGCTATTTCTCACTTGTAAACTAAAAAAGAAAAGAGAGTGGCTATTCTAAAAACTCCGCAAGTGTAGTATGAAAGGAAACTTCTAAAGTTTGTACCTAATGTAAAAGCCTCTCGAAAAAAAAAAAATTAAAATATTGCAGTTTTTTAATAAATTATGTAACTGAATTTATCGAACGACAAACATAACGAAATTTTGTTGTTTTTCCATACATTTCAATTTGGTTTTTTTAGTATATCTTTTTTTTATTTCGAAGTATCACTTTGACATTTTCGTTAATCTACTTTACTAGATAACTATTTTATTTTTTTAATTACTATTTATTATTTTTAATTTTTGACTGTCTACGTCTTTGTGAAGAAGAAAAATACAAATTTTATTTAGGCTATTATTTTCGATGATGTATAGTCAGATCAGCGCAAAAAGAATGGTGCACTCCTTTTCAGATGTACAGATGTTTTGACCCTCTTTGGGTCTTTGCTACTATCTGTCTGACTATTATTGTCAAATTGACAGACAGATAACTACCTTCTCTTCCGCAGGCGCCATTATAGCAGTGACCTCTATTGTCTTTGGGGAAGAGAATCTTACTTATTTATTTGAAGGAGATGCCGAAAACAGCTACTCCTACTAGCTATGGTACTCTCACGAGCGGTTAATAAGGGTCAAACATGTCAGTGTCTGCTGGTTGGTCTCGATGAAAGATATGACGACTCCTATGGAGATGCCGGAGTAATGTCAGTCGTGGCACATTGCCCTTGAAGTAGTTGTTTTCGGCATTTCCTTCAAATAGTTTGTGTTTGTTCCAAAAAATATATAGGAAGGATTTTTCTATCTATTTCTGTCACGAAATTTCTTTGCACGTGGGTAGTCAACGTGTTTTCAATACCTTTCTGTATCTGAATCATAATGATAAGTCTATGTTTCGTCTAGTTACGAGTACAATACGATTTATAAAATTGTAAGTCCTCTTCACAACGGCGGCTAAGTGAGTAGGTAGTTATCGCTCCTGAATAATTTTTGATCAGTATTCAAGCCATAATGAGATTCACTCACTTCCTCACCTCACCTTCTTATTGACACACAAAAGTTCAAAATTATCAAAATTATGAAGCAATTATTTGCATGTGAATAGTGTTCATGTTGCTTTAAACTTAAGGAGGTACCTAGTCTTTCTTATTATCTTGGAAAATATGTAAATTTTAGAACTTCTCACGATAATTTTATAATTCTATTGTATTTTAATTTGCGAGTGTCTGATTTATGTTCTATGAATATTGCTTTATATATTCGAGGATTATGTAAGTAAAACTATTAATGGTCCATTCTCTGTACATTTGACAGGCATTAATGCTGGGTCGAATCGAGAGGATGGGTAGCCGATGGGTGAAGACATACATATTTCTACTATCGAATTATTAAGATTTCGGAGGTGCACGTAAAGCCGATGTAAAAAGGCACATGGAAATAAAGTTAGCCCTCATTGCAAGGGTACCGGATTTGTCTTATAATTGCAACAAAATTTCTTTTTAATGTTATAAATTATATATCACCGGAAAGATCAAAAGATAAACTAGATCCCTATAGTAGCACATTTTTGTTTAATACATGTATTTTAGAGAAAATAATTTTAGTACAAGATTGCTTGCCTGGAATTTTAAAAATAAAAAGAAATACCAAAAATTACTACTGTGGGGACTTAGATTAAAGGCTTATCTTTCAATACTTTTTTACTAAAAGTCGCTATCTTTTATAGTTTTTTTATAATTAGACACGAGACGAACGCCGATTTAGGGCTTATTTCGACCTAGTGAATGGACTCTTAATTAATGGAATAGAAAAAGAGCTTTCCTGCTCTCTCTTTTCATTCAAATATTTAACTTCATGGTACAATATTATGACCAACAAAGAAGAAAATTCATTTATCACTTTTAATACTTATATGCATTTTATCAATTAATAAGTAGTGCCGTTTTCTAATTTTAAATGGACCCATTAACCTATGTCATATTTTTAATATTTTACACAATTATGAAACTTGACTTGTGTCGAGCACATAACTATAAAAGTATATAAAGTTTAACTATTTTGTAATACTAATGGTGAAAGTTGACTTTTGTTCACAAAGTCTATCTAGAGTGAAAACCATTGGGTATTTTTCTGTGATAAATTCTCGATGAGTTTGTACGATAATGAAAAGGTTAAAATCACAGAATCAGTAGCATACAAATTAGTACCGCACTATGTAACAGTAGCACTTAAATACATAAATGTAACAGTAGATTACAATATACAGTGAGTCCATAAATCGCTCGGATTCGTGGATTTCGTTTTCTTTTTACACTTGTTTTACATATATTAATTTTTTTTACAGGGCGACTTAATGAAACTAGGTCGATATAAACTTTAATATTTTAAGTGGAACACCCAGTAGGTACTGTTTTACATATTTGGAAAGAACTCTTTTTTACGAATACTGTCATATAATGTTTTATGGGTCTATCTCTAATAATAAGGGAGGTATGCTTAAAAAGTGTGCCATAAGAGCAATGTGCTAGAAAGAGAATATCGATTCGTTGCTAGGCACAGTCTTTCTCCAACACATCACTTTTATGACACACTTTCTCAATAAAACAATAAGTTGAGGTTATGTCAAGATATGCCGTTGTAATTCAATGTTGGGGAATGCATATAGTATTTAGTACGGAAAGTACTTGTTTTCGACATATCTTAAAAATAATAAGGTTATTCCTTTGCGTACCTAGGTTATAGGTAACGAGGAAAATTGAAACTTTATTAAACCATAATATTTGATAATTTCATTAATAAATTTATCTCTTAGTTATTTTTTTGGCTTCATTCCTATATATCGAAAGACATAAACAGAAATAAATTTGTCTCGCCCATTATTGATAAGAAAGTGTACGCAAAAGTTAAAAGTTTGTAAAACTGCAACAATCACTTCCGACACGAGATGTGTATGATGTGGTGCTAGAGAATGCAGAAAAGCAATGGAAAAGTCTCTGGCAGTATTCCAGTCACGGTCCACTTTCTATCCGAGTTCCATCTGTTGTGTTCTTATTGCTCCGTCACAAGCGTTTGCGTTATTTCACATGTTATCAAGCAATAATCGGATGATGTCTCATCCATTGAAGTCTGAAGGCTCGGATGGGTAAAAATTCTTTCAGATTTATATTCCCCGTAGCTTGATATATATTGTAAGAGATATCCACTGCCTTCTTTCCTTTGCAGTGCATTTAATGTACATGCATGCAGTCAAATTAGGAGTAATTATTAGGACAAATTGCGAATTTTAAACGAAAAATAAAATAGTGTTTATACTTTTTTGGAGACTATAAGAGAAATGTTTTAGAATTACTTTTATAAACGAAATATTCTCCGCCTGGATTCCAGTGTAGTACTTTTCAATACCTCCAAGCAAACCATTTTAAAAACATTTATTTTATTAAAGTTTTACTTACGGGTTGAAGAAAATTTCAGATCGAATTTACTTAAAATCTATATATAATTCGGGTTTCAGTAATAGAAAATTATATTAGTTAGACAGATTTTGAGATAGTCATTAATTTTGAAAAAGTAAAGTTTATTTGTGGTTAGTGTCTTCAGGGGATATTCAAAGTTATTGGGGATAAAGAACAAAAGAAATCTACTTTCGCTGCAGCAAACTAAGCTATGTATAAAGATGGAATAAGACATGCAGAGCAGTTACAATAATTGTAACAGCTTTATTTCCCGACAGAAATAAAATACAAAATGCAGGACAAAATGAATATCAGAATATTGGATTCACTGAAATTTCTGCATTACAGAAAATAAAAGGTAATTACAATATGACCGCTAAATAAAAATGGAGATCAGTTGTTTCACAAAAAGAAAAGGGAACAAATACGTAATTAAAAGTAATTAATTATGTTTTTACATCTTTAAACAAATTTTTTTAATAGCACCCCCTGTACATTCTTAAATTTTTGAATTCTTATTAAATTTTGTGTCTTGTGATGTCTCTTAACAGCTGTCTATTTCCTACCCTTTTCGAGTTATTTAACAGCTTTTGAAAAAAATTATATTTACAGAGCATGATTTTATCTTCGATATTTCTATTATTTTAAGAGATATCGATCATTCTTTTATGTTCTTTACTAGGGCACATGTAGCTTCTTTGTTTCCTTCACAAGAACTCTTATAGGGTATCTGACAATTCGACCAGTTTAAAAGCGCACCATCCAATTTTTTCAAATCAAACCTCTATCAAATTTTACTATTAACTAATGTAAAATTAAATTATCTTTTCTTTTGTGAAACAAATGGCTAATTTATGATAACATTTATACTTTCTCTAATTGATTGAATTGGGTGGCTTTGAATTTGGTCAAAGTTGTCAGGTTCATAGCTGATATCCTTTATAATAAAATGCGTTTCTTTAAAATGCAAAAAGAAGCTATATGTGCCTTCTAAATATCCATGAAAGGTTTCGACATCCCTTAAGATAATAGAAAAATTCGGAATGAAGATATCTTTTGCAAATATTTAGAAACTATCTTACAATACTGTATAATATGTGAAGTATGGCTGCTTTTTGTGACTGAGTATATACACTTTCTTCCAAGCCAAATTCAGTGAGTTGATTTATAAATAAGTCTGGAGTGATACTCGTATCCACATATCAGTGCCCGTCAGCAATATAATAAATGGAATGATATGAACTTGTTCCTGTTTCCATATTATTGCAACTTATGCAGCTATTTTTGGTTGTAATTTTTGTTTCTTTTCTGTATATCTTTAGCTATGTTTAGTTCATATGGTATTGCCACATCGATGGGGAAGGTGGACCTCTCCATTTTATTTTGAAATGTTATATCTGGTTTATTATGGGCTATCGTATTTTTGCGAACTTCTTAATTCTTCGCTGGATTATTTATCTTATAAACGGGTTAATACCCGTTCTAACAAGACATTCTATTATTATTATTAGTATTATTACTTAACTCATATACAAGAGAGGTATTTGTAGCTTGTAATACCTACTGCTTTTTAATTTATAAATATTTCTGCGCATCTTTCTTTTTAGCTGAGTTAATGACTTCTTCCTTATATTTATGTAATTAAACTCTTACGTAATATAAATAGACACAGGATGTGTGTGATTCATCTAATATTCTTCTTTAAATTTATGATAAATTACTTATGATAATTACCAAATGTGAACGTTTAAATACTTATTTTTGATTTAACAATGTCGGTACATATTTGCAGAAACTTATTGAATATGAACAGGTTATTTTCATAAAGAGGAAAACCCAGACAAATTTTTAATATTAAGACAATTTCATAGACAGATTTAAATATATAAACATATATACAGTGTGACCCCAATTATATATGTCTGAATTACCAGGAACATTGGCTCTTATAAGGAATTGAGATAAATTACAAAAATTTACGGGAATTTACTGAAACTGAAACTCATAACATTAATCAACCATCTTAAAAGATTGATGTAGATAGTTTATTTTTTACCTAATTACAAGATTACATTTATCAAATACATGAGTGTAAAGGGATTACAATTAAAATAAAAGAAAATATATATCGTTATTAATAAAGTTGCCTAAGTAACAGTTAACTATGAGGTGAGGGCTTAATGTCGCAAAATTAATATCACAACAATGCAAAATATAATTAATGAAATTATACAAATATAATCATACAATGAAGTTTAAATTTTCCCTACTACCTATAATCAAAGTTTACAGAATTATATGTAATATATAGGTGATTCAGTCACTAGTACATTAATTTAAATAGGAAATAGAGAAAAATGAGGTTAATATGAATACGCCATTTAAAACATTTTTAAATGCAGACATTATTAAATGTATAAATAACATTGTTTCTCGTTTTTCAAATATTTCACGAAACAAAATTTACCTTTTACTTTACCAACTTCACTTTTGCATTGTTATAACACTAGTTCCAACATATTATTATTCTAAGAACCTGCTTTGCAACCTTTTCCAACCGTTCCTAAGAAAGAACACTTTCCAGATTGTAGAGAATGGTATACTGGACGTTTTAATAAAATCATAAATATTTGTATCTGTTTTATATAGAAACTAATACAATTTTTAAGATAGAGAAACAAAATAAAATTGAAAATTTAAATCTTAAATCAATTTTAAGAGATACATAAACCGCGTTAAACCATCTTGGCAATAACTACATAATATAATATTCAATGTGAATGTTTTAATATTATACCTATTTGTATTTCAATTTTACCTTCACGTAAAGAATGTCACCTCTACTATCTGTGGTGTTACTAAGCGGTACTTGCAATATTATACTATTAATTACTTACTTAATTTAAATTATAGTAAACTGGTTATAACATATTTTTAATTCATAGATATCTACAATTATATGTAATATAATTAAATTACTACATAATATTTTGAGAGTTTGGGTTGACCTGTAGTCGTAAAGCAGGTCCCATTCCCAAACGATAAATAATAGAGAATCCATTAGTTACAGATTAACGCAATAGCGCTATAAGATTTTTATATGTTGCAGTAATAATAATATAGGAGCATTGGTTATGTAATAGTTGCAATTAATATAAAATGTGAAATAACAAAAGTATACCAGTAAACTAGAATACATTACGATGAGAGAATAAAAATGAAAGCGTTTTAATTAAATTAAGTCAGTTGAAATAGTTGCAATGTTTGCGTAACATCTTTGTCTTGTATAGAAATCTGTTGTTATGTATTGGAAAGAAATCCGGCTCTTCTTTGCATTACTTATTAAACTAATTACTTTAATGTACAGGTTCATTGAGAAATTTTGCACATAGATGAGAATAAGTTTAATATAGATAGATTTAATCGCTGCACGGAGACAAGTGGAACACGGAGAGAATTCCAAAAGCTATTACAAGTCACATATAAAAAATAAACATATCATTATCTGTAAAAAATGAGGAAAAAACACTAGAGAATCTTATAATTACAATTAGGGTGAAAGACCATATTCTAAAATTACCGCCAAAAAATTAAATATTAGTTATAGTACGACCATAGATATCAACAGAGAAGACTAGAGTTTATGTCCATTGGGCACAACTATGTTTAATTACCGTTGTTAACGTTATAGTGCCGTTGATTATACGTTTTGCACACAACATTTAAATATATACAGCATAAAAATTAAACAATTAATTAAAATAAACACTTTTATTCAAAGGTGGAATTGAATTCTAGAGAAACAGCCAGCTCAAAACTATTTTTTATCGTTTCATAAAAATTTAGACGAATTTGGTTCGTCTTGTAAACCTAGACGATGATATGGAGGTAGACAAAATGAGAAAGAAATTGAAATTTTACAAGTGGTAAGTAAAAGTGTTTCGTTCAATAAATACCATATATTATGAAGCCCCATATCTAAGCCCATCTAATAAGTTTTTACTACGTTCAAAAACATTATTCTACTTCCATACGGGAATTTGCAGGGGAGCTGAACTTATCGCGTCAAAAGCGGTGTCGAGAGTCCTCAAAAAACATAAATTTCGGCGGATTCAAATTCATATCATTCAAGTTCTCCATCCTGGAGATAGTAATCGACGGGTAGAATTTGGCAGGTTCATGGTGGATCAGCTGGATCAATACCCTAATTTTCTCAATAATGTCATATTCACGGACAAGTGCAAGTTTACAAACTCTGCCATTTTCAATCGCCACAAAAAGCATATTTGGTCAATGGAAAATCTTGGTCACGACCTCAAATACGTTTCGGAGTAAATGTGTGTGTGGGTTTATTGGGGGTTAACATCATTGGCCCATACATTCATGAGGAAAATTTCATAGCGGAGAGGTATTTAAATTTTCTGAGGATCTTCTTTGAAGACTACATTTACAACAATATTTGTCTAAACCACCTGCAGAACGTCTGGTTCCAGCAGGACGGCGCGCTGCCACACAACGCTAGGAGAGTAGTTGACCATTTGACAACGATGTTTCTGCAAAAAGTTATGCAACAACGGTGATTTACGTTGACTTACGAGGCCACCGGATCTTTCGCTATTATACTATTTTTTATGGGAACGATGAAATATCAGATCTACAAAAACTGTGCCTGTGGATATTGATGAAATGGGAAGAAAGAAAATAATCATTATCACTCTAAGAAACAAAATTAAAAGAGGGGACATCACGAGTAATACGGAACTTGCGAAAACGTGTGGCATTGTGTTTAGAAGTACCTAGAAGGCGAACCATGCGAGTACGTCTTACGATTTTTCCATTTGTTTCTTTGCACTACTTAGTTTTGTTATTTCTAAAATTTTGTTTCATCGTGACTAAGAATAAAATTCTGGGTTATCCTGTTGTTCTTAATTTAAAATTTAATGGTCAACTGTGTAGAAATGTGAGCTCTAAATTTGGTCAACCCAAATTTTGTTAAACAAAAGTGTTTCCAAAGCAAGTGCAAAAATATATATTTTTTAATTTCGTTGAAAATGTAAGAGTTGATCATATCATATGATATATCCTCGGAAAAAAACTGTATTCATAAATGTAAAATCCAATATGGAGCTCATAAGAAAAACAAAGTTAAGTGTTGTAGTAACTCTTCATCTAAAATTCCATGGAAAATACGATGACATTTAGATTCCCTGTAAAAAAGTGCCTTCACAATGTTTTAGGTGAAAACGTCTAACTTTGTCGGTTTTCGCTCAAAAAAACGAAAAATCAGGATTTTTATATTCTTTTTTTCATAATTAAAAAACAAAAAATTACAGGTCAAATTTTCTTTCAGATTATTAATCAGCATAAAAATGTGTAACTTTTTTCTAATTTAACCGATCTTGTATCTCTTATAATAATCGAGGTAGCCATGCTTGAGTTCGGAAAACGGACACCCTGTATAAAGTTTTAATTAATATGACGTACCTACATAAAGAAGACTATACTTATACTCGACTTGACAAAAGATATCGTTAAAACTTTGGATGCCTTGTCCCCGTAACGGTTATTGTATATATTAAATTCCTTAGCAGGTTATTTATTATTTATTTAAAACAGGTGAAAAGGGAACGCAGATAACGAGTAAGTGTTGCGTCTATCTACGTTTGATTTAGTTCCGCGATGTTCTGACTAAATTGAAATTATGGGAGAAAGTCAGGCGAAGGAAGAAAATAAATTTTTAGTCATAGGCTGCCCAGGAAATTAATGAAGCTTGTTAAAATTTCATTAAATTTTCATTAGAATTATTATCCGGTCGTAGGATCGTTATTAACAGTAATTTCAGATGTCGCCCGACTTGTATTTCGTTACAAGTACTATCAATAAGTCGCTGTCGAGTGCAGTGCCTTGCTTCTTGTGACTTCCGTTATATTAAGTCTCCTAACGTCTACTGAAAATTACGGTCCTCGTATAAAAGTAATACAACTTTTATGGTGCGAATGACACTCTTAATATAAGAAAACCTTTCTTGTTCGTTATATATCTTTAGCTCTCAACACAATCTGTCATATACACTAAGGTTAAGGCCTTTCTGGCTCGATTTGATTAAGTTCTTCGATAAATACTTTAATGTACTCTTAAAAATACAGTGTTCACAAAGAAATGAGATTGAAGCAAAAAAAAATTAAAGGAGCAAGCTAAGCGCTTTCCCACTACCTAGAGGATAACGGTTCGATACTATACATACAGGGTGTTCTAGTTATTCTGAAAAAAATTCTGAATCATGTAGAACCAGTCAAAATAATGGAAGTTTGTTATATAAACTTATTTCCAAATCTCAACCGTTTTCGAAATACCGTTGAAGTTATTTTTTTTTTTTTATTTATACCTCTGACAGTAATAAACCAATTGATTTAAAATTTTATTTGCTAGATGCTACTGTGAATCTTTAGTTCCACAAAACATTTCAGATTGATGGGAATAACCAGTGGCGTGCACTTTTGGGACCCCCTTTCTAAAAAAAAACATATGTTACGCAACTGATTAATGTTTAAAATAATACGATATTTGGATGTCCCACCCATCTCTCTACAAAAAAGGATACTTACATTTTTTTCACAAAACACCGTTGCGGAGTAAATCGATATTTTATGAAACCATGTCATGTCTTTTGCTAACAAAATAGTATCTTAAACTAACATTAAACCTATAGTTTCTACCTTACTGCTGCTGAGCGACACGAATACATGCGCGTGCGCGACGAACACTTGTAGCTCAAATAGGTATAATTTTATTTTAAGGTATTATTTTGTTAGGAAAGGACATGACTTGTTTCATAAAATACCGATCTACTCCGTAATGGTGTGTTTTGTGATGCGTAGTGTTTTCAACGTTAGTCAGTTGCGTAACATATATTTTTTAGAAAGGGCCCCAAGAGTGCAGATTGCACGTCACTGACTATTCCTATCGAGCTAAAATTTTTTGTGGAAGTATTTGTACGCTTTCTAGTCCTATGTATAATTCTTCCATTCCATTCCATTCCATTCTAATAATGTTAGGTGGTTAAAAGTCTGGATACTCCTAGAAAGTTGTACACAGAAAATACTTGATAATGCAAAAACTCATTTCGCACTAGCAGGCGACAATGGTGACACATCAATTATATCTAAAGTATATCTCAATAGAAGACGGTCTAAGAGGTTCTTGTAGATAGACTAAAAAAACGTATGATGAACTATCTAATAAAATAAACACAAATTGAATCACAAAATTAAACAATTTGAATTAACATAATGATAACAAATAAATAGCGACCTGTTTATGCTTTTTATTATTTTACAGATATATTATCAAAGTTTTTGATGAACATAATTTATGTTATTTATTATACCTATACAGGGTGTTATTTAAGTACGTGGCCAAACTTCTTTGGGTGATTCTAAGACGAAAAGTTTATATAAACATAGGTCCAAACATAAGATAATGCTTCGTTTTCATTATAACAACTTTTATAATAGCCAAGACTAGAATTAGACTAGATTATCGATATGGAAAAAATAACAGGTATACCCCGTTTTTGCTAGTTTTAATTTTTTAATATGATGTCCCAGGAACGTGCAAGAAAGTGGTTTTCATTTTTTCTCGAAAACGAAGCAAGATACGAAAAAAACTTAGGAAGCAAAAAGTTGCATTTTTAGTTGCTGAATACGAAAATAAATTAAAAAAGTTAGTGGCGTACATTTTATTTGTCAAAAATATTGGTTAAGGTGCCCCCGGGACGCTACTGGACTTAATTATTTTAATCTAGGGCGAAATTAGCCCCTTTCTACCATAAATAACACTGCCAAATTTCAACAAAATCAGCTAAAGAATTATAAAGAGTTTACGAAAGAACGATTTTTAAGTTTCACACCCTGTATCTTGAAAACGAAGCATTACCGGACCTATGTTTATATAAACTTTTCGTCTTACAATCACTCAAAGAATTACCCCTTGAAGTTTGGCCACGTACTTAAATAACATATATTGAAGCATATATAAGGTGTTTTTTAAGGATGATAGAACTTTAAACTTTAAAAAAATATTAAAGGAAATATTTTGTGATTAAAAAATTAATATTATTAAAAAAAAACAATCTATTACATTAAACATTTAAAAATTATTTGCGGCATGTGCCCATCGCGACTGTCCGCAAGATAGCGTATTCTTTTGATCCAATTTTGGCTGACTTTTTCGAGCACTTCTGGTCGTATGTCGTGAATAACACGACCAATGTTGGCTTCAATTGTTGCTGGTTTATCAGCATAAACTAATGACTTGACATAGCCCCACAGAAAATAATCTGCGGGGGTCATATCACAGGACCTGGGTGGATAGTTAACAGGTCCATTTCTCGAAATTAATTTGTCACCAAACCTTGTTGCAACCACACTTTCACGTACAGCGGTAATATTCCTTTCATTACGCACATTCCTTCGACGCATTGGTGTTTTCAAATGATGTAGAGTATGTGGTACGAAATCTATCCACAGTACGACGAATAAATATCTCAGATGGACGATCATGTGCGCCATAAAATTTACGAAGTCTTCTATGCGTTTGGCGAACCGACGAATTTCAAAGTAAATTTGAGGAAATTGGTAGCGTTGTTCAAGAGTGAATCAGTTCATGATGATTTGCCAAAGTATACTGAAAATAAATTTTATAAACAGTGTCAGACTAACAGTTCAGTCTGGTAGTAGTTGTCATGTAAAGTTCTATCAAACCTAAAAAAACACACTTTATTAATGTTTTTGCGAGCTCTACAACTTCAAGAAGATATAAAGTTTATCAGAGAACTAATAAAAACTTATGCAGATACTATCTTTTGGTAAAATAATAGTTTAACTCTTTTCGAGGACGCTGTATTTTTAGCCCTGTCCCTTTTTAGCTTTTAGTGGCTCTATCAGCTACTGCAGACACAGATTCAGCATAATTCGTAGGTCGATAACTTGATACAGTCAGTCTAAGTCATCGCCGAGTGATTTATCGTCCCATACAGAAGCCAAGAAACTACTAAAATTCGTCTCTCTCTTTCTCTGTCTAAAATATCATACAAAAACAACAAGAAAAATCTCACAGTTAACAAAAAATACAGTAGCGTCTATATCACTCAAATTATTACAAATAAATTTTCAAGATAATTAACATTGACTTTATCTGTATTAATTTTATGTAGATAGCCTTGAATTATAGTCATTCGTATAATGGAAATAAATTTTTTATTTCTTATTAACGAATAGAAACAATTGTGGTGGCTCTACTTCCTTCGAAAGGATGTAATAAATATTGATCTAATTCTTCCTTAACGCTTTTCTATTTATTCTTCTCGTCTAGATTTCTATATTCTTCTTATATATAACATACTATTAATTTTCGGACATATTCTAGTCCCTTATCAGATTCGCCATAAATTTACCAGTCCTCAGATTGTACACTTTAAAATAGACTCATATATAAATTGCGATTATTTTTCTGCGCAAAGGATCATTCCAAACATTTGTAAGGTAAATATATGATTCCATATATATTTCTCATGCAAATAATAAATCTTCTTCAGTATCTATGTAAATTAAAACCTAGTAAAGAAGCAAAAGTAGGAACATTAGTGTTAATTCAAGTTTTTTACAAACGTTTATTAAATTATACTGAAAAAGTCCGTGGATAAAATAAGTAGGTAGTTCTCAAGACAGCTTTGTTTTCAACCAAGCCTCATTACTGTTTCTATATATCAAAGAGCCATTTTTCAGCAAAAAGTTACATTTCGCATCATTATCTGTATGGATGGTTAAAGTGGATTTATGTATTCACAAAACCAAACATAATAAATAAAATCTTTCAAAGAATTGCTTCCAACTTATTTTTCGTATGTTTTCAACAATTACGATGTATATTTTTAGAAAGTAAATTTTTGAACTGCTCTATGGAAAATTACGCAAATTTAAATGTATTTTTCATGAAATACGTTTTGGAACCATTCTATAAGTAGAGAGAATCTCTAAATTTTAAATAACTAAATTGAAACTTATACAATACCATATAATAATAATAATAATAATAATAATAATAATAATATTTATTTCAAACTGCCACACAGTGTAATACAAAAGTGGGTTGAAACAAAGTCGGGAAAATCGGTATAACCAAAAATACAAATACATCATAAAATCAAAGACATTCAAATAAAATACAATCGTACATAAAACTAGTAGGTAAGTGTTGTAAATAATCGAAACAATATAAAACCATGACAATACTAAAATGCATCTAAAAATTCGGCAACTGTATAAGGTTCTATATCTACTATCAATTTAAAAATTTCACGTTTAAAAACTTTAAAGTAAACAATTTTCTTAATACTCTCAGGCAAGACGTTAAAAAATCTTAAAGCCGCGTAAGAAGGGCCCCTTTCAGTATTACTTAACTTATGGTGTGGAAACATATAATTGTTGTTCCTAAAATTATATTTTTTCTTTGATATAAAATCGTTGAATTTTCCTTTATACTTAAAATTAAACAATAAACATTCATATATGTATAACCCTATAGTGGTCAGACATCCAAATGCTCTAAATTGATTCCTACATGAGCTATTAAACCCCAAATTCATTATCAAACGTATAATTTGTTTCTGGATAACAAAAACCCTGTATATACTGGTGCTTGCTCCCCAAAATAAAATTCCAAATTTCATCCTTGACAAGAAACTTGCATAATATACTGTTTTTAAAACTGATTGTGAAACATATGGCTTTATTACTCTCATACTATAACATCGGCTGTTAAGTTTTTTCGTTAAATCATCTATATGATCTATCCAGTTCAGTGTTGAATCAACAAAAATGCCCAAAAATTTTGTGACTGAATTGAGATATATATGTGTCTCGTTTATATATAGGGTTGAAACTCTATTATTTGATCTATTTGAAGTAAATAGCACGTATTTTGTTTTATTTTCATTTAACACGAGTTTATTTCGTTGAATCCAATTATTAACAATTTTTAAACATTCTGTTGACTCATACTCTAATTCGGGTAAAGTTTTGCTGGTTATAATCAGAGTTGTATCATCAGCATAACTTAAAATTTTATGCGGTTTGTCATCAAAATTGGAACCCAAGTCATTAATATAAATATTAAACAACAAAAGGCCCAGTATACTACCCTGAGGGATTCCCTGTCTAACACTTTGCTTTGATGACTTTACATTTATTCCATCGAAATCAATGTTAACCATTTGTGTTCGATTTTCTAAATATGTTTGAAACCACTGTAAACAGTTTCCTCTGATACCATAATTATACATTTTTTTAAGCAATATCTCATGATCCACGCAGTCATATGCTTTTGATAAATCTAGAAATATGCCTAAGGTCAAAAACCCATTTTCGATGGCACTAAAAATCCCACCCAACAGTTCAAAACCAGCTGTCTCAACACTTCTATTTTTCAAAAACCCATGCTGTGAAACACTGAACAGTTGAAACTCCCTGAAAAAATTTGTTACTCTGTTTGTTACAACCTTTTCAAAAATTTTTGAGAAAGCTGGTAACAAACTTATTGGGCGATAAATTGTAACAAGCATTTAATAAACACAATTGTTTAGTCAGATAATAGATTCAGCTTGGTGTTATAAAAGAAGAGGGTCTGTGATAGATTCATGACCATTACTAAGTTATTTTTGTGATATTGTTTGTTGATATTGACATTTTTGTGACTACAGAGTAATAGAGACAGTGAAACAAATTTCACTGTTATAATCTTTATTTGTCACACTCTGTAACAATAGGCTGGGCTCTGTTATCTATTAAAGCACAATTAACTATTGGTTTTATTGATCGATAAGGTGGTATTTTCAGATATGTAATAATTCCGAGAATTGCACTACAACGTTTGATATATTTTTGTAGTAGACAAAACCTAACCAACAAATTTTTAAAAAGAGACAGTGGTCAAATTAATTTACTAATCAATGACTGTGTAGGCCCATTTTTTCATCTTTGGAGGGTTTTTAAAACAAAAATAGAGTTACTTTAACCACTCCAACAACAACTTATACGAAATGTAGGAATGAATCTAAGGTATAAAAATATGGTTCGAAAGTGGATAAAATTGTACTTTTAGGTATTAGATTATCGAATACATTTAAGATCGGACAGAAATACCAAGCCCGGACTAGCAACGAATTTTTTGAATTTGTAAGATTTGTCCTGCTATGGTTTAACTTTTCTCCGTCACCTATGCCTGTCATAACCGTTTTGTGCTGACGTTAAAATGTCTATAATAAATTTAATTTCAACTTACATAACTCTTTATGAACAAGATATGCGTTTATTAGTAAGGCAGCAAACAATTTGTAATTAAACTAGGAGAGCTAGGGGTAGCCATTTCAAGCAAGCAAGTTTCGCAAATTCCAATTTGTCATTTTAATTCATAATAGTGTTTTGTCGCATTTTACATTAATTTCGGTGTTCTTTATGAGCGCCAAATGGCCATCTGTAGTATGTCATAGTTGCAAAACAGCGTCGTCGCTTAGTCCGTGGCACGTAACAAGGGTTTAGTTGGTCAATGGGCGTTATGAGCTGCGTGAGCTGTAACAGACGGAAGTAAGGCCGACACATCATTTATATCCTCCATTTCCAAGCCACATGTGCCCTGCGTAGCCTGTATATCATACACGCGTTCTCTAGCTATCGATCCGGGGCAGAGCCGGAGTCTTGGAAATAAAATGAAATAAACTTTGATTTATATGATACCGTTCCACAGAAAATCAGACACGTCCAATTGGATCAGGATAAATAACGAAATAAATTTAATTTTCGAGACCATTGGTAATGAAATATAAAGCCCTCTGTTTTCTATCACCAGATATATTTACTCCGCCTGTAGGTATATGGAAGAAAGGGATCTATATGGAAAATGCTACAAACCATAATTCGCTATTATTAAAATTACTTATTGTTCGCATGTACTTATATTTGCAAGGCGTAATTTCGGCCTAGTAAATGATAATATTGCGCCCCTCTCCCCCATAAGTTTTAGACTATTCCTTGTGATTAGAATAAGTGTTAGAGATATTGTTATTATTATTACCTATTATACTGCTGTTTCACTAGCTAGTTTGTTGCACATACAATAAATACATGAATAAAGATGTCTCGAAATTCAGTAATTTTTTTAAATTACCTTATAAGTTTGACCTTATGCCTCTACCTCTCTACATGAAGGGTTCAAATGGTATAAAAATAGTGTTTTTAAAATAAAAGTAGTTGTTAAGGGCAATACTATATTTCTTCTAAGAGATCTTACATTTAAAGAATGGGGTTCTGGGTTCATTTTTATCAAAGAATATGGGAACCAGCAGATGGCTTACAATACTCACACTATACTTAGACATTTAATTCTTCTATTCGAATTTCTGAGACCGTAATTATGTCTATCCATTTTCGTCTGTGTTTCTTCACTTGCATGTTAAAATGGTACATTTTCAAAAAGACTTCATCGTTAGCTAAAATTTTATCACCGCTAATATAACACAAACTAAGCCACAATTCAGGGATCTCCTGAAAAATAAGACAACAAATTATATTTCTGGAAGATGGAGACATTTCTGACGATGCAAGATGGGAAGAAGGAGTCTGGTGATCAGACTCCTTTGATGAACCTGGAAAACAGATGGAGTTTCTGTTAGTGAACTTGTTCCATCTTCAGAAACTGGCTTGTTGACAAGCTGCTTCATAGTTAGACTCTATAGATTTTACTACTCAATTGAGACGCAATGATCTTACCTACATTATATTGGTGCAAATTACTGAGTCTGGCTATTATTGGCTCTATTATTCTTACTCTGTACTGACGAAAATGCAACAAGCTTCAAACTACCGAGTTTGCGAATAGCAAGATCATCACCGATGACAGCACGTGCTGTCCTGTGGTAGAGTTCGAAACTACTGTTCGTTCTTGGTGAAAGTTAAGTAGCCAGATGCACGGCCAGATGTATTAATACCTAGTCTTGTGCTATGGAGTACAGACAAATAATCCGTTGTAAAAGTCATGATCTCTTAAATTATGAACTTTGTAATATGAAAACATATTCCGATATACCAATTATATTTATAAAAAATAATTTTGTGTAAACTTAGGGCTAAACAAAACTTCGAGGTTTGCACAAACTTACTATATCTGCAACACTAATCAATGTTTGTTATTTTCATCAGGTATAAGACACTATATACTCTACAGGATAAAATGGTACCTAGTATATATAAATAACACATAATAATGTAACAGGCTGGTCGATGTACTCTACAGGCTTCGCGGAACTTACTTAACTATTCAGTTATCTCGAACGGGAGTCTAAAGTTTTACTACTGAATCGATTTATCTGTCGCGGGGTTCGAGATATGCTGTGATTGACGTATAAAAAGAGTATTGACTTACCGTGGGTTATCTTATCCTGAATCTCGATGTAGGGACGTATTCCTGGGACACTTCTTATATGCTAACACTGAGAGGGTAGTTGGGCGGATTTGCACGAAAACACAGCACTTTTAGGCAAGGGTTTTTTATAACAAATAAATAGAATTTAGAAACGTAAACAAAATAGAAATGCAAAATACTGAAATAATATTTGACCTAAGAAAACGACTGAATACAATACTAATGAACTCTAAACTGAATGACTCTATATAAAACAACTAACGGCGTCTACTTCGAGCCCGAGAAACGTACTTTACCCTGCCTGGGTGGTGTGCCCTCATACTATGGGGAGAAGCCCCAAATAATTACAAACTGGTGGTGAAGTCGTACCGCGGGAGACTAACTTTTCTTCAGTCGAAACTTTCCAAGTAAAGTTTCTTTGCTATGAAATTTACATACACTAATCCCATTGGTTGTTAAAGTACGTTTCTTCTCTCTGTCTAGTAGCGCGAACCATGACCTGTTTCTGTCACGGTGGCCAATCAAAATATTGTTTACTAGCTAGTGACCTAAAACCCTTAGATATTATCCTCGTCTCAAAGTGAGAGGGAGTTACGGCTTACTCTATTGATACTCTTCCAGGAAAAACTCCCCTAAAAAAACCTGGTTGCCTATGCCTTTACACTTAACTGAACATATAAAAGATCGTATTTCCGAGAACTTCCAAGTACCACCATAATTCATTATAATTTACTGGCTTTAATTAGTTACGCCCAATTGGCGCTTTGTGTCCTCAACATTGTTCCGTGTCCAGGGATGCACGGAATTAAGCATCCATAAAATGCTTTACTAAATCTGTTAAGCCCGAACAATTATCAATACTATTTATGACCCAAAATGACATATTTGCTACAGAACCAGAGATGGTTTTACAAAATCTATCTATTTGAGCCAGATGTTACTTTCTAAAGATATTTACTTTACTTGACGTTTACCCTGTGTGCTTTTGTTACAATAACACATAAAAACTTGTAGTACTTTACTTTTTGTTGCTGTCTATAATTTAAATTATTATACTATTAATCATAGTAATTATTAATATTAAATTTATTATTATATTTAAAAAACAAAAATAAGGAATCAGGAGCGATTGAGCTAATAAAAAATTATTATTCTAGGCACACATTCTATATAGACTAACAGCTGAAATGTTAACATAAATATGTGTTGCATGAAAAGGATAAAAGTTGTTAAATCGTATTTATTAATGAAAATTTATGTATCTCATTGTACACATCCAATGTATGCCAAGATAATATTCAAAATAGATATAAATAAAAGATGACTCGCTCCGCCCCTGTACTCTACCGTCTCGATGCCTTGAGACGCGCGAATGCTTCATAAATATACTACACATTTCTTATCAATCGAGTTCCGGCTTACCAGGGTCTAACGACTCTTTGATATTCCATCAATTCATCAGACTGATTCCTGGAGCTCCTCTACGAATCTTATTCACGCTTTGCCAGCGATTCATCTCAATCTTCGGTATCTCCTCCCAGAGGTGTCTCATCATTTTGCAATACACGGTGGTCCAAACTAAACGATCACTCCCATTTTCTCTGATAGTACATAAAATAAATAAAACTCTCCAAGTTTTTCAATTTTGTTTGTTTCTATATACACGGTGATCTTAACATTTATTTTAATAATACGTTAACAGAATATATTGATCTATTGATTAATTTTGATGAAAATATTTCAGCAAAAATAGTGGAATGTAATGTGAAATGTGAAAAGTATAAATAAATAGAGGTCACTTAAGTCTGTCACAAGTCGTTTATTGAAAATGTATTTAGAAACCTCTTTTTCGATAACAATTTAGTTCTACAACGTGCTAGTAGACCATTGAAAATGGTCACAAATAAATGAACAAAACGAACAAATGAAATTAGTACAAATTTAGCCCAAGCGGCCCCGCTGATAGGCGTTGCTACCCAAGGATTGTTAACTGTTTACAGGATTGCTCGATCGCTCAATTTTGTCATCCGCCTTTGTGACGTCATCGAAGATATATGTAATCGAATTGTCAAAATATACCTATTTTGTGTTTGTTATATTTCACATTTGCAAGAGAATTTTTGTATTTGAATGATTATTAATATTATTATTTATTAAAGTTTGTAATAACAGTATAAAGTGTACCTATTTCTACAAGTTCGAGATCTTTGGATCTTTGATGACGTCACAATTATGGATTACATTGTAGTATAGGGATCGAGCAATCTTGTAAACAGTTAACAATCCTTGGTTGCTACCAACTGTCAATTTCATCTATCATGGATTTTAGCATTTAACGTAAAATTGAGAGTTTTCATGTTCTGGTTAAGTAATTGTGACATAAAAAATATAAAATATTATTATTATATAGGTATCATTACCACAAAATAATATTACGCTTTAAGTCATAGATAAAGTTGTGATACGATACATAGCAATGCTTAGAAAAACAGAAGTCAATTATTATCAACTGTGAAACAGAAATTGTGAATAAAAGAGGTAGATGAAAGATAATAGCACCATTGAAATGAATAACTTAATACCATGTTCACTTTTGCAGCACATATTTTATCAGGAAACCGTTATTATGTTTGGACTTCTGTTTATCCCGAAACGTCGAGGTCTGCAACAATGTTGGTAGCTTGTCAGATATTTGGAGATTGTTGCTAACAAATCATTGTAAAACTTTTCTGGGCTTATATCATTCTATAGCTTTTCCGATATCCGTATTTTGACGTAGATACTGGCTTCAGTTATAAGTGAATTGCATTGCAAGAAGTTTTGCCTTTAAGATAATCAATTTCACTAAATAAGAAACAAATATTTAAAGCAGTATAGAATAATAAATGTATAATCCAAATAACCAGTTTTATGATTAATTCGACCGCCAGTAATGCAAACTGGAGCGATACACTGCACGCATCATAAATATTGTGATAAATTCTCTTATAAATCGATAATCGATTATCTTTGTAATGGGTGCTTTTTTAGTGAGGTTTTGTGTGCATAATGGATGGTATTTTCTACAGTTTTGGGCGTATCAACTTTTTAAAAGTATGGCGTTAGATAAATCTTCAGGGAGAAATATATTTATTATTAAATGCTATAAAGATTTAGTTTCCCCGATAAGTTTAATAGTGCTCGTATATACACTGAAAAATATATTTTAACTAGAGAAGTATCTACATACTGCATATGCATGGTGTCCCAAAAACATACCAACAAACTTTAAGGGGTAGCAGGGGAAGCATGAAAACAAACCGTTTTTGTTTAATAAAAAATGTCCGTAAATGTCCGCAAATGAGCCGTTTGGGCTGTAGAGCACTAAAACGTATTAAATCATACCCAAATAAGTAAATTGTATGGCCAACAAAAAAATTTTAAAACCAAACACTATTTTCTATAAAAGATTAGTCACTACTGAAAATCCAATGTCTGTTATAGTTTCCACTGAAACACATAGATGTAAATTATGTTGGTCTTATATTTTAGAGGTTTACGTTGGTCACCTAGGTCAAACTAACAGATAGAACTTCGTTGCATCTTTCCCTTGTTAATGGAGAAGAACCCCTATGTATTAGATTTGTGTAGATTAGAAGGCAATTTAATTTATCAGTATTAAATTAGATACTTATTATATTTTGCATTTCGTTTAATATTAAATTTAGTTGAAACAATCACAATAATACTTCGCAAAGTTCTCGTAACCACAAATAGTTATTTCTTTTATAACATCATTTTCGCAATAGTCAATTTAAATTTCAGTTCAAATTAAATGTCAAATCAACTATTTGACATTTACACATAGTTGTGTGTAGTAACAACAATATGGATCAATGAACCCCAAATCATATTTTTACAACCGTATAAATCTTTGTCCACAACTTTTTCAAATATTCATTATTTCGTAAAAGCATCATAATGATAACAAATCACCCTGTACGATCATCAAACAGCAAGTTAATATAATATTGTATTATGTCAAATGTATTGGTATCGTTGGACTTATAGATAGGCTGGCTCTTGAAATATAAAATCTTTTTCATCTTTCATCAATCTTCATCATTCGACATATTTCAATACCTATATGAAAAAAATGGTTGATTTTCTTTCAAACTTGAACGCGTCAAACGATTTAAATAAAATTTGATATATAAATACATATTAGTAAGTAGATTTCTTCATGCAGAAAATGTAGGTATGTTACGGGTTTCTAAAAGTTGGTTAACTCTCTTTTTAAATTTTATTATCATTAAACATTTGAATATAGTTTTGAACCTGTTAAAAACTGTGGTGGTCACCGTCTTTGCAAAGCAAATTGTAGCAAATTGTTTCGAAATTAACTTAATTGTTTTGAATGCAATTTTGAATGCAATATTCTAAACCAGAACGCAATCATAATTTATATTTTATGAATCTCGACAAAATATTTAGACATCGAAATTTTAGAGGAACCATTTCCTTCGAAAACCCTAAAATTGTAGATAGTTGGACATACCTCCAAGGGACACACACAGTGACAAGAGACATGTATGGCCACTTTTTTATTAATATTTTTATAATTATTTTCGTAGTCCCTTCTCTAGTAGAATTTTGAATTTTGATAATCGTATTGTTATTATTATGCTTATTATTATTATTATTATTATTATTATGATTATTATTATTACTATTATTATTATTGTAATTTTGTTTTGTTGAAATCCAATCGACCGGTTCCCTGGCTCTGATTCTCAGGGTCGGTGGTTAGCTACGCCCCACGTCCGTGGGCTGCACTGAGTCCGGGAATCGTGTGCCCTGAGTAGACGTAATGAGCTCAGAATGATCCCCTTCTGCATTTTTCCGGCTAGAAGATCTGCCGAATTTCGGAATGCCGCCGGTATGATCTTCTGTTCCGAAAACAATGTATCTCTTGCTCCGCCGAGGGCTCCTATTATCAGTACCACAAGCTTCACAGTATGTTCTGGATGGAGTCTGCCGAGTTCGAAGAGAAGGTCTCGATATTTCGTCCGTTTTTCCTCCTCTTTCAAGACAAGGTTGGTCTCTCGGCAGGAGCCGAGGAATCCGATTTTCAGGGTCGGCCGCTGGTGGTTAATTATCATTGTTATTATTATTATTATTATTATTATTATTATTATTATTAATAATAATTATTATTGTCATTATGTTCATACTGTACCTCAATGTTTGGTACTCAAGGCTAGCGACTACGAGACAATTTTTATAAATTTAAATATGCATTCAAAATCCAAATCTATTCCAGATAATTTAGGATGCCAAAACAGACTTCAAATTTTTAAAGTATCTACCTTTAAAAGTACTGGTTGATGTCTTAATAAATCTGTTGAATTTCATTTAGGTGTTGGCCATTCTCTAAGTTTCAACACTATTAATCATGTTAATCAAAAAGTAATTTATAGCAAGAACACGACGGATACCGTTGAGTTATTTGATGTGCAATCAATTATTAATTGCAATTTAAAAATCATAATATTCGTTATCCAGGTATGTTCAAGATAGCTCTTAAATTCACTGGGAAGAAATTTATATTATTATTTAAGATCATTAATTAAACTTTCTCATCTCTTCGTGATACAAGTGCAATTATTTATATAGCTATGTAAAGCTATAAATATGAATGAATAGTGGAACTATTGCAAAGAATTTTAATCAGAACTAAATGTTAATGACAATTTAGAAGAAACCATTTCTAATAAGAACAGATCGGATTTATTCCATCTTTTATACATATTATATAACATAATGGAAGGAATGTTTTTTACAAAAATATGCCACAATAATAGCCATTAGAGTGGCACAGATTACCATATTTGATTTATTAATAAAAAAATAAGGTTTGAAGTACAATATATTGAATTGCAAAATGGTTTTAATAATTAAACAGTTCATAGAGGTTATGCTTATTTTTTTATGAAGCTTTCACTTAGTATTGAAAAAAAATGAGCAGTTTAAAACAATATCTATAGAAGAAAGAGTTTCGTTGATCGTATAGATGATGATTTACAATTGAAAGGGTTATTATTATTATTATAGAGAGTTACTCGCGAGGATATCAGAGCGCTTTTACTATTCAATGTAGATATACTTATAAGATATTTAGATATACTTATGTGTACAAATTTAATGTGCCCCACGGTGCGCATAGTGATCCAGAGTTTAATTTCATCGACATATTATAGTCATCGCACACATACTTTCTGCTAAATGTCATTCTATCTGCGTTCAAAAATTGTATTTAACAAGGACGGCAGGATACACATGGTTAACCTGTGAATACAGCAAAATATGAAATAACTAGAGCATGCGCACTGACATGTCGCCAACATCCAAGCTTTCGTGCAACTGGAGTAGAGCGAGTGGTTTTTGTAGACAACTTCTGTTTGACTAGTTGCGAGATCATTTGTTATATTGTCTATACCGTTGTTTTTTGAAGTGGGGAAAGTACTAGATGCTTTAAATAAAAAAACAAATCACTAAAATTAAGATCACTAAAATAAAAACCAATCACTATCAACAATCTCTAAACAAAGTATTAGGTATGTTTTCCTTACTTCAGACATGGTGTTATATCCAAGTTGCTCTGAGCAATATTTGTGTCCTAGTTGAATATCCATAACTAGATTATAGTTGTTTTTCTATTTTTTTTTAATTCACTCTCTCTAAATCGCGACCCGTGCATTCTTCATCCGTCGAGCAGCTCCATATGCTTTATAATTTTAGCCACATCAGAGTTTAGGGTGACTGAAGAAAGTTATGTCAGACTATGTGTAGCAGGAATCCCTCTTATTTAAAAATGTGTCACTTCTTTTTTTACAGAAAACCGAATCATAATAATGGAGAAAACTCATTTAGTAATAAATGCGATATTAATATAAAGAATATGTTAAGTCATATTAACAGCAAAAATGGTTTCATGTGCTTCGGCTTATTTGGCTTCCACAGCACATAAAACGACATTTTTCTTACCTGAAGAATATTAATTTTGGATCTAATGTGAACTCATGCAGTCTTAAGTTAAATTAAAAACTTTAGTTAAATTGTTTCTAACTTCGTAGTGAATAATATCTATATTCAGCTTTAATATCGTGTATTTAATCTATTCAGACTTAATATTGGCATCTATTTGTTAACATCTATTTATGTCTTACAATACCACGAAGAAAACAGATAATAATTACCCTTCAGGATACGTTTTTATGAAACTAATTTGTATGTTTCCAACGTTTCCTCACTCCAAACCTTTTTCGTGCTACGCATTTCTTTTTCCCACAGTATTCATCAACAGAATAAGTAAAACACTTGCATACTTTCAAACTTTATTATATAATTTTCCTTCCTTACAACGTAAAGGATTTAGGTTTGAATCCCCTTGTATTCTCTTACCCTCAAAAGAAAGTCAACGGGTATACAATGTTAATATTTATTAAATATTAAAACATTCTAAACTTCGTTTCTGTTTATCTTTATTTTGAGACAGTAAAAGGATTCGTGCTTTCGTCCCCAAATGGGAACGAACGAAATTTTTTTATTGTTCTTGCTTAATATAATAGAGCTAAAGAAAAGTATCTGAAACCAAACTCAATGAAAATGTAGAGTTCAGTGCTATAACACAAAATTTTTCGCCTTCAAGCACAATAATTGGATCAAACTTATCGAGTGGTTGGAGAATGTGGTACAAATAGTTTTACTGTTTTAATATAGATGTTTCTATGTAAAGAGTATTGGTATTTAGATTCAGAGGTTTTGGGTTTATTGACTTGTTTATTGACATACTATAGTTAATTTCCAGGAAAGGGTTGACAACCAATTCTGCGGGCGAGCTAGGATAAAAAATCTGGTGTATTAAGGTGAGAAATTCATATGGCTACATGAATGGTAGGGGTTACCAACTTAAGGCTTACCTTATTACTACCTACATAAACCCTATGCTATTACGACTTACAGGATAATAACCCGTCTCTTTTAAACGCAATACTTTCGTACTACTCCTGGTGCTTACAACGAAAAGTTATAAAATTTATTTTGAAAATTAGTTAAGGCATCAGAACTTTTAGTTTGCATATTTTACATCCATAACTCTCTGCAATTTTCGAGATACTCTGAATTTTAATAAATAAGCAGCTGTTGTCACCTTGACGTGTAATTGCAGAAATTTTGATGGAATTCCAAGCATTTAAAAACGATTTTGCTTAAACGCTTAATATTTAAAACTCTAGGTATATTCACAACGTCCAATATCGAGATCTAATGATGAATATCCAGTTACCACAACAATGTTTTATATTTTGAAGCTAATATTTTAGTGATACATTTTTATAATACTTATGGGCTTATATATTCATTTATAGGTAATCAGCTAATAAACAAACTAAGAGACACATTAATGATTTTATCAAAATATTGCGAAATGTTGTTAATTTTGTTTGTTACATGTACCCTAGTTATCTACCACATCTACCTCAAATTACAAATAATTACATTTAAAAAACGTAGAAAACTACGTTTTTATTTAAATAAAATACTATCAAATTATAAAAATACAATTATCAACATAACAAATACCATGTTAAGTAACCAGGATTCCCCTTACGTAAATGATCTCAAATCTGTTTAAAAATTTTTAAACTAGCTACGTACTATTTATACTATTTTATCGATTTTTTGTAAACTTTAACATTCTCTAAAATATATGTTTATACCATATGAACTCACTATAATGTAGCAACTATTTAAGTAATTAATAAGTTGTTAATAATTATAATAGTGTTTATAAATAAAATACTTCTTACTAATATTTTTCCATCAAATCACAACTTGAATAGAAAATTTTTATTGCACCACTTTTATTGTATACATTTTTAGTAATAATTTCTTAGTTAAAATAATTGTATTCTACTTATTCTATTTTATTAATATTAAGTATTATAGTATATTACAAAAATTTAATATCGTGTTTCTTTTCAGATTACTTACAGTTGTGTTCAAGGCAGAATTAACTAACGTAAGTACATATTCAATATATATAAGTACATATAATATACTTCTATAAAAATTTGTAAATTAACCTAAATCCACTTTCAATTGTACCAGTAGGCACACTTTATTTTCTAAATTAGGCACTGCACCAACTCTTACTTCAGTACACTCTTGTGAAACGCCCGGTAGGAAGATTCAAATTATTGCAAATAATTGAGCTTAATGTGAACATCATCGCCAATTTAGAATTTATAGCTTCCTTATTTGAAAAAACCGATGTTCAGTGAACTAATTTAACTTTTACAAATTTGCAGTAGGTTCGATAACTAAATTAAGTCATGTACTTTTTCCATGTAATAAAACTGAGGTATTATGAATATTCTATTACCAATATTTAGCCTTCAAGATTATTAGAACAGCAATTAGTTGTATTAATTATATGTAATTAATCTTCACTTTTCTACCACTCCACTTTAAGAAACATAGCGACAAATATTAATACAGAAGTTGCTTAAAATAGTTTTCATTAGTATTCACTAGTAAACATGTAAGTCTTTTTTATTGGAAGGAGATGCCGAAAACAACTACTCCACGGGCAATATGCCCCGACTGGCGTTGCATTACATCAACATCTCCATGGATGTCGCCACATCCTTCATCAAGACCAAATACCAGACAATGACCGGTTTCGATCTTGTTATGATCTCATCAGATTGCCATAGGTATCGGAATCGATGAATGATCTGGCGACATTGATTGCCTAAGGGGCATATGTGAATGTTTGTAGTGGCGAGATACAGTGAAATACACTGCAGTGCCCTCTTTGGGTCTTTGCTACTACCTGTCTGACAATTATTGTCTAATTGACAGACAGATAACGATCTGCAGAAAGCAGATGCCATTACAGCGACCTCTATTGTCTTTGAGGAAGACAATAGACAACATCCATGGAGATGTTGATGTAATGCAACGCCAGTCGGGGCATATTGGCCGTGGAGTAGTTGTTTTCGGCATCTCCTTCCAATAATTAAGTAGGATTGTCTTCCTCAAAGACAATAGAGGTCGCTGTAATGGCATCTGCTTTCTGCAGATCGTTATCTGTCTGTCAATTAGACAATAATTGTCAGACAGGTAGTAGCAAAGAGCCAAAGAGGGCACTGCAGTGTACTTCACTGCATCTCGCCACTACAAACATTCACATATGCCCCTTAGGCAATCAATGTCGCCAGATCATTAATCGATTCCGATACCTATGGTAATCTGATGAGATCATAACAAGATCGATACCGGTCATTGTCTGGTATTTGGTCTTGATGAAGGATGTGGCGACATCCATGGAGATGTTGATGTAATGCAACGCCAGTCGGGGCATATTTTCCGTGGAGTAGTTGTTTTCGGCATCTCCTTCCAATAATTAAGTAGGATTGTCTTCCTCAAAGACAATAGAGGTCGCTGTAATGGCATCTGCTTTCTGCAGATCGTTATCTGTCTGTCAATTAGACAATAATTGTCAGATAGGTAGTAGCAAAGACCCAAAGAGGGCACTGCAGTGTATTTCACTGTATCTCGCCACTGCAAACATGTAAGTCTTTTCTTAACCTCGTTTTGAACGTTAATTTCATTAACCTGGATGAGAAAATGTTTGTATGTAATCCTTATATTGTATTAAGCAACAAAAAGTTAATACATGTGACATTCATTGTTTTATCAAGTTCTCATGAAATAAATAATTTTCCTATACCATACAGAGTGAGTCATCTAGGACGCCTCGGTCCATTACTTAGTTGCTATAGACTATAATTTTTTCTCCTTTTAGGGCATTATGTACACCACTCACAGCCATCTTTTATAGGGAACATACAGGGTGATCCAGTGCAGAGACCAAACTTATATTTTTTAAATGGTATTTAATGGCCCTGTATTTTTCAATCGTATTCGATTCGCCTTTCATTCACCTGCTAAATCATATTTTATTTTTGAAATTCGGATGCGCCGTTGCCAAGTTATCTTCAGAAAACGCATCTTCATTCTTCATCCCCAAACTATCTTCATTCTTCATCGCTACAGTTTTACGACATTTTTTTTACACAGCATTTTTTTGTGCACAGTGTTTTTCACAGGTGTAGTATTTTATAGATTTTCAGAGAGCTAAAACTCAGTTTTTTAAATGGAACACCCTGTATATCTTGTCTCCCTTGAAAAGGTCAGATAAATATCTTCAACTTCTTTGCTTTGCATGACATGTCTAAACTTAAGACAGTGTTTCAGAAAATCGAGGGAATTTCAGCTGTTTGAAAATTGACAAATTACTACTACTGTGAAAAAACACTGTACAAAATATCCAAATTGTAGAACAGTAGCGATGAAGAACGAAGATAGTAAAGTAAGTACTATGTGTCTACAAAATACCTTCCCTTAGGACATTGAAGGTATCTTCTAAAAAAATTTATATTCTACAGCAACTGAGTAATGTTTTCCATAGTTATCCACATAACACCAAAATAGTATACTGCACTCGACGCGCGTTTCGCCAGCCGAGTTGGTATCATCTGGAGTTGATTAAAACTAATCATCTCCAGATGATTGATATATTGATATTATTGATGGTGTTATTATTACTGATATTTATTACTACATAGGAAGTAACCTGAGTTACGTGTTCAGCCTTAAGTTTAAGGTTAACCCTAAGTTTGACCTTAAGTTAAACGACAGTTAAATGACTATTTATTTAGAAATCGTGAAAGGATACCATAAATATACTTACTATAGGTTTCAATTTTCCAATTTTTAAGCCTGTCTGCCTAGAAGAATCGTGATATACTTGATATTGATCGAAATTAGAGCAAAATTTACATACTGTACATCAGTACTTTATTCTGTAAATAGTCTATTATCTATTACCGACTACAGACTTTTTATTGCACTTAGGTATTGTTTTCCACTAAAACTATGATAGTAGTTCCTCTGTCTAATATCTAAAATCGATTCTAGGCAATTCGAAATAAACCGCCACACTTCAATAATAATACCTTCAATTATCTTAGAGGCTTATTCATACAATGGAAAAGGGTTCCTGTTGCTCAGTTCTCCCCCATCTAAATATAGCAGAACGTAAACCTTGATAACGAGAAGTTGAAATTTTATTCCCTGCTCAACTAGAATCTCGAATATATCCGTATCTCTATAATCTGTATTTAGCATTTATATCTTTGTTTCAATTACCATGACAACAATAAGATTAAGTATAATGTAGCAATATACACAAATCACAGGAAGATGAATTGTCTTAAGTACTTTCGAAGCGAATGAGAATGATAAAAGCAGTAGTTCAGCTAAATCCATTTAATGATGAATAAAATGATCCATATTTTTCAATATTATCAGTATAAGGAAATAAAAATAGGTCATTATGAGTGAAAATTCGTCGCGATTTGTTACGGAAATTACTGATAATTACTTATCCTTGTATGCAAATAATCTATAAAGTTAATTAACTTTTGAAATGCTAGGTGATAGTAATAAGAAAATATTACTAATTTAATCTGTTTAACTAAAAATCCATTCAATCCGAAAAATTATTCTTCAGCTGGCCATGAAAAGGAAAATTTGGTATATCTGCATTTTGGTATACCTACTTATATGATAAACAATCTAAAGTAATTTAAAGCACTTGTCTACACTCTTACTACATAGTATAAATCAAATGGGTATACATTATTGAAAGATTAAAAAAAAATTTAATATTATATTTCTGATAATAAATATAATCTTAAATATTATATATTTTTGAAGCAACATTAATATTATATGAAAAACGTTTAGTGTCAATAACAGTTTTTGGATTCAGATCAGATAATTTACAGAAAGACGTCTAGTGAGTCAGATGAACATTGTTTTAGATATGGATAACGACAAAACAGTTGGGGTATAAACTCGGGTATAAAGGATATTGAGTCCCAAATAATGTCGGAATCGGTGAAGTTCTTAATAATACATTTATTCTTAAATTAATAAAATTATTACTTTCATAACAAAAGTAACTACAGTATTATCTTTGAAGCTTATACTCTTGTTCCTTGTTGCAATATAAAGTTATACTTTTCTCCACATCCTTTGTCTTTTCGAGAAAATATATTATTGAAAAGGTATTTTATCCATAAGTCTCCAGAAGATGCATCTTTCTCGATAGCGCTTTATATCTAGACTACTCACTTATTTTTACAGGAATTTCAAATGATCAGTTGCGAAATTTTCAGTTGTGTTATAGGTAATGCCAAGATTTATATTTATATATTTGAATATACTTCTTCTTTGAATTATATTCATGTGCAACAGATATATCAAGTGTATTCGACACTGATGACACAGTCTATCTCTGATGGTATAATTAATTATATCTGCACTGTCCCACTGTATGGCATATTATAGTTTAAGGTATACTTTAAGTACACAATTGACGATAATGCAATAATAATATTACAATAAGTATTTTTATCTAATTCTCGTTTTCAGTTTCATGTGGTTCTATAGTCACATTTAAATTTTTGATATGGATTATTAACTACTGTTCTATTACTTACGTTACCTATTTATTTACAATAATTATCGATTTGATTTCTATTGTATTATCTTCCATGTTATTGACAAATGTATTGCTTTAAAAAGTTTATAGTACAATTCTGTAGACCAATATAAGGTATTTAAAATATTAAATTAAACGGAATTATTAAAAAGATATATTAACTTATTATTCATGTATTAAGTATTATTCATGTTTAACTATTTTATAAGTATTGAACTATTGAAATTTTGAGTTATTGAATATTGATTTGAAACTCATTGTAACAATCTGCTTTTCTATTTTGTAGATGTTGATTCTTATTCGCATACCTTTGAAAATTCCTTAAAAGGAAATTTCTTCTTAACTGCTTTGGGTTCGATGATCAGCGACCGAGTCAAAATCTCTGAAGGTGCTGCATGTGTCGAGAATAATGAGATTTCTGCCCATGAGCATCGACCATATCGGTGAAAGTTTACAAACTCCTGTACTACCAAAACGGAAATGTATAATCAATGCCAATAATTCAATTAACTAATTAATGATACACTTGTGGTCTTTAAAATACTTTGGGTGTTTGTCTTTATTTTGTTAATTGAATATATTTCAGTGTTTCAACAAATGTGACAAAAAAGTATGTTTAAACATCTGCAAATGAGATAAATTTTATGAGGAATGACAGACTTTCTTCTAGTAAAGTATTAAAATTGCTACACAATGTACAAATTGTTAAGGTTTAAGGGAGAGAATTAATCTTAATAACAAATGCATAGTTTTCGCCGGCTGTCAAACTTACACAATCAATCACTTCTGACAAAGAAGAACTTCCTCAGAAGTTAAGAAATTTTTCATGGAACACGCAATATCATGTTGAAAAGGAGATGGAAACTATTATGTATAACAAAGAGTTATGATTAATGTAAGGATATAGTTTTAATGAAAACTGGAAATTGGAAGTCATTTTAGACAAAATATAATGATTAAAACTCAAATAAACAATTATAAAATACACCTATGTGAAAAAATAACGATGCATATATATTTTGATTATTTTGACTCAAGAAATAAAATAAAAATTACACATTGACTTCTAAAACGTCTCCATCATTTAAGAACTGATTGGTCATTATAATAAAATAAAAAAAAACTTGGTATCTTCAAAGTTCAGACTTGCACTATATGTATAGGTTAACATACTGCAGTAAAACTCCACTATGGTCTTTATTCATGTATATTTTTAATAGAATACAGTGCAGGTATTATAGCGATGTTGCTAATGCAACGTATTTAGATTGATATCTTTGCGCATTTTTGTCTGCATTATGCTGTAGGTACTGTGTTCTTCTTCTTGACTTGACTCAAATTGACTATTAATTGATAGTTTGGCTAGAATTACTGTACTACTATCTACTAAGTAAAGCCAAATGCATTGTCAAAGTAATGTCGAGAAGAATATTTGAATAGGTTGATGTATTTTTATGTTCTCGGGGCTACTAATGACAAATTTGTATGCACAGATTGTGAAAAATTAGGGATTTTGTTATAGATATGAAGCTATTGATATGGAAGTGCCTGCGGTCAAAGTTGATTGGGGCACATTTACGGCTAAGAGATTAATTTGAGAAAGTGCACTGTTTTTTCCTGCAGCTTGTGTATTACAAAAAGGGCGCTAATAGTTATGTTTAACAAAGATTATCGCCTTCCATGTGCCTTACGTAAATTGATTATGCACTCACTTACAGAGGACTCACAAAAATAATTTATGTTAGTTATTGGAGTCACTAAGAGTTTGAAGAATACGGAAAAAATTTGATAAATACCACGGGATTCACCCCTCTAATTGTAATAAGGTCCTATATCACTGTTTACAATTTGTTTGTTTACATTTCCTGTTTTTATCTCAATATGATTTTTGCTGTTACTCCCAGTGACGAAAATTCAAATTCCTTTAGTAGAGGACAGTACGTGTTCATTTGATGTCAGTTTACTTCTGTATATGTGTGATTTACAGTTTACTAATATTTTTCATATTAGCCAGTCTTATGTACTTAAAATTAAAAATTCTATACATGGCTTGATGGTATATGTTATTCAAAACGAGAAACTGTTCCAATAAATCATTTTTAATTTTTTCTAAAAATTGTTGTTTCTTTTGTGTTCAACTACTTTTTGTTTACAAGTGAGTCACGGCTAACTTTGTAAGAGCATCAATACATTAGTTATCCATAAATAATGGTCTGTATCTTCACCAAGATATACGTAATAATGTAGTCACCATCGCTCCTTTATCTACCAGCATATAACTCATTGGGTTAGGAAACTCTACGCACGTATACTACCTATAAAAGATTTACGTGATATGTTCCTGACGTTCATTATGTATGCGACAGGCATTCCAAAAAGATATATTGGTTTATCTGTATAAGAAAGAAACTTTGTTAAATTAATTCTCTGGTCAGACAATTTTCGACAAATTTACATCAGTCAAACTTTAAAAAATGACAATTACGTTCTGGATAAATGTTTACTAGAAACGGAGCGTTATTATAGGTGACAAAATACCGCCGCAACCAGAAAATTTGTTTTATAATTTAAATATTATACAATTATTCTGTTTTATTGTATGTCTTTACTACTTCTAAAATACTAATATAGTATTGTTAGACTTGTAGAAATCACTATTTTGTTGTTTTCAACTAAACTCTTTTGCAAATTTATCGCTAAAATGTTTTTGCAACAAAATAATAATTATAAAATTGCTTATACATCAATTAAAAAAGTATTTTATAATCGCTAAAGATATACAATATTTAATCTTATTAAATCAAAACTGTAGTATAATGCGTAGTTAGTAACATAGTGTGGTATTTTTAGCACTACTATAAAAATATATTAAGATTATTTTGTAACTGTTTCCTATTAACTTACAAAATAACTGTTTAGAGAATTGTACAGAGAACTATATAGAACTGTGTATAGAATAGGGAACTGTAAGAGTATTTTTTGAGAATATTTTGTGTTTGAGTTAATTGTAATTTCTGAGTCCGTTATATAATTATTATCATGTAGCGTTACAATTTGCTGCATATGTACATGGTAACAAAGTAGTTATAAAACAAAATAGTTTATTTAAACGTAAAAATGTTTATATAATAGTTTTGTAATGATCCCAACAAGCTTTATAAAATACCAACGGCGATTAAATAATTTTATTAGGTGGTGCTAATTTTCCATTTATAGTTGCTTTAAAAAACGTTTTAAAAGTATTTTTGAGACTTTTATATTATTTTATAAAATTTGTTTCGGGAACATTTCTGCAGTTTCTATACAATATTATATTGCTAGTTGGGCGCTTATTGTTGGGGCCTAAATCGACCAGAAATGATGGAATGCAACGGTAATACAATTTTTGTTTCAAGAGATCATAGTTTATACGATTTGAATATTCATTATTGTATAGCTATTTTCATAGAGATAAATGAGTATTTTCATAGTTCAAGGTAGGTTAGATTTAACGGTAATAATTATAAGTGGCATATGACACTAAAATAATTTTTATCAGTGAGTGTAATGAATTTGTGACAATAGAGAGTAATTAAAATATTAATTAATAGTAATTGTTAACTGATTAATGGTACCGCTATAAATTCTTGTATATTTAATTATTTTTAATCATAACTGACAGTCCTTCAACGGCTATTCCCAGGAACACACTACCTAGATATTTTATTGAAATTTCCGCTTAGTTCCATTACCTCCAAGATACTGCCAGTAATCTGATAGATTTTATTTCAAAAATATGCCACCTCTGCCTCTGACTACCAAATCCTTTTGGCGCAGAAGTTTTTGAATACTGCTAGAAATGTGGCAAAATACTGTATAAAAGGAACATCATTACCTTCTTCTAAGTAGTCGGATTTCGAATTATGCCTCGTACGAATTGATTGTATTTTAACCAAAATAAAATAATAAAATTTGTATTTTAAACAAAATAACCTAGTGTACTCGCAGATTCTATATAATTGATTAATCCCAGCATCATTAACCTGTTATTGTTGATTAAGATTCGCCTGAAATTTTGTTTTTTTAAAGGCTCAACTTCTTAAGTTACTCAATTTTAACCGTTCTCACAAACAATTTAATATACGGAATTAACAGTTTGTAAAACTATTTATTGCCATTGTGCCAAAACTTCATCATAAGATATTAATAAATTAATAAAAGTAGTGATGCATCTCAGATTCCTATAGCGACAATTAAGTAATTTATCATATGATATACAGGGTTATTCACGGTGACCGCCTGTCAGACATATCTCCAAAACTAATAGGGATATAAATTTGAAAGTTTGACAGAATCCATTTTGGTAGGAGATCTATTTTTTTAAATATCTTCTATTGTTTTCTACTTCCGATTATACCGAAAGTATATGTCAACTTGCTTATTTTAAATGGGTCACCCTATAGCACACTCATACCTTATAGCGAAACTCCGCCGTTTTGAAGATATTTGATATTTTATAAAAAATTTGACAGGTGCAAGAATTCGAAAGAACCTTTTTAACTTTTTCTTTTAGTACGGGTTTATTTGATTCTTGAAAAACTTATAAGGGTTCTGGCGATCCCTTCCACCTGTCAAATTTTTTATAAATGTCAAATATCTCCGAAACGGCTGGGTTTAGCTCTAGGGTATGTTACATATTTTTGACCCAGAATTTTATTTTGTTTGCGGAAATGTAAAAACATATAGGGTGTTTCATTTAAAATAAACAAATTGGCATAGACTTCCTGTATAACCGGAAGTAGAAAACAACCGAAAATATTTTTAAAAAATATATCGGCTGCCAAAATGGCATCCATCAAAATTTCAAATTTATATCCCTATTAGTTTTGGAGATACGTCTAACAGGCAGTCACTGTGAATGACCCTGTATATTGGCAACAGAAGAAAGAATATAAATTTTTAAATTTATAAAATGTCATTTAGTATCGTTTGGATTAGAAGATAGGGAAGAAAAAATTGGATTATGTCCATTTGAATTGGCTTAAATAAGCAGAGCCGTAACTCTAAGATCCCTCCAAGAAACTTCACAGCTTCTGATAACCAAAGGGAACCTAGGTATATGTCTTTTAAAGGTTCGCACGAATGGTTTCTGTTGCGTCTTTTGAGTTAATATACCTATAACCTCCAAAGATAATATCTCCTGAAAAGATCATTTACTACAAGAATTGTAGAAAATATCTAAAAAAAAAGGAATACAACAAACATGTATAAAGAAACCAAGATTAGAAGCTTTTAAAAAATAAACAGTGTTATCTTTTTATTGGTTTTTGATGACCTCACTTTATCGCTGAATATATTTTTAGATAATGCAGTTTGATCAACTCCAAAGCCAACAACCAGAGTTTTGTCCTTAATTTTACCCGTTTAACCACTAGAGTAGAAATAGGACAGCTTATTATTATTTTCTTAGAACTGTTAACCAATTAATCTGTCTGCATGACATCGCTATATTTAAACACTTGCTGAAGAGAAGTAATATCGCCATTGAACTGATTTGCATTTGAACAAGTGTAACTAGAAAGTGAGCATGAATATCAATAATAATAAAAATCAAATCTGAAAATATTTGTATTGGTATTTAAATAATCAAGCTGTGATTGTCAACTGGAATGATTTACATACAATGCAAGGAACCGTTGCGTAATACAAAAAACACCACGACGTAATGTTTTCCGTAAAGTATAGCTCAACATGGGTGTGCAATGTAAATTAACAAGTTGTTACGTTATAATAAAAAAATCATCTTACTGGAATTTTTTTATAAATGCTCTAGGAAGCGTTCTAGGAAAAGTTGCTTTTCACTTTTAAAATTTTAAAAAATCTTCATATCAGATCGATTTTTATCGAAAAGGCACCGTCATTTCACATTAGGTACCGATATTTGTATATGGTACCCGAAAAGTAGAGATGGCGACAAAATTTCTCTTCTTTTAAATGCAAAACACATTGGACACGAGGCTTTATGAATTTACCACCAATAATGAGGCAATATATACAAAAAACTATATAAAGGCAATGTGTTGCAAAAACCTTTCGTAATGTCGTACCTGGCAACGAGCTGATATTCTATTTCTAACATATGCTTTTGGTATCTACCTTTAATTCAACGTTCACTACTGAAAATAGCGGAAAGTTTGTCAGTACTCATAATATAAGTCCTATGTTAAGTTTCTGTCGTCCGTCGACTAAATTGTTAAATAAGGTGGTGTGCTATATAATTTATCAAAATTATTTTGTTCTTTTTATTACATTATATATTGACACTGCTAATGTCTTTTACAAGATCTATGGTAATAAAGTATTGTATTCTATTCCAAGATTCGCAACTGAGTATAATATTTTGATAGACTGTACTCTTTGAATAAAAAAAACGAATATCATTAATTTTTCCTATATGTAATACTAAATTGTGTTCGGGATTCTGGGAACTTGTCCGAGATATTCAGATAATAAATTCTTTAATCAAAATTTTACATAAAACACTACTTGTTACTACGAAATCGGAATAAATTTTTCGAAAACTTCAGTGGCATTCTTCACGTAACTACAACATTGTCAATAATAAGAATGCTGTAACAACACTAAAAATATGCCCAATAAATTGACAATATAAAATTCGTAGATGCCTTCTGATGGTAACGGTTACGAAACTGTTATACTCCGGGGATTCGAGGTTCTTGTTTCAGTTACGGTTATTTTTATGGAACTTGAAAACTCGGTTAGGAGATACCTATATAGCCGCCAATATCCATTGACCATGGTCATGACCTGGAATGGTTTGGGGCCGAGCAGGGTTATCGCTCTCTACCCTCCCCATCGCTGTAGGCCTGGACTGCCTCGTAGAGGTGGACCCCATCTTTCACCAACCCCGATCACAAAGTGATAGGTGTGAGCGAATCGTGGGGTCTACTGGCTCTACCCTGTAGGCTGGGTAGGATCTTCTGGCGCTCTTCTGTCTTGTTTTCTTTCTCTTCGACTGCATGTCTAAGCCACCCGGGGTAGCCTGTCACGGATGGGGGCGACAAGTGCCGCTCTAGTCCAGGGGTGGTGGTTTGGGGTAGATCAGGAATGGCTGTGTAGCCGGGGATGCACCTTTAAAGGAGCCAGCTTGCCCTTTAGCTTTATGCAAGGTAAGGAAAGGGTACTCGATGTGAGCCCACGACTGCTGTCAGCGGTCATGGCTTCGAGGGGAGGTCTGAGGGTCATTTTTTTAGTCGCTTCGTAGCCCTCTACGCTTGTTCCAGATAGAATCTGAAACAGAAGAAGACCTTACTCTCATCCTGGAAATATATAGTGGATTTTAAAAATCGAAAGTATACAGGGTGTGGCGCGATTATCTTTCGTTAGTATCTTGGAAACTAAATATATCTCAATCTTGAAAATTTGTATACGGGGGTTAATCGACATTTGCAGTTTAATGAAAATATTCACATCGACATTGACATTGATCGTTGCCACTTTTAGCATTTAATATAAAATACTCCTTTCTTCCCTAACATTATTGTTTTATTTTTATAATACCTATTAGTTCTAGTTAATATTAATTATTTGCACTTAGCTTAACATGGTACAATTATTACGAAATGAATACTGAGAAATGAGAATGAGAAATGAATACTGTTTAATAGTCTGTTGATGATATCTGGAGTTGGTCTAAGTTTATCTGGATATAGGTATTTCAACAAATGCATGACAACTAATTTTATTGCATTCTGTGTACTTAAACATTAAATTCATGAAATCCTCATTAGTGTATTATTTACAAAAAAACCGCAGTCGTTATGTCAGTGACGGTGACATTTAATAAATAACTTGTAAAATTGTTTTTCATAGGCATTTTTTCGCAAATGCCTACCTACTTTCGCGTCTCCAAAGGCTCACCAAAATAGAATTTTCACCTAGTGTAGGATAAAAAATAGCTTTAATTACTTTTACTTTGCGCAGCAATTTAATACAATATAGTTACGATATGGTTAAGCATTAATAAAATAGTCACCTAATAAAAATGTAATCAGTGCTGCAATGGGCTTGGGCGGAACACAGCAGGCAATGACCGAGCCTCTTGCAAAATATTTTATCATCGCTTTATATTTGCATGTTAAGTAGACAGAAACAGGCTCGACTGTAGATGGGAATTGTCACCGAAAACATGCTATTGTTTGATAATTCAACCTGCGGTTTGAGGTTGCTTTTACATTTGCCGCGATATTGTACTTTCATGCATTTTTAAACATTTAGGCACCAAAGGTACCACTTACAATTTTTCCACCACCATTTATCTGAAAAAGTCTATTAAATTATATTTACATATTTTTTTATAATTTAAAAAGTCAGCAGAACAAACTTTCAATTATAAAGTAAGAATAAAGTAACGTAATAAATACAATAGAAAAGAGTGAAGTGACATAATAAAAACATAATAACATAATAGTCATAATAAAAATACAAAATATTACTTACTTTTAAGGATAATTCATACTTATGAACTAGTTAATATAGGTCAGGAATAGTTATTTGAAGGAGATGCCGAACACAACTACTCCACGGCCAATATCCCCCGACTGGCTTTGCATTACTTAGGACATTGAATTAAATGATTCCTATTTCTATGGATAAGAAAGATACCATATTTATTAAGAATAAAATATAAAATTTAAAAATCGTGTTTTTTAAACTGTAATCAGTGGCATCACATATTTTTTTGCCTAAGATCGCAGAGGTGCCCTGTATCTATGCCACTGGTTATAGATGAAATTCCATGTTCAATGTATCGTTAGTTCATACAGTACCCCAAACTGTACAGCGATATATATATTTTTTTTCATTAAAAAGTTATAAAATAAAATATTTAATTCCGGACAAAATTTTAAACCCATATAACTTGAAAACTTATCAAGCTAGAACAAAAGTGTAACTTTGTTCTTGGTATTGTTCGTAGAACACGCTCACGTGTATGTGACATGCGATGTTGTAACACCCTGTATATTGTGAAATATTGTATAGCACTTTTTTCGCTGTACATATTCAATTTTTTATGTCAAAGTCTTGGAAATGCAAAAGTCTATTCAAAATTAAATCTTTTTTTACGGCGCTGAATTTTCTGCAGATGTACTCGTTATTTTTTAAATACTGAATACACAAGAAAAATTTAAAATAGACATGGATATATATTGTGTGCTACGTGTAACACGAATGACTTTAATATTTTCCAACTGGTATTTATATAGGATAGAAACGCTAAGAAAAGGATTCTAAAAGGCTTATAAACCTGCCCCAAAGTATTTCATGTCAATCGTGAAGGTTGTGAGAAAGAATTTTTCATTCCTTTCTGTAATTGTATCTTACCTGTGGGTATAAAGAAAATCTTGATACGGCTCGAGTCGACTTTGGTTTTGATATTTTACACCCTGAAATCGCCATTCTGGTCGTAATATATTTTCTGTATTCTCTTTTACATAAACCATTTTATTGTGAGATATAAGCATCACTTCCTGTTCCCAGATTTACTGTAAAAAATATATTGACCCTTTCAGAGGTGATGGTGAAAGTTTATAAATAATCTCTTATTCATAAAAGATGAAAATTAATTGGTGGGTATTCTTTGCAGTGTGTTATATAAACTCTCCGCGAAGTGTAGCTATATATTGATTAAATTAAAGATATTAGCTAGTCTATTTTAATATTATTGACATTAAACTATTAGTTTATTTATCTCTAAATAACGTATTAGATAACAGAAAAATTAGAGATTTAAGATCTAATTTTATTTGTAGAAAGTAGCCAAGCTAAATTAATGTATATTTGGTGTTGTTCTAACAGTCAAATTCCTCAAGTATACAGTTTACAGGGCCCGAACTAGTGCTGGGGCTTCCGCCTAGTTATGTAGCAAGGTCCATTGGAAACTGGATCAAGGTAAGATCAAAGGAAGAATGGTCAAACGGGACTGGGCTGCGACAAGCCAGGCTCTTAATTGAAGGGCCTTGGTCGAACGCAACTCGATCAATACTTGCGCTAAGTCGTAACAGCATAAGAATTGTCACAGGACTGTTGACAAGTCACGGACATCTTAACAAGCACCTTAACACTATCGGTCTTAGTGACACTAGAAGGTGCAGGTTTTGCGGACACGATGACGAGGACTCCATTCACATCCTCTGTCGCTGTGCCTGCCTCATGGTCAATAGACACAAACACCTGACCGCAGCATTTCTTCTGCCTAAGAACATTAGGGAGCTTCCCCTACAACGGGTGTTGGCCTATGTGCACAGCAAGGGTCTCTTCCAATAGCTCTAAACTAGCGGTAGGCACAATGGGTTGAAAGACCTGAGTGCTGCGGGTAACCGCGCCGCCTATCAACAACAACAACAGCCAAATTCCCTTGTATTGACATTATTTAAGAAACACCATGCATTATGTGACAATAATAGCATCTAGTTTTTTTAAATCAAGTTATAGGTGTTATTGTATAAATTACATATTTAAATATTTAGACAAAAATAGACTTTTATTTAAAATAGATGGGTGGTAAATAGTGTTATTTAAAATCATTATTATAAATAATAATATTATTCCGTGCTTTTACAAGCCACGTGACCAATATTTTGTAAAACTTGTATATCTATAACAGAATCCAAGATAGTGGCTCCGAGATATGCGGTACCATTAGAATGTTTTAATATTTTAAAGACGACCACCAAAATAAATGGAAAAGACGTTAATTTCAGATAATTTTTGATGTTCAATTTACTATTGAGTAACTATTTACAAAAATTTTAGATAAGTTAATTTTGTAATAAATTAAAGTATTTTATTGAGCATTACACTTTTTTTTCTGCATAATTATAATAACAATAGGAAATAATTAAATCAAAAGAGCCACTATGAAGTAAAGCAACATACATTTTAAGAATGTGAAACATCAACAATCAAATTTGAGTTTTACGAGCATAAAATACTGTCAACAAGCGGTAACGTCTTCACGACATATTTACTGCGTTCTCAAAAATTTAAATTTATTTATTTAGTATTAGGTTTAAATAAAAAAATGTACATTTACCTTTACCATTACCAGACATTTAGTATAGCAAAAAGTGTACCAACCACAAGTATCTCTGCATGAAGCATACCGTTTTAGCTTAATTTGTATTCAAAATTCTTCAATATTGAAAATTGGCTAGAGTATTTTATAGAAACTTCCCTCCTATAATTTTATCCAAAATCACTTCTAAAATTTGCGAATAAGTTTTAAAAGAGCCTTATTATGTTACATAACATATCCGAGTAATATACAATGCGAAAACCGATCGTATATGGCGCCTTTATAAACAGTATAAACACGCAGAACCCTCTAGGAGTTTAACAGTTCAGGAGTGCCAAGGAATGTGCACGTATACCACGTATATATCTCCGTTGTCAGGCCACAAACTTATCGATAGTCTACGCCAGCAGTGAGTGTGTATTCGGACCACTTGAGACCGATTTCAAGTAGTGTTTCCGGAATTTCGCATCAGCTACTTACTTACGGCCCCTGAGGAATCGCTGCAAAACATTTGCAAATACCGAATTTTTCTGTCAGGCCAAATTTAGTTCTTCGTGCAGGGAATGCAACTGATCAAGCAGTTACTAAAATATTACTTAAAAAATCTACATATTTTCCATACCTTACAAGTTTCTAAAAATTTTAAAATTGCAAGACATGTTCTTTGAAAGGGGAAGAGCCTTAAAGCAAATTAGATTTTCAAGCATTTTACAGTTAAAATTTTGAACTATAAGAAACAAATAAATATTAAAGCACCAAATGCTTCATACGTGTGAACACTTATATTAGAGTTTATAACATGTTAAATAACAAAGGATTATGTAAAAATATTCAGATTGCAAGTATTTAATCTAAAAACTTTTTAATTTATCAATTGCTAAACATCTCTACGTTTGATATTTATATTACCAACACCGTCGTATACTATAAGAGAGTATCAAGTTTCCCACCAAACTGTTTATAATTTCATATCAGTAGGTATTTAATTTTACAGGACTTCCAAACATTACTAACACATTTTGGATCTTCTAACTTGTCAACATATTACGACTAGTGTAATGAATACTGATGGTCCACGTGTCGCGATAACTTACTTACTTCTGACTAGGCAGTTTGGACAAGCATTGTCAGTTCACATTCATTTTACATTTAGCAGTTAGTTCACTGTTAGTTTACATGCACCATATAACTATGAAGTTATACAGTATAGCTTTATTTGTTCAAAAATATAGTCCAGCAAAGGAAATTATGAAGCGCGTATTCCAATTATAACGAGTTTGTAAGTCGAGTGTATACACGATGTATTATTATTGTTGGAAGTTGAAAATTTCGATCGTTATTTTTCAATTTATTTGTTTAAAAAAAACAAAAAATGGACTTTCAGCCAGATACATGGACAAATATCTTACCTTAGAGTTAATCAACCTCTGCTTAACTATTCAAACTATACGTACATTGCATTCTAAAACAATAAAAAAGATGAAAAACAAAACAAAACAACCTATACAATAAAACTAAAATAGGAAATTGATATTAGCTATTAGATAACCTTGAGAAAGTTCGAAATCTCGGACGAAACGTAGAACATTTGTCCATGTATCTGGCTGAAAGTCCTTTTTTTTTATTGAAGAAATAAATTCTATTTTAACAGCCAACAACTTTTCCAATATTATATGTTATTTTTCAATGTACTAGTTGGGACAGAAGGGGGGTCGTATATCTTGCTCTAACGCAGGATATGATTACTGTAAATGACTATGATATGATTAGCCATCTCTAAAAGAAAACTGGTCGTGATTGCTATATGTTCGAATTCTGGTAGCGACAGACATTCTGTTGGACCATGGATATTGAATATATTCTGAGTATACTGCGTTTCGATGGAAGATATTAGTCAGAAACATTTAAATTTAAAATCTATGACTAATTTTATACCTCTTGGATTATTTTAATCGGTGTGATTATCATCATTACAATTTTTTCTATCGAAACTGTGTTACGTGTGAAAGAATGAAAAATAAAATTTACGTTATAAATAAAGTTACATCTTAAATATTTTATTTATAAGTCTATTAACAAATGTTAATACTTAATTGGGTGTGTTTTATTATAATTCCAACAGGTATAATTTTAATTTACATACTAGAAAATTAAAATATATATATTTAAATTTTAGAAACTGCAGTATATCTAATAATTACATTAATATTCTCATAAATACTGAGTCATTGAGTCAATTATTGTAACTTGTAATTTATAATATTTCTTGTAAGTTGTTATAATTTGCTTTTAGAGGGGATGAATTAAATAATATTCCTAAATAGTTTCAACTTTGCTACGACTTTACTTCGGAATTTTTTTCCAAGAGCCTGAAAGAATAATAGATTATTAATTAATTAACTTTCCCTTATAGCGAGGAAGTATTCTTTTCATAACTGCAAACAAGGTTTTATTTAATCAATCATCAAGTTGAGTTCTCAGGAGAATTTTTTCTTTGTCTTACTGTCAACAGCTTCGAAGGAAAAGGCTAATTAATTATATCAAGTATTTTTTTAAAATTTATTCTGAAGCAGTGATTATAAGAAAAATATACTTACTGCGGATAAGTGATAGGTATCAGTAAATAATGTACGTAAAGTTTTTAATTTTACCAGATAGTTTGGTTTGTGTCAGATACTTTTTGACCTATGCTTACTTTCATTCTGGTTACGGTACCAGAAACTTCATGTCTATTTTTTAACATAACAAACATTTATCATTTCAGTAAGGTTAGTCGCTAGTAAACATTATAACAAACTATTTTAGGTATGTTTCAAGTTGCAAAACCCAAATCAAAAACTATTTATAATGTTTCAAACGAATTATATTTTTTTATAAACGATACCCATATCTATAAAATCTTTATTTTCAAAAGTATAAATAGATGTATGGATAATAACTTGCAACATCGCTGAAAGATAAATTAAAGATTCTTCTTAAAGAAGATAATATAAAGAATCTTTAATCTTTTTAGACATACTGACTCATTAATTTTAGTAAATTAATACTTGCTAAATTACTCTTACGCTATAAATTAAAAGTGTAATCCTGTATAGTATATATAGTAAATTAGTAAATCAATTAACGTCTATAAATGCTGATGATCATTTCAACAATTCCTGCGACAATAAAGAACCCGTTTAATAATAAAAAAAACGAGGAAACTAATAAAAAAGCAGGTATCCTCTTCAAACTCGTGCAAAACAAGTGACAAGTTCACGGTTAAGGTAGTAACAAACCAGTTATCGACCAACATTAGCACTGGTGTTCAAACTGAAATATTTTCTTTCCTGCAAAATTGAAATTCAAATTTAGCTCTTTTTTATTTCCTTGTCTTCGTCTTATCAGTTCAAAAAAAAAATTCCTACTCCAGTATGTTTACTCCAAAAAGTTCATATAATACGTATCAGTAAGACTGTAACACTGACGTAGTTCTCCACATAACATCAAAACACTATACTGCACTCAAGGCGCATTTCGGCAACCAAGTTGGGACCTTCTCGTTCCGTGAACCGTTGCGATGGCTCCGTGTAAAAACTGTCGCGACGGATCAGTGAAATGTGATTTCCTAACCAATAAAGCGGGCTGTGTGGGATTAGCCCTCTGCCACTCTTCACACTATTTTTATACCTTGCAATTTCCAAACTCTCAAATGCATCTAGCTGTCTGGAATTTGTTTCATTCCTAATTAGTCTTAAATTGCTACTATCTATCTTATGGTTGTTCTCAAACGCATGTTGGGCGACACTAGACTTATCTGTTCTACCATATTTGAGATGACCCATATGTTCCTTGAATCTAGTTTGAATTGACCTTCTAATTTGTCCAACATACTTTTGAATACAGTCTTTACAGGTAATTTTTTAAATCCCCGACTTTTTCTTATTTTCTATTTTGTCTTTTGGATTGCCTAAAAGTTGTTGTAGTTTATTTCCCGATGAATAAACCACTGACACCTATATCATTAAAAATCTTACCAAACCACGGGTGAAACGAGGATCGTATGGAATATCATTTTGAAATTACGAAATTAGCTGAAAAGTCTGCAATCAAAAGTTTGTTGGACAAACTAGAAGGTCAATTCAAACTATATTCAAGTAACGGATGACTCATCTCAAATATGGTAGAACAGATAAGTTTAGTGTCGCCAACATGCGTTTGAGAACAACCATAAGATAGATATTATCAGTTTAAGACTAATTAGGAATCTAACAAATTTCAGACAGCTGGATGCATTTGAGAGTTTGGAAATTACAAAGTGTAAAAACAGTATGAATAGTGATAGAGGGCCAATCCCATACAGCCCGCTGTATTGGTTAGTAAATCACGGTTAACTGATCCATAGCAGGATGGTTCACTGAGCAGTCCGTAAAAATAGTTTAGGTGTAAATAGGACATAATGTTAGCATAGGATTAGTTTTCATAATCTCCAGATTATGCCAACTTGGTTGGGGAAACGCGCGTCGAGTGTAGTACAGTGTTTTGGTGTTATGTGAAAAACTACCTTAGTGTTATTTTCACACCAAAGGTCCCAACCCTTTTCAAAAGAAAGAAAGTAAGACTGTATTAACAAAAATAAGTCAATGGGTAACAAAATGGATGAATACTTATGAAACCTGAATGTTTTCTAAACCTTAGTTTAGATCGAAGAGAGAACAAGGACGTTGCAAAATTATTATTAGATATAAAATACTTAAATGTACCTGCCTTTGTTTATGTAATGAAATCTTCAGTTAATGGAACTTGGGGAAATTATATTTGAGTAACTTTGACTAAATTTTGCTTCAAATAATGATTCATAGTGTCTTTTGGGATTACACCACCTGTAAAATAACAAAAAGCGAAAAACCAGAAGCATACAAATTAAATATTCAAAGTGCAGTATCAAGGCAAACTTCTAAAGTTTGCCCCAAAATAATAATGTTTCATATGTTAAAAGATCAGTAATACTGACTAATTATAGAGTTAACTGTAATCACTATGAGTACATAGTAAATATATCATCTACAAATTTGCAGTCTCTAAATTGATTTCTGTTTGTAAACCAACAAAATATTATGCGCAGCAAATTTGCTGGAATTCATTGAGTAAACTTTGCTGATCGGTCAATGTAAGTAAAGTTCAGAATTATTCATGAGAGTTTGCAATTTTCTCTGCGTTAAGATGACTTGTTGATAAATCTCTTGCTGACAATGTATTAGGAAAGTTTTCTTAATCGAATAAGCATTTTTCACCTAAAGGAAAATGCACTTACTTGGACGTCTCCCTATATTCACTGGATAAGTTATTGCCCGGAATTAGTTTGAGTTTAGCAGAGTAATATTTCATTTTACATGTTGGTATCTGATGAATTTAGGATTGCAATGCTCACGGTTTTAAAAGACTCATAGGAATAGTTAAGTTTGGGCGGTCGCAAATAAGTTTTTCACGTTTACTTTATCAGTAAATGTCTAGTTGAAACTATAACGAAAATAAAATTATCTCTCCCATTGATTTATACATAGACTTTCTGAATTTCGTGCAGTTTTGTGAATTATACCACTATTAGGACTAGATACTAAGAAGAATATGTGACATCTATGTCGGATTACTGAAAATTTGAGAAATATCATTTCGGTAATCAGTAATAGTATAATATAAAGTACAAAATGTATTGTTTCTAGAAAATAACTTACTGTAATACATAATTCCAAACTTAACAGTCGCTTCCTTATAAAAATTGCAACCTCTATCTTAAAAATAATGCTTCATTGCAATTATTATTGAAAATCAAAATCCAAAAAAAAATATATATTTTGACTGTTGTAAAAATTAATATTTCTCAATTAATTAATGTCACCAGTATGAAAAACCTAGGTACTTAGACGTTGCCACACATCTAGTACATTTTAAACTCAAAGTGGGAGAGTGGTTTGGGTGAGATGTACACAGCATTGTTGTGAAATTATAACAGAACTGATGAGTTTATATTGCCATATATTTTTTAAATCAGTACATGGATTATATTAGATAAACGAAATCAGTATTCAGCTGTTAGAGAAAGTGCGGTCACCATAAATACCACTCCGCAGAAGTCAGCGAGGTTTCGTAGTGCCACAAGTATAAAGATATATACAGTAGTTTCACTCTTTAAATTTTTTGTACAAAAGTTTTTAATGCACATGTCTGCTCTTGGGTAGTATGCGCGTTGGTAGAGATGTAGAAGGGGAGGAATGGGCCGGCGTATGTTATTTTATGGGCGCACATTTGCTTTTTGCTTTACAGGTAATCAGCATACGTTTGTGTGTCTAGGCGTTTGTGTTTGTGATTTTTATAAGTGTTTTGTATTGTGTGTAACATGGCTACAAAATATTGTTTCATTTGTAAACGAAATTCTGTTAGGCCACCTTTTTTACTCCAAAAAATAATAGTCCGGGCCTGTGCGTGTCTCCCAAAAACGGTCACTAATGCGCATGATTGTGCTTGGGTAGTATGCGCAGTGGTCTTTTTGGGGGGTTAAAAAAACAAAACTTAAGGACACCAACATCAAAGAGATTTTGCCGAGTGAAATTACTGTATATATCTTTATACTTGTGGTAGTGCCCACGCTGGGAACTTTGCGGTCACGTTCAAGGTCACACAGACCCGACGATTTGAGTTAAAATTATTGCATTTTATTGGCTTTGAATCATTTCAGAAATAACTTCCTGCGATATTTATCAGAAAATATAGAATATTTACAAATCAGAATATATTAATTTTAGTAATAGTCCACTCCTCTAATATAAAATATAGTCATGTGTTCAATATATATATGAACAGTACGTATCTCAGAAATCAAGTGAAAACATTTAGAGAGGCAAGATAGGATAGGAGACAAGATAGGAGACAAAGTTTGAATGACAAAATCTTGATACACAATAGAATATCACAAACAAGTTTTATGGTACACATCACAACAAATAATCGGCAAAAGGACAGTAAAAGGACCGAATAAAATGCTTCTAAATTAAAACACTTCTAAGCTGCTGTATATGCACTTCTATACTCCATCAAAAGATGTCAATACTATTCTCTATTATACTGATAAATCATTTGAAACACAGGAGATGCTATAAGAAATATTAGTAAGGCAAGTTGAAAATATTCTTTGCTGAAAATATTCTATATGAATATGAGAAATCTAAATACTGCTGAAATTCTTGGAACCTATGAACGTTTGCTAAAGCATCCAGACGCTCCAAACAATGATTAAGGATCAGGTATACAAACATCAATTGGTATGCTGCTTAACATACCAGTAAATTTGTTTCTATTCAGTATCTGTCATGAAAAATTATCAAAGTAGCTAGGTCTCTGATATTTCAAAATCGACTTCTCTATAAACTCTTCTGGGTTGTTTACATCCGTTTCTATAGTAGTTTCTTGGTAAACAAAAGACGATTTGTTCTAGAATCTTCACGATTTTTCGAGACGTCAATCGAACGTAACCAAAAATATGCTAATATCTTTTTTGAAAAGTCATTTTCATGTATTTTGATTTTGAAATCACTTTCGCCATAGAATTACCTCTTCATATGCACTATGGCTATCATGCAAATGCTTCTGGTTTGTTTTTTTAACACTCAACATCTAACACTGACGTAGTTTTTCACATGACACCAAAATACTATACTGCACTCAACGCGTGTTTAGCCAACCAAGATGGCATCATCTGGAGATGATTAAAACTAAGCCTGTGCTAAGACTATGTCCTATTTACACCTAGACTATTGCTACGGATCCGTGAACCGTTGCGATTGGCCCTCTGTCACTATTAATACTATTTTTACACTTTGAAATTTCCAACCTCTCAAATACATCTAGCTGCCTGGAACACTAATATAACATTGTTCATTTTCTTATAAAAAATCACTGCTCCTAAAAATAGGTCCAAAGATTAAACTCAAATGTATATAACCATAATAATTATTTCATACATGAACCGACTTTTAATTATCAATTATCAGACAATTGCATTTTGTTCTCCTTTAACCAAGATAAGTGTCCCAAATCACGAAAGTGTTCCAAATTTCGTGCCGTTTCTTGTCTTTTTCGGATAAAGTTCAATAATATAATATAATATTATATTGTATATATTAATATTATATATAAAGATATATTGAGGGGGCGAGTGTTCTGCTGGGGTCTTTTGTGATCTCAGCAGGGGATTCGACTGTGTCAATCACAAGATTTTACTTGACAACTTACATGATTGTGGCCTTCGAGGACTGCAATTACAGTGGGTTTCCAGTTTTTTAAATGGTCGCCAACAATATGTTTCCATTCCATCGTGTAGTAACAATTTTTTAGATAGAATATCTTCAAATATTTTGTTGCTTGACATGGGTGTTCCCCAGGGTCCGGTTCTGGGACCGGTTTTCTTTATATTATACATAAATTCAATTAATCGGTTTTAAACAAGACATTTTTATGCTGACGATTTGGCTTTGATTGTTTCAGATGAATCTATTGTTTGAATGAGAAGTGTAATAAGACTACACTTATTGCATGACTGGTTTAGTGAACATAATCTATATTTTAATGCTGGAAAAAATACAACTAATAAGATTTCATACTGCACAGAGGGGTTGTAATAAATTAAATGTTTCTGTAAATGGCACAAGGGTGTATAATAATGACAGCTGTATCAAGTTTCTGGGTATTCATATTGATCAATGTTTTAATTGGAAAGCCCATTGTAATAAACTTGTTTCCATCATGTCGGCAAATTATTATTTATTTAGTAATATGAAGGATGTGTTGTCCAAACATCAACTGATTAATTTGTATTATGCTCATATAGAGAGTCGATTGCGATACGGGGTTTGCTTTTGGGGCTGTTCCGCCTATTTCGATTCTGTCTTTATATTGCAAAAACGTATAATACGTCGCATGGCAGGCGTTTCCAGGCTGCAGTCATGTAGATTTGTGTTTAGTGTTTATAAAATTTTAACATTGACGTCGCTTTTTGTTTTTGAGATGTGTGTATATATTTTTAAAAGCAAGAGTAAGTATCTTTTAAATAGTGATGTTCATGATTTTAATACAAGGTACAAAAGTGAAATTAGGGCAGCCTTCTCAAGATTGAGTATAGTAAGTAAAGGTCCAAACTGTTTAGGACCTAAGATATTTAACTATTTGCCTAATGAGCTGAAAAAATGTGGCAAATTAAGAAATTTTAAGCAAAATTTAAAATTGTATTTATTAGATAAGTGTACTAAACAAAATACTTAGACAATGAGTAGTCATTGTCTAAGTATTTTGTTTAGTTTAGGTTATTTTCATGTTTTGACTAATACTATACAGTCTTTTGTAATGTCTGATGAGCATAATAAATATTATTATTATTATTATTAAATCTAAAAAAATTTTTGTCAATTAAAATCTATTTAAACTATATCAAGTGGTACCTATGTCAAGCAAATATAATATTTTAGTGCGCTTATTTTATAGTCCGAAAATTCTATTGAAGAGCTTTCAAAGAACCTCTTTCAATTGCAATCATTGTGCTATATACATTTTTATTATTCAAAGTAAGTAAATTTAAATATTTTATATTTGAGATAATCAGTTGTTTGTCATTTAATTATAATATAGGTAATCGTTTAAATTAATAAAAAACATCTAAAATTGCTAAAGAAGTTTATTGTTACCATCTGTCATTTATCTAAAATTACAAATTATTTTCCATATTATGTTTTATACTATACCTAGCACTTATTTACACGTGTCAAGGAAATAAAACTTCATTCATAATTTTTATCATGTTTGTTTCTATTATGAATATATAAAATATTTCCAATTTTTAAGGAATATATGCTAATATAATGTTAATTAAGAATCATGAGGTATATAATCATAGTATCTATGGTACGAGATTACATAGAAACCTTAAAATTTTTAAGTAATCTAATCGTCTACGTATCTAAATGGCTAGTATTTCCACTATTCAAACTATTAATCATGAATAATTAAACATCAGCTCCATCTTTCTTCCTACAATTGTTCAGTTTATGTTTATATGTATATAAATAAATGTGTGTATTATTTATCAGGTATCCGACATGAATTTCAATGAAGGAACAACCACAGACTAAAAAATAGATATGACGAAGAAACACATGAATAACGTAAAATACCTTAAGGCAAGGTAAATAGATAAATTAAATATTTAATGTTTTTGCCATCAATAGTATCAAGGATATAATATTGTTACTATTTTATTAACTATAGAATGGCACTAAAGATGATAAAGAAAATGAAATAATAAACCTTAAATACGAGGTTACGGTAAAATTATTTAATTATCTCTTTCTCTCTTTCTTAATTTTGTTCACTGCTTAAGAAGCTGTTAGCAATATTTTGATTTAATTTAAGCTCTTATACTTTTAAAACTGTTTAATCTCTGGCCGGACAGAATTACATGCTTTAAAAATTTCAGATTAAACATAGAGGGATAAGCATACTAGATTTAATTTTAGTAGTATTTTGCCAGGGTCACGACAAAATTAAAAAAACAAAAATGGGTTTTTAGTGACTAATATCTAACTGAATAAATATGATCAGAGTAGGTACAAAAATTTTACTAGATATAGAGGATTTCTCATTAGTGCAGTAAGGAGGATGCTGGTAAAAACATTTTAAAACTATTTTGAAATATACACGTTGACTCATTACAGAAGAGCATATTCAAGGTAATTTTTTTAAATGGATTGCTATAAATATTTTAATATTTTGGAAATCACATGATAAGTGTGATTCGCTGATAAGTGTGTATTTTCGATTTTTGATGTGAATTGCCGAGTTATTAAAAAAAATGTAAAAATTTTGTTCGAGATAAAGATGAACAAATAAACTCGCTGTGTTAAAATTACGGTCAATTAAGAATACTTTGTACTACACATTGCGGAATACACATTTTGTACTACATTTTTTGTATTATTACTCAGGGCGTTTTTTGCATAGACGCCAATTTAGTAAACTTCAAAGAGCATTTTTTTATTTTTTTTTAAACGGAACAGTCAATATATTATTTCATTTTTCAGTTAGTTCATTACTTCTCTACAATTTTCTTGGAGTTTGGATACAATTTTATAAGATTTTTTAGATATTTCAGATTTTTTGCGTAAAAATTAAGCGTTTGGACAGTTCCTTAAAATTAATTTCATAATTTTAAGGAATTAATAATAATAATAATAATAATAATAATAATAATAATAATAATAATAATAATATCTCTACCCCTCATTCTAATCACAAGGGTTAGCCCGAAAGTTTGAGACTTGTGTGGGAGAGAGGGCGGCATATTATTATTTCGTGGGCCGCATTTGCGCCTCAGGAACGACTTACGTTGGTAGGCCCTAACCACCATTCAGTGCTGGAATGAGGGAAACCTGGAAAACCTCATTAGTTAGGGGGACAGTCAAACATCAACTGATTTTAATCTCTCACATTAACACCAAGTTGACATTCTTCCCATCCTAGGCCATTCGCCAGGATAGTTGCCAAGCCATCCCTGCGAATAAGCCTTGATCTACGAGTAAACAATTTAATTAAAAATTTTTTGGTGGAATGGGAATTAGAACCCACGACCTCTGGGTTGAGCGATCGAGACGCTAAGCCCAGAGCCACCGGCCCGATAATTAAATTAATAAATTTTCCTAATTCATGTCCAAAGAGACATAATCTTCATCATTATGTTACAGAACACCAAAAAGTCATGTGATCATCAACACCACCATGAGAACACCAAAAGTCAATTGGTGGACAGCGAAAGTGGTTAGTAAACATATGGGGAGGTATTGTTGGAGACTATATTATTGACCCACACATTTGTTCTTTATGGTTTCAACATGATGGGGTCCCAGCACATTATTCCCTGTTAGAAAAATTTTGAAGGTAGTTTCCAGATAGATGGATAAGAAGGGATGATCCCGTTAATTGGCCAGCCAGGTCTCCAGACCTGACTATATTAGATTTCTTCTTGTGGGTCATTTTAAGAATACCGTCTACCAAACTTCTTCAACAACACCAAAATATATGATACACGGATACAAGTCTCATTTGTTTATGTTTCTGTGGACGATTCATGGTTGAATTGGTTAAAATTGGTTTATCTGATAAATCAGTTTTAATCATCTCCAAATAATGCCAACTTTCACTATTATTTATTTTTTTAATGACTCCACCATGTGTGTTATTACTAAAAAGACTAATGAATAAAATATTATTATACTTATTATTATTAATAAGTTCTGGTACAAAATGTTTTAGTTGCCATGTGCTTAAGGTGATTATTACAAATAAATCTAAAAATATCGTGCCAGTTCTTAATAAAAAAAAAACATTTTATTTATAGTGGGAACAGTTGGGAACTCATTAACCTGGCTTTGTACTTATGTAGGTTTACACCTCCTTTGTTTCATTATTCCACTACAGCTTTAAAGCGTATATTAACGTGAACGCTTCCTCTTATTAAATGACGTAATTAAGAATTCTTTCGTGAATTATTTTCGCCACTAGTAAACAACAATTATAGCTATTTGCATACTGAGATTCACACTGAGATGCAAAGCCATGACACTGGAACCAGTTTTTTACTCAACCTTCGCACGTTACTTAGTGTTTTTTTTATTTTATATGAATTTATAGATGTTTACATCTGTTGATTGTTGTAAATAAACTACGCTGAAACATCTACTTAGGATCTAGTAGGTACTATTTTGTCAACTGTGGTTAAATAATAAATTTTTTATTACTAATTATTCGATTGACAAATTTTAATCAAATTATACATTTACAGAAATCATAGATGTTTTTTCAGAAAAATTAACACAATATTGTTTATCAGCGTGATTTGGAAAATCCCATATCCAAAATATTACTTCAACAGGGTACCATCCCTTGTCATCTACACTAAAAACAAACTATTTCAACTAAAAGTATTTGAAAAATAGTACACTATTCAATATATCCTATGATCATAATCCCCGTCTAGGGGATCTGTCACTTTTATCAGTAATTTGTTAATGTATATTTCAAAGTCAGGTTTATGGATAATATCAGTCAGTGAGATGCGCCAATTTCTGAGAGCTGACGAAAATAGCACCTACTTTATAAGATCAGTCTACTTTCCGCATCAATATTATATATGTTGGTAAAACATTACTTCCTCTCAGTCACTGAGTAACATATATTTATAGATTATCTTTATTAATTAGAATTGAACTGTAAATGAGAAGGTTGTAAGATGGTTTAAATAAATGCCAAGTTAGAAAAAAAAATTCGAATAAACAAGAAAACTAAGTTGGGGAAGTGATGAGTTTTAATAATAATAGATAAAAGGCAAGAGACAAAATAATAATAAATATTATTTTGTCAACGGAAAACAAGAATAAATATATATATATATTTTCCCAACAATTTAGAATACCACCATATAATAATATTTCTTCTATGAACAGATGCCTCACCCATGAACAGATACAGATACTAAAAATGGTTTTTTAGTAGTATTAAACAACCACCGACGAATCATTCTAACTTACTCCCTAAATTGTTTCAGGTACTTAAACTTGCATAATATGTTGTTAATTATAACAAAAACCTTAAAACAATATAATTGTCAATTATTTATTCGTAATGCAGGTTCCTGATTCAGCTGAATTTCTTCAGGAAACACATCACCTTTAAAAGAGTAAAATACAGGACAACCTAAACAGTACGTTATTACAAAAAATATTGTAACGGCTGGTACTTTTGAATTATTGTGTTGCTTAACTAATCAGGCGATTAAGTGAACCGTACTTTTCATTTCGCGTTAAAATAAGTGGATCAAACTTGAACAGGAGCTAAATTGACTAGCCTTGACTATAGCATCAAGGGAAACTTTACTGATAAATTTAAATCCCATTTGTGAATAATTGCATTCATTAAATTGTATACTTACTACAGTATTTTGGATAAAACTTCAAGAATCTTTTTAAATTTACCTATGTGAAATTATAATGGTATTATTCTTAAAGTACAATAAAAATGGCATTTTATGGCACTTTTTATTATTTCAGATTTAGCTTTATATATTCGATTTTCAAAGTAGTATACATTCTGTATTATGTGAAGTTGATCAATTAGGTATGGATTTAATGGATTAGCTTATGTCATAATGGAGATGTGCAAAACCACACAAATGTGAGTGTAAAGTGTGTAGTGTGTAGTGTGTAAATTTTCAGTTTTTAGTGAGTTCCAATATAAAGCACGCCATCATTATAGACAACAGAAAATAACTGGACAAATATGTCTGTTTGTATTGCTAAAACCAAACCACTTTTGCCTAATTAATACCATTAACGTAACGATTAGATTTAATAAAAAGGAGATAAAATTATTAATGTTTCCATTCAGCACTGGTTCAGTTTTAGAAAAAAAAATTTATTATTTCGGGTAATTCATATTTATTTATTTATTTATTTATTTAATTAGATTGAGAATTAAGGTCTTATGATATATACAATCCTACAACAAACGTGAAAAATATAAAAATAACATCCACAGTCACACAATAACTAAAAGGCACACCATATCCTATAATTGGTGAATTACAGTCACAAAATAGAACACAAAAACACATATTGTCACATAGAAGCTTTCCACGTATCATATCTGTTCTTGAAACTTCACTGAGGTGTAGCTGAATTTATTTATACACTGTGTATAAATTATGTGCACTTATTATATCCACTAATTTGCTATATAAGCCACAGGCGTATTTCTTTAAGCCAAGAAGTCAATATTTTCTAAAAATATAACTAATAAAACACGTGAATCTAGATCTACACATGAGTTTGTAAACTGGGTTAGACAAGGAAAATTTTTCATTGTATAAATTTACATTACTCTAAAGTTGAAGGTCGCTACGTATGCTTCAGTTCTCATGGAGGTACATGCGACATATCACAAAGAATAAGTTATGGTGTTATGAAAGACCGTCACGTTAACTATGAGCATTGCTCTTTAACATACATTTGCGAAATTCTCTTTCCTTCGAAACTTTACTTAGAAACACCTAACAGGATCTAAATTTATTTATATATGTCTCGTATTTTAGCAAACGAATAAAAATGAAAGCTAAAAGGTTTTTCTCTTTGCATAATATAAAAATAGACATCTCTCTTCTGATATGCCACAAATGCAAGATGGTTAATTTGCATTCTCTTAGAAGTGAGATTGAAAATAGGAAGTTGACTAAATACACAAAGCATAGAAATACTTTGATAATCAAGGATATGACAGATGTATTAATAAAAAAGTTAAATATAAAACTTATATGTCTGACAAGCCATTTTTTATTAATCTAGAATAATTATCCAAAGACTGAACTGTCAAAACAAAAACAGAATACATAACAGGTGTAACGAGTTCGATTATTATTCAGTCTTCAGTCTATGGTGTACTTACTGTCAACTTTTTCTGTATGTAACTTCTACATGAATTAGAAGACTAATTTATATGTCCAATTATGTTGTTGTCATATTTCTTGTTAATAATTGTGACATGGAAATATTATAAATACTAACTATAGGAAATAATACTAAATAAATACTAACCCGGACAATCTAGCAACCTAGTCAGCAAACTGTTATTGTGGCCCACGGCATTTCTTTATAACTGTAATCACATATAGAGTTAACGAATGATTAATTAAATTACATAGGACGGAGAATTTATAATATATTCATAATTGTTTTGAAAAAAACACAGTTCTCATTTAGATGGTTCAAGAAATATATAGAAAACACTCTATATACTAGTAGTTCGGCTTATTAGACCGTTCCCAATAGAGTAAATACCTAAGCCGAGTAAGAGTAAGCCTAGAGTAAGCCGAAATACTAGTATACAGGGTGAGTCAGTTTATACTAGCAGGACTCTGGCATTTGATAGAGCACCTTATTTTGTCATATAAACAGAGTCATATAAAGAGAGTGAAGTTTGTCATATAAACATATGTCCGGAATCGCTTCGTTTTTGAGATACAGGGTGTCAAAGTTTTGTTTTTTTTTTTTAGTATTTTCCACACAGCTCCTATAGTTTTTAAGATAATTTATTCAAATTTTTACGGTAGATTACCTATGATGGTCCACAAATTTTGACATATGTAAACAATTTGAAAACGTACAGGGTGATATTTTTTCGGGGGTCAGGCCCCCTTTTATCGTCCAGAACTTTTTTGTGGTGCGCCACTGACTTCTAATTTGCTAAAATTTGGATTCCATGTTCAATTTATAAACTTTTTTGTCTCTTGCATTTTTATCGTAGCTGTAACAGTTGTCGAGTAATTTGAAAAAGTCTATGAAAGAATATTTTATTAAAAAAAATGTATTTTCATCAAAATTTTCACTAAAATCAATTATTGTCAAACGAAAGTTCATTAATCTAAATTGTCAAAGGTTACATACTTACAGTACAACTTTTGCCACTAATTATTTATTTTTTTGTGGCATTTCAAAGACTTTTGATAACTAAGTAAAATAATTAAGAATTAATAATAAACCAAGGTCTACGTCCTGGCGACGAACAACGCAGAGTGAAGTTTTGTCGTTGGATCCTTAACACATTAGAAAATAATAGAACTTTCTTAGCCAACGTATTATGGACTGATGAATCTTGCTTTATCCGACGTGGGATAGTAAATTTCAAAAATCAACAAATTTAGGCAGAGCAAAATCCACGTGCTATTAGGCCAAAAAAAATCCAAAATAAGTTTAGCATTAACGTATGGGTAGGAATTTTTGAAAATCGTTTATTTGGACCATATTTTTTGCCAGAAAGGGTCAGTTCGCAAAACTTCTTAGAGTTTCTAGAAACCGAGCATCCTAATATGTGGGAAGATGTCCCTCTAAATTTAAGACAGCAAGCTTGGTTCCAGCTGGATTGCTGCCCAGCTCTTTTTGGAAGAAATGTATGAGCTTGGTTAGACGACAATTATCCAGAGAGGTCGATTGGACGTGGAGGTTCAATCGCACGGCCCCCAGGTTCCCCAGATATAACACCAATGGATTTTTTTGTGTGGGGCTTTCTTAAAGAAAAAGTGTATGCACCTCCTGTTCAAGATGTTGACGATCTTAGAGGGCGCATAAGACATGCTTGCGAAGACATACGAGTTCATCACTTAGTTTCAGCAAGAACGTCTATTGAAACGTGATGCCGATTATGTATCCAACAAAATGGATCACATTTTGAAAATTTTAATTTGAAAATAAAATTATTTCGGGTTATTTGTAAAGTTATTTGTATTTGCCTTGGTTTATTATTAGTTCTTAATTATTTTACTTAGTTATTAAGTCTCTGAAATGCTAAAAAAAAAAAAATAATTAGTGGCAAAAGTTGTACTGTAAGTATGTAACCTTTGACAATTTAGATTAATGAACTTTCGTTTGACAATAATTATTGTTTTTAGTGAAAATTTTAATAAAAGTATTTTTTTTTAATAACATATTCTTTCAGAGATTTCTTCAATTTACTCGACAACTGTTACAGCTACGATAAAAATGCAAGATACGAAAATTTTTCTAAATTGAACGTGGAATCCAAATTTTGGCAAATAAGCAGTCAGTGGCGTACCACAAAAAAGTTCTAGACGGAAAAAGGGGGCCAGATCTCCGAAAAATTATCACCCTGTACGTTTTCAAATTGTTTACATATGTCAAAACTTGTGAACCATCATAAGTAATCTATGGTAAAAATTTGAATAAATTATCTTAAAAACTATAGGAGCTGTGTGGAAAATACTAAAAAAAAAACCAAAACTTTGACACCCTGTATCTCAAAAACGAAGCGATTCCCGACATATGTTTATATGACAAACTTAACTTAAAATCAGGTGTTCTATCGAATGCCAGAGTCCTGCTAGTATAAACTGACTCACCCTGTATAGAGTGTTTTCTATATATTTCTTGAAACATCTAAATGAGAACTGATGAAAATGTGGTTTTCATCATGTAGGTCATCATGAAAATGTAGTTTGAAGTTTAATACGTTTAGTATAACTTAGGAGAGTTATGGTAAACGTGTTAAACTTGGAATAGTTTGATAAATGAAATATTTTCATTAGTCAAGGCCGGCAGCAATATTAAATAATCAATAAAAATGGCTCATTGAACTCAAACTATGCTAATGACCTTGAAAGCTTTAGAGAAGAGGCTGGAAAAATGTTTATCCAAAAACAAAACATACTCCATCCATACAGGTGGTGATATAACCATGTTATATTTAGAATATTCTTAAATTTTTTTTTTATAGGAAACAATTAATGCCATTTTGAAAATACGAATTATTATTTATATACCACTACGCCATCTTGTTGTCTAATCCTAATTCTGTTGCTATAGTTTTTTAATGTGGTAACTTGCATAGCACTTAGATATAAGAATAATAGACTTTTTAAATCCTTCGTTACAATAGGTAAAATGAATTATTAATATATGAAACTTCAGAAGTTTCAAACTGTCCCCTGTAGGTTGCTATTGGATTAATACAAACAATTAACATGCAATAAAGTTCAGTATTAATGAATTATATTTGCTTGCCCGAACAGGATGCTTTACTTTACAAGTGTGATTTAGTCACATATCCTGAAATGGAACTGAGTCAATCATTTATAAACTTACTTATACTTTATCTACAAATAAATGCATTAAAATAATTTTAAGGTATTATAGATACACCTTAAATTTACTGTGACATTGTAGATATGCCACTAAACCTAAGTAGCTTCTTTAAGAGGATCATTAATCTTAAACTTCTTTATGAGCACAAAAGCTTATTAGATACCTTATTTGTAGCTATTTATCTGTTCCTCAATTCTATATCTTTTGAGTAATCAAAACAGCTTATTTATATCATCTAAAAAGTAATTTTTTACTCAGTTCAAAACAGGATAATTCACGTGTTGATATTACATTTTACTTATTTATGTAAATACTTATGTGTTTAAGTTTTTATGCCGATTAATTAGCGAAATATGCATACAATTATAAATAAAGATGATTAATCTCACCAAATGATAAAAAAAAGTAAATCAAACACTATTATCTAACTTTTATGGGCATTTATAGTTCATCGTAAAACTTCTTTTGGATTACAACCACCTATAAAATATTAAAACAGAAAATCATAATAACTATATAGGTAACTATTATTTATTTATTTATTTTTAATACTGTTGGTGTCGTGGTTTTATTATTTTACAGTTGCTGATAACTCAAAATGGTTTATGCTTAACCATATACTATGTTTCAAATCATATAGAAAATTCACTATGGTTAATATACTTATCATCAGTTTCCTGTGCTTCGCCACATAATCAAACCAAGAATATTATTTGCAGCAAACAGCATCAGAAGCTCACCATATAATAAAAGACAAAACAGTCCCTTTTAACTTCATTAGGGTCACTGGACCATAACTAATTTGTACCAGAAGCATCAGCTATATCTACCTATATATATTCTTTAACATTCAGTACTTTTTCTAGGGGGACGCCTATGGTTTACCAACAACCATAAAGTTTTATAAGGAATGTGAGCTCTCGATGAAGGTAAAACAATGAAAAATTGATGCTGTCTCATAGACGCCCGGTAATTTTACTTAGAAAGGGATGTTACATTATTTCAAGGTCCTCTCCAAGTATGGAAAGGGTATATTAAATGATAAAAGGAATGTGTCAAGATGGAATGCATTTATCTATTTAGAGCAATTCAGGTCGAACACGACACGGCATGAAATATTGCTTACCTAACAATAGAAAAGTGCAGTAAGAAGCATTGAATGTTTACAATCCAATAGATAAAATATCTTTCGTGTCATTGGGATCACTAAAGGGATCTATATAAACAGTAATTGGCATTCGCGTTGTCATGTACTACATTTGTATGGAATTATTCTAGTTTTTATGGGAATTCCATATATATCTACACATCTAAGAATAAAAGATAATGAAACTGTATTATCCATAAATGTATGTAGCTTTAGCTTTTCCGTTCATTTATCAGAGTTTTTGTAATAACCAATCAATAATTGCGATCAATAAAATTAGTTTCTGCAATAGTAATTGGTGAACGCCAAATCACACATCTATCATTATAATGGTATTTTGATTTAGCTTGCAAAGAGATATTTTATTCCAATGTTATAAAATTAAACTTATGATAAATATGTTGTTCATTTTATCGTTATTTAGATGATGGATACACAAAATATTTCTCATTAAGCAAAAAGGATACACACAATTTGAAATAAAAACAGTCAAAACAAAATCAACAACAAATATATTTTCTGACAGAAAATTTAAAATTACATTTTGAATTTTTTTTATATTTTTTATAGTACCTAAGCATTTTATGTGCGACTAAATTATTACTTAGATTCATTACTAGTATTATAGTATTAATACTACTCTGGTATTTCAAATAATAACAGGAATATTAAATGCATATACTGTCCGTAACTTAATTGCTTATTTTCATTTAACTTATTTATTAAATGTAAGTATGTTTTATTAGAAATAAAAAGACTGTACCAAAAATTACCAAATATTTTTAAAATTTAAAAATGTTTCAAAAATTACAAATTTAATTTAAATTAAAATATTTTAATTAAATCAACAAAGCTCCCTTCTATATGGCAGCCAAAAAGTTACTCAAAAAAGACTCAATAATATTCCACACTCGAGGGTGATTTTGAAATTTTGCCTATTTCAATAAGGCTCTGTCTTTCTTATTTTGAGAGATATAGAAAAAGTGAAAATACAAATTTTAAAAAGTGGAACGTAATTAAGCAGAATACAGTGGAGCAGCCAATTTTTTTCTGTCTACTGTTGTTTTTGAGCTACGAAATATACTTGTCTTTTAAGGGATACCCCGTATATCTCTCTTTATTTAAAATGTATAATAGTATAGGTATACTTAAATAGTTACGGTTTTAATCTAATATTTTCCACTTTAAATTAACAATAAAAAAAGGTCTTCGTTTCTTAACATTTTAACGTACCATCATAATAGAAAAACAATTTAATTGGAAACATATTTTTTAATACTAACTATTAGAAGACGTTTTCAACGGTTCCTGAAAAACCAGATTAATTGCATAAAAAAATAGATAATACTAAATGAAATATTTAAAACACTACAACAAATGTTCAAATTGCCTCACATTATATATAAATTAAGGAAATAATAAGAAAAGAACAAAATCAGGAAGAAAAGGAAAATTTTAAATAAAAATGGATTATCCGATATAAAAGGTATTAAGTCTATTCTGTAATCCAAAAACAACAGCAGATAGAAAAAAGTTGACTACTCCCCTACTTTCCACTTAGTACTTTTAAAAGTTTGTCATTTACATTATTTCTTCTATATCTTTCAAAATAAGAAAGATACAGGGCCTTATCGAAATTCGCAAAACTGCAAAATCACCTTGTAATTTGAAAACCTGTAACAATAGAATAGAATTGATATGATAACATCAACCTAACCTTGAAAAAATAGGTAAAGACCGTAATTAATTTGTCCGTAACTTTTACACTTTTTGAGTTACCATAGATTCCCATCTAAAATGGACTGTTCCGTACAAGTTACGGAAAATATATTGTTTTAGTAAATTATGCCAACACCTGTGTTTTTTTGTACATTATTGCCAACTGTATATTTTCACTACAGCTACTACACAATTTGGTAGTATAAAATCATGAACAGGTGTTTCAGTGGAATCGCAGGATTTTATTACTAAATATTTACAGCTGGTCGGTAAATAAATTCCTTTATATTTAAAACAATTTTATAGTACAGTGTCAGGTACATCTTAGATGTTCTGAATAATATATGTAAACTAAGGTTATATAACACAATATAAAAATATTTGATATGACGTACATATTAAAATTATTTTGTTTTCACTTCCTGGTCAAAAAAATTTATATGGTGCTTTAAAATATCAAAATTCCGAGACAGATTATGGTAGAGCCACCACCAAAACTAAACGCGTAGCATATGCGAATTCCACAAATTCCAATTAAATTTGATCATTTATAATTTTGCAGTAGGTATATTTACAAAAGTATATAATCCTGAATTTATTATAAAATACATTATTATTTATAACAAGAACCTGTAACGTCTATTCTTATGTTACTAATTAAGTTTTAAGCTTCACAAACAGTAGGAACTAAATTATTATTTACTTGCGAATATTGTGATGTAATATTTGCATCGGACAAACAAATTTAAATTCAGCAAATGTTAATAATAATGTCTCTGTCCCTCATTCCAACCAAAAGGATTAGTCAGAAAGTAGAGACTTGCGTGGGAGGTGAGCGGTATATTATTGTTAAGTAGATTGCATCTTATGAGCCCCAGGAACTACTTACGTTAGTAAGCCCTAACCACCATTCAGTCCTGGAATTAGAGAAATCTGGAAAACCTCATTAGTTAGGGACACAGTTAAAGATCGATTGATTTTAATATGTCTCATTAACACCAACCTGACACTCTTCTCATCATATGCACGCAGGCCAAGATGGTTTTCAACCCACTCCTGCGAATACTTAAGCCTTAATCTACCAGTAATTGAATTAAAATTTGCCTGGCGGAATGGGGATTCGAACCCATGATCTCTGGGTTGAGCGGTCGAAACACTAAAGTTCGAGCTCCCGACCATGAAAATAAATAAAATTGTCATTAGTAGTAAAAATTTAGGTACACAACGTATCGTGCCGTTTCCTCCGCGTTTTGCCAATTTAAACACCTCTGCAAAAATTTTGCCGATCATCGTTCGGCCAGAGAGATGCGCCTAGCACCGACCTTTGTCGGCCTAATGGGTCCGTCACGCAACTTTTTGCGGAACCCACTCAACCCTTTTTCTAATTTTTACAGCTCCGAGAGTTCCGTCCTTTCTTTAATCCTTTGAGATTTTTTTTTTCGGGACCGTACGACCCTACGACTTCTACCTCTATTTGGTTTTCGAAAATCTGGAGTCGCGTCCGGCTCAACTTCATTCTCATTTTATCTACCCAGGTGAGATTGCAGTAACGACGAGCAACTCCTATGAAAACTGTCAAATTAATTAAACTTCAGAGAGGTTATTTCCCTATAAGAAATATTGCTAACAGAATCGATAGTACTGACTGTCAAACACTTCTGATTACCAAAATACTGAAGCGAAATGCTTTTCGATTTAGAATAATGGTAAAAATTAATTTCAGGTTAACATGTATAGTTTACATAGTTGTCTCACCGTCAAACAATAACGAGTGATGCGGTTTTTACTTCTTAATTCCAATTATTTATTAGTATTAGTGTTTAGTTATTCATTGTCCGCAGTTTTTATTCTTTCTGCAGGTAAAGTTTGGAATTAATTCCTTCATTTTGGCAGTCTGTAAAATTCATCATTTTAGCTTACAAAAGAGAGCTTACTTGTTTAGAGAAATAATAAATTTTAAGTTAGTTAGAGAATTCTACAAATATTTTAAAAAAACTAGATTTTTTCAAAAACAGCTGAAAAGGGTAAAAGGTATAAAAAAGGTATATAAACGGTATAGGGAAGTTTTATGAAAGTCCTCCTAAAATAACGCGTAGAAACCAATATATGGGGTATTCCATTTAAAATAAGGTTAATGACAACTTCCAGTAGAACGGGAAGTGTCACTAGGACGCCATTTTTTTATTTGAAGAGAGCACATAGCGTACTCAAAAATCCCAGTATCCAAATTTTCACTCTGTAAATCTGAGTAGTCTCTTACATATTCTATTGATGGGTGGTCACCGTGAAGCAGCCTGTAGAAAAATTTTTCCATAAAAAATAAATTAGATTTTACACTTTTACGCTTTTGCACAGTACTTATATTTAAAAACTGCGAAATATCCAGTACAAAGCTACATTTTCTATTTGTAAATTACCATCACAAATAAAGATAGACAGGAGGGGAGTCAGAATTAATGCTGAAATCCTGTATATTAATCCACTAAAATCTAACATGCAGTGCTTTTATAAGTTAATGATAATGTGTCTATCACATGCGTAGCTAAAAAATCGACCTATGACGTGCATTTTAAAAATATACTGTTTATGATACAGTTAGTGTGAGGCAAGTGTATATGTACCTAACTTTAGCAAAAGTAATTTATAGCAGAAATGATCGATTTCCACGTTGAAAATAAAAGCGGCACGCTATTGCATTTAAATTAGAGCATGGAAAATTTTACATAAGAGGATTTATTTTTATTATCGAAATTGGGAAATAATTAATTCGCATTACGTTTCACTTTTAAACTTGCTTAACGTAACGTTAGGATTATTATAATTTGCTTCTAGTTTCCTGGGTTAATTAAGATTTCCCAATGGGAATTCTAGCAATGTTTACTTTAAGACATTTACTGTATTATGGTTGGACATCCATATATTTGTGTGGGTAGTCTTCCATAACTTTGAAAACTTGAAGAATTAGTAAATAAACTGCTACTTCAAACGTATTCGGTTCGATAAAAATGATTCTGTTGATGGAAATGATGGAGATGATGGAAATTCTGTTTTGATTTACTCAAATTTAAAAATTTACACAAATTAATCTGAAAAGTAAGTGTCTGTGCAAAAATAATTTTGGAAAACGCCATATCTGAAAGATTGCAAACCGAAAAACGAGAAGTGAATTATATTATCGCTCACCGACCGTAGCTGGTTTAACAATGATCAACCTAAAGACATGGGTTAGTGGTATAGGAATTTACAGTTAAAATGCACACACTATTGTTAAAATGCAAATGTTTCTGTTGTAAAATCATCTTCAGGGTAAGTTGACATTTTGTTTGGATTAATTCTTGTAATTTAAAGTTTATCTAAACAAAATTTAAACCGATTCATCGATATTTTGAGAACAAGAGTTTTCTCTAACTTATACTTTTCAGGGAGGCAGTATTTCTTTTATATTTTTCACTAGTGCGGTAAAATAAAAAATGTTTACAGACAACCTAACTGTACATGAATGAATGAATATAATATAAATTGTGAAATATAGCAGTGAACAAATAATATTTTATTTACCGATTTATTAGCGAAATATACATATAAAAGGTTATGTAAATGTAAGGAATGTATTTGTTATGTCTGCTAGATCTTGCTATTAAAAAGGTATAAGCAAAATAAGCTGTTACTTTTCAGAATACTTGATTTACGTGATTCATTTATTTGATGTGATTGCTACTAAGTCTCCAATAAATTACCTACTAACAGTACTAATTAACTAACCTACAGTATTCAAAAACCAGCGTGATATATCACAGTTGTAAATGTGTAAATTATTTTCATATCACTCTGTATTATTTTTTTAGTTTACAAATCCCATTAAGACAGACACAATTTGACAAGGTTGAGAAAACTTGCATTAAATTATTTGGAGACATTATTAATGTATTTATGATTTTTGCATAATATTCATGTTCTTACGTGACTTGCAACATTAATATAAGATGGTTAGATTTTAACACATTATTTGTAAATTTCTATTTTTGTTTCAGATTTTAAAAATCGACCATCAAAAACCTTCATTATTGGTAAGTCATTGTAGCTAGATTTGGATTTGAATGAAATTCTTTCCATTCATAGCCCAATAAATAAATAATGAACGCAAAACATTTAGGAAGCTACAATTAGTTAGTCTTGTAAAAGCCATGTCTCCAAGGGCGGCAGGGAAATCAAAGGAAAGAAGTAATACGAAAAAGCTTATTTAAGGCGTCCTATAAACATGTCAGTTCCATTCCTGAAATTTTATGTTTTATGATAATTACCAAATCCCGCTTCTGAAAGTAAATCTTTTTTAGAGGGTTCGCTTGTAACGACAACTCTCCTTTATCATTAAACGTAATCAGTTGGTGGACAATATATTTTCTTTTATGTGTTGACCCTCTACATATAGTACCAAATCTTTATGTTATATGTCATTGCCAACCTCATGATATTGCTTGATGTTATTTTTAGCACTGTACGGGTATTTTCTTTTGTCGAAAACCATCATAAAATGTTAACATTTTGTATATGATTGGATTTTTGGAATCTGCGTTATTTTCAGAATACAACGATGTAACATAATTGACATTATTTATGTATAAGTGATATAAAGTGACATTTCAGCTGTAGTTTTTCTTTTTGGGCTCCATTTTACTTTTGAATTAGAGTGGCTTCTCTTAACTGTAATTTCAGTTCTGTTGGTCCTACAGATAAAATAAACATATGGGTAGATTGCTTATTAATTGTACATTCTAATGGCAGTCTAGTACCATTATGGTACTATTTAAAAAAACTAGTTTTATAGTTCTATAACCATTAGAACTTTAACGCTCTGTAAGTAGAGAAATTGTTTTTACAACTCTATTTTATATGTTTGCTGTGGTCCTATAGAATTAATCGGGGATAATGAAGGGCCTATACAGTATCTGAAACAACTATAGTTGGTAGCTAGAAAGCTTAAGGTTGAAGTTAAAGTCAAAATAACCATGAGTGTAATGAGTTGTCACTGGGTATATTAAAACAAAAACTAAATTAAACGTCAGTGTCCCATTCTGTTTTTTATTAGATATTGTTAATCAAATACTTCTTAATGATGCAGCTAACCACTAATTACATGATTTACAGGAATTAATCAAAGTGACTGAAATACATTAACAAAACGATTTGAAATTTAGGAGGCACCTAATTAGAATATGTATAGACAAATTAATTGACGTATGACATGATCTCAAGCTATTATTAAAAAGTACTCAAAATGAGACCCTGTGGCCATTTTCCAATTTTTTATTACGACGGAAATATAATATTTTAACTCTAGTACAATATACCTCAAGTTTAATTTAATTTTTATATCTCATACAGTTTGGAAGTTAAAGATTTTTGGTTCTCACTGTAATCATACTTGAATGAACGCCAAATTTTGATGTAACACAGCAGAAAATAGAAAAATAAACAATACTAATTGTTTATTCTTATATTATTATAATACTCTATTTATAGTCATAATGAAATAAATGTATTAACATTATGTTAGATTATTATTTTAACTAACACGATATTAAAAACAATAACATATAAGTAGATCAATTAATATAGACAAAGCAACATCAACTTATCGCGTTCTCTCAGATGTGTAAATTATTTTTCTTCAACACCAAATTATGTATTGTGATAGAACAGGAGATTTCAATTACTTGCTATTTACGACTTACACTTATACACAACAATTGAAACCAGATGATTGAATATTTAATCTCAGGCTTGTTCGTCAGGGGATCAAAGGGTACTGTAGGGCATGTAATATGATTCTGACACCGAGGGTGGCCCATAAGATAATACGATTGTTCTCGATTTAACACCCTGTCACATTACAAGGCGCAAGGAGGTGCAATTAATAATAATCAGACGGCTTCACACGCAGGTAGCAGAACTAATCCGGAATGATTAGTTAGATTAATTAGGTAAAATCAGTCTGTATAAGCGCTTTATTTATATGAGGTCTATAATTATTGTTCTGCCTTATGAGGTGCTCTTCTATACCTTATTTAGGTAGTATACATGTATATGTTCCTATATAATCAAATATTTAAACTCGGATAGTGATACCTACAAATTTAAGAATATTTGATAATATTTAAGTACAACGTGATGGAGAGTTTGGTTCTCTCAGGTAGTAACAACAAAAAAAATAAGTTTTCATATTCAGGGTAATTCAGCTAACTCGTTCATTAAAAGTTTAATGACTTCCCGTTGGAATATTTTTTTTGAAAATTTGGATACGGGGGTTTTTGAGAAAGTTCTACTCGTCTGAAGTCTTTCCATTTTTCTGGCATTTCCGGTTATACCGGAAATAGCTATCAACGTTCTTATTTTAAATGGAATACCCTTTATTTATTTACATTTTTGATTTCTACGCTAAAATCTACGTTTTTTAATGAGCTCAACCTATATGAGGAATTAATAGTTTTTTTAGAAATTCTAATATTTTTTAAAAAGTTCATGTTACTTTATTGAAATCTTTGTTATCGATTGACAAAGAAAGTTATTGTAACAAGTTTTGGGCTATGGTTAGGCAGACCATCAAGCTTTCAGATTATGTGTAATTTCATATTTTGTTATTTACAGGGTGTTTAAAAATAATTTGATTCTGACTGACATCAACTACCCAAAAGTTATTTTTTTTTAATGGAACACCCAGTAATGTATTGCTCTATGCGGTGGAGAATAAAGTGATCTTTTCTTGCTATCGACGTATTTACTTTCGGTACAATAATTTTCTATTTTTTAATTGCTGATTCGGGCGGGTCGGTCATCATCCTGTTCCACCCAGTATATCAGTGGTATGTCTTCATAAGGGCACACTGTCTACAATAAATGTAAACAGAAAATATATTATACAGTTCCCAGGCTCAGTAACCAAAATGTTGTGGTTGTCCTGCCTAAATGAGTTCTTTTAATATTATTCTACTCGTTATACAAACTCTGTAAACAATTAATTAATTTATCCAGATGAGGAGAATTTGGTTTACATAATTTTCTTTAAATTCTGCTGTTTAAAATGAAAAGTCTGTAGAATCAACGAATTACACAGTCTGCTGGTCGTTTTAATTAAGAGATATTTCTAAATGCAAATAAAAGTTGTATAAAGGGTAAAATTATAATTTATTTGAAGTGATACCGTAAGAAGCCAAATGATTTTACCAATACGAGTATACCCGAGGGGCGAATCACTGGGGTTTGAATCATTTTACTGAACAAACAGGTGGAATTTCAGGAAAAATTGATAAATTATGGGGGATTTCAAGGAAATACCGGGAATTTCGGGGTATTTTATATATATTTTTTGTGCAACCCTCCTCAAAGCGACTATTTTGCATTCGCAACACAGTCCGCAAAATTCAATTTTGCGGCCGTTACCCTTAACAACGGCCGGCAAACAAAATGTCACTCAAATGTCAAAATTTCAATCAAAACTTGACATTTCTGCAATAAGGCAACAGGAGTCCTTTTTTTTATTAAATAAATAATTCCATATTAACAAGTATTTATTGAGGATGAATATTAACAGTAATTTGACAATTTGTATTGTTAGTAATATTTACACCTGAACTAACTGAAGCACCTAATTCTAATGTTTTCGAATAATTATTAGAAACACTTGGCACTACCAAACTACTGCAGTTAGTTACATTTGAATTAGATTCTTCAGTACCAAAAATAGAATTAGAAATATTATTTTTGTTTTCAATAGAGTCTTCCACGTATCCCTCCGCCACGGTATTAAACTACCATCCACCGTGACGCTTAAGAACCGACATTTCAGCTCCAGTATTGGCCAGTAGAGTAGCAGAACTTCTTCTGAAACAATGACCCGTGTATTTTTCGCTGTTTGGCAATCAAGATATTTAGCAATCATGCTGGGTATTTTCCCAATTGTGTGAACTCCAACAGCTTGCGCAGTACACTTTCCTTTTCCGTATCTTAAGAAAACACGACGGATAGTAATATGTTTTGGTCGAAGAGCTATGTATTTGCGGTAAATGTTTAAAAAAATTAAGTTAGTAACAGTAAAAATGCGCTTTATGTTAGTTTTGGTATCAGGAACAGTTACTATTAATACAGTGTTCTCTTCCTGGATGTCATCAACTGTCATTTGTAGTAATTCATTTCGTCTCAATGCCCCTGATATCCCCATTATTAAAACTACCTGTAACAAAAATTTCCATTAAAAAAATTATCTACAAAATTTTTTGAAATTTACCTTCCACAATAAATAATTTTCATCATCAGCTTCATTTAGAAATAAATTAATCTGCTCACGCGTTAACACTTTTGATTTCTTTGCTTGGTAGCCTACTGACTTCTTTTTTAAAAAGGGTACCAGTTTCAAATAAGTCCTCAGATCGATCCCGTCTTTTATGTTGAGCATACACTTCAACATAGAATAAATGCTCCATAGACACGAACTCTTTACAGCCTTTGATTTCTCCATCAAATAAGCCAATAAAATATTTTCAGAGACAGTTTTCACATTTTGCTCGTCACACCATTTTTTGAAATTGCCATAACATTTTTCATATTTCTTCTTAGATTTTTCGGGTATTAGATCTGAAATTGCCGAGTTTACGATGTTTCTCAGCTGTGGAGGAGTGCAAGAAATTGAAATATCGCTCTCAGCGTCAGACATTATAGACTCAATTTAAAAACTGTCAAATTGTTTTGTATACAGTCAAAATATTTCGTTTCCATAGAAACACCGTCACAGTAAAACCACTAGATTACTTTTCTATTCAAAGATAATACTGTTTCAAAATATTAATAATATTAAACAATATTTATATAATTTTATTAGGGTTGCACAAAAAGTTTTGTGTATAACTCGGTCGCAAACCGCTTTGGCGTCCTCGAGATTGTCAGCCTCGGCCGCAAGCGACCTCGGCTGACAACTCTTCTCTCGGACGCGCAAAGCTGCGTTTTGCGGCCTTGGTATACAAATAACTATTTTTATACCTGAGGCCCGACCTGAGGTTATACCTAATCCTCGACAATTTTTAGTAATATTTTACGTTATATTTTTGCTTAGATTTCATTATACTTCCCAATTACAAAAACATTTTTTGGTGACAGGATTATAGAGTATCCCTTAAAAATGTTTTGTGATGGGTTCTATATTTTATATTATATTTTTGAGTCAGTTTTTGTATGAATGAATATATTTTTACCTTAGTTTAGTTTTATTTTTTACCAAAGAACGTTTTGTTTTGTTGTTGGTATATGCATAGTATAAATAAATATACTATGCTATATGTGAGTTTCATTTGTTTTTAATATGGCATAAATAAACATTACAAAAACTTAATTTGTGTCTGTCTTTCAGAAGCACATAATAATGGGTACCTATTTTATTGAGAATTTCAAATCGCTATAGGGAATTTTTGGGGAATTTCGGGGATTTTTCACTGCAGGGGGAACTTCAGTGTACAATTTTTTTTAGTGATTTACCCCTCGAGTATACCACTAATAATACTTTTCGTGCGAAACAAATTTTATCCCAATTGACTAGGCGGCCAAAAATGTGAAAATTTATTACACTGTAGTGTATTTCTCAGCTGAATTAACAAACCGTTGTACAATATTTAAATGTAACCAGTTACAGTAACATTATTTTCAAATCGAGTGTCAAAAGCAACACGTTTATTACTAGATTACAGTCGGCATTATAAGTTGTACTGATTATTATCTACAGTTCTCTGTAGTCCACTATAGTTTATATTAATAATTATTAGAACATAATCCCTTCATGGATGTCAAAAGCTTGCGTCCTGAGCCATATCTGTTCACCTAAGGCACGGTGGGAAGAGCCATTTGTTAAGTGTGACGTTCATTAGGTTTAACGTGTCTTCTGAGGACCCTTGTCCCACATTAAACACCACCGAAGGGTTTTGCGAGACGATAGGTCGCTGAAGGCAAACTTCTAGGTCATCTAAAAAAGTTACAAGCTCGTAAAATGATAGCATCCTTTTAAATTTCAAACGGAAAACATGGAAAAATTTATATTTCATTAATTTTAATAACGTCTAAAGTGAGTTCACTATAATTTTGACATTTAACAATATTTTTTTGGAAACCTATTGCTACTATTGAACTTATGTCAGATGTTTACTTATACAGCACATTTCCTGAACTAAATTATCTAGAGAGTACATTAAAAAGAGATTTCATTTCTGATGACAGATACAATTTTGTAAAATATAACCATGTGTTGACAAGCGAGGTCGAAGGCCGAGTTTGATAACCCTTCAAGTATCGTAATATGAAATTGCGATACGAATATCATACAATGTTTTATCTAGTATTAATAGGTACTTCTCATAATGTTATAAAAAAGTTTATAACTTGTAATGACAACAATTTTAAGACGATAAACAAAACTAGTAGTTTCTGGAAGTATTTGTCATGTTTATGTCACTCGCTAGCTGTCACTGTGGCGTCAATAAAATTAGTTCAAACAGATTTGTTGCTTTTGACATAGAATTTGCAGCAAATGCAGGTATCGAATCATTGGTACTTGCCAAATCTCGAGATAGGTACGAAATCGAGTATAGACGATTTGAGGACTGGTGCAATTTAAATAAAATACCTACATGGCGTATCAGAACAAGTTTTGAATTGATATCTAATTGCTAACTAAGATATTTTTACATCTTTTTATCGCACTAGTTCGGTAAAATGACGTTTTACCGACCTAATACGGTAATGTATGTCCTTATGACATTCAAGTGAATATTGTAATGTTTGACATTACATATTGATAGTAGTAATTATTGTAGTATTGATAGTAATAGTATTTTAGATTACAAGTCCGATAGGTTAGGTGTTACATACAATACGAGTCTTTTTATGCATTTTCAGGAGCATATTTGTTGTTAAAAAGTAATACCTAGTAAGCCATGCACTAGAGTTTATTCAACAATGTTGAAATATTTGTGTCTATCAGAATTTAGTAGTACTAAGTTATTGAACAATGTACTAAGTAGTTTCAGTAGTAGTAGTACTAAGTTATTGAAACAATTCCCACAACGACCTATTAGTTAATTACTATTTACCGTGCAGTGGGATCGTTAAATGGTAAATAAAAAATGGTAACTAACTAGAAACTGACATTGATCCTCTAATTACTTTTGTAGGTGTTCTGACAGAGTTTAGCGTTTGTACCATTATTTTGGTAGACTTTTTGGTATTTTGTTTGTTCAAATTCAAGTCTGTTATAGACTTGTATAGTCCTGTAGTCATTTAGACTGTTGCCTTTGTAGCTAAAAACTTTAAGTTCCAGTTTTAAATGTTATTTCTGTCAGAAAATTCAATTTTCCTATAAAATAAACTTATTGCTTAATACTGCTCTTTCTCTCAAATCATGAACTGTTTAAAGCTTCTCTTAGCTACTTGCATATTTGTATTTAGCCATGTTCGATAGTTCTTTTCGAATTTATCCCGTTCTAAATTTCAACTACATTAATTTAATACAGTTTATATATCATTTTATCCAGTGAAATATAGATCCAATAATTAAACATATATATTACTTTATGATATTTTAGATAACCTAAATTTAACATTTGTTAACAAATAAAATACATTTTTAACGTCTCCATGTTTGGAAGTTTATTTTCACATCAAACTTTTGAAGTATGTTTTAGAACCCATAAAATATATGCATCTGAAGTTTGAGTATAAATGTTCATCTTCCTAAGTGTAAAGATAATATTTTCTTTACTCTTTATTTAAAACAAAAATGCAAATAAAATTTATAATATTTATATACCTACCATTTGAGTGAGACAAAGAAAAAGATCTGATAAACTGATATAATTTACTCGATAAGTAATTACTTTCACCATATTGTGTATAGTTTTTTTATTTCGGGGCAAACCTTAAAAGTTTCCACATTTTCAATCCTTATTTTGAATACTTCTGCTTTCTTTTCTTAATTATAGTGAAGTTACAGGCATCAACTCCCTTTCTACTAAGGTTATCGATATCTGCAAGTTTAGCACGAAACTTATAACACTCAGTATACATAGAAAGGATATGTGGTGAAAGTTTAAAAGCGATATCCTTACATGGAGCTTTTAGCAATTATATTAAAAGTTATGTTTAAAGTAATAGCTTTACCACAGCAAAGTTTGTGCTTACGGACATGTATTAAGCTTCTCTAATTACTGCAGTAGAGATTACTGGTATATTGTTCGTGTAATCATTATGTAGAAGTTTATACGGGTGGGAAACGATACTATTTTGCAATTACTAAATTATTGCTGCTTTATTACAAAACTAGTTAGCAGCTCTGCAAAATAAGGGATACCCTATCTCATCCGTCGAGTTTGTGATTATCGCAATTTGATGTGTTATTCACAAGAAAAATTGCTATATTACACTAGTCGATATCTTTTCTTCACACAATCTTAGTACAAAAGTAATACGTTTATTTTAAAGGAATAGTAATAACGGTTCTTCTATCTGCATATCACTGACATAGTTTTCCACATAACACTATACTCGACGCGCGTTTCGCCAACCAAGTTGGCATCATCTGGAGATGATTAAAACAAAACTTATGGTAACATTGTGTCCTATTTATACCTAAACTATTTCTACGGTTCAGTGAGCCGCCGCGACGGATCAGTCTTACTAACCAATAAAGCGCGCTATATGAGATTGGCCCTCTGTCATCATTCATACTATTTTTACATTTACCCAATAGCAGTAAATGAGTGAGTAGCAATTTCAAAACTCTCAAAAGCATCCAGCTGTTTGGAATTTGTCACATTCCTAAGTAGTCTCAAATTCCTACTATCTATTTTATGGTTGTTTTCAACGCATGTTGGGCGACACTAGACTTGTCTGTTCTACCATATTTGACATGAGCCATATGTTCCCTGAATCTAGTTTGTATTGACCTTCTCGTTTGTCCAACATCTATCTGCGTGTATATCATATGTATAGCATAATTTTCTAATGATACTTATTCTATTCTAATGAATGAATTTTCTAATGATTCTATTCTAATGAATATCATACATACACACGATATAAATTTTTATTAATCTGTAGAAAATTAAACCACCATCACAGAAACCTAAGTAATCAGAAAAATATTGAAGATATCTGCTTTGGTCTGCCCAACACTTTTCAACTAGTCTTCTACTTTAAAGTACGCTATATTTGTAATTATTAAGTGGTTAATTTGTTATTTCCTTGTTTTCGCAACTTTTTGTTCAGTTCTAAATTTCAGTAGGTAAATGCAATCTTATACATGCTACCGCTATCGTGTTTTCGAAAAATATCATATATTAATATATTATCAACTAATTTAAGACTTGTTTCTACGTTCAGATTTCTATAGGTAAAGGGGGTGTCCAACCTTCATAAAGATTCTCGCTACTCCAGAATTACATATTCTGGGAATGAATCTCGGAACTAATATACCATACATTCCTTACATTCATTATTCATAATAGTAACTAAACTGTCTTTATTTCTTTTTAAACTTCGCGTCGGTTTAGTTCCGTAACTAAGACCAACCACAGACTACAGGAAAAATCAACCCGCATTCTGTAACTTTTGCAGAAACCTCACTTTGTCATAGAGTAGGCTTCTTTTACTTGCTTAGCATCTCAGGATTCATTACCGTTTCCTCGATTCCCCTTTTTCGATTTTAAGGATATTTTCCGTTTCGTCTACTGCCCTTTTAACCGATATATCGTTGTCATTAATAATTCCCCTTTCGTCGATTCTATAAATCTTTTTATGTGAACCTAAGCTAACCGACCGCACCCGTACATTGTATGAAAAAAAATATCTAGGCAAAAGTACTGTACTTCGAAACTTTAATTTGAGCAAGTTGACAAAACGGGAAGAGTTAAAAGTGGTTTCAAACTGTGGTATCAAAACAGATAAGAATGTTTCAGTCGACGAAACGATCAATCAACAAAACGGGATTATGCGTCTCATATATAAGGGACATCCGGCTTTACAACCTACCCGCGGCATAATACGTATTTACGTGTAAGTGTAAGTAAGTGTTTTCGTGTAAGTTTGTAACCTTCTGTAGATTTAAAAAAGTACATACCCTTAGAAGGCGCAGGCAAGCATTAAGTACCGGTCTTCCTTGTTTAGCTACCCATCCAAGTACCTACTAATGGTGAGAAAAGTTGCTTTGTCGTTATACCAGTGATGCAATCGCTAGTAAACTCTAAACGATAAGTCACTACCATGGCTTTACCCGCAAGTAGACTTCTTGTAATTTTGCCTTTTTTAAAAGCGAACTAATAGTTCCTAAATTTAGGCTAATTTTAATGTTATAAATATGTTAATTACCTACTTAATAGGACACACAAATATAATTTATTTAAAAATGTTGATGTTGTTTGTAATATAGGAAATCAACTATCAAAGCTTCCTTCATAAACATTTTTCTGTTCGTAACTCGTACTTTTGTAATAATAAATTGTTTGTGATTTCTTACACATTAAATTCATACTTTCTGCAAAGCGTAATTTCGACGTGGAACTAATTTACATCTTTGCATAAAAGTGGAAGTCTAGGTCTATTTATAAACCATTCAGCGTTTTAGCAAAATAAGGAGGTAATGAATTTAGTGCCAATTTATCACCTCCCCTTTTCCGAACGCCAGTGGACTAAGAAACATTAACGAATTGTATGCAAACGAAAGCCTTCAAGTTAAACTCGATCCATTTGTTAGGGGCGCCATTGTTACCAAAAAGGGTGGTTACATCAAAGATACAAACGCATTCAAAATTGTTCTAAATTAATTTATCCTTTACTTTCAACCCGAAGTTGGGAAACAAATTAGAGTAATTTCCAGGCTGGAATCCGTGTAATATATTTGCTTTAAATTATAAGGGTATTGATTGGTTATTAGCCCTGTAAACATTTGTACTATCACTTCGACTTTTCGCTTACATCGACAAATCTAATTATTGCAATACTAATTCCATCTCTTCCGCAATTTGAATTCTGTAGTATTGTTACGTTTACCTAGGTAGTTATTATTTGCAGATGTAATAGCTGATGTTTCTTTAAAGTTCAGCAAATATCGTTCATCCTCTTTAGGGACTCGGGTTGACATATTTTTTGAACAAAACAAAAAAGTTTACGAAGTCCTTAACCACCTATGGTGGTTTAATTCGTGTTAGTTTTCAGGGTTTTATCACTAAATCATACAAGCATACTTAAGAGGCAACATCAATAATAAAGTAAAATAAAAAAGTATTTTACCAATTTTACCAACATTACCTAATATAAATTACCATTTTCTTCGATAAAATAAAATAAGAGAAAATAGAATGAAGTTGTTCGATTTTATTTGCTACTTAGGAAAAGTTTAGGTTAGTGTGTAGTGCTGCTATATTTTACTCCTGAAGGAGAAAAAATGTTTAATTCATACCTGAGTATACAGTGTAAACTGTCAGTATTTTGTACCTCAGTCATACTTAAAGTTTTGATAACGAAAACGGATAAGTTTTCGAAACGTAAACGTTTTAGACGTTTTATATTGTGAAACTAATTTTTAGTGTGAGATTTCTTTGATTAGGCAAAAATATTTTTCACAAAAACCCATCTTTGACTGATCCGTCGGCGCAGAGGTTGATTTCTTATTTTTTGGAGTTTTCGATACTGACATAATACCCAAATAAATAAGAGTAATTTATTAAACAATGCCACAAACAAATATTTTCATACATTATCTTAAAAACTCTTGTACTTAACAAAGACAAACACAAAGAAAGGAATCTTGTACTTATTTGCTAAAATTAGAAGGAACGTATTTCTAGAAATTCTAAGTAAAACGCTACAAATATGATAATAATTTACTTTAATCATGATAAAGTAAATTATTATAAGATCTGTAAACAAAACTTCACTTCGCAACAACTAAGATATATTATTTATTTGTACAACAAACTATAACCAGTAGGTACCTACATACTGACTAACAAAACTGTAACAGAGTGATTCTTAAATGACTAAGTATTGAATTACTTCTCTCAGTTAAAAAAACATTACATGGAAAAGCAAACCGCCATGAGGTATTTATTTTATCTGGGGACTAAAGGGGTGGCGACGGTAAGCAAGACAGGTTGACAAACTGGTACAACTGAATAAGCTTTCCATTGGAGGAATTAGATAATTAAAATTTCGGTTTCACTCGTATTATTAGATATTAAATTCTTCCGACAATGGTACAGTTGATGACCATTGCACGTCACTCGCTCTTCATATTAAACTAAAGAAATATATCTTATAATAAAGGTCCTTAGCTCTGTAGATCATGTCAGATACTGATATTGGTTATAAAATTAAACAGTCTGATCAGATAATACAATGTTCAACCATAAAGCGACCTTTTGATTTTCTGTAGTGTTATATGTGTCTCATAAAGTTCAAAAAAAAACCTTAGCTATGCCTAGCATCTTATTATGAATAACTAGTTCATTGCAACAGCAAAAAATGTACTGTAAAACTGTGTTGTAAAAGGTTGATCCGGATTGTTAGAAGCCCCAAAAATGAGACTACAAATACTAATATTAAATATCTGTTAATCTGAAAAAATGTTTTGGAAAGAGAAAATGATTTGGTCTTATCTTCTCGTGCTGATAATCTTAGCACAAAGAGAAAACGATGTTGTGACGCAAGGTACTATTTAACTCAGATCTGTTACCCGAGTATTATTAACAATAACAACCTCATTTCGCAGACCATATTTGCTAGGTATATATAAAATAAAAACAACTAGAAATTAGATTGTCGGTGAAAGATAAATCTATATATCTTTGAAAGGATCAAGGAAAAGGAAAGAGTAGGTTATAGATTTTTTTTGGGACTCATAGGTGATTATAATTCATAGGTGGTATATCTATAATCAAAACTACAATTGGTATAGCTGCAAAAGTTTACTTGCAAAAAATTATAGAGAAAAAAGTTAATACAACGCAGTAACAAATATAGTAGACAATCACTCCTAGCTTTATCAAACCACAAAATAAATTATGGGTCAGTATGGAAATTCCACAAAATCTTTGCAGAATAACACATACTGTATTTCTGTATGTTGGGTCAACAGACACAGATATAGTTCGTTTGAGTTGGAAACTAGAAAGCTGGTCCAGGGGACGGCCGCTCTCGAGACCTTTGAACCAGACATCTTTATCACAATAGTAAGTGATCAACGGAATGGGATGTTTTCCCAGAAATTTTCCCTGCTTTAAACTGTAGATTTAGTTGAGAGTCTAATACAAAATTAGTATAGTTTACTAAGTGAGGTACGGGCTTTAAGAAATACGGGTTTATTCTTGTTGTTAGATAAATAACCACCTGTTTCCCTCAAGCGACTAATCTAATAAAAGTATCACGAAGGGGAGTAATCTGAAAGTCCTCGCTCATTCCCATTAGTTATGTGTTCGTGGTCAAAACTTCATAAAGATAATAACGTAGCTGCTTTTAGTATAGTAGCTATTTATTTAATTGCCCTTATGTGTTCGAGTCGAACTACCAGGAGGAGGTAGAAATGGGAAACATACTGAAAGCAATTTATGCCCACATATAAACGCCTTTATATAAAGCACTAAACGCATTGGAAACAATAACGCTAAGAGAGCTTAGTAATAACTTTTATGGGTTGTGAGCCTTGCGATTGTATTTGTTTTAATTAAGGCAGCAGTAAATAGACTAAATGCATACACATAGTGTACCAAATTAGATATTTTTAAGGTTACCCTTTAAAGACATGAAAAATAGTTTGAAATCAGTGAAAATGGCAAACGTTCTTTATGCATTTTTAAAAGCAATTTAATTACCAATGTAATTTGTACCAAATTTTCATAAGTTTACACCTAATTTACTTGATTTTTCAAAAGTAACACCCTGTATGTTTTATCAAAAATTGAAACCGCTTTCAAAACCCTGTATAATCGTATAATAGTTTTCTCTTATTTGTGCGGCATTGCCATATTGCAAAAATATTTATCGTAAATGTTTATTATATTTACGTTTCTGTTTTGTATTTTTTTCGTAATCTATTATTTGTTAATGTAATATTTGCATTACACTACATATTTTATTGTAACACCTACTGTAATACTGCTTGATTTAAAAAACACATTACAAAAAGTCAACTTACATCCGTTTAAACAAATACATTTCATATTATAAATATATGTATCAGTATTGATTTTATACGAAGTATTATTTATTATAAATTATGTTCTTGATTCAATTTCATTGCCAAGAGTTTTAAATCCATCAGATATTCTTGAAAAATGTATGAAATGTGCGTATGTTTCGATACGTTAGTTTAAATTGAAGTTTAAATCGAAGGAGGAAATATGATACTTCAAACAAGCCCAACACAATAGCTTGACTGATAGAGAGGGGACAGAAGCATTAGCTGGACGCTTTTTTGATAAATATATAGATCCAGAGTTAGTGATAGATTTTTGGCTGTGATTTTGGTCAGTATGCCTTTCAGAGGGTACTATATTGCGTATATTCTCATGACGAAAATGAATGAATTAAAGAACCATCTTAGGTTCTTCATATAGAAAAGTGAGTTTTCTTTTGTGCTAATGCCCATGAGCATTAAGCGGTATTTCATGTTGTTCTTCAGCAATTTTATAACTAACAGTTGTATACTTATCATTGGTATCCCGTTCGGAAAAGCGGAAATATTCAAGTACAAGTTCACCTTACCACAACAGCCTTGTGGACCACCTTGGACCCACACTAATGGTACCTATGCCGGTGGGTTTCCGAAAAAATTTTGGTGTTAAAGTTCATTTTAAAATACATTGCAGCCTGACAAAAATCGTACTAAAACGCATAATTTGCGAACAAAAAATCAAAACCCCTTTTTCTATATGAAGAACCCGAGATGACTCTTTGATTCATTCCTTTTTGTCATGAGACTATTTGGTGTGAAGATGTCAATCACGTAGTTTTCCACATAACACCAAAACACTGTACTGCACTCGACGCGCGTTTCGCCAACCAAGTTAGCATCCTCTGGAGATGATTAAAACTACAAGATGATAGAGTTTTAATCATCTTCAGATGACCGTTACTTGGTTGAGGAAACGCACGTCGAGTGCGGCATAGTGTTTTGGTGTTATGTGGAAAACTACGTCAGTGATATGAGACTATACGTATAATGCTGACTAAAATCACAACGAAAAATATATCACTAACTGCCGGTCTAATAGTCAGAGAATAGTAGTATCCAGTAGCCCTGTATTATGGTCTGTAACTAGTGCTTACATGTGTCACTTAATATTAATTCAATCATGTTTAGTTCACAAAGTAATTATTTTCGATTATTTAATTAATTTTAAATAATCAATTTTGGTATTAAATCTTTTCCACATGATAATATATTATATTATAACCAAAGTATTTTGTTTGCAATTGCAATACTAAGAAAACACTGATAAACTTAATTGATTTGTGAATATGTTCTTATTACATTTTGTACAGTGGTAAACTTTTAAAGTTTGTCTTGATATAGGTAGTACACTTAAAATCCGTATTAGAATACTTGTGTTTTAGTATTTTGCAGGTGACGTATTCTCAAAGGAATTTTTTGTAGCATATCTACAATTTTTGCCGTACACGTTTCATTTCGGCAACAAAACTATAGTTGGCTTGGGAAAATGGCTTGTGTAGAAAACTGTAGTTAATGTTACATTTTACAATTTGTGGCATATAGCTCATTTGCTGCTGCAGAGGTTTTACCATAGTTTATTCAACGCAGCAAATTGCAACGAGCTGGTTGCTTATTTATATCTATACGTATGTAGTTAATCTCCTTTACTTTTATTAAAGAAATAAAACTAAGCCTGTATAATGCTCAGTATTAAGTACAATAGGAAACGTAATTTAGGTTGTACATGAAGAACAGATAGATTTGTTGATTAAATGATAAATGTTGATTATTTTATTTGATGACCGATACCCAAGAAAACACACTAACTAGTGTGTTTTATTTTTTACCATCGCATACATCGTTGCCACTTTATTATCGTTTTTCTCGAAAACTAAGTGAATTACATGTACTTGTGAAAATCCTTTTAGCGCTGCGGATTGTCAAGATTATTGAATAAAATTTTCTAGAAGTGTAACATGATGTAGCTCTATCTAAACATACGATCAAAAGTCAGATATTCCATACATGGTGTTCGCCAAGCATTAACAGACTTCATCATTTTCAGGGGGTCACAAATTTGATTTTTTTTAATGGAACACCAAGTATATTTTTACATTTCTGAATTGTCTACTCATTCTATTTAGTTTCCCTTAAGCAAGTCATATACCTAACTTTTGCACATGCAAATAGAATTGAGTAAAAATATTTTTGCAACAATAGTAAGGAAGGGGTAAAAAAATAAGCAATTGTATAAATCGATGGATTTTTTTTCACTGAACATGAATGTTCATGTTCAGTGAAAAAATGTCACATGAATACAATGAGTAAATAATGAGTTGCATGAGGGACGCCCGTCCAAACGCCTCTTTATAAGCACGACTTGCTAAAACATAATTTCTGTACCTCAATTCACTCTCCTAATATGAAAATAATATCTGTTAATTCATTTTGTGTAAAATTTATGACAAAGATTCGATTGATTTTTATTTAACATGAAATACCACTAAGACACTGACACTATAAACAAACTCAATGTTTTCGCAGCCCCCTCGATACATACATATTACATACATCTAGAAATAGATACTAAAAATATTAAATATTACACATACATATTATACATTGGTATTAAATAGATGCTAAATGTATTGAATCCCTTCGAGGGACTACTACTGCTGTTGCATAAATATTTTTAATAAGTTCCATTAGCATGTGCAATAGATTATATAATCCCGCCCACCCACTATTCAATTTATTTCAGATAAAATCCTTCATCATCTACTTATTTATCTGAAGAAGAATGTTTAGTATTAATAAACTCAATGTCATAAAGTACAGTGTTTATTTTATTTGATGACTGATGCCCAAGAGAACAAAATAATAATTAACTAATGATCAACTAATGTGTTAAACAGTTAAGAAGGAAACTTAATCATTTTATTTCTTTTTACTATTCATGATTATAATTGTTTGCAATAATAATAAAATAAGCTGCCTTATAATTTTAATGAGAAGTGGTATTCAAGTGGTATTGTGGCAAAACTTTTGCAAAATACAAAAAAAATTCGTAGAAACAATATTTCAACAACAGTTCTATTTCAAGGAAAGACTGAAATTATCGTGTTAACCATGTTACAATTATTATTTGAAAAAATACTAGAGTTAAGTGGAGTTAAATAATATTTTCTTCTTTTTAACGTCCTCATTCAGGAGATTCAGATCTATCTATAGAAAAAAGATATATAAGAATTATAATAATTCTATTCTATATGATTCTATATGGGATTCTATATGAAACCGAGTGCCCATTTTTATTCTAAAACTTTTAATGTCTATAGTTTCCAGTTAAAACCACCCAAAAATAGCCTATAGACACCATAGAAAACTCCTTGTCAATATTCACTCAAGTAGTAGGTAACCTATAGCGGTATTTAAAATGCAAAAATTCCAATGAAAAATTTCTAGGAATAAATTAAAGCCAGAGAAACGAATTATCAGCCATTATTCAGTATAATTTATATTCAAATGGATCCCAAGATTACCGGCTTTAGCCGTTATTAAAGATTCATGCAACAAGGCCTTAGGCCCAAGGATCAAAATTTAACTCGATCACAACCATCTGTGGCCAATTCTGTAACTCGTCACTTAGTTTGGGTCACGCAACAAACTACTATACACTTCAAAAGTTTTGGTTATTACTTGGAACGTGCTACTTTCGAATTAAACTATCATATTTACTTAAAGTGCATTACGCATTAAAATATACTAGAATACTAGAAAATAGATTATCATTTTCTATGTTAATTTTAACGGCACCATCCGAAAATTAATTGTTTTCTAAAGTATCGCAGTGTAAGTTTTCTACCTGGAACACGCTGTTTATTTTTATAGATCTGGAAGGAGAGTTCTCTCACGAGAGACATGCTCTTAAGTGAAGATAAGAAAGATGCTATAATAGGGCTTCAAACCACTGCAGTTTGGCAAAGAGCCGTTAATATTTTACACATTTCTCTTAATTCCTCATTTTTTTAGCATATTAGTATATTCCCTAAAATTAGACATATTGATATTGAACCTTGCAACAATGTACTGCTGAGGAAATGAACTATACATGTATGTAAAAGTTTGTAGAGTATGTAATAATTAAAATAGTATACTTTTGTACATATCTAAAAAATGCCATGTCGATGGTTTTTCAGTTTTGATAAACAGTTAAATGTACTCGCATTACAAAACTTTGCTGACTTAACTGATTCTATTTCTATTATAATTTTCCAAATGACAATGCTGCGAAATGAAAAACCCCATATATATTCGACATTCATTTAAAAGATAATAGATCAGCAATGATACAGTAGATACCCACAAGGTAGAAAGCACCTCACTATGATTTTTATAAGCTACATAAATGTTCTCATACGCACTATCTAAATATATATTCTACAGTACTATAATAATAATATAAAACGTAGAATTTCGTTTGGTTCATGATTTCATTTCTACTGTGTCCTTGCAAATCGACATGTGCCAAAACTTTTGATGCAGGTAGTAGTCGCTTAGTTTGGCAAGTACGGCCAACTAAATCTTGCTCCAATTATTGACGAAACCAATATCGATTTAACAATTACTAATTAAAGTTACATCTGATAATTATCACTTTGGGGTTTGGATGAGAGCGTTGTTAATAGTTGACAATTAGTATCAGTATTGCTGAACAGATTTATTGGTTTGTAAACAGATATAATTGTATATATTTTAGATCTTTGAGAAATATATATCGCTACTGTATTAGGCAGAATTATTAAAATACATTTTTAAATAAACATGATTATCTAAATCTATTCCTATACCAGTCAAAAGCACTTAAAATGTACTTTTTATTTTGTATACTATTCTAAACTGATATAGTACATATTAATGTTAGTAATGTAATAAACTGGATACTGATAACTGCATATTTGTTAGATTATATAGTAATTTATATTATATACAGTATAGTGATAAAGTAACCTACAAAATTCATAACTTTTATACAGAATAATTTTTCAAAAAACGCCGTGCGAAACAGACACGTGTTGACTTGAAAAATTTTGTTTTATCTGTTTCAGTTTTAGAGTTGTGACATCATCATACATTTTTTAAATTGCAATGCCCTGTATTTTAAACAGAAATGGAATTCCAACTTTTTCCCCAGCACAATGGTACCCCATATTAGGGGTTTGCTACTTAATGTTTACAAGAGACAGGGTGTTTTTTGAGAAGAATACACGTTAAGCATACACATTTTGTTTTATTTAAAATAATTTCAAAATAAAAAAAATTAAAGAAATAACACTGGTTCAAAACGCTCTCCGATAGCAATTTCACATTGCCCAAAACGTGTATATACGCTTTGTACTGCACTGCACGCTCAACAAGGTCCGGACTGATATTTTCTATTTATGTTCGAATTCCATTTTTTAAATCATCAAAAAACCCCTGTATCTTATAGACGGTAAGTAGCAAACCCCTAATATGGGGTATTATTGTACTGGGAAAAAAGTGGGAATTCCATTTCTGTTTAAAATACAGGGCGTTGCAATTTAAAAAAATGTATGATGGTGTCACAACCCTAAAACAAAAGCAGATAAAACAAAATTTTTCACGTCAGCACGTATCTTTCTGAAAATAACATCATCGCTGTCATGACGTTTTTTGAAAACTCACTCTGTATAAAAGTCATGAATTTTGTGTGATCACCATCACCATACTACTAAATCATTTTGAGCGTAAAAAGTAGTTTGTATTTAATACCTAACTATGAAAAGCTAAATGACACAGGTGTTTTCTATGACCCTACCAACAGAGCAAGGTTTGTAATTTATTGGGTAAGGCAACGTCGTATCAAAAAGCATAAACTGCACTCCACATTATACGTTTTTGTAATAAATATTTTATACAGTGGCTACTCATATTGAAACGTAGCTAGATGGGATTAGCGGGATTACTATGACACATTTTATCATAATTCCTTAATATCCTTTCTTATATCCTTGATAATAAGGATAATCGTACCATTTTCTTCATTTCCTATTAGTTATTCATTGCAATTTTCTTCGATATTCCAGAGGTGGAACCAAAAATTGCATCGTTTAGCGAATGTTTATAAGACCTTTTTGTTTTTTGCTCTGTTAAAATTATTTTTCCAAAACCTAATAAAACGAATTTAAAGAAATATAATATTCTTCAACATATTCGACGGATGCTAGAAGACACTATGATATAACTAAGCTGATGACACTCTATCAAAAATCAATTTTTCGAAAACTTATTTAAGAGGAAGTTAAAGAAATAATTTGGTAATTTCTAAAAAATGTCGATATTGTGAGAGTAAATACATTTAAATTTATAGATAGGAACACATTTATTGTGCCATATATGACCAGCATAGTACAGATTTGACAATAGTAATACACTGGCATGGGACATACTTGATTTATTACTACTACACGCGATTTTCCTCTCTTCGGTAGTTTTCGTAATATTTCTGTATTAGCCTTTGAGATTTATATAATAAATAAATCGTGAAATATCGCCTGGCTGTACTCGACCATGGAAATAGATTCTTGAGAGCAGAGTAAATATAATTTTCTCCGAACATATATCTTTAGAATAAATTTTGCCAACTGCACTGATAAAAGTTGAATTAAGTTGCAGTTGTGACAGGATTTATGTAAGACAGTAAATCTCAAGAAATAATACTTTTACCTCAAAATGGAGTCACACACAGCCACATTATCCCTTGTTTTGTAGATCACCCTTGATTTCAATAATTTTGATGTATGAGATTTTTTAACTATAAACGCAACACAAATAAAATCTTGCACATCATCAGTATCAATCAGAATAAAGAGTAAATCAATAGTAATAGAATATTAATAGCAGAAAATCATGGCAAATAAGGAAAAAAAAGGGAAAAGCTTCAAGAAATAATATAGGTAGTGATATAAAGCAAGCCGCACATTGTCGCGGAACGGAATGGATCGGAATGGAATGGAACGGAATGGAAATTTTGAAAAGCATATAACTAAGTTAGAGTCCGTACACCATCGCGGACCGCGATATGGATCGGAAAGGAACGAAATCGTTTGGATAGCTCACTGATCGAATTTTTTTCCGAGGTTCCGCAGCTCCCTCCACTATTTTTATTTACATGTGTGATTCTCAAATGACCAAGGGTGACGTCAGTGGCATGATTACTAAAGAAGAAGACGCGCACAAAGCATACTCATGGTATTTCCTGTGCGAAATAGAAGTAAATAGGTCTTTTTATTTATTTTTCTCTCACTTTCTTCTTGTTCTAATACTACACACAACGTCACAAATTCTTCGTCTGAAGTGTCCATTGCAAAAGAACAACTTAATGAAGCTAGTCTTACTCATATACAAATAAATGTTTTCGAGCAATTCCGCGCTAATGTGCGGAGATTCAGAATGTTCATTCCATTCTGTTCTGTTTCATTCCATTCCGATCCATTCCTTTCCGCGATTATGTGCGGCCTGCTTTATGAGGATAATAAAGAACTGGCAAATAACTATGCCAATACTTTTACGCAATGCACTGCAAAATAGAGTATATAGCAGGCAGTACGGCAAGTAAGAAAAAAATGGTGTGTAGGAGATATAGTGAAAATATAAAAACCCAAAATGGAATATATGAGAAACAGTTATGTAAAAAACAAACATAGGAATTCTACTAAAAATTAGGGTAACAGAAGAAAAGAGACAGAACTTTGCACTAACTTCTTGTTGAATATTCTTCAGCAACAATAGTAAACGAGAACTCATATAGTATTTTATAGTATTCAATTATGAAGAGGATAGCCAATAACAGTCATTAAAGGAAGTCATTAATGAAATAACAGAATCGCCCGGCAAAGAAATGATGCGATATATTCATTTATTCAAAAATTTAGACAAGATAAAGCATCAGGGGAATATAGGATCACAAGAGATATATTGAAAATGTGAAAATATTTGGTCGGAAGAAATTATACCAAGTTGTTGATTACTTCAGGAAAATTCGTGACTTTTGGTGAACTTACGTTTGTGGGTTGGTGGATAACCAAAAACATAATATAAATAGGTGCTTTCGCATACTTTTCGAACGTGTCTTCTTGAAATTATCCTACCCAGTGTAATTGTTGCTCTTCTCACTTCTTAATTCTTATCCATAATAACTTTTGACAATAGTACACAATCAATAGCGTACATCTCTGCACAATCTATTCAAGGAAATATGCAATGACGTTAGTAATTTTCACTATATCAAATCATCTGTGTTGATATAATTGCAAAAGTTGAAATGACACGAAAATCCGGGAGACCAGGAAAATAAAAGAAAACATAAGAAACTTTTATATTCATAAAAAACATAAGAATTAAAAAACTGTTTCAATATTGAAATTCAGGCATTCAAAATGACTCCAAGATTGTAACTTCGGTTATAATCATAAATGAAAGAAATTCAGTTGAGTTTTGATAAATATCTACACAAGTTTTAATTATAAACCTCCTCTAAACTGGAAATAATCTATTTTCACATTTTAGGCCGAAAAACAGCGATCTGCTGATTTTTTATGTACCGATTTTTTGTACGAGTAGCTATAAAAGTTAAATAAACAGCAATGTCTGTTATTTGTTGAGTTCGCAGTTAATTTATATTGTCCGAATGCAAATCCATTCAACTGATGAATTGACTAATTCCGCAGCTGGTGCGTACTGCCATGAAAATCGAATACAATAAAACTAGATTTTTTAATTAACCCCGCTTGTGTCGGTCCAGCAGCGTTCCCTGCAAAATATGTAAATGACGCCATAGCGCTCACTCGCTCGGACAGGCACAGATAGAGTGCTTTATAATAATACAATTTACATAATAAAGCGTCGGCTCTACACGTGCGAGATCAGAATTATTGTCGGTATACATACACACTTTAATGCCGGATTGCACTACCATTATCAATCCCTAAATTCCAAATTAAAATTCTAAATTAGCACCGGCCATATTCGCCCGATGAAATATTGTCACTGGTCAATGGATGGCAATTATTAGCTGGTGCTAGATTTTAATATATCCAAATCCTTTTAAACCAACTGATAGTCACGGGCGTAGTAATGCTGAACTTCATTGGTTTTAAATAATATTTTTTTATTTTGCAGAACGCCATACCTGTTTACGAATTAGGTTTTATATTTTATATTTTATTCGGTCATATGATGGAATCATGAATCATAAAAACTGTTAAATTATATATGCATGTTGTTGCTTAAGACATAGCAACAACAAAGAGTTTAGTCTACACGTACATAACCAAACTTATATGGACTTATTGTTTGGGCATACGTTCTTTTGTAATACTCTAGAGATGAGATAGACCCATCAATCTTTATGTATATCAAAATACTCGCATAAAAGCATTATAGTCTGTACAGGGTCACCAGTTAAGCGGATGTATTTCGGAAATCGTTGACCGTACACCTTTCAGGAAAAAATATTCTTAGTAAGTAAATACGGTCAAGAGTCACCAGTTAAGCGGATGTATTTCGGAAATCGTTGACCGTACACCTTTCAGGAAAAAATATTCTTAGTAAGTAAATACGGTCAAGAGAAATGGTTGGAAATCGCTGGAAACAGCAGCAGTGTGTTGGCAAAACGGGGATTTCTCTCAAATTTGCCTAAACAAAATCTACTGATAATACTTCCTGAGAGATTGCATTTTTTCCAAATAAATGTTAACCTTACCCATACCACTTGACTTGAAGAGTTGGAGAAAAATGTGTGCAAGGAAAGTTGTTGATAATAGATCCTAGATTTGTTTCCAACTATTATCAGTAGACCTTGTTCAGGCAAATTGCAGGGAAATCCCCGTTTTATCAACATTGCTACGGTTGCGCCCCCTAGTGGATATCTTACGAACTTAAAAATAATGATATAATAATGGTATTCCCTTAAGACAGTGGTTTCCAACCTTTTTGTACCTGCGCCCCCCTTTAAAAAAAAATTGTTGCGCCCCCTTAATTTTTCTAACAATCTAATTTCATAAATAGTCAACTGATATTATAATTTATTTAATGGGCTACAAAATAATATACAATATTATGTAAAAATATACATAAAAAAATAATTATTTATTATAAGAAATAATAATTTTAAATGTAATAAAAACAAATCTTACAGACTTTTTTGGTTTGTATTCGAAAATGATATTTTGGAAACAGTTGCATGCCCCCCTTGCAACAGTCTCACAGGTTAGAAACCACTGCCTTTAGATATTTTTTTACGAAAGCTGTACTTACCACCGTAAGCGGCTGTAAATCTGTAAATCTAATATACAGTGTTATTTTTAAAAATTGAGGCATTTATTTTAACAGCATGTAGAGCTTGTAAATATAACCTAAAACCTATGTGCCTAAAATAGCCTAAATAAAAATTGCAAAGTAACAAGAATACTAATTCAAATACCGGAAGCTTGGTTCTAGCCTTTTAACTGTTCACTACGCTGAGTAGTAATGGTCTGTGAGTTTCTTAGTTTATGTTTTTGGTTATAGAAATGACAGACGTAGAAAGCAATGAACTTGTATCCAGGATTTAATATTGATGATTTCGCTTATTCACTGAAAGATTTCCTTCAAGATTGTCCTCCAAGAGAACACGCGGGAAGACTTGTACCACCAGAAATAGAAGATATGAAAGAAGAATTATTAAAAACTATACAAAATGACCCGACAACAATTAAATTGCAGTGGCGACTGCATATATCTTAGATAAGAATGGGACTGAAAATTTTATTTATTCAAAATTCGAAAACTGCCGCTAAAAATGATCCTGAACAGCATATGCAGTGCAGGTTTTTTAAAACAAAATTGGCAATATGAGAAATGTTATTTTACCTGCACGGATACATCTTTACAGTATGGAAAGAGTTAAGTGATAATGTGGAGACGTTGGTTATATGAACATATTTGGAACACTTATGAAGAAACCTGAAATATTCATAAATGTTACAAGAATCAAGCGAAAATAGGTAATACAGAAAGATATACTTCAAAAGCATTTTCCTAGTATACCTACTCAGAGCTTGAAGCAATATTAAATTCTATAACATAAAAGAGACTGCTCGGAAAATATTGTATTAATTATTCTGTTTAAGGATAAATTGAAATACTTTGCCTTAACTTTGTATCTCTAAAGGCATGTATAAATATTAAATATATTAAAACTGTTTGTTCTTTGGCTTACCATGAGCTAATTTTCCGTCTCAAAAAGCAGGGCGTCGACGTTGTTCATTATAGCTTCTAGTCATAACTGGCATAGGTATATTAAATTAAGTAAAACTTTGTACAGCGTGGCAGGTAAAAAAAAATAATTTTGCTTTCACAATGGAACTCTCATGAATCATTATTTGTTTGAATTGTACCTTGGCACACACATAAAAAATAGGAACTTAAGTAGTTTAGGAATAAGTTTAGAAACCCAACTTTTATCAGATAATTTCCGGGTAGAAACAAGCCTAAATTGGCATTAAATGAATATCTGAAATGGTGGTAGGTATGCTAATTAATAACTCACTGTATATTTAATAACCAACTTAAAGCTACTATACGCTTTTAATTGCATATCCTCAAAGCTCCTAGAAAACCTAATTATGAAACCTAAACTGTCTCGAAGGCCATCGGAGAAATAAAAAAGGTTTATTAAACATGTATCCGTACCTACATGCTCTCTGAAAACTTCATATTCAAGGCACGTTTGCAGGAATTAGTTGGCAACTATCCTGAATATGGTCTAAAATGGGAAGAATGTCAGCTTGGTGTTAATGTAAGAGATTTAAATCAATTGATGGTTTTCCAGGTTTTCCTTATTCCAAGACTGAAAGATGGTTAGGGCTTACCAACTTAAGTCATTCCTGAGGCGCAAATACGGCCTGCAAAATAATAATATGCCGCCTCTGTTCCACACAAGTCGACACTTTAGGGCTAATCCTTACGATTAGAATGAGGGTATAAATACGTTTAATTACTATTTTATTTTTTATTTATTATATAAGTTTTTATTATTAGATATTGTATCACCTGTCATCATATTATATTATGCTGTAACTAGAGAAGATATCAGAAAACTATACGGGATCAAATGTTTGATAAACCACTAGTTGAATTAACTAAACATTACGAAAATAGGTGTAAGTTATAATGGTGGAATGTATAGGTACTGTATGTCTGTTGTTGAATTGTATCTTGTATTTTCCTGTGCAGTTGCTGCAGTTGTGTCCTTATCTCATCATTTCCTGAATAATTTTCATACCCTTCACACAACAACAAACGGATTGTTGCTTTAAGCTATTCTAATCTTAGAATAGCATGCTTTGGTAGCCTAAAGGCTTGTTCACATGCAATATAATGTCTTGTTAGGATCTTTTACAAGTCGAAGAAAATTTATTCGAATGGTTCAATTTTCTATGTTTACGTATTTAGTTATTGGTATTCATCCAAAAAAATTATATAATAGGAAATGTCAATACTTTAGTCTGAAGTCATAGTATTTGAATTTGGAGAATTAATAATACCTATAAATAAATATGTTGATAGATCCAATAATAAATAATAGAAAAAATATACCACCCAAAGTACAATAATCATTTTCTAAGCTGTTGTCAATGTGTATTTACAAATGTGTTTATCATTGACTATAAGGTTTATGAATGTTTTATAAGACAACCTACAAATAATCTTGTTATATAAATATAGTATTGCGTGAAGTAAACACAATAATTTCATTAGCGTATCGTAATGTGTTTATAAGAAGTATTTAAAGGTATGTTTATACCCTTTACTTCGTATTGGTAACAACTTCGTAAACATGGAATAAAAAGAAAGATATAAAAGTACGTTTTTCAATAACAAACTGACCAACAAAACGATAAACATGCATTAATTTTGTAAACAAAAAATTAATCTAATGTCTAAAATTAATAGAGTTAGTATGAAATACATTAGTCCTTATTTACAAGCAAAATGAAAGAAATATTGAACCGACTTAAACAGACTTAACTCTCGTGGTACATACATACAGTGTGCATGATCTGGTACAACTTTTCTTACAAAAAAATCTAATATAAAAATTTTACCAACACCGTATTATAATAAAATATTTTCCGTTGGATTATATTTAAATTATTCCATGTAGTAGGTACTGATAAAGGCAATAGAAAATGAAAATTTGTTGATAGTCTAGAAGCCATATACAAAGGGAGTACCATTATAGTTATGCACTAATAAAGAACAGAGGATAATATTTCAGAGGTGACATGCCCAAAAGAAATCAACTTGATGAATAAGTAGTGCAGAACCTCTTATAATTTGTTATTTCATTTCCTGGGTATCTACTTTGCATCACAGATCAAATTGAATTATCTTCGATAAGTAGGACTAAAAACAAGATATTACCAAATTCACAGTGTTAATTACCTTCAATCAAGAGTAGCTTCATAATTGACCAATCATAAGTTTGGATTACAGATAATTAAAGTATTGATTCTTGAATCAATACTAATTATTTGTTATTCAAACTTATATTGAATATATATTATATTTAGTTTCAGTAATGTAATAGGCTACGTGTATACTTTCTTCTCTGTCAAAGTCTCAGGTAACTTAAGACTTTGTAAACAACTCCAAAAAGAGTTACTTACAGACATGACAAATGCAGGTTTTCGAGTTAATGCAATTCACTCTTAATATGTCTAGATATCCGGTATACGTCATCCCTGAGCCGAATCTAACCTCAGAGGATCCCAAACAGTCCACGTCACTTTGTATTTTATTTCAGCTTGGTAAGATCTGTTTTTAACATTCTAATTTAAACAGCCGTGCATGATGGTTCATGCATTATGCATGTGAGATGTTTATAAGTCAGTCCCTGAAGAGAGAAGATCTTCTGGGATGCTGAGCAACATCAACTTTAATATTACCAAAGGAAAACGTTCATGCAGCCGTACAATTATTGCAGTGTCCCGAATTCGATAATACAATAGTTAACATTTAGGAGACGAGATAGTATTTGTTGTAATTGTAAGTCGCAGAATGTCAACAACCCAATTAAAGAGATGTTACAGCGGTTCACATTCGTGTTTGTTTCAGTTTCGCATAGAGCGCGATGTTTAACAACGTCTTCCCCAGAGACTTAATAGTTATTTTAAAGCTGCTATTCTGCCTTCGCTTCTTTAATTACAGAAAAATTTAATGGTTTTCTCTGGGACGTTTCAATCCACAAAGAAAATAAAAGCGAGCAGGAGAAGAGTCGTAAATGATATTGGAATGCATAAAAGTTATTTTAGCCATAAATAAGTACTAATCTTTATTTAGTCTTTATTTATGGACAGCAAAGCTTTATTTTAGATGGCGAGATACTGATTTATAAGAATTTTCAATCTTTTCCTCAAATTTGTTTAATTAATTAATTTACTTACTTAAATAATTTACCCAACTTGCGTAGGTCCAATTACAGGATAAATGATAAAGTATAAATATAAACAGAATATGGTTAACCACGTAAAATCATTAATCATTATTCAAACGCAAAGAAATTCTGCAGAAACAAAACCATACAAGACAAAAACAAAGAATATATATAAAAAATACGTACCCTAAGAAACCATTATAAAGCTAAATTAAACTGATATTAAGAATGCATGTTTTACGTCAGCTATCTTACAATGGAATATATCAAGTCCTTACATTTGAAGGAGACTCCATAAGAGTCGTCACATCATTCATCAAGACCAACTAACCAGACACTGACCGGTTTCGCGCTTATTATGCGCTCATCAGAGTGCCATAGGTAGTCGTAGTGCCGTCTAAATCTTCATTCATCAAAAAGATGATTTAGAGGGCAGTACGGTGGGCAGTACATATCAAGTCCTTGGTGAATATCAATATAATTCAGACATATTTGGTATAATGGGGATGACTGTAAAACATTAGTACAAGAGGTGGGAAGATAAAGCAAGTTATTCGATCTTGCATTTACTTGGGGAATATGATAATTGATAAGCGATGTAAGTGACGGACAAATAAATATGTTATTAATAAATTTATTTAAAAAATTATGGAGCATATGTCTCGTCTTCTAACAAAGCTACTCATTTCAAATTTATTTAGAAAATATTCCTGAGGGATACCTCTTACTGGATAGCTAACTTCCAAAATAAAACTTTCCGATTTTAAAAATCGCTGTTTAACTTTTTCCAATAATGAAACATAACAGTTATAATTTGGTGCCCAGACAACAGAGGCATACTCTAGTTTAGATGTAACGTAACAGGTAAATAAGGTGCGTAATGTTGACAGATTATTAAACAATCTGCTATTACGTACCACAAAACCTAAATTTTTGTAAACGCCAGTAACTCTTCAAGTATGTTTGGAAAAAGTTAATTTTGAATATAAAATAACTACAAAGTCCTTGATGAAGTCGGGTCTACTTAGGACATGATTACTTATAGTGTAACGAAGTACATTTTATTTCGCCGTTAAAAGTAACATTCTGCACCTGTAAATAAGTTTCCAATACAACGCCGTAAATAAACAACTATATCCGACACAAAATCTGTTATTTCGATACCTGAAATAAAAGCCGAATGCGCACGCATCCCTGTTTTACTTTCCACGTGGACCTAGGAAATTTCAAGCGCCAAGAGTTTAATTGCTGTGCCGCCGTCCGTGGAGCTGGCCGTACTACCGCATCGCTGCGAATCCCCAGACACCTACTGGCACCTAAAAAGTGAGTAAATATTTTACAAGTACGAAAATCGGCATAGTGGAATTTTTATAAGTTCCAAAAGATATTGAGACTTGTGTATTTTTCAACGTCTGTTTACCTGCCAGGATATTCTCCACAAGAACGTGTGGACTTATAAATTGTGCCGATTTTGTGGTGTACAGGTATAATATACACAAAGTCCGAGATTTCACTTCTGCGCATGTCTGAGGTTTCATAGAACCATATACAGTTGCGAACGATTCAGACCTTCAGCCTGTGACCACACCGCATCGAAGCAAGACCTGTCCGCCTACACCGCTGCTACCAGGACCTAGAGAACAGTAAGTTAAAATTTTGACAAAGTCCACAAGCCCGTGTGGACTAAATTTCACCGATTATTGGCATACGAGCATAAAATATACCAAGTCAGGTATTGAACTTCTGCGCATGTCCGAGGCATTCATAAAACCTCTTATACTACTGGCACCGACTCAGACATTCAGTCTGGGATCGCACCGCATACGAGCGAGACCTGTCCATTTTCACCGCTGCCTACCAGAGTACCGAGACCAGTAAGTAAACTAGTACAAGTCCCCAAAGGCATTGGGACTTGGTTTAATTTCATCGACTTGTGTGGACTACGCCGAGAATATTACAAGTCGGAATAGGAAGCTATTGCGCAGGTATCAAAAGCTCTCCCACCAGCCATTCCAGTACCTGCTACTAGCAGGTGCCAAAGTATTCAGTCTTCACCGACCACCCGATAGCAGCAGACGTGCCCAGGACTAAAGGAAGTAATATTACGAGTAGGTTTTATGGTATTAGGTCAATAAATGTATAAAAGGTTTATTGGTGTATTATTACTATCTGTTGTGTGAAGTCTAATTTTCCCTATCGACCGACCTGGCGTACCGTATCTTCACTGACGCTACCTGAGTAGTTGTGTTTCTGCACTATAAACAGGAACTGGCGCCTGAGGCAAAAGAGAAACCGATCCTCGGGCACTGACGTGACACTTCCTACCTGTGCAAATCGGGAAGTATCCGTCACAATAGTCATAAATAATGACTATATAGTCAGACTATGTATGCTACAAGCTATACTTATTTATTTGAATAGATAATAATAATAATAATAATAATAATAATAATAATAATAATAATAATAATAATAATACTCTTCCTTGTTAATTTGACAATAATTGTCAGACAGATAGTAGCACAGACTCAAAGAGGGCACTACGGTGTGTTTTTCTCACCACTACTAATAAAGATATAGTTATTTGTAATTATTTATTTTTGGAATTATACCTAGAAGAATACTTTGGAAATATTTTTCGCTCTTTGGAGAAAACATTCTGCTACACTTTTACTTACAAGTTCTGTTTAAAAGTTTTTACTTTGTTGCGTACTGGTTGTTTCTTTGTGGTAGACAGAAAAAATGTTGTTTTGTAGAAATTGTTGATTAAAAAAATCGAATATAATACTATCTAATCCTAATTACATCTCTATTTAAACTGTTCTTAATGGTGTAATAGCGAATTTTTTCTTTTATCTCTACGACACAGCAGTCAGCTTTTAAGTCTTAATTCTTCCATTGTGGATATAGTTCATTCTAAACGTCCAACATACTGTAGTAATTGCTGGGTAAATCGACCCATAAATATGGCATAATGGCACCGAAAACAGCAATTTACCTAATAGCAAAATTTATATTTAATAATTTAGAAAGGGGGCGCAAGTGACTTCTTTAAGCAAAAGTTAATGCGGTGCTCAAAGCAAAGAATTAACATGGAGGCCTGTGACTTATTATTGCACCAGCTGACGCCCAAATCGCATTAGCCGTGCTGATGCCGCAATTTGTAACGTAGGCCGTTTAGGCAATCAGACCGAAAACACAAATAAAAGCTGGAGTTTCTCTTAAATCATTCGTGACGTATCGCATTCAGTTGAATTTAACCGCAGTCAAAATCTTTCGATATATTGCGGAAGCAGATAACGAAACCGTTTCGTCGTTCGAAATGGCAATTTCTCAACGCCTTTTGTTTTATTCCTATGAGCGTATGACATGAATGTAAATTTTGCATACGGAAATCTGATGCGGTGCGTCGCGACGGCTCATTTTGGGCCGAGCAGATAATTTTAGGCATCCCGAAATTCTGTTGACGTTGAACAACATGCGGAATGAATTCGGATTAAACGAAGTTCCTGGTAGTACGATTGACACGAAATGGACGAAATTTTATTTATAATGTTGGGATTCATAATATCAAAGAGACGTGTTTTTAAATAAGTTTTACATAATCTTTCTGTGATAAAATTATAACTGGAAGTGAGACGCACAAACTGCTGATGTTCGTTAAACGTGATACGAAGTTGTATGGAATGTAATGCTTTCCATTAGGTAGATCAGCTTCGAAGAAATTTTTGAGTAAAATGTTTTAGGTCCTTTATGCTACAGAGAATACATTCAACTTTCAAAAATCCCTTGGTCTACAATAGTAACACACATTTGCAAATTTAAGAAATGTTAAATTTGACACCATTTACTGCCTGGTAGTAGGTATTCTAAACAGTAAACCGCTCATGCTGTAAATTTCTAGTGCTTGAAGAGATATCAAGTTTATATCAGCCGTATTCACACTATATTTGTTGTGTGCAAATATGTTTGTTTATATTACATACTTTTCTTATTGTGAGATTCAATTAAAATATTTATTTTACTATGTTTGTTATTTATTTGCTCAAAAAAGAAAAAATGTCAATGACGATGTGTTGAATGTGTGACGAAATGTATATGACTTCACTACTTTGAAAATGTCGTTAATAGAGACCACTTATGTGATATCAGTGTAATCAGAAAACAAAGATTTACCGATTTTAGCTGACAAAATAAAAAAAAAATCGACGAGATCATTGTTTAAAAACATTTAAATCTGAAATCTAATTATATGAAAAATATCCACAGAAGAAATTGAAATTGATGAGTATAAGCGTTTTTCACAATACTTTCACATCCCTTGCAGTTTGAAACAACCTCTGCTCCCCCATTATATAATACGGATGTAAATATCCCCTCACCCTGCTAACTTTTAAACAAATCACGAATAGAGACATCTGCCAAAAGGTAAATCAAGTGACATGGAATATATATAAAGTCCTTTATGATGAAAAATTTAAACTGAATGTATTCGTAGACAAAAAAATTCATAGCTTTTTCTGTTACCGTTTCAAAGTTATTTATTGTTTCACTATATAAACCAGTTAATTCCAATTAAAATTGGTTTTAAATTGGACAAAATTGATTACTCTCGTTTTCCACGTTATCAATGTAACACATATAAGTCAAAGAATTACGCGAATCAAAAGGTTAAATGGACTAATTAAAATCCTAAAATTAATGGTAAATTAATTATTCACAATTACTTCGTTGCAAACATGATTCCAAACAGGCTTGGCTAGGTAATAAATGTGAAAAGCTGATGAGCTATAGCTGCACTACTGCCGTCCCTATTAACGCGTTTATTAACGGAATAAACTGAAGGAATTTTAAAATAAATCAACGAATGGCTACAAATATAAAATACCTACTTCAAATAACGTGTCTTAGAACTTACATTTTTTTATTATTTCGTTTATTTAACGACGGCCTATTTCCGCAACTAAGGCCAATCACTGACGCCTGGAGACGAGCAACCTGGAAATTTTGCTAAATCCCCACTTTTTATAGCAGGGTAGGGATCTTTTACTTGTCTATCATTTCATAGACAATAATTGATCTCCTGCTTTACATCCTATATCCTAGGGATGATACGTCTTCTATGCAAACCTCGCATAAGTTTGCATAGCTTCTGAGAATTCACCGACGTTCAGGCCACTAGAAGATGCAGGCAGGCACGACAGTCTTCTCTGCATGGTCATTCATCCAAGTACTAACCGCGGCCCATCTTGCTTGGCGTTTATATCGATAATATGAACGCCAAATGGCTACCACGGCTTGTCCTACATTAAAATTTCAAAATATTATAATGCCACTTACACGTTAATTTTACGTCAAAAATAGCAAACTCGATGTCAAATGATTTACTATTAATATCTCTATCTTAACTATAGCAGAAAGGGAGAAGGGCTTATTTACGTTAGTTTTGCGGAGGACTGTTAATCATATACGTTATCTCTTTACCTCTTATGTTCATTATTCCAACGTCCTGGGGCTCGATTCTTGACTCTTGTGAACGAATTCCCAGAAGAAAGTGGCAGAATGACCACAAATAGCCAAAATTTTACTGTTTGACTGTTCTGTCTATATGGTGTATTCCATGAATTTCACAAAATTACGTATCTTTCTCATTGAAATCGTCTCCTATGAGTCAAGAATTGAACCCTTATGTGGGGCAAATAAAATTTTTACTTGGGGCTTTTTTAGAACTTATCAGTCCGTTATATTAAACGTACAATTTGCTCATAAGTTAGAGATTTTTGCCCGATGTCGCTTCGCCCTATCTTTGTCGGTACGTATATGGTTGGTATCTAGGTATATTGTGTCAACCCTGTATTTTGATATCCCCCATCTGTTTGACGACTTTTTTTAATATCGTCAGAATTCGGCAATTCAATTTTCAGTTAAGTCAGAGACATTATTTCTTTAATAATTTCTCGGCTTCTTTTATACATAATTTGATTAAAAACATCCCTTGATGCTCCACTCAACTGCCATTAGCGTAACCAGATATCAATTATGAGAGGTAAAGTAAAATCGCAGTTACCTACGTAATATTTTCTTCTTTATTATAAATATAATTATGTAACTGAATTACACTGTTATAAGAGCCAGATAATAAGATACTTATTACTTTATTATCACAGTAACACAAATTCATACAATTTGTGTTACTGTGAAAATAAAATATCAAATTTACCAGATTCAAATAGAAAATTTTATCCCTCTCGACACAACTTGTTATGCCACTGTCAACTACTCGATTCAATTACCTACCTCCTTCCAGAAATATAATGATATTTAATTTAGGTTATGAACTTGTATTAAGTAGAGGGTGTGCATAAATAAATACATATAAATTTTAATGTAGTATGCATTAAAAGCACTGAAAAGCACTTTGATTTAACTTCTATTTATTTTTTCATGAAGAAGGATGTAAAATAGTTAACATGAACTGCTACGATGTGAACGAAACAATATCTTCTAAGAAAAATGAAAACACGAAGAAACGGATGCACGGAAACTACTAGGAAATATTTCATCACTGTAGCATGTGACACTGCTGTTAATAGAAAACTAGTACTCATAACAGCCGATATGTTTTGCATCGGCAATGCACAATTTCCTGGCGTCGTTTCTTGATACTCTCGCAAAACTGATGAAAAATTAAATAATAGTATATTGATAGTGACAGTAAATTTGTAAGAATTTCTACTTGTAATTATTTCCATCTGTCAGGGAACGATGGGGAACATACTCTGTTATTTTTGTTAGTTTCTGGTGAATTTATAACATTAATATGACATCGGAATTTAATTTATCCATAATTCGCTTGACAGTATGAGTAAAACATAAATAATATTTTCCTCTGAAGCATTACTGCAAGCATCTAAGCCACCAGTGTTAACTAAACATGAATAGTTCGTTAGATTGGTATTGAAGTACACATAAACTATTATTCGTAAAGTCTAAATAAATACAATTATATTAGATATACAATTTAGCGTATGTGCATTAAACTTACAAAGGCATGTTTCTGATCGAGACGCCAATCTGAGACAAGTATACAATTGGATTTAATTAAATCGTTAGAACCGCTTGAGCAGCAGCATTGTGCAATTCCGATATTGCTGCAAACAACAAGTGCAAGAGCAGAGATACATTGGATATAATTTATGGATGAGCACGAACGTTAATATATTCTTGCTTTGAATAAACCATGTGCAATCCGTTTATTATGTGATGTGAGTTCATAACGCAACCTTGTTACACTTAGCAACAATTCATTTCAATTGGGTATATCCTCAGTGCTGTTAGAGAAGGATTTTCTCAGGAGAAATGAACTGAGTTTACCAGGTTCTATAAAATTACAGGATATATCAGAACCTACCTAACCACCAAATTCGTTTTATAAATTAAATGGTATACAATTATTATGTTTTATTGATGTCTTATTACTACTTCCAAAATGTTAATATAGTATATTAGACTTGTAGAAAACACTATTTTGTTGTATGCAACTAAACTGTTTTGTAAATTTATCGTTAAAATGTTTTGGCAACAAAATTATAAAAGTGCTTATAAACCAATTAAAAAATTATTTTATAAACGTTTCTGTGAATAACATATAAATATTGAAGCTTATAAAATCAACTATTTTATAATGCGTATTTAGTAACATACCGTGGCATTTTTAGAACTGTTATAAAAACATATTAAAATTATTTAGTAACTGTTCCCTTTTAGCTTACAAAATAATAATTCTGTTAGATAATTGTTGTAGATAATTTTGTTTTTGAGAGTAAATTGTAATTGAAACCATTATAATTATCATGTAGTAGTACAATTTGCTACAATATGAAAATGGTAACAAAGTCGTTATAAAATAAGGTAGTTTATTTAACCGTAAAAATGCTTAATTTATTCATATTTTCCTTTCGAATTTGCTGTAGGTTTGCTGAAGTTTTAGTTCACACATTTCACCGGAAATTGATTCACCGTTTCAGTTTTAAAATGGCGTCGAACGCAGTTGTGCGTGAATGTGTACAAGTGGTTGCAATTTTCTTACGAGACGAACTAAAAAGAATATGTAATACGAACAAAAGTCGTAAAAAACGTCATTTTTGGGAGTGGATTTTAAGAAGAAACAAATTAGGAGCATCAGAAGCCTTGCTAAAAGAGCTAGCATTAGAGGACAAAGAATCATACAGAAATTATTTAAGAATGTCTGAAGACTGAAGTAAAAGAAGAATTCTTGCTTCTGATATAGTTCCAGAAATTCCATCATAATATTTTCAGACCATTTCACACTCATTTTTACACTATTTTATTATTTTCAATAATATTTTGTCCCAAAACTGCTAAAGTCCCGGTCAGTTGCAAGCGATAAAACTTGGCTGCCTAGTTCATAAGTACATAAGTTTCAAGACTAATTTTAACTTGAAAGCGATTCGTGACGACAAAAGTTTGAATGGATCAAACTTTTCTTGAACAACTAAAAAATGTATCAACTCTGTTGCAACAGAGGTTCTCACTACAGTTTTTATTCGGTTTTTGTTGATCAACTAAAGTTTTTCAACTAAATTTGACTCGTGAGAATGCGCCTTTATATAAAATACCAGGGACAACAAATCTGCTTGTGTCCCATTACAAAAAATTCTAATATAGATGAACTCGTTAATACTACTGTAATTTAATAAAAACAAAGTGCCCTGAATTATAAAAACACATTTTCAATATTAATATCATGTAATTTCATTTAACTGGCTAATAATTTATTATCACTTCTCTAATTGGCTCAAAAAAACATTGTTGATTATTCAATTTCAGTGATTGGAAAAAATGTGTCGCCACTATATCATATAATGAAGAATTATAAAATGGATTCAAAATATATACATTTATTGGCAAATAATAATTAGTTATTCATCGACAGAAGAGAACGAGATGGTTTAGTTCCGGTATGGGTAATTTTCAAGATGACTTCTTTCGCAAAAGGGAAAATATTAAGACAACAAGAACAATGTTCATGTTTTTGTTCTGCACTTTTATCGCCATTTTCCATCCACAATTGATCCCATAAAGCGTTTAAATTTCATTCAGGTGTGGATTGCCCATTTTACTTTCTGTTTTTGCCCAGGGTACCTGTATGAAACAGGTTTTTAGAACTATTAAGAGTTCTAACAACTATGTGTTCCCAACAAATTGCTTATTCTTCACGAAAAGTAATTGAAATATAAATTATTCTATCTTTAATAAAAAATTAATACACGTGGTAAAAATACTTTATACAAAAGAACTTGTACAGACGCAGAAAATTGATAAAAAGTGACGCGTTAGGTACACAAATCTTTTAAACAAAAGAATATTTCATAACTAATTTAAGTTAAAATGTCACACTAGTGGATAAATATCTAGAATGAATTATTTGAATTATTTTATCATCGATAATCTCACACATATTTAACTATTAAAATTGCATTTTAGGGGACTAAAAATATATTCAAAACATCTACTCCAACTTTAAATATATCAATTAATAGTGTTGATCTTTTTTAAATCAAAAGTTTGTGACATTTTTGTACCGAAAATAGATCTGAAATAGAAACTTTCAGGCGGCGTGGAAACGGTCACCGGCTTTGAATTAACACAAAAACGGTATTTTTGCACATCATGTAAGTGATTTAACAAAGAGAAGTTATTCTATTTATTCTATTTATGTAGCATCACTTTAGTATCTAGTATTTTTTGTGTAAAACCAGCTATTTAAAATATACTTGAAATATCTAAAGACTGGTTGAATCTAGAAATAAAGAAACTTAATGAATGTGCCCCTAAAATAATTAGTAGAACTCAAATATGCAAAACAAAGGACACTATCTCATTTATAATTCAAAAATGTATAGCCACTTCCGACAAAACTGGAAGAATAACTGTCTTGAAAACATGTTTTCTAAATATATTTTATAATGCGCATATTTGTGCCTGAATTTTCTGAGGAGGTAATGAGTAGAAAGAACTCCGGATACCTATAAGCAACGAATTTACATGATTATGTTTGTAGGGTCATAAAATATAAAATATATACTAAAGCTTGAACCAAGAAGTGATTGCTAGTGAGAATACTAATAAACGAACTAAACTAATAAAAGGAAAATCCATATTGATACGTGTACATATAATATATATGCATATGATATAAAATTTTAACTGCAGAGATGTTTACCGGGATTTTACATTATCTGTGTCTATTTTATAGGGATCTACATGTGCAGCTATGTGTATGGCTATATATATACACTATTTAATTATAAACTTGTTTTACATAATACAGTTTTCTCGACTTATAGTTTTATATACATTTTAAATAGATTAACGTGTAAAAGGGAGTCTGTGTATTTATGTATATTCTATTGTGTATACACTGTGTAGATCCATGATATATTTACTTACACGATGTTCTATTTCTTACAGGTTTCTAAGGCAAATCTGAAGTCAGGAATTCATCAGGTATGTTTGTAGACATTAATATCATATTACCACGACTTCCAGACGACTAGTTTTATTTGCATCTTTTGTATCTACTACCTACTTGAATATATCGTTTCAGTTTACCACTTTATTACTTTGACTAATGCTAGTTTAAAGAAATTGGTCAAATATGATATTACATACTTGACAGATACATTGCAAACTAGATCTCAATAAGAACTAGGTTTAAGAGTTTTTTTTTCTCCAAATGTCTTAATGAAGGATTATCCATCTAACACTGACTAATCTAGGAATATATTAATGGGTTAGGCAAATATTTATTATATTACTTTTACTTTGTTTCCTTATATTAAAATTTTACTACAAGAAAATTATGGTAAAGCCACATAAGTCTAAAATTATTAAAATTATATTATACATAACCACATTTTGACTTCCAAATCATTCATTAGAATGATGTGGAAGAGAGAAGAATGCACACGAAAAAAAATTGTCTGCGGCGCATTTTTTATATCAATAACATTTTTCGCTTTTCCGGACTCCTCAAAACATATCCTGATGCTTCCCTCCATGAATATCTTACCGCATGCTACGGCTTATATTGTTTTACTTATTATCCTTAATTATAAAGTGTTTGCATATATGTAATAGTTAATACAACAAAAATTATACCCAAGTTATATATGAATGAAGAAATACAATACTTTATACAGAAGTACAATACATATAATTTCGTATTCTACTCCTGGACATTTTCTTCATTTCTGAAAGAGGCTTTTACGCTCAGAATTTTTTCTTTTGGCACGCCTCGATCTAATATTAGAAGTGACACAGGACATTCCTCCAGCTAGTTGCTTCTGGCATACACTCTTAAATAATTACTAAAAATATAATCTCGAAGTTACTTTCGGACCATATAACAAAATACTCTTGTTTCCTAATCGAAATATATGATAGCTTGGTCAATTATGTTTTATTATTCTACAAATTTTGGTATATCACACTAATTAACTAGAAATCATAATACTTATTTGCGCCTAAAGAAGAATACAGAAAATCCGAAATTTATATAAAGAAAAATTGATTTATATTATGAAGAATCATTTCTGGGATACTATAAATGTGACTTGAATTTTGTTTATCTAAATCACATTAAGGAAATTTATTAAAATATTTTCTATCTTTGCTAAATTCTTTGCAATTGATTGGTCTATTTTAGACTATACTTTTCAGAAATTTCGACTTCAAACTGCGAATTATATTTCTGACCTCGAACTCGAAAATTCCCAGTTTAAAGTCGGAATTACATTTGTCCAACTTATAACTCGGAAATATCGACATAGAATTCGGAATTATCGACTTGTATCCGAAAAATTAAACATATCTATGGTGGCCCTTCTACGCTTCCGTAGCTGGATGACATTCCAGTAATATATTTATTTTGCATACTTATATATTTTCTGCATACATCTTTTGCAGCTATATACCTATGCCTATTATACCTGTTGACCTTATCGTAGGAGTGATATAGAGTCACGGCTGTCCAAGAAACTTTTGGTTTGAATTTGCAGGTTTTTCGAAAAGATTCTATAGTCTATCTACTTCGTTCATTGGAAATCTCATTTCCAGTTTTGTATCTATTGCGTAGGTCAGTCAAAGATCAGTAGTTTTATATCAATATATAAAATCAAGCAACTAGCATACAACAAAATTGAAGTAACTGAAACTAAAATACTGTCTGGTACTGCTACTGATAACATAATTGTTACTTGTTACCATGGTCGCAGTGATAGCTTTGCTGGGTGGTAGGTTGTGACTAACAAAGTGATATATTACTGCGGGAGTTCGAATCTTGCGGACGTCTACTCTTGAAAGCAAGAGAAGGGAGCTATCCCTGGGATCACCCGAGGAGAGTTCCCTTATTTTAGCTCCCCGATAGAAAAACCTCGAATTTTTTAAACCACGAAGCCGGGTGTATCCGGTAAGTAGCAAAATCAGGGAACAGCATAGCAGGTTTGTTCAACCAATGAAATTGAAGGAAACTTTGACAGGACCCACCTAACCTCACTTTTGTAGTATAAATTTGTTTAGTGATCGAAAAAATTGGTTTAGTTAAAACAAAAGACAGTTGAGTCACAACCAAAAAGGAGTTTTAGTAGATTTTGTGTACGCACGACCAATTCTGCCACTGCTTCCTCAACATCCTCGTTAATAACGTCACTCTATAGCATTAAATGCATGTTTTCCATATTTCTTTTAAATACATCAAAAATAAACATAAACAAACAATTTTAGGTTAGATTTGCCCTTTCTCTCAGTCTCTAGTAGGAGAACTTTAAGTTCTCTTGGGACTAGGTTCCCTCCCTTAATATTTTTTAAGAATACCCTGTTCTATATTTTTCAGAGAACCACGGCCATTTCTCTCACAAATTCTACTCCCTGAAATTCAAGAATATAGACGTCATGGAGAGAAATCTCAGATCTCCCAGAGAATGGTTGTATGTCTACGTTTTTTTTCATGTGTGCCCTCCCTGTACACAAGCCTGATGCCATTTCCAGGTTGTCCATTTCTGTGGTGTCTTTTAATGTGTTACTTTCCAGACAAATTCATTATAAACTATTTCCTTTGGTTTCCTTGTGAGTCACATTTATTGCTTCAGTTATATTCTCAAGTAGATATCCTGCCTTATATTTTTAGTTTCTACATGTCTGTATGTTCTTACATTAGCAACTAATGCACTTTAATCAAATAGAATCGCTGTACCGTGAATTCGAACTGACAAAGATCATAATAAAAATCTGAATATTTTCTCACAAAAAGGCTCTATTATTGAGGAGTTCAATTCCAGCTCGTCCGCACACAGTAGAATGAATGTAAAACGTAAAACGTTCCAAAAGCAATGTAGTTCCCTGCATTTAATTCTCATAAAACAATCAAAATGTTTGCATCATACATGGAATGGAATTCACTTACGTATTTTCAAGTGACTGCCGACGCTCTCGCGCCTAATGCATTTTTCCACGCCGGTGCATCCCCTAAGGTAATTCAATTACATTTTAAAAGTCGCCCTTACGATATACAATGTTGCACGTAATGAAAAAAGTGCAATTGCTAGCCTTTCCTGAATGCAATTAAATTTCTGTTAGTTAAAATGGAAATCCAGTTTATGAAAAATGATATATCTAACTTGTTTAGTATTCAATTTAATATGAGTGGAGAGGCTAATATTTTATATTAAAGTTGTATCTGATAACTTATTTTTATTAATATCGAAATAGTATATTATGAAAAAGTACAAGATAGAAACACTGAAATAAAAGCTTATCGAATTAAAATTTATTTAGAAAAGAATATATTCCGATGAATTCTACTTTTTTTGTTTCGATAATGTTCTACAGGTAAATTACCCAATTACATGAAATATGATACAAAAACTTGTAGAATTGGGGTGGACTTAAGGAGCTCTGAAAAATTTTAAAATCTGTCAAAACTCAGTTTTAAAAATACCATTTAATAAAGAATGTAGACATCTTCTTCATAGACTAATATTAACATATAAACTAACTAAATATAATGATAATGCGAATAGTTACGAGAAAATATAGACTGCCTATATTTCTTTTTACATTGGCTATAAAATAGGGATAAGGTATTTTCAAACACTTGCCACGTTATGGTCTAAATGGAATTTCCTACCCAACACTTACGACTTTTTTGCATAAGGGTAAGTTATAGTGTAAGTTATGCATAAATTATTATACTTAGGTAAGTGTTTAAGTTTCACTTACTTGTCACCTCCTTTAGGTCTATAGTTAACTTCTATTATATTCGTTCGATGTAGTAGTAAATGAAGAAATTGAATTATTGTGATCAAGTAAGCAGTATCCTGATTTTGCGATTGTGAGATGTACATGAATAATAAAATAATAAGAAGTAATAATTTATGAGCAACAGCATGTGTGGAAATATCTTTATCGGTATAATCTGACATAATGAAAAGTATTCTTCAAAAAATATATATACTATAACATTAACTTACATTGAGTATAAAGAAAGTTATTTATAAAACTCAATTTGTTGCACTGACCTCAATTTGCATATTGGTTTGACGCCCTTTGAGGAAAAAAATATTTTCCATTCCAGCGACAAACCTTCATTACAATGCAAATTGATTTCCTGATGAGCTAGCTGTTTCCCATCAAAAATAAATCTCAGCGAACCTAATAAATTGGATGATCTAGTCAGCCGATGAAAAACATTTGCCACATCCTGCCTCCAAATACACTCGTTGAGCAGGACAAATCTGAATCGTGAAAAGCCAGAAGCTTTCAGCGGAGGGTCAGGAATTCAATTGGGCTTTCACCGTTGATGGATCCTGATTTAAACTGGTATATTAAGTTATTGCAGGGAATGTTAGGGAGTAATACAATTAGACATGTTGCTGAGCATGCTGAAGTCATTTGCCACATGTGACGAATCGCCAATGCAAAATTAGTACTTTTAAAAGGCAAATGAACGTATAAGCATTAATTCCAGCCGAGCTACAGCGACAAAGAGTATTGCAGCCCCGCTGAAATTTAATTAATTTACAACGGGAAATTCTAGCATTTTAGTACAAAATTGTGTTGAGAGATAACATTACTTTTAGAGTGGTGGGTAATATGCTGCACTGTGCAAATAATGTATGCGTTTCAACATGGAGGATGTACTTTAGAATAAAATTACATAACTCAATTTAAATAAACCCTTGTCCTATCATGGTTGCTCACGGATCCTTTGAAAAGCAAATATTTTGTTAACAATTTCTACGATTTTGCCATAAAGACTTTTATTTGTGTTATCATAGCGGTGTATAACTACAAGGAGTCCAGTATATGTCGTACAGTTAATTTAAGTACTAGCACTCAATGTTGAGCTAGGAAAATAGATAAAAAAAAGGAAGTACCTATAGTAATTATGGATCGGCAAATACAAAAGTTTGTTTTCATAAAATTATCACTGTATATAAATACAGACATGAATACAAGATGACACTGATCATTGATAAGTATATACGTGTATGTCATTCGCTTAGGCCGGTAATGGTAGGAGTTTTGTACTAAACAGTACCAAAATTATCAGTATCACTGAATTGAAAATAAAATTTACTGCACACTTATTTAATTTACTTATATCAGAATAATGCAGTAAATTTTATTTTCAATTCAGTGATACTGAGAAATAAAAAATAAATATTTTGTATAGAACGGTAATTCCTTGCATTTGGACTTAAATCGACAAGACGTTAATTGGATATTAACTAAACAAAAACTGTACGATGTCTAGTGGATATCCCCACGTACATATTGATCGTTACTTTAAAAAAAATTAGGACAATATTAACTTAAATTGAAGACGTCATCTCTATGGAAGAATATTTAAATAACCTGAAACTAGATTTATTAATTTATAAATAATATGATTTATTTTAAACACGACATTATTTATTGGCGTATTAAACTACATTATGACTGGAATAATATACTTCTATTTACTTCCTCACAATGACATTTATTTCCAATAATATTCTACATTCAATTATAAAATTTAAACAATTAGTATAAGAATCGCTATATTATATCCATAAAATTATTGGATATATTATATCCAATATATATCCATATATCTATAATATATCCATATATTGAATATACCAATATATGGATATATTATATCCATATATTGGTATATCCATAAAATTATAGATATCTAAACGTTCCCAAGTGATACAAAAATGGTACAATATTTCCAGTGTAAGCTGGAAAAAGCCAATCAACAATATATTTTAATAACATTTTAGAAAAAAGGCAAACTTACATTTCCTTGCACTCTTCTTCAACTTTGAAAATAGTGTTTCTATATTTTCGAGAGTAAGTCGTTATTATTGCCATATAAAACTGTGGCTTTACACAAATTTATTATATATCGTATGATTGTGTAAAAACTACCTAATTTATTAAATTAATTACATTATTCCAAGAAGTAAGTTATTAAATATTAATATCTTCTAAAAATATGTTTGTAGGCATTCATTAAACTACGTATTTGATCACTATTCCGTTGTGTTTTATGTGAAAAATATATATTTATATATTACCGTTTCGTTATTACCGTATAATTTTAAGATAATTATGAATACATAATTAAATAATTATTTTCATCTAATTATTTTGTAATAACCATTCTCGTGATAAAATTATCACCGGCTTGGCTTATAAGTCGATAATTTATATGTTAAAAAATAATTAATATTAGTTAAGTGATTAGAAATATAAGAGGTAAACTATATTACGATTATTAGTGTATATAACCAAAATATTCCAGAATTTTATAATTTTGTAGATTATAAAATATAATCCATAATCCATATATATTAAAACGCGTCGATTCTGTCTTCCTCTAAATTCCGTCGCCGAATCCGCAAAGTTTCAAAGCTATCTCCTCCGTGGGGCGATCTCGGAACGATCTCCGCGAACCACCGGAGGACGCCCCCGGCCTTTCTCCAATGCGTAGGGGTATTTTCGTTCCATTTCTTAGGCATTTTCCCAATTTAAACGCCTTTTCAAAAAACCTCTGCAAAATTTTCGTCGATCGCCGTCAGGCGAGAGAGATCTTTTTTCTAATTTTTACGGCTTCGAGAAGGGCTTCACGCGAAAGTTCAGTCCTTTCTCTAATCCTTTGAGATTTTTTTTCGAGACCGTACATCCACTCCTTCTACGTCTACTTCCTCTTCGAAAATCTCCAGTCGCATCCGTCTCAACTTCTTACTCATTTCATCCGCAGGGGGCCGTTCGGATATAACGCCCGGGCGACGTCCAGATGAAACTTTTCGCCCAAAAGTCGTTCGGTTTTAACAAGCGTTTTGTACGAGCGTGCCGTTCGGTTATTTGAGGCGAATCGTTAGGACAACAACTTTTCGCCCTTGTTAAAACTGGGACGATAATCACACGACATGCGCAGATGTGAGTAAATTGAATTTTGACATTTTATCAGTTATTAACATTGTCAGAGATTTTGTATAATTAGATATTTTGTGTATTTGTGTGTATAATAAACATCACTACAAGGACAGAGAGGTTGCTCTTTTCATACGAAAATTGCTTTGAAATTCATTTGCACTGCAATTTGCAATTGTAACTTCAACAAAAATTGTTTTATTCTTGAAGACACTTCATACTCCACTAACAAACAGTTCCGTAATGTATCCAAATGAGGCCGTGATCGAAATAAAATTGTACCTGTTTATCATCATCTTCACTTGAACTACTGTCTTCCATCATAAAGTTATTCATATACCTAAATAGTGCATGTTGAAACAACAGCCTGGTAAATATGAATACGATTTTGATCCATTGACGATAAAACAGATAAAATCTTATTGTACCTACTCAAAAATCACTCGAAGTAAACTACACATAACCTGGATTGCATTTGCTTGAATTTAAAGTTTGCCGCTATATTATACTTACCACAATCGTTCGTATTTTATGAGTAACATTTCTGTGACGTCATTCACCCGGGTGCACGATTCAGCTGGGTAAAACAACTTCATCCGAACGCACTCCAGATGTGAGATCGCACTAACGAGACAAGCACCTCCCACGAAAACTGTCAAACTAATTAAACTTCAAATATGTTATTTTCATTATTTTCCTATGAGAAATATTGCTAACGGAATCGATAGTACCGACTGCCAAACACCTGATTACCAAAATACTGATGCGAAATGCTTTTTAATTAGAATATCCGTAAAAATTAATTGTTCAGGTTAACACGTACAGTTTACACATATTTAACAAGTTTTGCGGCATGAAGTTAGAAGAGAAAATTTAGAGCAATGGTATCGTCGTAGGATTTCTACCCTGATATCGTGAGTTCGAATCACGACGAAGGCGAGTTTTTTTTATTTTTATCATAATTATTTATTAGTATTATTATAATATGTAGACTTTGACATGAGTGGTTAGTTATTCTGGTTCATTGCCCGTAGTTTTTATTCTTTCTGCAGGTAAAGTTTGGAATTAATTCGTTCATTTTGGCGGTTTGTAAAATTCATCATTTTAGCTGAAAAAAGTAAATAACCTCTACAATATTAGTTTGTTGCAACAACTATGACAGCAATATATTTTTTAACGCCGCCGTTACACCTTTTCGAAGGGCGGTCGCGGCTTCGACCCGTAGCGGAGGGCCCCAAAACGGCTTTTTAAACGGCCCTCGAACGAAAATCGCGATAGCGATTTTCTCCCATTTTTAGTATTATAATTTTATAAGATGACCTATAGGTTGTAGGTTTTAAATATAAGATATTTCAAACTACCTTTCAGATCTAAAAATTTTCTATATCTCCTAAAGTTAATCAAAGAAAGTTTTTCCAAATATTTGTACGGAAATGTACTGAATTTTTTTAGTGCCTCGGAAAACGCTTGTAATTCTACAACATTTTACTCTCAGTAATTACAGGATAAAATAGCTTCCTGTGTATATAGTTACCTCATAATTTTCCAAACTAATATTATTAATACCTAGCACTGCAAACTTTCCTGAAAATTACAAACAGTACAGAGTTCACGCTGCGGGTGGTTTGCCATTTTTAGTATCTAATAACCAGCTTTCACGAAAACGCGACCTGGAAACCAGACCCTGAAAATTAAAGTGTAACCCGTAACTTAATATATCCCATCACAACTACTGGCATAGATAATAAATGCGAGCATTAACACTATTTTTCCTGGAGACATCGACTTCAACTGGCCTCTTTATTTTAACTTTATTTTATTCATATTTGGGTGAAACTTATAAAATAAAACCAAATATAATTATTAAAATAAGATATAAATGACATGAAACCAAGAGACCTTAGTATGTTAGTGTAAATATCCTTAATAGCACTATAAAATTTAATAAAAGCGAACATATTACTAGCTCACAAGCTCTAAGAACAACATTTAAAACATATATGTGTTCGTCACTGACTTTTTATTTACAAAAAAATTACACTATATGCTGAAACGTGCAACTAAATTCTTCCAATGAGGAAAACCAGTCCCCTTGAAGCTTTCTCCCGTATCTAAAATTCAACTCATCAATAAATATTTTATAGTTATGTGAAAATAAAATTCAAGCAACGGAATAGAATTTCACCAAGCATCCAGAGCCTACTTGAAGTTATTCTTATTCTGCAATCGTTAGGACATAAACACGTCAATTGTGTTTCATACGGAATATAAACTTTATTCAGGATGTACCATTGATAAGCATCCATCCAAAATACAAGATTTTTTGATACAACACACTTTAAGTAAAAAAATATTAGGTAGGTATGTTTTAAAATATTCCAATGCCACTCTGCTATACGTCTTGTTAAGTTACTAGATTTGGTCTAATATTAAGTGACGATATAACAATATATCCCATTAAAGGCGGGTTTTTAAATGCTCGGTTAATATAATTTAACCTAGAGTTAACTCACTACAAGTTCAGATTTGAATAATAGTTCTTCATAAAATGTTCGAGTGAAATCACATTCTAAACTTAGCTTAACTACTGATTAAACCATCTTAACCAAGGATTGACAACCCTACCCTTAGAACAGTTGTTTTAATTCTCAATTTGGGCTTGATTAACTAATCAGATGATATCACTGTAATTGTTGGCATGCGCATTTGAAACAGACAACCTGAAAGAAATTTGTATTTTTTTTATATTTCTGTATATTGACATATACAATGTATATGTCATATGTATACAATGTATTACCTTATATGTCATATAAGGTAATATGAAACAGACTGGGAAAATATAATGCATATATGCTCTGTGGTAATTGAAAAGGAAAGATTATTTCACAGATTTGATTTTGGTAATAATTAAATTTCAGTTTCCTGCATTCTAGATATATTTCGAAATGCGTGACAAATGTTTAATGCATCATTGCTGTTCAGTTTCAAAACATTTTTAGTAACGACGACTTATAAAATTGGTTGTATATGTGAAATATTTAATTCGTTTTTATGTAAGAACTACATAAAGAAGTAAAAGCCTTATGATACCTTCACTCGAGTAACTTTTTAACCAAAGCAAATTTTACGGTTACTTATGGCTGATTACCATGTTAAAATGAGTATTTCAGAATCAAATAGATATTTCGACATTATTTCATAGAATTTTATAGTTTTCAATTTAGTTACTGCAAATCTAGATGAAAAAATAGACCCAGCCTTAGTAGTTGCCTTATTTTCCTGTTTCACATCTAAGTTCTAAGTTTTTTATCGGTTGAAGTTGATTGTCATTATTTGATTTTTTAAATATTATAAAATAACGCTCTCACAGCATTTTGTAGTGTTTACACGTTCCATATATAAGAAAGTAATAGTATGATTTTTAAGAGACTTTGTATATGCAGAAAGTACTCTAAGAGTAGACTCAACAACTAAAATATTCTGACAGTTTTGCCACTTCCGGCTGAACTGGAAGTAGATATAAACTTATTTACTTCAGTTTTTACTACAAACTGAACGTTCTATAAATTTGAACTTCAAATTAAAAATGTTACTGTAGGCCTTATAAGTAAGACAGAAACATATTAAAAAAATGTTTAAGTGTATGAAGTATGAGTAAACCAATAATGATATTCAAATTAGAAAAAATTAATAAAATGTTTTAAATGAAATTTTAAATGAAAAAGAATCACAAAATCTTTTTTTTTATAAAATTGGGTGTCGTTAGGTGACTTAAGTAGGTACTTGTCTTTAGAAGAATGGTTCAGCAAGGAAGATCATTTCCCTTCATAGGCCTACAAAAAAATTTGGTTGTAGCATGTAAAAGAGGAAGAAAAAGACGACCAAAATGAACACTGGGTCGGAAAAGTTCTCGTGTCTAGTCATAAAACTCAAAGTAATTAAAGAGTTGTTTAATTTTTTTGATTTCAAAAGATTTGAAAGTATTGTTTTAAGACATCCGTGTTCAAAAATCGACAGGAAATGTCCTAGCACCGATGTTTGAGACAAAGGTGGAATAATTACGTCAGGCGGCTTAGATCAAGGAAAAACTATGACTGAGGTGTATTATTCTTCATTATTACCTACGCATTGAAAAAAAATTATGCAGACTCTTTCTGCACAATTTCTTGTCCATCGTGAAGAATTTTCATCAATTTTCTAGTGAAAAAATTTCTAAAAGTGTACTTCTTACCTGATTATGTTCCAAGGACTGATTTCACTGAATGTCACAAACTAAACTTTGTAATTCATGATGCATAACCGTGTATATTTAAAATTTTTATTTTATTTACCTAAAATATTAGTTATCTTACCTTTGGGGTAAAAACTTACCCATCACCAATTAAGTACTCAATTATTGATTGAATCATTACATAAATTCAAAAATGTCTGTGTCAATTATACTATGTATCGATTAAGGTAATCGTGACATTATATTTTATATGTGTTACTTCTTTCCCTATTTAGAAGTCCGCCCACAATCTGAACATGTCTTTCATATGTCTCTAAGAAACAACTGGTAATTAAGTACATCAGTATACTTAAAAATATCCTGACCAAATATAGTGAATTATACAGATTCTACTTATAATTCACTATATTTGGTCAGGATATTAAGTAGATTTACCATTCCAGATATCAGACTGTGTTAGGTATTATTGAGTAACTATTATTTACTGCATTTTGATCATAAAAAGTGTCTTTTCTGTTATTAGGAAAAAACATTCTGTGTTTTAGTTTCGTGGAACTTAAATATATTTGCATAGTGGTTTATATAATGCAGTTTATAAAAGAATAAGGTTGAACTTTGAAAACAATACGTAATAATATATTTTCCTAATGTTTCATACGGCGATTTACAATAATTGGTATTTATTATATTATCAAAATTGATAACGCTTCGTTAAATTTTTATTGTAAACTCTTTCTCTCCACAGATTATAAATATTTCTTTAAATACAGTTCTAATTTTGTACTTAATAGAAAACATTTCCTATTACCTCTTTTTATGAAAAGTTTTATATTGCCTTGTGGGAAATGAATAGTGGGATCATCAATACTCTTATTATGTTTTGCCACACGCGTCGAATTTATGATTTATGAAGGGCGAAAACTTAACAAGACAAAAGAGCCCACTCAAGTTCCCGCGTCGCTATGCTATTGCGGCAAAAGATGTTAAATTTTCAATGAAATACTGAAACATTTCTAAGATAAAGCTTGCGAGTCACATAGTGCGACATCATTCAAGGTTTTATGCTTGAGTTGTCACACCGTAATACAATAGCGGTGTTTACAGTTTGACATCGCCATGGTCTTGTACCTAATTGAAGTGAAGTGTCTTTGACTGGCTTGTTGAAATTATTAAACATGCTGCATTGTTTTCGGTACTATTATCTTTACGTAAAATGCCCTCATAATTACCATCCCTAACTTAAGTACTCCGTATCTTGTAAAATATTTTATACATTTGCGTTCTGGGGCATTTTTGGGCTTCTGTTTTTGTATAATGTAACAAGTTGGTTTTACAGTTTCCAGTATAGTTTGCTTATTTACATCCCATGTAAAAAGAGAGGATATATCTTGGTTTAGATTCTAAGCTAACACATCTTTTTGTGAGTTTAATAAAAACTCACAAAACTATTAACAAATAAAAAAAGTAGATATTGTACAAAATAGTTACAATTACACTCGTGGAAATTGGAAACGACTCACCTAAAACTATAGTCATTTTTGTACGGTTATATTTTCTAAACGGTATTATCAATTTGGCCAAATTTTTTTTTTATTTCATTAAGCCAAGCTTGGGCTGTAATGTAGGGTAGGTCAGTTGTCATACAACACGGTTATAGAATATGTACAGGATGATGTGTAGGAACGCGCTTTTTTACCAAAATAAAAGCAAGTATCTGGGATGCACGTAAAGTGGGGAAATAAATTTTATTGTGTCAAAAGATAGTTTTTTTTTGTGCTAACAAAAATATTTTTTGAAAATCCTTTCTATCTAGATTGGTTTCCAAATTATAGCGGTTTTTGTAAACCATTGTATTTGTGACTGACATGTGCCGATTTTTTAAAATAAAATAAGTTGATGAAAATCGATCCTGTCACTTGTCACCTAGCAATAATCTGATTATAATTAAAAAATATACAAAATTTAAGTTCTTATTGTTTCTTATTGGCTCGATTTTCATTTCAAAGCCAACTTGTTTTATTTTAAAAAGTCGGCATCTGTGATCAGTCACAAATGCAATGGTTTACAAAAACTGCTATAATTTGGAAACCAATCTAGATAGAAAGGATTTTCAAAAAACAGTTTTTTTAGCACAATTAAAAATATCTTTTGACACAATAAAAATTATTTGCCCACTTTGCGTGCATCCCAGATATCTGTTATAAACAGATATCTGGGATTTTATCAATAAATAAAAAAAAATTTGGTCAAAGTGTTTAGAAAATATAACCGTACAAAAATGACTATAGTTTTAGATGAGTCGTTTCCAATTTCCACGAGTGTATTTGTAATTAGAAGATAAACGTATTCGTTTATTGTTATTTGGTCATAATTTTGGTATCAAAAATTAATTAAAATATCCTACCAGAAAAGGACTTATGTTCAGTTAATCTTGATTTTACTTAATGACACATTACAGTTACATACAGTAAATTTAAAGAGCTTCTTTCTATGTTTTTTTTTTGTAAATTTATGTGTTTTTCTAATGTTATTTTGCAACATGTTGATCTCAGAGTTATTGTTGGAGTATGGTATGTCGAATAATTTTCAACAATCAAAAGTAATTAATAATTTATTATTATTTGTATAAATGATACAATAGTAATACAATAATAATACAATAATAAAACAACATCAACACATACATTTATTGAGACTTTATCAATGTAATAGGTAAGGGCATTTGAAGTACCTTCATATATAAAAATGTATATTATGAAACCAGTGTTACAGCTTGATAAAGTTCTACTTGTAATTAAACTCATGTATATAGTCACAGTTCACTAGTTTTCTTACCACTATGTATTTAGGTCTATCCATACCTGAAGTCTTCATACATCTAGAATTGTGCATGTTTCCAAGCTCATTTTTCATTAAAGGTGTAATTTACGACACGGTGTTATTATATACAGATCAGCTATCAACATTTTGTCATCCTAATCCGACACGAACAAACTTGAATATGTTTTAATTTTGCTAATCTGCTTGTGTATTGCAAAAATGTATATTTTTAAAACATTTTAAATGTATCTATTTAGTAGCGAGTGCATAAGCAAACACGGGCAACGAGCAGTGACAATGTATTGAGTTCCACTTCGTGCAGTGCTCAGGATATGAACAGATGTAATCTTCAGTTAATATCATATAATCTATTAATAATATCCTATAAATGTGATATGAATGTTAAGCTTTTACATACACACTGATAAATCAGATACTTATAGATAGGGTACCGATCATGTTTCATTGAGCGAACTAATTATTTTTTTATTTATTTATTTTATTAATTAAAAGTTATCGTTTGATACTAATTTCAGATTTATCCAGAAATAAAAAAATTTCGATTAAATTTAATCTCTTGGTTAAATCTGAAATTAGTATCAAACGATAGCTCTTGAAAAGTTAAGATAGGAATGTGCAAACCATTTTGCTTGATCTATAACCGTTTAGATTTTACAGGGTGTCAAAGTTGTAAAATGTCAATATTCACCTGTCAATATTTCAAAAACAGTTGAAGATAGGTATAGGACATCCTACATGAAATGTGTTTAGAATATCACGTACAGTTCAAAATTGCAATAATATACAGGGTATTCCATTTGAAATAACGAAGTTGTGGTCCACTTCCGGTATAACCGGAAGTGATGCAAACCTGAAAATATTTTTCATTGAATCGGAAATAATCGAAAACCTCCCCCATAAAAAAATCAGATTTTTATCGTTAACAGAACCCTAAAAACGTCTAATACCCGGTTTGCGTGAATAACCCTGTATATTCTAATTACCCAGAACCACATGCCAAGATAGAACCCAAATTGGAACAATAAGTTATCAGCTTCTTGTAGTAAGCCATTGGAACTAATATTCAATTTTAATAATTATTGTCTTGGTATAGCAAGCACAAATTTCAAAATCTGTTTAAATTAGTTTACAGCTAGAGAGTTTTATTACATTTATTCTGCGTTGTAATCACTAGACATAGCTTAAAATTACGGATTTAAACCGTAGAACTGTACTGTATAAACTCTAACCTCTAACCAGGGCGGGAGGACTGCACTGAGTCTAGGGATTTATTATTAATATGGTGAAAGTTGGTTGCCTATACTTGCAGACACGGGGCTTTTGGACATTTATGAAGTCTCTGTATAATATAAACCAAGTTGTTTTGTAGGATGTATGAAGAACTTTGATAATGTCTATGATAATCATGTAAAGGCCTTAGCCCTTTCATATGTAACGTCAACAGCCTTAGATATACGCAGGCAAACACAATCAGTTATTTTGATGCACAAAATCATTAACTCTACTGTAGATTGTACCGAAATATTGCATAGGTTAAACATAAATGTACCTCGAACGAATGCAAGATACTCTTTGCCCTGCCTCGCACACGAGTCTTACAATCATCGCCAATTTACACCATATGTCAAAATTATATGACAGTGCAAAGTAACATAGACTTGTTCAACACAACCGATTCCAAAATAAAATCCGTAATACTTACTTCATTAGTCCTATTCTGTTTATAAGGTACATATTGTACATAGATATTTATTGTCCTATACGTACTTGTCATATACTTTATATTTAATTTGTTTGTATCTTACTGTATTTGCTGGCTGTTATTTTACTTAGTTTAGTTTGTTGATATTGGTTAGTGTTCAATATTATTGTGCTTGTTTATTTGCCCAAGTGCATTTAGTTCATGTTTGTAAATCGTTTTTTAAGTAATTATTGTTCTCTTAACTGTGTTACATTGCAATACTTTTTGTCAACTCCTATTCTGTAAATGGTTTTTTACTGTTGGATAGCCGTAACCTAATTAAATAAATAAATAAATAAATAAAATAAATATGTATTTGATGGAAAGCAAGCATAAAATTCTGAAATTTAAATGAGACACATGTATATTTCTTAAATCTTTTTCTCTGGTAGTAAATATATCTACTTATATATTGAGACTTATAACATAAGAACATATAATTCATAGAGGCACTGTTCCTCTAACATATTAGGTATTTTCTCTCACACCTTACCTTTATGGTATAACTTGTGGGTGATATCTCCCTTGCTATTAAATAGGTACTTTAGATATTTTAGACTATATAAATGTATTCGTAGCGGAGCAATTTACACAAATATTTACTTATATACAGGGCCTTCCCATACAATTTTCAAAAACTGACAAATCACTTCTGGATAAAATAATCGAAAAATAGAAAGACAGACTGTGTGCAATTACGTTTTTGTTTCAACCGATATATATATATATATATATATATATATATATATATATATATATATTTATGAGAAGTGTAATTTTAAATGGAATAATTTTGTTTTATAGGCAACTCATTTATATTGTATAAATTGTCGACAAACCTCACAGCCGAAAATAAAAGTATTGAACGTCATATGATTTTTGGTTTATATTTTTTACAGACCAAATAAACGATATAACTGCGTTCTACTTCGCTCCATGAATTTAATGTATGAATTGTACTCAACACCGGATATTACGATATACCTACATCATAAATAAATTGTGACTATTTCAAACTTAATTTAAGGATTCATGAATATGGAAATATGTACCTTGGAGCATATGAATAAACTAAACTTTGATGAATTCCATTTCAAAAGTTATCATCTAGTAATTTGTCGCGTAGTGAAACTTAGTTGAAAACTATTTTTCCATTAAATTTCCCTGAAATATGCTAACATAGCCTATAACCGTCAGTAACTTTGTGTTTCGTTATTGCTCTATTTGTTCATGAATTCAGTCAGATTTATAATGCACTTGGATATGCTGAAAAGAAAAAGTTTGACAAATATTATTTTTTGCACCATCAAGCTTTTTTTCGTTCACTTACCATGGTTGTTTGTACGACAGTAGGATACGCTTACTGGTTCCAAAGGCTAACAAAATGGTAAGTAATTCCCTTACCTTTCTAGAACGGTAAGTACATAATTGTCTAAATAGACATTTTTAACATCGTATTGATTTAGAATGGGTTTTCTAGAATTCAATTTAAAATTTAATTGAATTAAAAAATAGTATATTTCATTCTCCCCCCTACGAAAGTATAATTTTCTATTTTAAAGAGGCGAGCGAAAGCGAAAGTAAAACATGCTAGGTCAGTTGCTAGGCATGAACAACTTTCGCGCCCTGGACGACGAAAAAATAAAACGTCAAATTATTAAGTAATGTCAAATTTTTATTTAGAATGGAAATTTTATGGCAATACACCGCCTATTTTATATAAAATCGAGGGAAGAATGAAAAGTTTAATACATTACACGCTGCAAAAGCCCTTTCAGGTGCTCAGAGATATTCAAATAGTCTCGGCTTCGCTTCGCTTCGCCTCGGCCATTTAAATACACCTCGCACCTAAAAGTAAGCTTTCGCAGCTTGTAATGTAAATAACTATTGTTATATTAGAATTAAAAGTGTCACTTTTTTGACGAGCAAAATTTGTATGTGCGAAGCTAAGCGTAGCGTAGCCGAGTGGATGCAAAATTGCGAGACAAAAAAGACACTTTTAACCCGAATATAACATATTATTTTTTCTCCAACCGAAATCCCCCTTTTAATTATTAATTGGTGCTTTGAAATTATTCAAACCACATTGGGATAATAATGCAAAGTAGGTAAGTAAGATATATCGATGTAGTCGTGGATAATTTGTCAAACATTAATATCGTTGAATAAACTTTTATAAATTAAAATTTGATTAACACTTTTACTCTAAGGATTAAAAGTGACTACTTTTAGTTATTCAGTTGTTTCAGAGGTGTGTTTCTGTAATATACCCCTAAGTACATATCTCCATCCATATGTAAAGGTATAAACATATGCCTGTTCATTTATAGACACAAATCTGTACTTATGGATATTTACAGGCAAAGACAAAGCATACATTTACAGGAACTCTATTGTAGATGGTTTATATTTGGGAAGAGATAAATGGAACGGAAATTCATAGAAATGTATGGAAGCACAGACGTTAATACGATGATTCGTAAGATGTGATTTTCGTTTGAGTTTAATATCTAAAGTTTAAAGCATTTATTTTATGCCGATGTTGGTCTTCAATTCCAGAACTGAATTGACACATTTTTAAAAAATAATACAGATAGAATAAGGTGAGCCCCCTTTCTGTTCTACCGATTATAGACAATCGACTTTCCACTTATGCAAAAAATATTATAAAGATATAAATTAAAATTAATGATAACTAATAAATCACAGCCTTTATTAGAATATTAGCCCGAGGAGTCGAAAATGTAAGTGAATTGCTTTGTACAAATCCCAGTGAATTAACTTGACATTGAGAGTCTTATAGTCACAATACATATGTATCTAAAATGTTTAAACATATTACATTATGTGATATACAAGGTTATCATAAAGTAAGGGATATATTTCAGCTTATGTATTTTTAACAAATTAAATTAATAACAGCATGTGACAGAAATTCGATTGCCTAAACAAAGTAATTTGTTATGTCCAACAGTGGTTAACGCAATGTTCGATATGTCGTCCACTCTGCTGCTGTACAATCACCAACCGTTCCTCCAAATTGTAGGTACACAGCATTATTCAGCGTTTCTGGTTGAATTGCAGCAGTTGCTCCCTAATAGTCTTTTAATTCTTCCAGCGTTGTTGGTCGTGCTCTAAACACCAAATTTTTAACCCCACAGCCAGTAATCCGCTGGGTTAAGATCTTGGAGGCCATGAATTTACAAAATGTCTGCTTATAACACGATTTTGAAAAACATCAGTTAAAAATTCTTTAACTGGTCGATAAATATGCAGGGGGTTCTCCATCCTGCATAAAAATCATGTTTTCAATTCCTTTGTGCTCGGTTTGTATCCGTGGATTGGCATAATCTCATAACATATTATGCAGGTATCTATCGTTCACCAGTAATAGTTACAGATATGGCTTCTCCATTCTGTATCTCCTCAAAAAAAGTATGGTCCAATGATAAAATTAGATATCAAACGCTTCAAACGGTGACTTTCTTGTCATGAAACGTACCTTCCTTCCTAAACGATTTCATGTGCTCATCTGTTGACTATATACGACAGTTGTGATTATTGACTCCACCATAGAGTTAAACGGGCTTCATCTATTCATAAAATATGAAACAACAATTCGGGTTCAATTTCCATCTGAGCCAATATTTGTAAAGGAAAATCATACCTGATAGAAAAATCTGCATCATTTAATTCAAACAGCAGTTTAAGTTTCTAGGGATACATTTTTAGGATTTTGCCGGATTTTGCATAAAATTTTTCAAACCGTGGTGTATGGCATTTGCAATTGTTTTGATATCGAATTCACACTACTGCTTTCTAACGGATTAAAGGTGGATTTATAAACTTGACATTGGATTTGGCTTTGGTGCTGGCGCCGAACGTCGGCGCTGATCTTCGTAGCAAGTTTCACACCCAATTTATATTCTTGAAGTTGGCGTTTGTGGGGTTATTTCGCTTTTTAAAAAATTTAAAATAGATAAACCAGCTGTTATTACTTACGGAATCTTAGGTATATTAGGGTTAACTTTGTGCAGTTATGTGATTAGTTTGCAAAAACGAAAAAGAAGAAATAGGCGGTTTAAAGTGAGGCCTATTAACAGGGCTCGCAAACAGTCTGGTGGGTTCCAATACTACAAAAAAACCAATACTTGGGATGAAGAGCAATTCTTTAAATTCACGATGTACGTACGTATACGTACACTAAATAGAAGTAGACTTGCAAATCGAAGTTTTTGTTTATAAATTCACCTTAAAAATGCAACTAAAGCACATAGTAGATATAATCTGTGACTAAAAATATCAATTTGACATTTCTTTCCAACGCGTTTGATCACGTGCTGTCAGCGATGGATTTCTATTGGACGACGACGCGATGCTACGGATTTGCTACGAACGCCAACGGCAAAAAGATAAAATTGGTTCATGTTCGACGGCAAGCGGCCATCGGCCAGCGTCAAATTTTCTTCCGACGGCGAATATAAATACATCAATGTAACTGCGTGTATTTATGTTTCAGCGCCAAATCCAACTCCGAATCCAAATCCAGTTGCAAGTTTATAAATCCCGCTTAAGGGTTGTTGATCTAACCCCCGATTTATAAACTTGCCGTTTATGTTTGCGTTTGACGACACCGTTACCGCTTTAAATTTACCTTATGGAATTTCTTGAAGTCATTTACAAACGTCGTTTGCCGTTGCCGCTTGCGCCCAATGCCGTTGATTATAAAATGATTTCATATTTTTCCGTCTACCGTTCGTAGCAAAACCGTAGCAATTATGTGTAACCAATAAAAATAAGAATTGAAGTCACGTGTCATTTACTTGTGGAGATGGTTTTTGACTTTCCATGGTTTCCTGCATTATTTTCTATTATAATTTGAAGCTTGACATTCACTCATTCACATGACGACATGACATAACCACAAACCACAACGCAACAGCCAAAGTAGTGCCTGGTAGTTTTTCTAGTGCCTAATTACTAATTACTAATTTTTTAGGATTCTAAAAAATAATGGACGAGTCTGAAGGTATGAACAATTCGACAGTATTTAGAGATTTTTGTTCAGTATGAGTAGGTAATTAATTAAAGTCATTTGTAGCGGAAACACAGCCTACCCAACAGACAACTTTAGATGCGGGCCTGTTAATTGAAACCATCCAAAATTATGAATTTTTATATGATTTGTCAAACAAAGAATATAAAAATGGGAAAAAGAAGGACCTGGCATGGAAGGAAATTGCAGAAATTTTAAATGCAAGTGGTAAGTTTCTTTCTTACTAAAGTCAGATCTGGGTCTGGTACCGTTTAATTTACAAAATAGATTTGTTTTTGTTTAATACTATTTAATACACATACATATTGTGATGATTCCAAAATTTATGATATTTGATTAATTACAATATATTCATATAATTATAGTGGAAGATTGCATGAAGTGTTGGAGAAACGTACGTGACAGATTTGTAAAAGAAAAAAAGAAAAATAGATCTGGCGACGAGGCTCCTGAGATGACTTGGCCCTACTACAATGCCATGTTATTTTATGGAAAGTTTACAAAAAGAAGGAAGTAAGTGTGTAATTGGACATAGTTAATTAGTAATATATTTCCGGAATATGTATCTGATTTATGGAATATACTCAATCAATAGTGTGCAACCGTTGAGCATAGCAGAAGCAAAGAATGTTTTTTGCTCAGTTTGTATTGAACAGTACAATTTTTTCTTATAGCACATATAATTCAATAGATCAGAAAAAAAAAGGAAAGCCTTTAGAAGCAACATCTAGCAGGCCTTCATCTGCTGCGTCTGTGTGGTCGACTGTTGATACTATTTTGTCACCTCCTGGCACCCCATTAGATAATGAAAATGAATCGGAGGTGGAAGTAACACCCAGTTCTTCAAAAGGTTAGTTATTGTAGTAACACAAAAAGTATTAAGAAAACAGTATTCTATTTGTTGGAGAAGTTCAGTGGATAGTAGTGATTGCTATAGGAAATATACTATGGATTAAACACACGTTCATTTTATAGGAAATCGGGGGAAATCTAGATCCACCGATGACCAGTGTTTGACTGAAGTAGTAAATGCAGCAAAAGATATTGCTTCATCTATAAAAGAGTCGGCCAACTCATCGAATAGTAACAAGAGATTTACTGAGTATGTGTATGTACGATTGCAAGAAATGTCAGCTGAGGAAGGAAAAGAAAAAAGAAGAAAGATGTTGCTAATATTAGAAGACCTTGATTGATTATTTTTTTAATTTGTTTATATATATTTTTTTTAATAAAAAAAATTATGAAAATATTGAATTTTTTATTTACTACAAAAATTATATCAGTTTAAAACAAGAATGTTCATGTAGGAAAGAATGAAACAAAATTAAAAAACAATACCTACTATAAACAAAATTATATCTATATAAAAAAATGTGTGCCTATGATATTTTCATACCTGTTATAAAATAATTCATAAATTTGGTAGACATAAGCCTCTATGTATTATTTCATTTTGCCAAGGAACTTGACCTTGAGGAGAAATTAAGTAATTAGCTAAAGCATCTCTCGTTTCATACAAATTCCGCCTAGCACGATTAGCTGCCATACGTCCAACTGACTGTAAAGGAGATTCTTCTTGTCTCCAGGAACCATCTTGGTGGTCAGAATCTACAAATCCGGGAGGACAATAAATATTGTCTGGTTTCTCACTACCCAATTCTGTTTGGCAAAAATTGTGAAGCACAGTTACAGCTTTAATTATATTATCAACATTTTTAGGCTTTGCATTAATAGTTGTTTTTAGTATACGCCACCTGGTAACGAGAATTCCAAATGTATTTTCAATTACTTGGCGTGCCCTCGACAATCTGTAATTAAAAATCCTCTGAGTTTGTGTTAAATTTTTTACACCATATGGTCTCATTATATAATGCTTCAAGGGAAACGCCTCATCGGCGACTAAAAAGTATGGCATCCCAATGTTATTCTCTGTTAACACTTTCGCCTCTGGGATATTAAAATCATCTTTTTCAAGTTTGCTACCAAAAATACTGTCTTTGAAAATCCCACCATCGCTCTGAGAACCATAGGCTCCAATATCAACCATTGTAAATCTGTATTTGCTATCACATGCAGCTAAAAGAACTATACTGAAATTTTTTTTATAATTAAAAAATAGAGATCCGCTATGAGCTGGTGCTTGAATGTTCACATGCTTGCCATCGAGAGCCCCTAGGCAATGGGGAAAATTCCATCTACTTTCAAAACCATTGGCGATGCTTAACCAATCTTCTTTGCAAGACGGAGGTTTTAAATATTTATCTTTAAGAGTATCCCAAATTACATTACATGTCTCGTGCACTATTTTGTGTACGGTGGTAAGACCTATTTGGAAGGTCCATGCTAGGACTTGCATCGATGTACCTTGGGAGAGGTATCTGAAATATAAAAACTGATATAAGTACCCAAAAAATTTAACATAATAATTGGTATGTGCTTACTGTAAAGTTATAATTAATCTCTGTTCTGCAGAAATTCCATCTATTCGACGCTGTCTCGTAATCAACAATTTAACTTCATCTAACAATTTTTCAAATATTTCAACAGTCATCCTAGTATACTTAAAAAATTGGGGCTTGTCCCAAGTTTTCATCTTTTTGTAATAATCGAACTGACCCCTGGATTTTCGTGCCCTGTTTATAGGTCTAATTTTATACAGTCTTCTTCGCCGACGCCGATTTTTCTTTATTTTAATAGCAGCAGCACATAAAATTACACTCAAAAATCCCAATAAGTATTCACTTCTGCTTAAATTCATTTTTAAATGAAATCATTGAATCAAATCAAACACAACTTCAAAGGGTTAGGTATGTCAGAAAATGTGGTTATGTTTACATGTTCAAAGACAAAAGACAGCTGATGACAACGGCAACGGCACTTTATAAATCCCTCCTATAAACGAAAACGGCAACTGCCAGCGGTAGCTACGAACGTAAACGTAAACGGCAAGTTTATAAATCGGGGGTAAGGGTTGTCCATGTTTTTATTTTCCCGAAGAACATCTCCAACTTAGAGATTACTAATCCCTGGTCTTCCTGATCTCGTTAGGAAAGTTACAGATCCTGATCTTTCAAATTTGCTAATCAAATTTCGCTTACGGTACGCTTTCATTTGACAGCATTCGCAATAACATTGTACTAAACCAATTCTTGTTTGTAGATCCATGTTATTAAAGTTTAACTAGTTTAAATTTACGTTTATGTGAGTTTTATTTTGAGAACACTTCTCTAACTTGCAATGATTACGTTTGACCCTTGTATCAGCAGTTGACACGTAGCAGTAACCATGCAGTAACTCTTTGGTTTTCCATAGATACAGTAAAATCCAATTATTGAAGCAACTAGATTCCATTAACTTTTTGCTACTTGCTTGATTTCTTAAAATTATATAAGACTTTAGAATATACCCCTTCTGTTAAATTATCTTTGTTCTTCTGGTCAGACTATTTTACTCGCCTTGTTTTATATGTCTGTAAGAACCATAGATATGGAACAGTTACTTGGAACGACAGACTAAGAAGTCTTTGTGTCAATGACAGAAAAGCGGGTTTGTGACAGGAAAGTGTGTGAAAGTTTTTCAATTTGATATATGTTGACAAATAGGAAACTAGGTCTACAATTATTGGAATATCTTGTTCTTTCCCCTTCCTGTAATACATTATTTACTAAAATGGAGAAGTAATATTCGCAGGCTTACATGCTTATCAGAATCCTGTTTCGCTTTTTAGAGCTGTTGAATGTTGTGAACGACCCTTATGTATAAATGATAACAAAAGTGGTTTTCCATTGTTTGCATGACAGTCGTATTGTGTACGAGGGTATTGTTTAGCAAAAACACACTCAATGTGTATTCCCAAACGCTGAAATCGTACGATAGAGCCTAGTGCTCGATAGCTGTATAAAGTATTGGTGAAATGAATTAATGCATCGGCTACAAATCACTTCGCTTGAACAAAAGCCGGCTGAAATATTGTATTTACAGTTTTAAACGTTTTGTTTGGAAAGCCATTCTATACTTTTACAGCACTCTTTAACCTGAAATTTGCTTGATGTGATTTTAACATGAAAGGTTGAACGTTAAAAGAGATTCTAAATCAATTATGATTATATAACAATATAATATAATAAACACAAAATTGGTGACAAATGTGACAGGTACAAATTGTTGTTTATCAGCTTCCCCTGCTTCCTTCAATTTATAGAAAATGTATAAAACTGGTAAATTAGTTTGTATTTGGTTTTCAAAGACAGTTAAAATTAGATAAATTGGGTGGAATGTTTAGTTAAAAGTACATTAATTAGGGTTTGATGGGCCTGTCAAATTAATCAGAAAAAAATTGTATTCAAATTTTATATTTTAATTAAATCGTTTTTATGATTATTTTTTAAATATAAAGTATATATTATGACACACTTTGTTCTAATTCGTATTTGTTAAAATGTGCGCAATTACTCGTTTGAAAAACTATTTTCATACGACCATTGGACCTATTAGATACTTAATTCTCTTAACTTACCTCATAATATCTAAAGAAAATAGTTATATGGGGAATTGCTAATATAGTTTTCTCCTGTTTTAGATGCTTCAAATAATGCTGAATAGTTTTATCAACAAATTGTCAAAAGATTGGTCTTTTATCAGCAGAGCAATTTATCAAATCAAAAATATCAATCCAAATCTTTAATCATTATTAAATACTTCATCTTTACAAATAACTAATTTAGCTCTGATCTTTTATCTTAATATTTTGTTGCTGTTAGGTTGTAATTTATACACTGTTAGTGTATATGTTCGTTTTCCATGAATACTTCTATTATGATTTACTTAATCAGTATCTTTCAGAAACTATGATTACTTTCTATTTTTCAATTTCTTCATAAAATAAAATCTTGGCACCGTAAGTAACCGTTTACAATGAAATTTTCAAAAAATATATTTATTTTTTTAAAATACTTAATATATTAACTGTAAGACGAAATTGCAATAATACTAAGAGTACTTTTATGTTTTCACCATATATTGGCTTCCTAAAATATTATTAATATCATCTTAAAAATATTATATAAAAGTATATTTAAATCTGGAGATACTTAATGACGATCCTGATCTTTTTGTATATACAATTATTGCAGTACAGGAATTCGTTGTCAATATTCCTTTATATTTATCATGGAATATTACGATCGTATTAAAATGTAAGGCTTTGTTATATGCATATGATTTAGACATATTTATTTGTAAGTATTGGTAACACAACTAATTCTATAAATTTTCAAACCGATTTGAAATTGTTTGTCTCGGTGGTACGAAGAGAACGCTCTGCCCCACAAAATAATCAAGTGCAACACTAACATTTACCCAACAACATAATCCGTTACTGTTTGAATTCTTTTATCCAGCTATATATTTACTTCCATTTTTTTCACTCATGAGAAACATTTAATTATATAATTTTTTCATATACATCTATCTCTGCCACGTGGCAACTGTTGCTACACCACTGAGCGGAAATTATTTTATAGGGAGTTTAATTAAATTTCAACGTTGCATCAGATTGTCTCATCATGATTATAATATTGACACGAGAATTGTTCTATACAGCTACAGGGTTAGCATCTATTACAGGCAGAAGCACATTGTTATGATAGACAACAGGGAATATACTATATTCCTTAACTAAAAACAGTTCTAAAGGGGCATTAAAATTTGTACCTATATTTGTAAAAAACTGAGCGTCTGTTGTGGATCACCTAAAACAATCCCTAAAACGTTCCTTTAATTTATTAAGTAGCTATATTTGCTTATGTACCAATAACTCGAAAACCAACAAATAATATTATATTCTAATATCGTTTGAAATATTATTATCCCCTTTAATCCCTCATAGCTACGCATCTGAAGCTGATAATTCAGTCACGAGGTTTAATTGTTATTATCCCGACTATTTCAGACATTATTGATTTATTCGGATCATAGTAAAGTGTTGCACTACTACACACAATAATAATTTAATTAATAGTGACGCTGTTTCATCCAAAATTGGAAATGAAATTAAACATGCTTCTGCCTCCCTGCCAATTAGCGCATGAAAACAATTTATTTTCTGATTATCTGTGAATTAAAAATATTTTAATGAGTTTCTGTGAATGGACTCGTTAGTATTATTAATTTTATATTAAACAGTGGTCTAAAGTTAATTCGATGAATGTGCCAAATTAAACAAAGCCACCGCTGTTGTGTGGAAAAGTGATTTTATAAGGCTATGCAAAGGCCAGCCCTTTCAATTATGAATTGTACCAAAAATAAAGTAGGTTACTAAGTTGCCGTAAAAAGTGATTACTCACAAAGCAATATTGGCAACACCCAAATTTAAAGAAACATATTAAAATATTACCTACTCATCAATAAATCGTATATGAAACTGAAAAATCTTTCAAAATTATTAAATAAACTTGCAATGCATTTTTTATCATTATTGTGGCTATCTTTCAAAATTAATTTACATATGGTGTGTATTCATAGTAGATAGGATGATCCTATGATAGTATCCAACCTCATAAAATGACCCATCTTGGCTGTTAACATTTATTACTGAAAAATACTTCTAACCGTTTATGATAATTCTAAAATGGATATTAATTGCCAGTTTCTGTAAAAATAATTAGGATTTACCTTCTTAGTTACCTCTACCATCGAGCTTAAATTCAAAATCAGAAATACTAGAAACCGTAGTTTTTGAAGTGTCAAAAGTAGTTTTGAAAGGAGTTGGAATCTTTGGTGTGAAGATAACACAGTTAGTTGTTCACATAACACCAAAACACTACTGCATTCGACACGCACTTCGCCAACCAAGTTGACATAATTATCTCCAAATAATGCTAACTTGGTTGGCGAAACGCGAGTCGAGTACAGTGTTTTGGTATTATATGGAAAACTACGTCAGTGTCAACAGGAGTTTGTCCATCATACCTGGCTTCATCTCTATGACAAAGCCCTCCAATCTCATGGTAGGCATAATATGTTCTCTGAGTCAACAATGTTCTCCCAGAAAAAGGACCACAACTGAATCCTTTACAAAAGTTCTAGTGTATTTTCCTAGATAATCTTTTAGGAACTTTTAATTAGGTCTCTCTTAACTCTTAACTCTTTAACTCTTAATCTCTTAACTCTTTTTGGTCTATGCTCTCAACGCTACTTGGTCATTGGAGTGCATGGTAAAACTTGTCAAACTTGTCATTTTTAAGCAGTGTCTAATGGGTTATCTGGCAACCCATGTGTTTTAAGGAAGATAATGTGCCACAGAATTGGGTAACAACATTGCAGAAGAATCCAGGAGTCTGGAGCTTTTATAGTCAGAATATTATCTTTATCCACTACATACCTCATCTATCTAACGTCATACATACATCTAAGATATATACATCTAACGTCATTTTTAGCAACTGACGTCTTCCATATTCTCCGTGAAAAAATTGTTAAAATACCAGAAAGAAATATTTCTTAATTAGTGAAGCCATTTAATTCAAACTATTATGGATTTCCTTGAACAATACGAAATGTACATCGCGCGCGTCTTTCATAAATTTACCAACTTTTGTTAATGTATTCAGCTGTTGTGTTCATGTGACCAATTAGTTTTTTAAATATTATGTTTTAAATTTGATTCATTACATTCAATGTTTTATTGAAATAGAGCATAATGGAACATAGCGTTGAAAGGTTCACTTTTTTATAAGCGGTTTCTTTCATATTGTTTAAACAGCTTTTGGGGAATATTGGTAGAGGTGGTTCCAACATTATGCACTTCTCATTTATTGCAATAAACATAAACGTACCTATGTAAACGTGCCTACCTTATGACATTTTTAAAGTGAAACTCATGAGACACATTATGTATGTTACCGGCCTATATTAGATAAAGTAATTATTACAAATTAAAGCCTGGCATTTAACAAAGCTCATACTAATTACTGTCATCAAACTCAATTAATTTACAACGTTATATCGCTTGTCGCAGCATGTTTAATTAAAACAAATATTGGCTTGTCATTTAATAGCAAAACATTTAGGGACAAAATAATTTCGTGTTGTTTATTACGAAAATATTAGTATATAGCCTTATCTACCTGCGGTCCAAAGTGCTAATTAGTATATATTATTATACCCGGAATAAAACTCTTGCTACACTCAATTCAGAACTCTAAATTCTAACTAAACTGACGTCCGGGCTAAATTCTCAATTCAGAACATCTTTGTTTGAAAAAAAATATTCAAAGTACCTTGTGCAAAAGTTACGCCGCAGCTTCCGAAATAAATCAAAGATGATTTTTGATACCTGAAATAATACTTATATTAGAATTGGTTTGAAATTTTGTGATCACACATTTTTGTTTATTAGAAATCGCAAATTATCAGGTATTCCATTGTGTTGTCTTTTTTATCTAATTATCTGTTAAAAAATAACAAAATTATTTTATTCATCTAGAGTCTGTTTTTTTTATTTATTAAGCATCATCATTTATATGTATGTTATTTTATAGATTATTATTATATATTTTTATATACTTATTTATTATTATTTGGAAAGTAGTACAATTTTCTGTGAATTGTTTGTATTTCACTAAATAGACAAATAAAAACTTAAAAATACTAAGTATAAGTTCATTAGTAATTAGTTTGGGAATGGATTTCTGCACAAATACAACGTCAATATTATCTAAAATAGAAACTAAGAACTTTCTGTACAATACTATTCTCTTAAGTGTATAATACTGAAAATATTTAAAGTAAAACTTTTTCTCGTTTGATGAACCTCAAAGAATTTTAAGTTTCAAAATAAGTTGCTTTTATCTATTAGCGACGAAGATTACACAAAAACGATCTGTGCAATAAAAAGTATATTTTTCATACTATATCTTTACTATATTCCGTGTCTTGAGAAAACATCGTAAATATTGATTTCTGGCTTACAAGTACGTAATCTACCACTATTTTATGACTGGCAAAATCGAGCAAGCGAATGACGAAAATCGTGGCTGATTACGAGAATGTATGAAGGTTATAATGTACCTAGACATTTTATTTATATATAAGATATTTTTCTGTGAGCACAGTCTTTAACGATTCTTGAATGCACTTGAAATGGGTATACAGTGATTCCATAAAGTCCCGCATAAATTCATTATTTCAAAAACGGCAAAGTTTTTGAAAAATCGCTCGGGCACGTCGATTTTCTTTTATTTCTGCACTTGTTTTACATATATTAATTTTTTTACAGGGTGACTCAATGAAGCTACGTCGAAATAAACTTTAATACCTTAATTGGAACACCCGGTACTGTTTTACATATTTGGAAAGAATTTTTTTAGGACTATGGTCATATAAGATTTTATGGGTCTATTTCTAATATTAAGGGAGATGTGCCCAAAAAAGTGTGTCATAAGAGCCATTATTCTATTTTTATTTCACTTCTTGACATATAAATTTTATAAAATTGTCAGCAGTTTTAAAGCTTTTCAATTCTGTGCAATGCTTTTAAAAAAATAGGTAAATACCAGGTGAAATTTGTAAAAATATTGGTTACTATGGGCGTGAAGAAACGTCGCGATCCAAATATTTTATCGCCATTTATGTTATAGATTATGAAAATTGGCAATAGAAAAGTGGTCTTAATTTTTTATATATCTTCAAATAAGAGATTTTCTACATTCTATTGAATTGGATCGAATTTAACTCGCCCAGTACAGACTAAGTTAAAATCCGTAAATTTTAAACTAATTTATTTTGAATTCTATTTAGTCGAAAGTAATTTTTTACTGTGTTTGCACTGCCCCATCAATCTGCTCGAAACAAGTACAACTTCTATCAACGGAATTGTATTTTAGCTTGCCCGCTTTTCCTAAGTTTCTTTGATGTCAGTTGTTGAAAACTGTCAGCTACACAAAAGGCTCGCCACAATGGGGCTGTTTTTATAGACAACAGACAAATTCGTTTTCAAACCGGTAGTTTTATGTAGCTGCATTTTTCGTAATTATTTTTGATAATTACTTTATACAAGTAATTTATTTCTTTAGGTTACTTATTGAACTAGCCAGATATGAATTTTAAATTTATATAACTAGTATAAATTAATAAAATGTACTAGGCAAAGGGAAAACATAGATAATTTATACATAAGATGATTCGGTCCCAGTAAAATCAATTAATAGTACCGAAAATTTGTTTACAGCAGGAGAAATATTAATTTGTCTAATTGGTTATCTGCTTCGCAATCATAACACATTGTTTTTGATGTCCTAAAGCTATGGTCTGTAAAGATTTCTCGTAAAAGTAATACATGACATTATTATTTCTTGTATTGTATTTCTTATTTCGTTGACACCAATTACTCGTTTAGAGTATCTGATAGAAACTCAGCGACTGTTAGTAAAGGAAGGATGTAAAGGAGAGCAATTTCGTTATAATTCAATATGTAAGTACCAAATTTGCATTCAATCAGTATTTGAATAAGGAATTTTTATGATATAAATTAAACCATTACTGTCTCTTTCTGTCGCATGGTTCTTAAACTCCTGTTATTAAAATAAACTCAGGGAATAAATAAATACTTTATAATAATTAGTTAATAGATAAACAATTAGATAAATAGATATTAATAGAATAATAATTAAAGTTGACAGAAAATGAATACAATTTTTTTAATATACAAGCATGACGTGTTTTAAATACATTTTTGTGTAAACCACTAAAAAATATTGGTCGAGATTGTAGTATTCGCACTGTCCATTCCCTAAAAGTAAATGATTTTGCTTAATACTTATGAGCGCAATTTCGCGTTTGAAAAACCCCTAGACGGCCATTACAGTAATTTTTTATTTTGGCATGGTAATTGTTTTTTCAGTTTATGGACATTTTTATTGCCATATTCAAATCCAAATATTATATATTAGCGTGTTCTGCTTTAATTTTATTCATAAGGAAAACGTAACTATTTTTAATATTTTGCATAGTGAAAATAATTATTATACCCTGCATATGAATGTATTATGAGGTAAAGCTGCTTTTTTTAGCTTCACTCGAACTTTGTGCTCATTATATCATCGGGTTTTGTAAAACTCTTTATACTGTTGGAGCTCTTTATACTACTGAAGGTACAACCCAAAGTATTTCTAACTGATGTAGCCTCAATATTTTATACAAGTTACTCATATATAGCTTAATTGTACCCTTGTAACCCTTGTAACCAACACAAAATTTATTGATTATAAAAAGCCATCCTGTAAAATCATAGTGGTATGAATAACAGTTGCCATGTTGAAAAGAAATTTATTTTGAATAAAATATAAAATTCGAAATACTTACAATACCTGTATTCCTGATATACCTGATATTCTGGTAATTTTCTTAGAGTTTTGTAGTTATTTCATTTTGTTATAAGAAGAAACTGTAAATTTAACATATTAGATGTACTAAAGCGGGTGTGCTAAAAAAATACGATTTATTCATATAGGACGACCTCTCGCATACATACTATCCTATCTTTCTCATTTAATTGAGTGATTATGAGTTCTCATAAATTTAATTGATTTCTAATTTTTATCAGTTGCACAATCGACCAAAATGAATATTTTTTGACAAAAAATATACACGGTTTAATAATGTCAGGTCGAAAAATATCATTAAGAAAAAAAAAATCAACATTACAAACTTATCTTATAAAATATCAATTTTAAGAAAAATGTTAATTTTAAAAACTTCATCTTATTTCATATAGGTACCTAGTCAAACTAGCATTTAGTTGTTTTTATAAATATATTATATTACTACTATAAGTAATAATATTCAAAATAACAATAATGTTTGTTGTATGTACAATTGACACAAGTTTGAACCTAATTCGACATAAATGAGGAAAACACAAGGGTGTGTAGGCGAGAGATAAGACAGGCTAGACCATAATATTATATCACATAATAAAATCCGCTTTGCATGATCTACTTGAACCTGCTTTGCTTGAATTACTATCGCTAGTCGTTCTAAAATGCATAAATTTGTTAGGCATAATCAAAGTATTGAAATTTTTGGTTTGTACATTTTGTTAAAAATCGTTGAAGAGAAACAAAATTATTTAATTTATTGTAGCTGCATAATTAAGAAATTGACTAGTTTTGCAGAAGCAACAAATTTTAAGTTTAAAAACGCCACAGAACACTTAAAATTACCGTATAAATCAGTTTTTACACCTCTTTAATGGTCAGAAAAATGTTCAGTGAACTAGTTTATAAAATTGTTCTAAAGGTTTTCCAGAACTATGTAGACAGTTGAAGAGTTTTATAAGACTATGTCCAATTTGTGTGTTATTATTGTAAAAATGTTCCAGATCCATTCTTAGAACAAATATTTTTTGATACAATTCAAAATATGGTACTTCCGTAAAGTAGTGGATACATTCGTTATTTTATAAACATCCAATTTTTTAAGAAATCGTTCGGATCCGTGGCTTTTATTTTATTTTTGTCCTTATTTTACATAGATTTAATTTTGTACCGGGCGTCTATGAGGTTACGTCGGTATTTAATGTTTCAAATGAGACACACTGTATTTTTTTACATATTTCGAAGAACTCCTTTTTACGAATGCGATCATATAACGTTTGATGTGTCTATCTCTAATAATAAGGGAGATATTACCAAAAATTCTTACTAGAAAGAGAATATTTGTTAGTAGCTACAGTTTTTCTCCAACATCTCGCTGTTATGGTCTGTTTTTTGGGGCATATATCCCTTATTATTAGAGATAGACTCATATAACCTTATTCGTAAAAAAGAGTTCCTTCCAAACATGTAAAAAATATAGGGTATCGGACTTAAAATATTAAAGTTCATATCGACGTTGCATCATTGAGTCACTCTCAATAATAAAGGGCAAAAATAAAAGAAAATCGACGTGTCCGAGCTATTAAAAAAAATTGGTTTTTATAATATACCTAGGCAACGATTTATCTACTACTTTATGAAAGCTGTACTGTATTTTAAAACTTGTGTCACTAAATGTGTAATAACGTACTAAAAGATTATTAATATCGAATATTTACTGTTACAAAACGTGTAGTAATCTTTCTTTGTGTCTGAAAGACTACTAGATAACAAGACATTTCAATATGGTCATTCTTAGGGAACCAAAGAACAACAGACCTAATGATTACACAGGCATTAAAAGAATGCCAATTTTTAAATTAAGAATTACAAACAAATTATCAATTATATTTTAACATAGATACACGAACCAGAATAGCATAATGTTTATTCAGTTTGTATTTAATTCAAACGATGATTCATAAATAATATGATATATGACCTTCCTAATTCTTAAGCTGCAATGGTTCAACTAATATTTACTTATTTCATCATCTTCAAAGTATTTTCCTCATATAGATGAAACAAACTTACATTGTTAATCGCTCCGCGTGAGAATTTTCCAGTTTGTTAACTGCCGAGAGACTTACACTTGCCTTCAGTTGTTTGCTTAGTTTCACCAGAAAGAACAATTGTTTTGTTTCAGATCGAAAAAAGCTGGAAACCAGTGCGGACTAATTGCTCTCCTCTATCGGTAAGTGCCGACTTTGGTCCGCTTTATTTCAGTCTACAATTCCAACTTGACACTCTAACGTAAATGTAAGTTCGTTAAAACTAATTAGTTTTATTTCACTGTAATAAGCAACTTTACACCATTACATAATATTCGGTAAAAATATATCAGGAATTGTTTTGTTACTTAAAATTTGGTTCGTTATAATGTACTGTCTTCTAATGCTGCTTCTGTATTACCATACAAATAGTTAGGTGACTTAATTTAGTGATGTAACTTTCATTAATGATTTAGTTCTTTGTGAAAGACTTGTTGGTTCTTTCGTTGAGTGGTGTAAATTAAATAGCCTTATGGTTAATATTGATAAGACAACGGTCATGTACTTCCAATCTTCCAATGAATTGGATGCAAAATTGTACCTAAATATTGACGATGTTGTTTTGGAATCTGTAAATGGCACTAAATTTCTGGGCATTCACCTTGATCGGCAGATAAGGTGGTCTGACCATTTGGACATGCTTAGCAAGACACTCAGTAAATCATTCTATGCTATATCTCGTATAAAAGATTGCATGCCTCTGAGCGCATTATTAAATGTTTACTATAGTCTAGTGTATAGTCATCTATGTTATAATATTATTCTATGGGGTAATGCTGTTAATAGCGACAGGATTTTTGTAGCTCAGAAGCGTATAATTAGGAAAATTTTTGGTATCGGTCCCCGCGAGACCTGTCGAAAAATATTCATAGATAATGAAATCTTAACATTTCCTTGTATTTACATATATAAATTATTACTGCATATCAGAAATAATATTGAATGTTTCACCATAAACTCGCATTTTCATGAGTATGCAACTCGCAAGTGTAATCAATTTTGTATACCTAAACATAGAACAAAAAAGTTTGAAATGTCAGCCACATATCAAGGAATAAAATTATACAATAAATTACCGTCTAGCTACAAGTTAACTAACGATGTTTTATTCAAGAAATCTATCAAAAAACTGTTGCTTGATAAATGTTATTATAGTGTAAGGGATTTTATTAATGACAATATTTGAATGTACTTTAATGTATAGTCTGTTTGCTTGGTTCTCTGTTTTATGACTTGTCCTATACATTGTAAATGTCTTACTGGATGAATAAATATTATTATTATTATTATTATTATTATTATTATTTATAAAGCATTGAAAACGGCAAATAGTTATTTATTATATAAGACGGTAAAGAGATAATTTAACCGTGAGTGGAAATGTTGATACACGAGGGAAAAAGGAGTGAGTGGATTAATTTCCACGAGTATCCTTTTTACCGTCCTGTGAAATATTCTATTTTATTCTTGAGCCGAAATATTTAACAAAAATTAATAAAAAGGAAGCAGTTTGAATTATTTTGGGAGATAAATTGGTTTGATACTGTTTACGGTTTTTATGGATATTGTTTATAGTAACGCGACTTGTTTTGACTTTTATAAATACTAGTGACTTTTGGTTGAAATTATCCTAAAAAAATATGCGATTTCAATAAAGAAAACGAAAATAGTGATGAAGATGCTTTGCCAGAAGATGCAGAAATTGAAGCTGCAGATTCGATGAACAGTTTATTGCCGCAGAAATCACGCCTGAATTATGAAAAAGAATAAGTATATGGCGTTTCAAAGATGGAAGACCATAAAAAATGTTATTGGGGTAGCTGAAAAGATACTGTCGGCCTACTGTATCTCGAAAATTCGGCCTACTGTATCTCGAGACAATTTAGGACGTACATTTATTTGGATAAATGTACGTCCATAAAATTAGTCATAAAATTGGACAAGGAATTATCTTCTGGATAGACATGACATTAAGGAGCACCCTGTATATTTTTGAAAACTTAAAACGACCGTAATTGACTAATTGAACTAGCAGAAAATATACAGGGTGTTCCATTTAAAAAAGAATAAGTTAGTCTGTGTAAAAAACTGCACAGACGCGTTTTCGTTTTCCCAATACGATATCAGGTACCTAACTGAGAGACGAGGTGCTTTATAATGACAAATTTTCAATTTCATCCTAGAGCTCAGTTGTTTTTTTAAAAAAGTATCATAGTGTAGAGAAAACAGCATCCCTCTATCTTTATTAGTAAGCTAGATGCCCTTCAAACACAACGAAAACTGGTCATATTGTACATCAGGATATTGCAATATCGATTTTCACTCGATGTTGAATTATCAGATCATTTTAGCCTTCTAACTGAACCATATGGTTTAAAAGTTAAAAGTTATAGGTACCCCGGTATTTAGAAGTTAAATGAGATACGGTTATTCTTCTAACCATATAGCCTCAACCAGTCGAGTTTCATTATATTATATTTATTACTCTGCAGTATTCTCGAGATGCCATAGAGTAATCTGCTTTCCACTGTACTTTTTTCTAATGTTCGTCCAGCACCGTGTGGAGCAAACTGAACAACAATACTATTTCACTTATTTACTATGATACTCTTGGTTTGCGAAATGTATTTTACAAATTTGTAATGTTTTTGTGTTCTTTGGGATAGTCTTTCGTTTTGTCGAACTTTGGAAATAAAATAATATTTATATTATTTAATTCTGACCTACTATATCTATGAATGCTTTATTATTTATCTCTTTGGGTGTGTTCATTTCTTTAAATTATATAATTCGTATTAGTTTAAAAGTACACTAGTAATGCTATTAAGTATAACAAGAAGTATTATGATTATGGATATAGATAACTTTTTAACTTCATAACTTTTATGTTATGTAATGTGAGAATCAGATAGTTATGTAGGCTTCTTCTGTGCAATTAAATTTGATATATAACAATAATGACTAATTAATATTTATTTTTAATTTCATCAAACAATTGCAGGAAGTGTATTACCTCATGTCCCAAAGAGAATAATCTTGTTTTCTCAGTGATAAATGTTCAAAAAAATCATTTCCTTGAACAATTACACGATCGTAAGTTGGAATATAATGCAACTCATACAGTCGTAATGCAATGAGCCAAACTATATTTTAATTTTCATTATTCTTGCTTTCAGTTTTTCATTTAATTACTAACATATATTGCCTTGCTACGTGAATAGGTAGAAGTGATAGCCCACTAAGTTATAGCATAGTACTGAGCCCACTTTTGTATTAGTCACTTCTAGTATCAAATGAGCGAGAGCTGTTTCAACCTGTTAGGCATACTCCAATACATCGTTAATGATTTTAAAAATTATAAATAAAAACAATTTTAAATAAAAAAAAGAATCTACAGACGAACAATAGAATATCTCTTCTAACGACCGAATCTATGTAATTTAGAAGTACAAGAAAGTATACTATTATTTTTTAAGAAACTCTCTAACACTCTGGACAAGTGTAGCAGATTTGTTCTATCTCTTTGGAAACTGTTAAAAATACAAAAATTTAAAATATATATTATAGCTATATTCCTTTCAAAGACAATTTTTAATTAGCTTCATAATCTAAGGCTGAAATACTTAAATGGCTTTCACTTAAAGGAAATGTGTTACTTCATTTTCCTTTTGATATTATTACAATACTTTCAGGTAACAGCGGATCCTATTACGCTGTCCATCAAATACCTAACGCTCTATAAGAACTTTATTTTTCAAGCAAACGCAGTAACATATAACATTTTCATTTACTGAAAGCCTGGATTGCTCTTTTTGCGGATAAATGGCTCGAAAGTTATGGAAGAAATATATCAGGAGATATAACAGTTCCACCAATTTAATGTTGTATACGCGCAATATGTGCGTCACAGCCCAGCCCCAAATAAAAAATTGCCTTAGGATGTGGAAATTTAACCCAAACTTGCCAGTGACACCATATTTGTGTGCTTTTGTTTCCGTTTTTTTACTGTCTCTACACTATAATGTAATTTTTATTATATATACCTGTGTACATAGATATCGTCATTGAGGACATTTTGTGATCTGGATGAAATAATCCGCATGGTGCTCATCTGTCATACAATTGCTGCTTAACTTCTAATAGAAACTGATTTTGTTGAATGCAGTACACAGTGGCAGGGTCTGTGGTGTAATATCTTTTGTCAATAAATGAACGTAATTTTAAACGATAAACTTATATCTTTTCCGTATCTGGAAACGTTTCCTTATGGGTACCTACTATTGTGAAATACAATTGTCGGAACTGTAACATCTCCAGTATTAATATCACTGTACCCGTTAAATCCTCATCACCCTTAAAGATCTTTTTAGGATTTCTATCCATTGTCTTATTTAAATTACCTGCATATTGGCCTACATTGACACAAATTTCAATTTTATTTCTATTTAAAAGATCTGGTAGAATATAATTATTTGTGGACCACAAATATTTATATTAGATAATATTTATTTCATTTCCCAGCACAGATACGTGACATAACTCGACGAGACGAGAAACTGGGTTCGAAAAGAGAAGTGAATTTAAAAGTGATACTACGAGAATGTGCCTTACAATAAATTTTCATTTAGAAAACAGAATAGTTATATTTTTATAATCACACACTTTTTTAGAGAGGGGAATCTATAGAATCCAGGACTATAGCTACAACACATCTCGTACTCGATCCTGTCGAGTATAAAATCTCTTCCTCGTGACTCTCCAGTTTACCGCAATTTATCTTAGAGGACATTTCTTCAGAAAAATCAGAAAACTTTCTACAGACCTTTCTTACATCTTTCTCTTTCCTTTTCGTCCATTATCTTCGCCATAATTAGTTTCTAGTTACGTTTACTTCTTATCATAGACATCACACTATTTTCATTTATATTTTCTTCTTTTTTTTCATCTACCTGTATAGGTACATTCTTACCACCTCGGATCGACTTACGTAGCGTCGATTTCTTTATACTTTAATTTAAGAGTTTTGTCCATCTCTACTGCTCTGCATTATCCCATTTTATTTTACACTTTTTCTTGTCGTTCTCTATTTTCCCACAACCGTTGGCAAGGTAAATACTTCTTTAATCTACTATCATGAGATGTATAAGAATATCATTGAATATTCGAATCACTGAATATTCGAAATACGGAGCTCCGTAGCCGAGCGGTTAAAGATGTCAAGTTTTTAATCTCCGTCATTCTCCGCGATTGACGGTGGTTCGAATCTCACCGCGGTCAACTTTTTCTAATTTATCCTATATTAAATCTGTATGCATAAAACTGGTAGCGTTCTCAGTACTGTAATATCACTGTATAAATGGCTAACAACCTACTGTCGACTTTAATTAATAAGGTTTTCCAGTACTAAATGTCAGTTAAAGTTATAACTTCGTAAATTGTTCCTGGGCGCACTCGCGGTCCCCAAAATAATAATATGCCGCTCTCTTCTCCACACAAGTCTCTGACTTCCGGGCTCACCATGGAGATGAGAATGAGGGATAGAGATATTATCACTGAATATTGCTGAATATTACGCCAGTATTGCTAGTAGAAACGGACCATAATTGCTTGATATGTACTTGAAATTCCTCTGCACCTATAATAAAGACACTAAATAGTTTACTGAATATAAGAGTATGCTATAAAAAATTAATATTTATCTCAAAAAAAAAAAAATCTGCATCATTACAGATTTGAATAAAACACACCATTGCTAGATGTGTTTGGTTTCTGATCTTGAGCCCTCAAAATGAATAAAGAAAATTTTATTTAAACTTTCAAGGCTCTCGCTTCGGCTCGCGGCGTTCAAGGCATCCAACTCAATATGACTTGGAAATAATAATTTTTTATTCTGATACGCTCTATATAACCATCTAGCAACATACGGGTTTATGTTCTGTACTACCAGTAAATTAAAAAAAAAATCAATATACAGGTATCCACTGAAATACTTTTACTATTTTTAGCGCTCGGAGGGTATAAATAGAGGGTTTGACGTAATATGATCAAGCTATAAATAATCCAGGCATCAACAATAACGTCTATGACGTATTTACACTAATCTTTACCCTCAGGTATTTGTAGGCAGCAGGAAAATGGCTTACGTTCTATGTGTGTGAATTATAAGCAGTGCTAATTTGGAATTAGTTAAAACCGAACTGTTGAAAGATAAGAAGATAGGAAAATAAACTGACCGACATGATACTGGATTATCTAAAATTTACTTTGTTCTTATGTTAATTTATTTTTCAACTACTAAAACAAGCTCTTAATTTTTGGAGTGAAACAAAAATAATTGTTGAATTATCACAAGACCTACAAGGAATACAGTAGGAACATTGGAGGAGTGCAAAATAGCATCCTTGTTTTTTACTTTTGTAGGCAGAGAGGATGTTTAGTTTTACGGTGGGAAATTTTGAAAGAATTTTTAGAAATCTGTCATTAGGAATTTTAGTTGTATTTAGGAGGGTAGCCACATGTTTCAAATCTCTCAAAAAGTATTCTATGGTTTTGCATTCACAGAGTGGTGTGACTTGCACGAATGACTATCCTATATGGGAATTTAGCCTATTTTTGAATGAAAAATAAATAGTTATAAATATATATTCGACAACAATACTCCTCTCTTAAGTATTTTTTCTCAAAATATTGAGGGATGTATGTGCCATCAACGCTGCCTGCTGTTCAGGACAGAAGTATAGCTACTAGATGTTAATATGAGAAGTGACGTGGGTATGTGTCTTGAATTTTGAAAATTTGTTATATCGGGTTTTCGGGCATACCCTCCTCAAATAAAATAATGGAGTCACGTAGCACTTCCGGTTATACCGGAAATAGTCTGTATTCCTGAAACACTAAGTATATTTGGAAATTCAATTTGATATCTTAATTTATAGTCGCAACAGTACAAGTTAAAGGAATAAAGAACATTCCCTGCGTTATAGAGTAATAAGGCTACTGGTACAGTTACAATATAAATAAAGATTTCTACTTGTGAAATGAGGAAGATTTAGGTAAGTAAATATATTGCTGCTTATACTCAGAAGTATTATAGCAGGAAAAGTACTTATCTATCAGGAAGTAGTAAAATTAACTAACGTGACCAACGCTGGCACGTTATTTTATATATTAAATGCTGAGAAATAGTTTTTACATTATTTGTGTATCACGAAGGGATTTAGAAAGTTAGAATAACAATTTTATTTAATCTCCCAGAAATAATGCCTGATCAATGATGTCACATAGTTTTAATCTAATTTTATTAATCTTTAAGTTGATAATCATGTTGGTTTGTAGACAGAATTTAACTCTCATTTCATAAAAAAAAAATCATTATTATTACCAATTTGAAATATAAGGATAATATATAAGAACCATTTTCTAGCTTAAGATAAGTGTCCATTTGAGAGTGTTACTAGCGCGAGAACCTCTCGAGAGTAGTTCTCATAAGTGGATACGCGTCTGTGGGTAACTATCAGAAAGTATTCATTTTACTATCAAATAGCTTACTCGCAGCATTTTGCTCTCAAGTGTATACATACTATTCTTACTAGCGGACAGTTACTTCTGAAATACGAACACGTCTCGTATTGTGATAGTTCTCGCCATAATTATTTAAAATGGCAGCTATTCACAGAGTGGTCAAAAGACGAGATTTGTAATTTGATAAGTATACGCGAGGAAAATACAGTTTTATGGGATACCAAGGCAATTTATTACTGAATATAGAAATAGGGATATAAAAAATAAAATATTACTGGAGATTGCAGTGAAGTTCGAGTCCACATCCGACGAAATTCAAGCTTCACAATTTAACAAACCAGGAAGGGACAGTAAGGATTTTAAATAAACAGATTTTCGATCAGTATAGATTTCAGATGTCACAAGAACTGAAGAAGATAAAAAACACAAAAAGTGGAAGCGGAGCAGCGGAAGTGGATCTTCAATATTAAGTTCTCTTATTAGTGTAGAAGATGCTCCAAATTCACACCTTCTCTGAATCCATAGCTTGATCCAACATTTTTTCTTTCTTTGTTGCTTTCTCTTTAACAGTGTATGTGCAACAACAATTGCTCGAAGTTTTTGTACATTCATGATTGAATATCAATCTGCACCACACTAATTTTTTATTCCACACTACACACAAAGAAAGGAAATTGATGAAACAGAAATCTCAAATGGATATCCTCCTGACAGATATCTCTGAGAGTAGGCACTCGGCGAGTGTTTCGTTATCTAGCTGACAGTAAAAATTCCTCAAATTACTCTCAAATGGATACCCTCTTTACAGTAACTATCGAGTCACTCGCGCTAGTTGCTTTCAAATGGACACGTACCTTTAGACAAAATGTATTCAATGAATAAATGAAAGGAATGCATTTCTTTACAGGCGTATTTGGGAAGCTTACTGTCTACAAAAGTTAATTCTGTTTGCGAATTGCATCAAATTATCTTTGCCGAAAAATGATCATTAATTTTTTTTATTACTTTTAACTTCTTGCTGCTTTTACTTCTATAATTATTCATCGAAGTTTCACTCCTTCGACAGTTAATTCGCAAACTTTGGAAGTTTCTTGAAAAATTACTGTAGTAAACTCCTATTTTATTGAGGAGGACATTATTAGACTTAAATTATCCAGAAATATTAACTGCGACAGTGATTTCTCTTTTAACGCTGCGGCAACTTTACCAAACCAAGATATTTTAATTATTTGCAATGGAGCAGCTGTACTTAAAGGAAAGTACTCGGAAGTGAAATAATTAACTACATTTCACATGCTTTATCATTAAATGGATAGACAATGTGGTTAGTGAGTTTACTAATAATTATTGTGTAGGTATTAGTATTTTAAAAAGTTTATGTTTATACAGGGTGAGTCAGTTTATACTAGCAGGACTCTGGAATTCGATAGAACACCTGATTTTAAGTTAAGTTTGTCATATAAACATATGTCGGGAATTGCTTAATTTTTGAAATACAGGGTGTCAAAGTTTTGGTTTTTTTTTAGTATTTTTCACACAGCTCATATAGTTTTTAAGATACTTTATTCAAATTTTTACGATAGATTACCTATGATGGTCCACAAGTTTTGACATATGTAAACAATTTGAAAACGTACAGGGTGATATTTTTTGGGTGTCAGGCCCCCTTTTACCGCTTAGAACTTTTTTGTGGTGCGCCACTGACTGCTTATTTGGATTCCACGTTCAATTTAGAAACTTTTTCGTCTCTTGCATTTTTATCGTAGCTGTGACGGTTGTCGAGTGATTTGAAAAAGTCTCTGAAAGAATATTTTATTAAAAAAAAATATTTTTATCAAAATTTTCACTAAAAACAAGCCCTTATATGCCCTCTATAAGATCTTCAACATCTTGAACAGAAGTTGCATACACTTTTTCTTTAAGAAAGCCCCACACAAAAAAATCCATTGGTGTTATATCTGGGGAACCTGAGAACCGTGCGATTGGACCTCCACGTCCAATACATCTCTCTGGCTAATTGTCGTCTAACCAAGCTCTTACATGTTTTCCAAAATGAGCTGGGCAGCAATCCAACTAGAACCAATCTTGCTGTCTTAAATTTAGAGGGCCATTTTCCCACATATTATGATGCTCGGTTTCTCGAAACTATAAGAAGTTTTCCGAACTGACCCTTTCTGGCAAAAAATATGGTCCAAATAAACGATTTTCTAAAATTCCTACCCATACGTTAATGCTAAACTCATTTTGGAATTTTCTTAGCCTAATAGCACGTGGATTTTGCTCTACCCAAATATGTTGACTTTTGAAATTTACTATCCCACGTCGGGTGAAGCAAGATTGATCAATCCATAATACGTTGGATAAGAAAGTTCTATTTTTTTCTAATGTGTTAAGGATCCAACGACAAAAATTCACTCTGCGTTGTTCGTCGCCAGGATGTAGACCTTGGTTTATTATTAATTTTTAATTATTTTACGTAGTTATTAAAAGTCTTTGAAATGTTACAAAAAAATAAATAATTAGTGACAAAAGTTGTACTGTAAGTATGTAACCTTTGACAATTTAGATTAATGAACTTTCGTTTGACAATAATTGTTTCTAGTGAAAGTTTTGATGAAAATATATTTTTTTTAATAAAATATTCTTTCATAGACTTTTTCAAATTACTCGACAACTGTTACAGCTACGATAAAAATGCAAAAGACAAAAAAGTTTCTAAATTGAACATAGAATTCAAATTTTGGCAAATCAGTAGTCAGTGGAGCACTACAAAAAAGTTCTGGACGATAAAAGGGGCCTGGCCCACGAAAAAATATCACCCTGTACGTTTTAAAATCGTTTACATATGTCAAAATGTGTGGACCATCATAGGTAATCTACCGTAAAAATTTGAATAAATTATCTTAAAAACTATATGAGCTGTGTGGAAAACACTAAAAAAAACCCAAAACTTTGACACCCTGTATCTCAAAAACGAAGCGATTCCAGACATATGTTTATATGACAAACTTCACTTAAAATAAGGTGTTCTATCGAATGCCAGAGTCCTGCTAGTATAAACTGACTCACCCTGTATAATATGAAAAATGGCCCTTTTAGACCCAACATGACCATTTCACAAAAAGACGTAACCCTAAGACTAGTAACACGAAGACGTAACCGTAATACGTTAATATTATCTGAATGACAACCAATATTACCGCAAAATTTACAAAAGAATAATAAATTTAACATCAAATATCTATTACCAAACAAAAATTGGAAGCATTACTAGATAGAAAATACTGAAAGTGTCAGTAGTTTTCGTAATTGCTGGGAAATTTCACTCATTTATAAGACTGATGAATTTATGTTTTTTGATGTAAATTCTAATTAACTACAAATTAGTTCAAGTTGGTAAAGTATACCGCCAACACTGGATTTTAGGATTACCTGTAAGTAAATATGTCATTTGTTCAATAAATTTGAAAGCATTTAGTAAAATTCGCCATGCTATTATGAAATTTACAGTTTCTAAATCATCTTTCTTATTTGAAATGTATGTGGTAAAAACCAACTTATTTTTCTGTTGTACTTGGAAGTATTCAAGTTTTAAAACCAAATATTCTGCTACCTTGAGTGTTTATTATTAAATATTTACTATGAAATTAATAATCAGCAGTACTTAAATAAGTTACAAATTATAACTCTAGACTAATTATATTCAATTGCATGCATTTTATTGCCGCAATTTCACGTGTTAGTGCACATGTTCAGAAATTGTATACAAAAGCAAGAGATAATAAAAAATTAATATACATGGCGTTTTTCAACTTCCTAGTTCTTAAGCAATTTCAGAATATTAATTTATTAAGGAATGTGCAGTTTAAGGCATTGCATTATTCTATCTTCTTAATAGGTAATTACTACAATATCAACTTCAGAAAAGTCACAAAAAATGGTGTCAAGTATGTTTTATAATGAAGTACCATTCAATGAACTTTATTAATGGAAACAAATTTCTCATGTAGATATACCCATATAACAAAATATAACGTAGTTAATGTATGAAACGCAAATACCTCCGATATTATAATAATTTGCTAATTTAGACTAAATTAAAATTTAAATTAACACACTTTGTAAATGTTACCGTTGTTGACATTCCTATCTTAACTTTTCATGTGCTATCGTTTGACACTGATTTCAGATTTAGTCAGAAATTAAAAATTTTCGATTAAATTTAATCTCTTGGTTAAATCTGAAATTAGTGTCTAACGATAGCTTTTGAAAAGTTAGATAGGAATGTGCAAACCGTTTTGCTTGATCTCAAACCGTTTAGATTTTACAGGGCGTCAAATTTGCCAAATGTCAATATTCACCTATCAATATTTCAAAAACAGTTGAAGACAGGTAGGTATAGACTTCCTACATGAAATATGTTTAGAATTTTACGTAGAATCCGGAAATGATATAATATATAGGGTGTTCCCTGTAAAATAAGCAACTTGGTGTCGACTTCCGGTTATACCGGAAGTGCCAGAAACGTGAAAATATTTTGAAAAGGCAGGCCCCACTGACCTTTGTAAATAACCAAATTTTCAAAATCACCCTGTATGTACTTTTTCATATATCTATTGTGGCCTTTCCCGGTGGGACACCGTGTATATTTTCTTTTAATTCATATCCAAAGCATCAAATTCGAAGTTGTACGATAATAGCATGGATAATTTTTAAAATATTTTGATGTTTCTTCATATCCTAATTGAGATGTACTAAACTTTTACAATCACATAATTTTACTTATAACAGACAAACGGTTTTTAAAGTAAAGGCGAAAATGAAAAGTTCATTAATAAAAATTTTTGTTTTGCATGAAGATATTTTTAAATATCGTAAAAATTCACTTGGTCAAATAAATCAACTTTGTCGCTAATCGGTTTGGAACACAAAAAAGTGTAAAGAGACAAAAAATGGAGATAATACAATAGTGCATATGTCGAACTATTTTATTTGTAATATTGTACAGGGTGATATATTTTTTTTTTATAAATAATAGTCGAAGGGATCTACAACTGCACAGTAAAAAAAGACAAATGGTAAAATTACCAAATGGTAATCGTAATTTGCTGCAGTGTTATTTTTAACACGAACTGGGTAGTATATATAATAACTAAACCTTTAGAACTCATATTACACGAACGATATACCCGCCAGGTTTGTAGAAGTACTCATAAATTGTAGTAAAATTTACAAAACCCTGTGTTAAAAATGAATCAATCCGCCATAAATACGGAATAGTTACACGGTGAATAATTAACTATTACACATTACCTTGTAAAATTTACTGTGTAAATTACTTGTATAATAATAATAATAATATCTCTACCCCTCATTCTAATCACAAGGATTAGCCCGAAAGTCTGAGACTTGTGTGGGAGAGGGGGCGGCATACTATTATTTCGCGGGCCGCATTTGCGCCTAAGGAACGACTTACGTTAGTAGGCCCTAACCACCATTCAGTGCTGGAATGAGGGAAACCTCGAAAAACCTCATTAGTTAGGGGGACAAGTCAAACATCAACTGATTTTAATCTCTCACATTAACACCAAGTTGACATTCTTCCCATCCTAGGCCATCACCAGGATAGTTGCCAAGCCATCCCTGCGAATAAGCCTTGATCTACGAGCAAACAATTTAATGAAAAATTGTTGGCGGAATGGGAATTAGAACCCACGACCTCTGGGTTGAGCGATCGAGACGCTAAGCCCTGAGCCACCAGCCCGACGAAAGTAACGATATAAGTATATAAGTATATAAGTATATAATGTAATAATACACCGATATGTTTAACACTGCCAAGTGTGGACTATATACACACTGATGAGTGTGGATTCAGTGTCGGATTTTTTTACTGTGTGCGCCACCGGTAAGTTTCTAAAGCTGATAATTTTTTGTTTCAAACCCACTGATATACTAAATATGTACATCCAATTTAGTTAAATTACACTTATAACGTTTTTAAAATTAATAATTAAAATCTGTAGCTCGGCACCCTGTAGCCCAACACCATTTCTAAAGCCACATGAACCTTTCATTAATAAAATAGAGCCTTGTTGCAGATGTCACAGCTCCAAAAATTTTAAACTGATCCCTCGGTTTTCTAACGTGGCGTCCTTTCTATCCTAGCACATTTATGTTCTTGCAATGTTGCACGTATGTGCGGTACGTCCCTGTACTAATGCTCTAGAAGAGTGCCTTGCTCACTTTGGGTTCCATAACAATTCGGGTTTATATTTATTATCCAGCAATTTGATTTTATAGACAGCTATTTTAAAATATCTATCCAATAATCCACATCACGTAGAATTTTTAGGGCCGTAGAATTGGTTTCTCCAGTGGGGGATGCTAGGAAGGTATATTATATTATTTTAACACTCTCCTGGGTAAAAAGTTTCACTTTATTGCAATCATTAAATTCTAGTGCAACTTCAGTCATATTTTCTACGTTAATAAATTCTGAGGAAATCCAGGGTACAAAACTAAAGTTCCGGGAGTTTCACAAAAAGAGCAGTCGGTCATTTGTAACTTCTTATGTTAGTCAGAGGTAATATATATGTTTATTCACTTTGCGCTTCTCGGATTATATCGTAAATGTAAAGCTTTATTATGTTTACGTTTATACTAGTATATATGCTGCTGAGTTAAATAAATAATTTAATTGTCCTAGAAAAAATTTTTATTTATTATTTAGCCACAGGTAGGGTAAACTAGGGATAGATGCATATACTAAAATTTTTTTGTTTTTAAAAATTGTATTGTAATATTTCTTTAAATAATTTGTTCTGAATTGATCGATCAATCATTAATTTATAGTAATTTTGCAAAAAACGATATATATATAATTAATAGTTGAACGAATTTGAGCCAAAATGTAAGATCTTGGGATCACTTTTGGGATAGATGACTATTTGATGGAATAGCTGCACTCATTATTAGGGATAGATGCCCATACATTGGTATAGATGCAAAATGCGGGATAAATTATTAGATTTTACTTTATTTATCACTTTAACTATAAAACAAAAAACTATTTTAACACCTTTGTTGCTTCAGGATTTATCGTCAATTATAGCTGCTTTTAAAGTATCCTCGGTCCAAGATACCCGGTTGGATATGCGGGTGCATCTCCTTAGCATGGTCCTCCTTGTATTTAAAAATCCCAGACTTTATGCTCTATTTACATTGGTTACAAACCTGGCATCTATCCTCCATTGCATATGTGTATCTACCCTCTAATGTAATTAATGGGTGGGATAGATGCATACCTACGATTTTATTATATAAGTATATTTTGGAGGGAAACTCTTGGTTTTGATATAACCCTACATTCCAAGCTTTACAAGTTACCTTGTAAAGCTTAGATTTCTTAGAAATAAACTATTATTGTGTAGAATTATTGTGTACACACATTAGTTAACTATATACTATAGACTGATTTAGGCGAATGCGTACTATTGAACCCAATTACTGTTTTATTGGCACAATCCCATCTATCCCCAATAGGCGTCTATACCCAGTGATAAATGTATCATAAGTTTATGATAAACCTATACTGAAAAAATAAAAAAACAAGTACTTACACTCATAGATATACATTCACATGTTGATAATTGAACTAATTTGAATATCGAGAAGTACCTACAATTTTTTGAAAAATTTCCAGCAGGCACATCAGTGACTAGCGTCAGCAGACATACAGTCCGTTCCTAAGGTAACCCTCCCACTTTAACATTTGAACGAGTTTAGATATGGACCTCAAATAAAATGCAGGATGATTGGTATAAAAAGTACTTACTTACTACTAAAGGTGTAACACGCAAACGGAATTTTGACAACTTGTAGATGGCGCCAGAGTCGCTGTAGGCACATTTTTTTTTAAATAGCATAGTAGGCTGTGTCACACATCGTTTGAACGCTGTTTCAATTCTCTTCACAACAGTCGTTGAAAAATTAAAATCTAGTCATCCGTTTTCGAATTACAAGCGTTTAGATTCTCATGTCAACATATTATTTCTGTCTACTAAGCTAAAATTTAGCTTTATTTAATTTTTTTAGCCACTCGTCTGCAGCTATTTCACCCATTTTACTGACAAAACTAATACCTTCTCTCCAGTTGACTCTACTTATTGTCTTTGTATATATTTTAGGCATTCAGTAAATACCTACAACTCGTGCCATAACAAAATTCTCTATGTTGTGTATGTTTATTCAGTGTTGTGTATGAAAAACTAGATTTACGCACTTGACGCCTACTGCTATTATTTTTTACGGAGGCCCCCCCTATCAAAGGAATATTAGTTGTTTGACATTACATTGTGTTAATTTGTTTATTATATTAATACACTTGAATGAGTTCTCAAATAATAAGTTATTAATGAAGTAAAAGGCATATGGAATATTCAGCCACCTGTTTTTTACATTTCTGATTGGCAGTTTCTATAAAGTCAATAATTGCTTATGTGACACTGTTTAAGTTGGTTTTTCTGCTATCTTTTACATATATGATTAGTTCTTCGAAATAATAATAATAATAATACTAATAAGAGTATTTAAAGAGAATGTTAATGTAAAAAACAGTGCACCTATAATATTGGTTTGAATATTAAGTAACTTTTTTATCTTCCTAATTGACAGTATTATCTATAAAAGCCATGTTTAAAGTCAATACAGCTATCAAATTGATAATTACATTTTAGTACTGCGTGATACACCCACATTTATTTATTTGTGTGGTTTACCATTTTTTTTTTTTTTAGTAATAAAAACCTTGACCCATGCATTTAATTTCCTCATGAGTTTGTGATTGACTGTTTAAATTACAGATACAGATTTTCTACCTATCATAACGGTTTCATACAAGTATATACATATATGCATCAAAATGTGATCGAGCTCCGAAATTATCATTTAAAAATCCAATTTAATGTGAAACGAGACTTGGTTGTTTATTTGAATTTGCATACAATTTGGATTTCAATGAAGTTCCTCGTATGTACAGTTTGATTGCTTCCTAGGATGCGATCAATACTCTCAGGACTGCTTAGCATGTTCGCTTAGGCTGGCCAGGAATTGCTACAGCGTCTTAAGGGTAAACAGAATCCCAATTACTAATACCGCAAATCAAAACAAGATCAGTAGACACCGGATAAGTTAATCAAGATGTACAAATAACGTTGCATATATGTTGCCTCAGGATCATACTTCGCTAATGAAGTCTGCTGGAATCTCAGAGAGAACACTGAGAAAAATGTTTATAGACTAATTGGCAAAATTTTATATTTAAAATTACATACATTCTTTGAGATTAAAATCTCAGTAAAAATATGCGACTAATGAAGCTACGTTGATATAAATTTTTAAATGGAACACCCAGTAGTGTTTTGGATATTTGAAAAGAACTGTTTTTTACGAATACAGTCATACAAGGTCTTATGGGTCTATCTATAAAAATAAGGGATATATGTCCAAAAACTTGTGTCCTTAGAGCGATGTCCTGCCGTAAATGGCACTACATGGCATAGCGAGGCCAAGTGAGGAATTATGCAATAGCGTCGAAATGACAGTTTTGCAGTAGTTAGCACGAGTTTTTGAGGATCAAACAACTTGGTATACCTAATTGAATTAGTAAAAAACGAGTATTCATTTGCTTCTCAAGAAATAATTGTAATGGCATCCTTTGACGTTAGAATACGTTATTCTCTCCAATATGATCCATTTTCTTCTAATTCATTCGGTACTAGAAACCGTTTTTCATTTCTTCATAAGCTTTCAGATAGTGTTATCGATAGTTCAGCGGATTTATCTTGAAAGGTGTAGGAATCTTTGGTGTGAAAATAACACTGACGTAGTTTTCCACTTAACATCAAAACACTGCACTCGTAGTTTCGCCAACCAAGTTGACATAATCTGAAGATCATTAAAACTAAATCTATTCTAACCCTGTGTCTATTTACATCTAAGCTATTGCTACTGACGGCTCAGGACCGTCGGATCAGCTCTCTGGAATTTGTTACATTCCTAATTAGTCTTAAATTGCTACTATCTATTTTATGGTTGTTCTCAAACTCACGTTGGGCGACAGTAGACTTATCTGTTCTTCCATGCTTGAGATGAGCCATATGCTCCTTGAATCTAGTTTGAATTGACCTTCTAGCTTGTCCAACATACTTTTGATTGCAGTCTTTACAGCTAATTTCGTAAATCCCCCGACGTTTCATTAGTTTATATTTTGTCTTTTGGACATTCACGTGGTGAAGTTGTTGTTGTTTATGTCTGATGAATAAACCACTAACATACCTATGTCTTTAAAAACCTTACCAAAACTACAGGTGAAACGAGGATCGTATGGAATAGATATGAATTTTGGGTTTTCTCTTTCATTTTGAAAAGTCAAGGATATTCGAAGTGTCTCTTTAAATTTACGTATCTTTTTCAAACTTCTCCGTATTTAGGGAGTAGCTTAATAATAGGCGATGAATTAAAATTTGAGTGAGTTTCAATTTTTTATCATTGCCCTACTACCCTATATCATTGCCCTATACTTAAATATTACCCACTTATTGAAACTGCACTAAAAAAGTTTGTGTTATTAAACACTCTTAAAAACAAAATGTGATTAAAAATGATGAACACATCTCGAAAATTTTGCGGTGACTGTATAGTGTACAAATATGCTAATTATGTTTTGCATATAACAGTTTACGCGTCCTTAGTAATTAATAATTACCATTGTCCAGACAAATTGATTAGTCGTTATTTTTAGATAGTCTGTATAATATGACCCAAGCGATATTATATCTCAGGCATATAATATTGTCAACTTCCAAAAGTATATACGGTAGACATTCATATATGATCAATACCCATAAACAATCGTTTGAAATATTTTATATATTTCAGATATTTAGCTTTATATTGTTTTCATAAAATTGTTGCTGTCAATTGTGCTACCTTAGACACTTACTTGTTATTTTTGCATCACTTCCAGGGTAGTATGTACTTTCAAAAATTAGTAAAAGGGGAAAATGTTCACGAATCAAGGAAAACGTGACCTTATGTCCTCTGTATCTATAATATAATGGCTAATTGAACATACTGACAATATATTATAACACATGGTGGTTGATTGTAATATAATCTATAATGTTAAACCATTACGGTTTACTTCCTGTTATAATTAATAGGAAGATCAAGTAACTCCTCATAAATTTCCTAATTTTAACCACATCCTGATTCATTAGTGTATAATATTAATTAATACGAAACTATTTTGAAGTTCACAGCAAGTACTGTTATTAAAAAACACGTGTGGGAGGAATCATTAGAACTATCCAGGATTATTACATAACAAAGTAAACAAGGTTAAGGAAGGACAATTAAATTTTGAAAAAACGAATATTAAGGACACAACAACTGACAACGCGTGTGTGTTATTTATGATTGATTAATATTTCTTAATGATCACTTGTTTTATATTCGATTTATTTTTTACATTCCTTTTGAAATAATGTCGAATAACAAAGGGACATAGGTATATATTAATTCGCTTTATTATGTTGTTTTTTTGATATGATAATTAAACTACCGTCAAATCTAATCATTAAACTCGGGCGTTGATAACAAATTAATATTAGAATAAACATATACAAGGCATTCTATTTATGTAGTGCAAAGGTAGTAAAAGCAGCGTATTCCAATTAAATTATGTCAAAAATAATTGTCGATAAATAATTATTTTCCATATAGTTGGTTTCAATTAGGTTTTAGCGTAACATGCTCAATCAGCTCACATAAATAGTTTACAAGGGAAATCACTCAGTTTGGGGAAATACACGACAAATGTTCAAACTAATAGTTAATTCGTTCGTAAATTGGTTAAATAGATTAAGGAAATTTTAGCAACAAACAAGTTATTCATTTAATAACAAAAATAATGTTTTTATTGAATTTGAGTAAATATAGACTCGATATTTATGATAATCGCCAAGTATTTCTGTTGCTAAATCTATTTTTTACTACTCTTTATGAAATTGATCCTTTATTTTTCGCATAAAATAAAATATACTATGTATCTACGTTGAAAGATGATTTTGGTTATATATTAGAAGTAACAGCCACAGCTATAATAATAATTGTCACAATATAAATTTTTCTTTACTTTCAAAAGGCAAATTTTTACAGTTTGCCTTACGCTTGTCTTATTTTCCCATTCTATAATGTTTGCTTTGCTTTTGTTCAATGTTATCCTACATAATATGGTGTGCTAATGCACAGTTAATTACCTGGTAAAATTATTATTTCTAATATTCCCTCAATTACTAAAATAGGTACATGTGACAACATGTTACACCAGAAAATTTCAGAGTAATATCTTGTGAAGGAATCAAAAACATAAAATATAATCTAATATGAATGTAGTGTGTTCATATTAGTATTTAAAATAAACTAAAGGATGTAGCACATAACGTTATAATAAAAAGTCGCATGCATGGGATTAGTGAAAGAAAATAGGTAGTTCTAAATTCTATTAAAACTACCTATTATATTAAAATAAGTCAGCTATATTTATTTTATAAGTAACTTTTTATCATCACATCATCTCATCGACTTGATTTAAATATGGATTAATTTGGGTTTAACTCCTATTCACTTTTTTAATTTTTTAATAAAAAAAAGTTTGCCAATTATATTTACCAGACGTACCTATTAATTATGTATGTTTATTATAAGATAATATTTATTATGTGATGTTAACAAACAAAATTCGGATTTTATGTCATCGTTCTTACTTGGTACAGAAAAAAACATGCTAAACTTGATTTTCCGAATGGATGTACTGGTTGTGGGTAGCGTCTATTCTTGTATATTACGTTCTTTTACGTTTTAAAACGAATCCTAACTTTATTTCTTATGCGTTTTTTACCAATAGTTGCCACTATTAAAATTATATACAGAAGTATTAGGAACTGCATTAGGTATATATTATATATAAATAAAATTTTCAGCCTGAAAATTTCTATCCACCATTATTACAGTACAGTTTTTATTTCCTTTGAGCTAGACTCTTAATCCACCATTATATAAAAGTTATAGATAGAGGTATAAAAAACATTTATAATATGCTTTCTTATTATATATCCGAATCTGGATCTTAAAAAAAAATTAATATTGAGGCTTCTAACTTTAATGAAGCATTATTATCGTCAAGCATATTCTGTTTGTATTTACTAGCCAATTTAGGTGTCAAAAATATGACGTGAGAGAGAATAGTTGTCGAATAAAGACACCAGTCAAATGCAACACGCTCATCTAGTTCTTGACTTGAGACACCTAATTAATTTCATGAGACGTGAGATCATAACGTGATTTATTTTTTATTTATATTTTACTGTAAAATAGATTTAGACGAAATAGTCTAGACCGTCAGTCTAGATAATCTCAGACTGTATTTACTTATTACCTCTGTAATAATTATTGTATACTAATTTCAATTTCCTATATCTATCCTAATTCTTTTTCAAATAACATGTTTTCCATTTGACTTAAATTCCAACCCCCCAATTTAATTAAAATCGCCTTTAATTATTTGACACTTTTAATGTTTAAAAATTAGGTAACAGCTAACATTTAGACAAATGTATCTAAGTAATTGGTCGCGATACTGGTATAAAAACAAACAGTATCGTACACAGATGGCTCCGTTTCTTTACGATAGGCATTAATTTTACTAATTGCTGTTAGAATTTAAACTAAAATGTAAAGATAATTATATCAGATTATTTCCGTCTTTGTTTCCGTATATTCAAGTTTTTGCAAATTCTCTTATATCTTACTCTTTGATTTCTTAAATCCACTTGCAGAAGATATATAGAAAAGATAAATTATAGTACCAGGTAAAAAAGTTAAAATATTTTTTATTGGAAATAATTATTTTTTTTATAAATTAATTGATTACTTATTTACTTCAAAAAATCCACGACCATTTCTCAGAAAAGATGATTAAACATTTGAATAGGTACCCATTTTGGTTTGAATAACCTTTTTTTCGTAACAGATATTGTAAACAGTTGTAAAAGGCTGAACATATTTTCTCTTATGGACCTATTTAAAATAAAAATGAGTGCAATTGAAATTGTAACAAGGGGGAGGAATTGGGAGAGATATATAGTACAAGAATTTAATAAAATAAGAAAGATAAATAAGATAATCTGTTTTACATTTATTTAAATGCAAGAAGTAGTGGTGAAGTTGGCAATAAATATTTTGAAAATTTCTTTTCCTAAGTTTTGATATACTGATTTTATATTTTGATAGTTTATTTAAATTAAATTATACCTATTTTACAATTAATTATTATATTGTACACTGGTATAAATGGAACCAGCTGTGGGATGCTTAAAATATTTGGTCATATAAATATTGGTAACTGGTAATTCTTGAACTATTAAAATTATGCCGCTATATACTCGTGGCTTTCATACGTTTTGAGAAAATTACTATGGACAATTTTCAAAAGCCCCGGTCCTACTACTTTTATGTTATTTCGTCCCAAACATACAAACGCAAGTACATTTGATTTAAATCATCCTACAGTCTGGAGTGAAACTAAAGAATCAGTCAACGATGTTAGTGTTAAGAAGAACTGTTCAGACAACTTACAAGTATTTTGTGCAAATGAGGAATAAAACAAAAATTACATAAGCAGATGCTTTTGAAGAAAGGCAGTAAGTATACTGTGTATGAAGTGAACGGTTAAACTAATTCAGCAAGACATATTTCTACATAGCTTGTTTACAATGAACATAATAAATCATGTTAACGTGCATATCTCACGTGCCTAGCAATGTGATTAAATTCTATCAATTAAAACTGGTTCCCAGCAAGTTCAAGGTGGTTGTAGGTGGAGTCGCATTCGCTGTAAAAAAGAAAATATTATTTGTTAGTTCATTAATATGCATGAGGGCACTCCACTAAATTTATTTCCAACAAAATTCCAAGTTTGTCTATTATGAATTCAAGCTCGAAGTTTAATACGGTATTAGACAAAAATTCAAATATATTATGCAATCTCATTCAATTTAATGGCAGCGTATTTAAAATGTATGAGGCATGAACGTTGCATATGATATGAATTTTATATTCGTTTTAATGAAATTCTAGATATTCATGTTCCTACTTTTAAAAAATTTAAACACAAATATCCGAGTTGGTACACATGTGAAATTATAAACCTTATTAAGAAAAAAGCGAAAGCACACCAAAAATATAAAAAAACAGGCAACAACATTTATTATGAAATATTTAGGGAACACAGGTCATTGAGCAAACAAAAAATTGTGGAAGCTTATAAACAATACTTGCAAAATGTTCAAAGTAAATTAAAAAAAGAACCTGCATATTTCTGGACATATGTAAATAACAAAAATAATACTTCTCGAATTCCTGGTAAAATGACATATGATGATATAACACTTACTGACTCTCAAGAAATTGTAAATGCATTTGGTAATTTTTTTGAAAGTGTATATTCCCTTCCACATAATAATATTAATTTTAATTCAAATTATGATGTTAATACTCTATTGGACATAAGTATTGAAGGAATAACAGAAAATGAAATTTTGGAAGCAGGAAAAAAACTGAAAAATAAACTTACATCTGGCTCTGATAAAATTCCATCCTTTTTATTGAAGGATTGCATGAGAGTCCTTGTTATTCCTTTGCAAATACTTTTTAATTTAGTCTTGAAAAGCTCAGTTTTTCCAGATATTTGGAAAATGTCTAAAGTATGTCCTATATTTAAATCTCAAGATAATTCTGTAATTAATAATTATAGACCAATATCGATTTTAAATAATATCGCGAAGGTCTTGGAGACGATAATATACAATCGTATTTATGTAGCAATCAAACAACTTATTTCACCCTCTCAACACGGGTTTATGAAATTCAGGTCAACTACTAGTAATCTAGCAGTATTCAGTCAATTTATATGTGAAACTTTGGATAGGAGAGGTCAAGTGGATGCGATTTATACGGACTTCTCCAAGGCCTTCGATAAAATAAGTCATGAATTGTTGTTAAAAAAACTGTCTTGTTTGGGTATAAACGATACATATTTCCACCTTATTCAGTCCTACTTGAGCAGTCGCACACAGTATGTCTGTTATAACGGTTTCTGCTCAAATAATTATATTGCAACCAGTGGTGTTCCCCAAGGATCTAACTTGGGGCCCCTATTATTCTTAATTTTTATTAATGATTTATGCGATATGGTGGATTGTGGCAATTTAATGTTTGCTGATGATTTAAAGTTATATGCTTCTATTGCTGGCATGAATGATTGTATTTACTTACAAAAACAAATTGATCTGTTGCAAGATTGGTGTCTCAAGAATTACCTATACTTGAATATCTCTAAGTGCAAAGTAATTACATTCAATCGTAAACCAAACCTTCTAGAATATCCTTATTCTATTAACAATACGGTATTAGAAAGAACCCATTCCTTGCGGGATTTGGGAGTACACTTTGACTCTCAGCTTACATTCAACATTCATGTTAGTAATATAGTAAAATCAGCATATAGTGCGCAGGGTTTTATTATTCGTAACTGTAGGAATTTTACTGATGTATCTGCTTTGACTACATTATACTTTAGTTTGGTTAGAAAAAAATTAGAATATGCTTCCCTTATTTGGAATCCTATATATACTCAGTACTCAACTGCGATTGATGGAGTTCAAAAAAAATTTTTAAAGTTTGTTAATTTTAGGATCAGTGGAATATATCCTCCTAGAGGTAGTGATTATATTGAGTTACTAACAAGATTTGATTTTATATCTCTTGAGAAGCGTAGGTGGCAAGCAGCTGTGATATTTTTGTATAAATTGTTACATGGTAAAGTTGATTGTCCCACATTGCTATCTCAAGTTAACATATGTATACCTAGGTTGGCTTCACGGCACAATACTACCTTCATTTGTAAAAGAGCATAAACCAACTTGTTATTAAAGTCACCTGTTAATTTAATGTGTTCTAACGCAAATAAAATTGCTAATGTATGTGATATTTTCTCTTGTAATATACATGAGATCAAAAGCAAAGTACGAGATACAATTGGCGACTGAACTATGATGTTAGTCCAAGCATTTTGTACGCTTTTTGTTTTTCTTGTTAAACTATATCTTTATCTTTTTGTTTGCCACTTAATTTTAATTTTAAGAATTTGCATGTAAATTGCTCTGTAAATGGGTAACTGTTGGGCAATAAAGCTATTATTATTATTATTATTATTATTATTATTATTATTATTATTATATCATGGAAAATATCATTTGTATGTAAGTATGTATGGTACACAACTATCCATAATCGACAAGGGAATTTTACTAAATTAAATTATAACTGCTCCAACAGCATCCTGAAAAGATGTGTTTTGTTTAAAATATTCTTCTTTCAATGCGGAACTTAATTCCCAATTTTTTTCAAATATAATAGCTACTTATTAGTGGTGAGAAACACACCGTAGTGCCCTCTTTGGGTCTTTGCTAGTGTAATGCAATGCCAGTCACATTGCCCGTGGAGTAGTTGTTTTCGGCATCTCCTTCAAATAAATATGTAGGATTTTCTTCCTTAAAGACAATAGAAGACACTGCTGTAATGGCACCTGCGGAAAAGCAGGTCGTTATTTGTCTGTCAATTTGACAATAATTGTCAGACAGGTAGTAGCAAAGACCCAAAGAGGGCACTAGGGTGTGTTTCTCACCACTACTAACATTCACGATGCCCATTAGGTAATCACGTGGCCGCATCGTCCATCGAGTCCACTACCTATGGCACTCTGCTGAGCGCAAAATAAGCACGAAACCGGTCAGTGTCTGGTAGTGGGTCTCGATGAATGATGTGGCGACTTCTATGGAGATGCCGATGTAATGCAATGCCAGTCGGGGCACATTGCCCGTGGAGTAGTTGTTTTCGGCATCTCCTTCAAATAATAGCTAGTTTTCTCGTAATTTATGAAAAAGTTAATGGATTACGTACTTATCGGTTATGCATTAATGCCTTAAAATTCTATGTGGATCTTTCGAAATACAATTTGGCAACATTGACATTACGCCGTATGTTACCATCGACATATTGTGTTACTGTAAAAACGACAGCTTGTCACAACTTTTAAACAATACCAAAACCACAGCACAACCATCCATTTTTATGTGATACTCGTTAAATAGTTTCTGCTAGTTAACGTAGTTTTAGTGTTTGTATTTGTATTTGCTGTCCTTTGTAAAAATATATACAAATACAAATTTAACCCGTCACCTTCTTCCTGGTACCCAATTTTCACTTTTAGTTTTTTCTGAATACACATTCTTCTACACATTCTGAATACACATGAATTTAATTGAAGGAATATGTATCTCTCAAAATGTTAAACTGTATTTTGTAATCTTATATTTGTGCGTCTATCCTAATATATATACTTAATTATATGATCTAAAAATAGAAGCACTTTATTATGTCTACTGATATATCTTTACTCATCGTGCTAATGTCGGTGCCAAGTAAATGCCTAATACTTGTACTCTGTTAACCCAACATGCCTGCAAAGTTTGTATAAGCATTCAGCGGATTTAGTTCTATCCACGTAACGTAGCCTCAAGTGGAATATTATAGTAACTAAGTCAATTATTCTGAAATTTCGTAGAATTTCTAATAAGAAACCCCGGAAAAAATAACAAATCACTTAACTAAACTGAATTACAAATTTTTAAAATAATTATAAAACAAAATTCACGAGGAATAGGAGCATTACACAGATCTGCAGCATTAAATTAAGCCGGAATAAAATTACATGTAGCCAGCGCCTTCACCAGATGATCGACTTCTAACTCAACTCTTCTTGCAATGCCGCTGGTCGAGAGTTTAATAGTAGTGGTCAGTGGCATAATAGTTCTTTATTCATCTACGCAACTATATGTTTAACAATAGTATCACTCAACAGGTAGCGATCTGTAAAACTATATTGTCTGCACTAACTTATTTGAAGATAATTGTTTTTTTAGCATTTGGTACTTAGGTACTTAGGAAAGTACATATTTTAATGCCACGAAGAAGTGTCTACTGACCTTTAATAGAAATCCTAGGACTACTACAAAATATCTGCAAAGAAATAAGTTCCAAGAAGACGGCATTGCTCTAATAACCAGAAAAGTTTCAGCAGCTCACTCTAGTTTTTGTTAATAGAAGTATTTTTTAACTTGTTATTTACTATAACTATAAGTTCTTGACTCTGTAGTTAATAGGCTAGGTGGTTAAGTTATGTTTAATAACAAACAATTCATAGAACTTATGTAAGACATAGATTCAATAAAACATTTTGCTAGGATCAATAGAATCCGGTTTAGCCTAGATGCAGACCAACGCACTTCATGGTCACTAGAGGGTAAATCACAACAAAGAGCTGTTAAATATTACATTAGAAACTCACAAAGGTGCTGTTAATATAAATAATGCAACGAGAAATATTTAAGAAAGTTATAATTCAAGGCATATTACAATAATAATACTTAATTACTTGCCTTGTTAATGACAATGTAACCCTAATAAGAAAAACATTTACCATTATGTAGATCCTCTTATCAAAACCTTCTATTTATCCGAATTCTCTCAGGGTAAATGAATTGTACCTTTATAGTTTGTTAACATTTCATAGAAAATAGACAATTTTAATTGACTTTCGTCTATATCGGACTATATCGGGCTATATCGTCCGTATTCTATTATAAGTATATAATAAACAATTTATTTTAGCAGTTTTGCTAGAAAATTTACAATAAGAGTTCACATTACATCACATTACACCACATTACATTAAGTCCAAGACATTCTTGACATATAAAAACATATAAACTTTTTAGTAAATACATTTACATTTATACTATATTTTATATCCCTAGGAAGAGCGTTAAAGAGACGCAGCCCCTCATTAAACAAATAGTTTGCCCGGTTTGTATCTTCAATGTGATAGTTTTCACCTGTTCTAATAGGGTAGGAATGCAAATTTGATCTTTTTATCAAAAACGTGTTAAAATAAGTTGGTGCTATACCTCTTTCTATCTTATATACAAGTACCAAATTAGCCTTTTCAATTCCTTGCCAAACATTGAGCCATCTTAATTCTCGTAACATGTCTTTTATATGCGTTCTCTTACCACAATTTAGTATTATACGCATGCATTTATTTTGCAACAGTTGCAATTTATTTATCTCAGTTTTATTTGCTGATAACAATACTGAAGCACAATATGTAAAATGTGGCAAAATAATTGTGTTAAAAGTAAGTGTTTTGGCCCATCTGGAAAGATTTGCTGAAATTCTATAAAAGTAGCCTACTTTCTTTCCTATTTTTTTACACATATATTTTAAATGGTTATTAAAAGATAACTGAGGATCTATTATCACCCCTAAATATTTAATTTCATCTGCCTTCCCTATATTACTATGGTTAATAGTAATATGAAAATTTTCAGAATTAAATCTACCACACTGAAGTTTTGTTCCCAACACCATATATTTTGTCTTTGCTGAATTTAACTTTAACTTATTTAAACACAACCAATTATACAAAATGTTTAATTCTGAGTTCATTAAATCAGTTATTTCCCCAAAGTTTGAGCCAGAAACTGCGTATCATCAGCAAAAAGATTTATAAAAGAATTTTTTAAATACCGGTATATATCATTGACATAAATCAAGAATAATTGTGGCCCCAATACACTGCCCTGGGGTACTCCATATACACTTTCTGTTGTTTGAGAAGTCTGATTTTCAATTTTTGTTCTTTGGCAACGATTGCTGAGAAAATCTTTAAACCACTTAATTGCTACACCTTTCACCCCATATCTACCTAGTTTCTGTACTAGCATCTCCCTATTTATTGTTTCGAAAGCTCTACGAAGATCCACAAATACACTCAACACAACATCACCTTCACTTATACTCTTCCTCCATTTTGCGCACACAAACTGGACTGCAGATTCACAGGAATGTTTCTTTCTAAATCCAGATTGACCAACATATAATAAGCTGTTTTGTTCAAAAAATTCTTGTAACTGTTCGCACACTAAAATTTCGATAACTTTGTCCACAATTGGCAGCAGATTTATAGGCCGATAATCATTCGGATCCTTTGAATTTTTTATCTTTGGTACTGGTATCAACGTACTCATTTTCAGTTCCAAAGGCATTTCTCCAACCCTTAACACCGTATTTACCAAATTTAGCAGAGGATACCCAATAACATCAAACAATGATTTCAACACACCTACATTTAGGACCACATCACTAACAGCTTTGTTTTTTAAATTGAAAATAATTGTACGTAATTTATTTAAAGAGATTTGTCTAAACTCTAAGAATTCAGGAGATGATGGGGAATCTATTTTAAAATTAATATCGTAAGCACCTACAGGTGCATCTATTGATTCTACAATATTTTGTATACTATCAACATAAAATTGATTGAAGTTTTCCTTGACGGTGCGAGTGTATGTTCCAAAATCAATGTCACTCCAGACTACAGCACTTTTCTGGTTGTTTAAAATAGTTTTTAATGACTTCCACATATTTTTTGAGTCCCCTTTATTTAAATCTATCTTACGATTGTAGTATTCTTTTTTCCCTCTACGTATAGTACCTACCACTTTATTACGTTTATCTTTATACTTTTTCCAATCTTCCTCAGTTCTAGTGTACGAAAATCTTGTATATGCTTGATCCCTTTGTTTTTGAGCTTCTCTTATCTCCCTAGTAAACCATGGTTTTCTGGAATCCACCGAGTATGTTTCCTCTGGAGCAAACAAATTTACTGCATCTTTAAGTTAGTACGCTAATATTTTATTTTGCAGAATATCACATAAATTTTATTAAATACAGAACCCAACAGAAATTTTATCACATGCTTCAATGAGTTCATTTTTGCTGACGAAACGAAACTCAAAATTGCGTTCTCATTTAAAGCTGGTGGGAGGTTTTTATTAAAGTCAGCACCACCGTCCACATTATTAAATGAAACCTCTAAGGAGTTTAAGCTAATAGATTTAATGAAATGAAAGCAAGGCGATTTTAGTCAGTTTAATAGGAATATTGCGTTCTGTTACCGCTTAAATGAAAGGAAAAAGCATTTATTTAAGCCGAGACATTTCCTATCCAATAAGGCAGTCTACCCTTAAAATGCAAATTCTGTCGAAATCCTAAAGGAATATGCAGTAAACTAAAGTTAATGTAATAGATGGTATCTCACAGTCGGGGACCTATTGGTCGGATTGAAATTGGAATTAGAAGTAGAAATTTTCCCCGCGCGTAGCAAATACTCGAGGCCGATTCAATAGCCCCTGATTTCACTAAATGTTCCTTCTTTTCATTTACTCGGCCATAAAAATTTAAGGAAACGGACGGAGATCGCAGTCTGATTGCAAATAGCGTTGTAAATCCAAATGATTCCATTGTTTTTTGCAGACTCATCTATATATAATATAATATACAAGGTCATTCACGGCGACACCCTGTTAGACGTATCTTCAAAACTAATAAAGATATGAATTGGAAATTTGGTCATGCGATTTTTGTTGCTTTCTACTTCCGGTTCCGGAAAATAACATGAAATTCTGAGTCAAAAATATCTCACATAACCTATATCTAAACCCAGCCGTTTCGGATATTTGACATTTTATAAAAAAATTGACAGATGCAAGGGTTCGCGAGAACCTTTATATAACTTTTTTTGTTCAACATGTATATTTATTTGATTCTTGGCAAAAGGGAAGAGACTAAGTTGTGTTACACTATAGAAGAAAGAAAAATTTAATAGTGCTATACCAAATGCTCTATACACGATGTCCCACCGGGAAGGGCCGCGATCGATATATGGAAAAGTACGTACAGAGTGATTTTGAAAATTTAGTTATTAACAAAGATCAGCGGGGCCTACCTTTTTTATTTTTAGCCAGAAATTAAAAATTTTCGATTAAATTAAATCTCTTGATTAAATCTGAAATTAGTGTCAAACGATAGCTTATGAAAAGTTAAAAGGTATGTACAAACAGTTTTGTTTGATCTCAAATCTTAGATCTTACAAATCTTAGATTTTACAGGGTGTCAAAGTTGCAAAATTACACTATTGCACCTGTCAATATTTCAAAAACAGTTGAAAATAGGTATAGGACATCCTACATGAAATGAGTTTAGAATTTTACGTATAATCCAGAAATTATATAATATATAGGGTGTTCCATTTAGAAATGTAGGCCCCACTGACCTTTGTAAATAACCAAATTCTCAAAATCACCCTGTACGTACTTTTCTATATATCGATCGCGGCTTTTCCCGGTGGGACATCGATATACATTTTGGGAAATTTAAGTAACGAAAACTTTATTAAGCCAAATGGAGAGCCTTTATTAACACTGTATTTTTTTACATCATGTTATTTAGAATTGGACTCTCTCTCTCCCATTGTAGGGGTTAAAACTACAACTTTTTGAGAGAACTACATCTTTACTTACATTCGGTTTATTTATATCTATTAATTTTTTGTAAAAACGTTTTTCTAAACGTTTTTCTCACATTCTTTAACATTATCTTCTATATTTCTCTGTGTGAAGTGCGTCGCAATGACATATTCAAATGAAGACATATTAAACTTATTTTATATTGATGGAGAACGTCATAAAATAATTAGTAGAATATGTAGAACTTTCAGCCAGCGTTTTCGTTTGATGCTACCTCTGAGGGAAAAACTTGTAGGATAATCGCATAAAAATTTTTTTAATTTTAGAAAATAAATTGTGCCAAGGAAATAACTAGTCCAATAACTTCAGATAAAAATACTAAACTACATAAAAAAATATTGAATTGAAGATCAATGAATTCGCTCATAGCTGGATCAACACGCATAAAAGGACGCATAAAAATAATATTTTTGTTAGTTCCGTATTTTTGATAGTTAAGGTCTATTTTCAATTTTGTATTTTTATTCATGATGTTTGTTTATATTGTAGTCTTGTTATTTTTAGTTGCCTCTTAGTTTACTTATGTTCTTTACAGAAGTTATATTATAATCGTAACTAATTTGGTATCTATTTCTATGAACAATTTTATAAAATAGAGATATCTTAAAAAGTTGTAGTTTTAACCCCTACATTGAATATGCTGGAAGAAAGAGAATTTAATTCTAAATAACATGATCTAAAAAATATTTGACATAGAAAAGTTTTCGCTACTTGAATTTCTCAAAATGTAACGGGATATATAATATAGAATACTAAGTATAGCGCTATTGATTTGTATTGAGTAAGTAACTGTCCTTTAATATCTTCAGTTTAATTTATTATAAAATAACTAAAACGCGGCCTTAAAAATGATCTCGGGTGGTTGCTCAAACAATAAAACTTTAGTTATTTTACGTTGGCTCACAGGTTCAACCTAACTAGTTAATTGATTCAGTTTTTAACCAATACATCTTAAATAAAAACATACAAATTTCATCTGTTACAAAGACACAAACATACAGTAATACGCAATTTTAAAAGCATAAAATTGCTTGGTTTAAACATCTGATTTTACAATTATCATTTTGTGCGGCGAACAGTAGGAAGTAATTTTGTTGTCCGTTTTATTTCAGCCGAAGTTGGTGGCAAATTTATGGGAAGCTAAGCTTAATTGTTGCGTGAAATACAAATTTACGTAAAAGTTATCATTGCAACTGCGCTTACTTCAAGTTTGCAAGTCTTATAACTAGTTATTATAGAGCATAATAACTTTTGTAACTACTATTTGTGAAATGCCATGACTTTATTAGGGATCTCGAAATCTCTGGAGAAGTTTCCTCTTTTTATTCTGCTAACACGGAGCTTCGTTTAATAAAGCTCGTTACGATATTATTTGACTATCCTTAGTGAGTAGAATGATTTGAAGTTTGTAATTCTTTCTAAAATAATATTACTGTTTTAACTGCCTGCAGGAGGCTTGATAAAATAAATATTTGTCAAATATAATAGTATTTTTCAAAACTAATTTTCTTTTTGTATAATTACGTATCATTACTTGCATGTTAGATGAGTATATGATTAATTTCCGAAGTTACCTAGTCAATATTTACCTATACACAAATTCACAATCTTTTATTTAAATTTGAACTCCCAAGCAATAAATATCATTCCCTTCATACTGAGCTTTTTATGACGCGTTTTTTATATAAACTCTTTGCATTGTTTTCAGTCAATTGATGCATCCATTGTATCCATCGATACAAAACACCAATCAGACGGAATGTGTAGGTCCCAAATTTAATAACATACTTAGTTAAACCACATTTTTTTTTAAATTTCATAATATCTTTCAAAAAAATTTGGGAAATACCTATAGCAAGTGTTATATTAATAAAAAAAATCGTAATTTGTTAAGGAAATGGTATTAATTTAGTAAATTTTCGTCTTACACACTCAACAACACTAGATTGTTGAAAATTGTATCGCTGTCACAACAATTTTATAACTGTCATAACTGTATTTATCATTTGAAAAGTCTTTACTAAATGATTACCTATTTATTGTTCTGAACAGATAAGTTTGGTGTAACGGCTGTGGCTGTGGATATACCACAATTTTTTCATGAGTTGAAGATATTTTTATTATTTACTTGCAAAAATAAAAGGGAAGCGGGAATTCCAAAAACAAATGTTCTAACTACACGGTGCTATGATGATTCACAGCAACCGCTGTTATGATGGTGGTCTTAGATATCTATATACTATAGTTTTCTTGGAAAATTGGTACTCTTTATTACACTTTTGTTCACCAGGATGACAAAGTGGTTAGTAAAAATATAAGTAATTTTTATTTAACATTTGAAAAACTTTTTTCAGTACCGGAATGTTCTTTTCCATAGAGTTCTTTGGACTAGCACAATAACATCTTCATGTTAAAGTTATATAAATTTAGCAAATAACTACGAATAGTAAGGGACATCACTAAGTATCCTCCATCTGTAAACGCCTTATTTAAATAAGGACTAAAACAAATCAAGCTAAAACAGCTATTCTCCTGGCAATATGCCGCGCCGAGCGCTGAATTACAAAGCAAAATTTGCCGTATTTTGTCTAACACACTTAGAATCAAAATACAAGGATTCGGATTGCAACGAAAACTACGAGGAAATACTAAGACCACACATCGTAGGATGCCACTAATTGCAGACCGGTTTCGACCTTTTTATGATCTCATCAGTGCAATATAAGTGAGCATACCGACGAATGTGAAGACCTTAGTCATTAGATGCCATTAGTGGCATCCTACGATGTGTGGTCTTAGTATTTCCTCGTAGTTTTCGTTCCGAATCCTTGTATTTTGATTCTAACTGTGTTAGACAAAATACGGCAAATTTTGCTTTGTAATTCAGCGCTCGGCGCTGCATATTGCCAGGAGAATAGCTGTTTTAGCTTGATTTGTTTTAGTCCTTATTTAAATAAGGCGTTTACAGATGGAGGATACTTAGTGATGTCCCTTACTATTCGTAGTTATTTGCTATATGCATGCCATCTGATAGTAGTAGAACTAGTTTCTACAACCCTTTATTGTATTGGATTTTTACCCCATTACGATTTGTTTGGATTGTGTTGCGAAAACTACACAGAGGTGGCGCCAATAGGCCTTGCGTAGGTCTTGCGTACGCAAGGTTTACCTATTGTGCCAAATACTCAGGTCTTCGCATTCGTCGGTATGCTCACTTATATTGCACTGATGAGATCATAAAGGGTCGAAACCGGTCTGCAATTAGTGGCATCCTACGATGTGTGGTCTTAGTATTTCCTCGTAGTTTTCGTTGCAATCCGAATCCTTGTATTTTGATTCTAACTGTGTTAGACAAAATACGGCAAATTTTGCTTTGTAATTCAGCGCTCGGCGCGGCATATTGCCAGGAGAATAGCTGTTTTAGCTTGATTTGTTTTAGTCCTTATTTAATTCAGGCGTTTACAGATGGAGGATACTTAGTGATGTCCCTTACTATTCGTAGTTATTTGCTATATGCATGCCATCTGATAGTAGTAGAACTAGTTTCTACAACCCTTTATTGTATTGGATTTATATAAATTTATTTTTTGCACTGAAAAATTGAACCTGATACGATCCACACTGTATTTTGTAATTTAAATTTTAATCCGATGGACTGCTTCTACATATAGATTGTTTCGAAGGAATTTATAAATTTTACGTTCAATCATAGATACGAGGAGCATATTTGAAAACATCCATCTAAATATGCCAAGTCAGTACTCGTAATGTATTTCATTTAAAGTTTAAATCGATTTGGACTTTATTTAAATTGCAGTTTAATACATTAGACATTTTAGTATCAAAGTTATTGAAATATCATTCCTTTTCAGGTGCATTTTAAAAGGAGAGTATTTAATATCAGAAGGATAGCAGATAATGTATTAAGTTGGATTAAGTCGCAAGCTTAAAATGGATATTTATCGACATCTTCCTCTGCTAGCCTGCTGCCTTCTCACGGGTGAGTACCTTTCTATACATGTTTCATTTTATTATGTACGTTTTTTCATAATTTTTCACTATATTTCACAAATACATAATTTATGGACCTGTTGCCCTGGTGCAGTGTAAGCGATAAACGTATTCTCTGAAAAATTATAGGTATTATATAAAATACCGTGATAAATTCCAAATAAAATGATAATACACGAACAGGCTCGGATGTTAATAAATAACAATACAGATAATTTATTACACTTCTGACAAAATTTGCTTAAATAAATATCTGAAACTTATCGCAGAGGTTACTCCTCATCATTTAAATTTGATAGATGTACTTAACGAGTTCACTGCTTTTTGTATTTATCACACGATTTAAACATTTATTAGTATACAAATGGATGGGTCAAATTTACATGTATATACAGTGATCCCTGGAACCCTAGGGTACAGGAATACTATGTATTTTCCATCATTCTGCTAAAACGGACTTTTAAATTTTATTTCATTTTTTTTTGTTTATACGCCACCCTCATTAGAAGTCTGCAATGCAGACTAGAAAACAGAAAAAATGTAATCCAATAATATATGAGAATAATACAGGCACTACTTTTCTAGCACTAGAAAATATGCACCGCAATAATTCGCAGATTACCAACGAACATGCAATAGCTTTGGCTGATTTCATTATGGGGCACCAGTTGTAACGAAACGGTATACTCGTATTACAGTAAAAAAACAAGGAATTTATTACTTGTTTCATTTTTCGCCGGTTCTCATAGATATATACTCCATATATACAGAAACCTTCATAGTAACCAAAACACTTCTGAAGGAATTCTTCTATATGTGCTACAGTACTACAATATTTTCTGTAAAAAAATACTGCTTTCTTAACTAACCAACCAAAATGAATATTTGACTTTATCTTTTGGCTTCTGGGCCATTTTATATTTACTTTCGTAAGTTCGTTTTATATATTTTTCTATTTTGCGTCTATAAACAAGTCATTATGAAACACAATTGCGTATCAAAAAGAAATCCTTTTCGACACAACTTTTTGTTTTTAAATGTTGGTAGCAACAAATTTACATCTTTTGTTTTGTGTGTGTGCTCAGTGTCCTATAGTTATTACAGTTCTGGCATGCAAATGGTAGGTATATAAATTATAACCTAACTAAATTTTCAAGCAAAGAAAAGTTGATAAACGTCAACGACACCAACTTACATATGTATAAAAATTCAATTTTCTGATGATTTTTCTTTGCTTTCAGAGGTGAAAAACGTGCAAAATAGAAAAAATAGTAGAAACAACGTATTTCATAAGGCTTTTATCGCATTTGTCCTTCGCCTTGCGCCTTGTTTTCTAAACTCGGACGCGTGTGATAAAAGTACGCCTTATGATACTCTTTGTTTAATATAGGTACTATTATGTTAGGCATATTTTGTCCCTCAAACTATTTCAGTCAATAAAAGAACTTGTATTAAACAATTTTTATTGTGGCAAAGTCTGGTGCTAGGACCGGTGTCTTGCTTTTTCGAGTCAGTCTTGTGGCTCATCGGTAAATGTAAAAAATCTGAAATTCTAAAACTGTTTTACTCTTGATACTAAATAGTAACAAAAAGTAATTATGAATATTATGACGTTAATAAATTACAGTATTATAAGTATCTATTCAAATTTCACTACTGAATTAAAAATATAACTTTAAATGATCCGAAAAGAGATCATTTTTATATAGAAATCTCCATACACAGGCTATCAATTTTTATTTTTCCAATAACTTTCCTTGAGCTACATACATGTCCACTTTGACACTTTATATACTTGCATACTGATCTTTCAATTGTCACACAACAATATTCAACTTCTGATTTACTTGTGCATATCATATGAAACTTCTGCTTCTAATAAAAATAAGACTATTTATGACAATCATTCTAAAAATTCTCGAATACATGAATGAAGTTGCTGTGGAAAACATTTTCCATTAAATAATAATATCATATATGCCCTTTCTAAAAATATCGCGGCAAAAGAATAAACATTTTCTGCTGATGTGAACATTCTATTTAATTTAAGAAAGACTAACAAAAAAAAGAGAGAATAATATAATTAATAAAAAGAAATCATTATATCAAATATTCATTCAACGAATTTGAAACAATAATTGTATTATGACAAATAAACTGAGCCAAAAGTATTTCTTTGTATTGAAAATATTGATGAGGATATCGAATAATGGCTTTATTTATTTAAATTATAGCAAATATAGTATTTATTAATATGGTAATTTAATTATTAAGTTATTTCATAATTTTTTGAATCTGGTCTAATTTCTCTTAGTCGGATATAAGTGTAAACAAAATACCCTTGTTTATCTAAATAGTTTCTATAAAATTTAAGTCAAATAAGTGTATGTAGGTACTAGTAATTCGAAGAAAATGCAAATGCTATATATGTCTTGTGGTTTATACTTTCTAGAATACAACAATGTAATCCAATACTGGTCGGGGTTTCCTGTCACAGAATAGTTGTTGAACATATGTACTTTTAAACAATATAATGACGTAAATCAAAGATAATAAAGACCTAACTAGCCAGTGACTATGCTACATTATTACATTATTTTTTCGTTCATAAAAATTGGTCTAAATGCTGGACGGATGACTCAAGATAAAAAGGAAATCTGACTGTGAAATGCAGTGTCGTATTTAAAAAAGCTGCAACTGACTAACACAATATGTCTAAAGTATTAGGATATTCAATTATTCAAGCTACTTAACCTTTATGATCCTATTATCGAAAGAGGAAAGCTAACGTAGTCACTGACTATCTAGTGTTTTATATATTATATACTTAACATAAAATAATTTTCATTGATACAGGTGGTATTACATCGAGGTGGTAAGACTCTAAAATCTAATTTAATATTCTCTTAATATGCCTATACCAAATTGTTACACAATCACTTCAGAGAAGATTATATTAGTACAAAAAAAATATCAAATATAGTATTTACCTCATAAGACGGGAAATGTGTTATTATGTCTAACAAGTAAATAACCTCCTCTTGTCATAAATTAGAACGTTGCATGTTTTATGCTAACAGCCTATCTCTAAGATTTTAGTTGTTCAGAATTACACCTTTACACGGTTTGTACAAGAGGGAAGCTATTACTTTGAAGGATACTCGAATTAGAGAAGAGTCAATTTACTTCGTCATTATGTGATAGTTGAAATATTAAATGATGTACAAGTGTTTCATTAATTCAATATAGAATTATATTTCCTTTAACAGATCTAACGAGTCATTAATTTTAGATAGAAACATTTTAATAAGCCACCCCTATGTGGGACATTTTGGGGCATTTTACAGAACCAATTAAGAAAATACATAAAAGCTTAATTATATATTTTCGTCACAAATTCTTTTGGAAATTAATAATATTACTGAATACTGAATTAGACAACTTCTAAGTCTACTAAAAATTTATCTCCTAAACATTCTGGAATGATTCGATGTCTTTAAGAAGATTTTGTGTCATAAAAAACTGCGCTATCCTAAAACCTTAGTTACTCAAATTTGGTATACTCTTTATCGCAGGCTTTTAATTGATTTTGTCATATTATTATGTTTGAGATAATTTAAGAGTTAGGTATGTTCAGAATGGTATACTGCGACGCGAGTTCGAATCTTACCAGGGAAGAAATGGCATCTCTCCCAGGGAATGGTTGTGTGTCTGCGTTTTCTTCATGTGTAGGGTACACATGCCTGAGGCTTTCAGAAGGGAGGTTGTCTCTTTCGGTAGTGTGTGTGTTTTTTCTTTATTTAATAATTTATGGATTTAATCATAAGATATGTGGCAAGTAGCCACATTTTTAAGAAATAGTGGCTATTTTTCAATTCAATTTTTAAAGGCTTCTCTCTCTCTGTCGACGATTTTGATCTGAAAAATTGCTAATTTCGGATACTATTGCAGAAAATGTTTACACTATAATTTGATGTACTTTAGAACTTTTAGCATTGAATTCATAATGTTTCTATTTTTTTTCTCCACTTAAACAAGCAAAGTTTGATATTACGATATCGAAAAGAAAATGAAAAGTTAAATTTTGTTGCCAATAAACTGCTATATCTAATATCTAAATATTTAAATATCGTTAATATATCAATTTATCAAGTTTCAGAAGTTGACATGTATCTCAAAGAAAGTTATTGGAAATTTTCAATTTCATCGTAAAGGTATCAACATTTTAAAAATATTTTTAAGCATTCAAAAATTCCTGATGCTACATCTCACTCTTTCCCTAGATGCTCAATGGGAGAATTTAAATTGTTTCCGCCCTATGTGGGGAGATTTCCCTAGATTTAGATCTCATTCTAGATCATCTAAAGTTATATTTTAAACTTGACAGTTATCTGTACTCAATAAATTGAAATTAATGAATGATCAATGTTACTTTTTACATTTCCCGATAGGCTACGAGACTTTTACTTAAAAAAGCAAGGTACAGGAAATATTGTTTACCACGAGTTCTTTAATCGCAAAATAGTTCGGGGAACAAAATACTGCTGCCATGAGTATAGATAAAGAATTAACGAAGTAAACATCGGCCTATGTATAATTCAGTTTGATAAAAATTCATAGACGAAAAAATGGTCCCAGAGGCCAAAGGCTAAAAGATAGTCAGTTATTCATTTCGGGGTTGGTTAAGAAATCCAGTATTCGATAGAAAATATCGTAACCTACTTTTGCACAAATAAAGGAATTCCTTCAGAAATCATTTTGCTTACTATGATAGTTTTTATATATTTATGTTGGCATACATCGGTGCGTTTACAGAAGCAGTTTTCCTTTAAGAACGTGTAGAAAACACCTTCAAGAGTTCGAGTTTGAATTATGCTTAAATCTTTTTAGGTACTATATTAAAAAAGATTACCAAGAATCCAACTGCATCACAAATAAGTTACAGATATTACTTATAGAAATGTGTTACATTTCTTGAAAAAAAAAACAGGCTAAAAATATAAAGGCCTACATTCTTCATAGGATTTGTGGGCCGGTTGTGATAGCCTTGGCTCTGACTTGAACTATCAAGGCCCTTGAATCCGAACATGTTGGCACATTTCCCTAATTAATTAATCAACTTCCTGCAATGCGAAGCATGTAAGGGTTGTCGTCGCAATGTATTGGATCAAATAGACAGGGGTAGTATGAATTGTTGCCGAATATGGATATTCATGTAATTTAAGACGTGACAATAAAATATATTTAAAAAGTTGTTGTGTTGTAATAGTGATGAAAAAATCAATAGTTAATAGAAGATACGGTATTGCACACATTAAAAAGGAGGTACAAGTTATCATTCTAATATAAGAAGTGATTGGCTCAATTATCTTCAAGCTATAGTTTCATTAATATACAGGGTGCCCCAGTGTGAGTGTACAAAAATTTACCAGGGGGTGGACCAGACCAAAATAAGAATAAAACTCTTATAAAAAAAAAATTATGATGCACGCGTAACGAGTTACAGGGTGTTATTTTGAAAAAAAAACTATTTTCCGCAATAAATTAAAAATTGTTAGGTAATCTTTGGGTGACGTGTACATTTATTAAAGGTCATCAAAACTACATGGTGTTTGTTTAACTCTGACACCTGTGGTGGCCTAGGTCTACTCTTCCTTATGACTTACTTTGCATATATTTTTCTGCATAAAGGAATGTAGTCTGTACTTTACACTCAATTTACTCAAAAATGGTTGATTTTAGAGCTGTGTAACAAGAGAACTTTTTTCTTCAGAATTGGTAGCTGATTAAGGAAAACTTAGTTAATCCACAAAAAAGTAGGATATGCAAGAGTTATGAAGACAAAATCATAAAGAAGAGTAGGCCTAGGCCACCACAGGTGTCAGAGATAAACAAACACCTTGTAGTTTTAATGGCCTTTATTAGATGTACACTCACCCAAAAATTACCTGAATCTACGAACCGGTTTTTAAGTTATTGCCGAATTTTTCTCCAATATAACACCCTGCAATTATAATTTCTCTGAAGGGGTGCATCAGAGAAATTTTTTTTATAAGAGTTTTATTCTTATTTTGGTCTGGTCCTCCCCCTGGTAAATTTTTGTACGCTCACACTTGGACACCCTATATAGCAACATTAAACGATATTAATAATTTTTATACTACGTACATACCTAATAAAAGTTAAATTATTAGGAAAAGGAAATTTATGAAAATTTATATCCAATTACTCTTTCTTATAGAGCACAGACAAATTTCAGCGATAGGTAACTATTTTATTTAAAAGAAAACAGTGTAGTATTTTTTTAAGTAGAACATTTTGTACACATTGACATATTTGTTCAGGAACAAGTTTTGTGAATATAAACTAAAAGTTAACTTATTGCTGAAAAATTTATTAAAATTTAAAGACTTATATCATCACCATTTACCACCCATCTAGCCTTATCAGAATTTGTAAAAAAAAATAACAGAAGTGTTAAAGATATTGTTATTAATATTTTAATTAATGGTTTTTGTGCCAACTTATACTCAACCACCTACTCTATTTGTTTACATATTCGGAGGGTGCTTATTAGTGTTAAATATTGATATATTCCACAATGGCCACCGATGTTTTCCATCTGTACATGTGTGATGCTTCACCAAAATCACTAAGCCATGAATAATTTTGTAGCAATAGTAAATTGCAGTTCAGTTTTTCTTTCACATATTCTAGTATAAGACTAGATGGATGCTATACCTATATTGTGTATGTAGGTCTGGTAACTAGCACCGAAAATTTTACTTAAATATTAAGTTGGCATCAATGATTTAATTGTTAATAATTTTACGAAAATAATTAGCACCACTGTTTTTTTTTCACTGTTTGAAATGGTAGTATAAGTTTTATATGGCTCAAATTTCACAGACTTGAAGAATAGTTATAGTAAAGTCTTGAAAACATAAAATATTCGCAATTATGCAAATAATTTGAAACAAAATAGTATATAAATGTGTAATATTGCAAAAAAATATGCATGTTGCTTAACACTTGCCCGCAGTCTGTTAAATAGAACAAATTTGTATATTATTCAAATTTCAGAGATATCATCACAATGCCTAGAACAGTATTTTACAAAGGACTATAAAACGTGCAAATTTATTACACAAACGTGTAAGGATAACGTGCATTCACGACATATTGCATTAACCTTGTAAGAGTTTTACCTTGTAACAAAAACCGATAATATTATTTCGATGCACAATTTGTAATTTACGTGCATAATTCGATTCAAACGCAGCTAGCCTTGAACGTCTATATCTACTACAACACTAACCGTTATGCGAGGACAAATGTATGTGTCATTCGATGCATCTACTCTACTCGCCCACCATATGCACTTTTATGGAAGGCATGCTGTAAATACCTATTAAATATTTATGTACCTGTATAAAGCTGATGTTTCATCATGAACCGTAAAGAAGCCATATTATACCACACAATGTTTATATGTTTTCTTTACAGACTCTTTATTGTTAAATAAAAAATAGTCCCAGGACAAGGTAACACTTAAAGAGTTTATACGCACTAGAGTTATGAGATGGAGATATATTTATTATTGGTGGTTGATTGCTGGACTGCAAATACTAATGCACTAATAACCCCATACCTAAAATATAATGTTGTTCTCGGCTGCTCCAAAATAAAAAAAATGGAAATAATTTGTTTTTATTCAGAAACTTATAAAAAGAGCTTCTAACACTGAATAGTATTTGTAATTTGAAATATGGAAGTATCCAATATTTTATTTTGACAATATAAGTTTATTTTCGTAAATGTCACAATAGTATTGATTGGGGCATTTGCCCGCAGAGTAGTGAATTCCCAGGTTTTCTTTTAAGTAATTAGGCTACTTCCTTTGAATAAAAAATATATTAAACAGAATAAGCAATGCGAAAATTTAATTAGATAGTAATATTTAAATAATTTCTATAATTATATACCTCTTAGTTTAATTTTTTTGAATAAGTATGTAATAATCTCTATGGAAAACTCTGGCTGATTTTATTATTTTAATATTAAAGCACACATTCAAGTCGCTATTAAAGGATGTAAAGTTTGATTTACCCTTTTGTCGATGGGAATTCAATACCTACCACATAATCTCCAGGAATTAATCCAAATGAAAGTTGTACATCCTTGACCTCGATTTAAAGTGATTTTAATTGTAAAAAGATATCTTCCTTAGGTTTCGAAGATATACCTAGGGCGATATGGAGATTTAGCCGATTTTTAACGATAACTCACACTAGATAGTTTATTTCAGGTCAGTCAATTCTGTTCCATGATCTGGATCTTTTGACCAAATTCTGTTTTTCAAGATTACATAAATAACTTTTCAACATAAACTTTAATTTTTATGATATTCAAGTGAAACTGTTTTGTACGAAAATGTAGAAAAGCCAAAAACTTTATTTCATTTCGAACTTCCGAAATTGGTGGCAATGGTCAATTGTCACTTCGAACTGAGAGTCACTTCCAATTGACAATTGTCAATTCAGAACTAGTGGGCTCTGTGACTATATTGCCGCAGGAGATGTTGGTAAAAAACAATAAATTTTAAGTGGGCCCTCGAGCTTTAAAAATAAGCAATAATTCTGGAAAATAAATAAATTTTGGTGAAATAATTTCTCAAGGGGATAATATACTGAAATGTTTTTCTAACTTTTCGGAATCACCGTGTATATATAAGAGATATTTGTTCCCTTATTCATAGCTACTATTAAAGTACTTAATAAACTGGTAACAAGATCGAAATAATACATATCCAATACAATTTTTTGGCTCTACTGATAATTTTGACTGTTGTAACCTATCAGTAATATTGCAAAAATGCATTATAATGGCCCAATTTTAACTTGAACGAGGTAATTGCCACTTAGATGTGGCAACTGCCACTTTAAATTGACAAAAATTAAAATTTCATTAAGCAAGGTTATTTGAATAATTTCATTAATCTTGAGATTAATGATTTCGTTGAAGATTAAGAGAATGACTGCATCCTCTTAAGTTAATGTTTTTTTTTTTTTGACAGAGTATATATAAATATTTATGTAAACTGTTAAATAATTCAATCATAAGTAATATTAAAAATATACCACTTAAAAATATTATTGTTCATTATCTCCTTAAGCAATCGAAGGTCAAAAACCTATTCATTTGATATTGAACCAGTAAGGTACTGCCATATAAATTAAAATTTAAGATATTCTGGAAATTATTTGAAATAACGATTGGAAGGGCATTCATTTATGAGTAGGAACTGTTAATTAGAATACCTACTTCATAAAAGGCAATTTAATTAAAAAAAGTGAAAAATGTGTTTCTATAAGTAATTTAATAAGAGTCTTGTTTCCAATTATAACATCAGTAGATTTTGTAATTTGAATAAAACTAAGATTAGATGACAATTTTTTCACTTTTGACATTTAATTCCAAACTGTTAAGTTGAAGTACACGTATACAGAATATTGGCTTTTATTACTTGAACTTATTTCAGATATATAAATGCACTAAATGCAATAATATGTATCTCTCATTCTCATACTCAGGAAGCTTTAGCTCTAAAGCCTGTAGCTTGCAGGCGTATTGCTTATTGCAGTAAGGAGAACATGTAACTTATGGAAGATAATTTCAGAGATACAAATATATAGTATATATATTATACATTAATATACCAACCATTTATTTTTGATATTGGATTCGTAGAGAAGAGGCGGCAATATTATTATGATATATGTAGTAACATTCGCTCCAGTAATGTGCAACATTCAATCCAAGAATGAAAGAACCTGGAAAGTTACATGGTCACACTCTCCATTTAAGATATCTATTACACTCGGGTTTAAAAACAGTAACTTCTATTCACAGTCAGTCTAGTTTATGTAAAGTGGTTTTGTTTGTAAATGCCTCTACTGAAACTTAGAATATGGGAACTTGTAATTTATACACACTTCAGTGAATCCCGGAATGTAAACCCTCTATGTGCTTGTGTACTAAATAAATTGCTAACGTAACGTAAACTAATTACAATTACATTACACATTATTGCAGATGTGTATTCTGTCCTAGGATTGATGGAAGGAGGTAGATTGTACTGGACAAAATTTGTTTCAGTTGAAAGTCAAGCATATGGGCTATTCATGTACCAAATGATACATTAGGGTTTACTCACCCTAAGTCATTTCAGGGTATCCATGATTTCATCTACAATAATATGCTGATCCATCTTCCTGACAAGTCTCCAATTTCTAATCATTGTAATTAGAATGAGATCTAGATATATTATTATAAAGCTGTTATTTACATAGTTTCTAGGATTTATTTTTTATTTACGCATGCTTGATGGATATCTAATTTTGTTTTTGTATGTTTCTGTCTTTAGATCAACTAATCGGATAAAAGCAAACACCAGTTTAATGTCACATCGACATATCCTCAAAAAATCTTAAAGTAATTTATTTTCTGTGTTCTTTTTTTTAATACTATTATCATAATTTCAGATATGTAAGTATTAAGTAGGATATTGTAAATTGAAAGAATACCTTTCAGTGTTCCCTTTCAGTACTCTATTAAAATTTAAATATAATATGTGTCTCAGTTTGGGACTCTATAAGAACCATGTTTTTAGGATTAGTCACATCCAGGAAAAGTTACTCAGTTATTCTTAAAAAAATATAAAAGTTTGCAAAGTGCTTTTAGTTTTTTTAACAGAGCGATGTAAAAATATCAAATTAAACTTTCTCATTACACTTTTCTTTGCCTATGCAATATGATACTTGAGATTTTTGTACGACGTTTCATATTTGAAATATCATCAATTTAATTATAAATACGAATCTGACTCTTATTCCAATTTCCATACCAATTATAATTAAACTAACATCATAAATACAATTGTAAGTAAATCGTATTTAAATTTTCTAACGTTTAAGATGCATTTTCACGGAAAGAATTTGATTATGGTCCTAATAGACATAATAATTTGTGTATTGCAATTTGTCCATTATTCACTACAGTGAATAATGAAACCATTATTTACTGCAGTGAATAATGGATACCTAGTATTATTCTCGGGGAACATATGCCTAATGAATATATTATTTAACAGCCGTGGACAAAAGTTAGTTATTAAATATTAAAGCAATTTACATATTAGTCAATATTAGATCAGAGATTTTTCAGTGTAAATTATGATACAAAATTTGTTTTTGATCTATCCTTAGATTAGCTACCCTAAGTATCATGTTAATAATAATAAATACTGCCCTAAATATAATTACGTCAAATATTTCGTTGCATTATAAGATATGTTCTTATAATTATAATTTACTTTATACAATTAAATAGCTTTAAGGTCAACTCCTCTGTTACCGTACCTCGAACATAAGATTAGTTTAATAGTATAAAGTTTTTAATTTCTAGAAACTGGGTTGTTAGACGACATCTCGTTATTAACCTTAACTAGTAAACTAATTGAAGTGTACATACTTGTAAAGTACAGAGAGAATTGCTGGATATCATCAACGTATAAATCAAACATAAAGGAAATAATTAATGCAGCAATTCAACGTAGGTCTCACTCGTTATACTAAAAACCTGTTAGCTGCGTAAATTCAAACACAAATTTTCTACATCGTAAAAATACACCGTGTTCAAGTTATATCAAAATTAAACCGCATTAGGGGGCCATAGCAATGGTGTGAACAGATCTGAGATTTTTAGTTTTTTAAACATTACAAAAAAAAGCAAATCGTTTTTCGGTTTTATATTATTTTTTTTATTATAAGAGTTACAAAAAGAGGACCTTTCTTCATAGCGACATTTCATGTACCTTATCATAGAAATGTCGTGTCATCTAACATTTAATTCTCGATTTACAGTCATGAACTCAATTTCTTTAATTACGACCCTGTCTTCTAAAATGCCTGTTTTCGAAGCATTTTTAAACGGGTTCTTTAAGAATTTTTGCAGTCACTATTGTAGCGCTTGCTGTGGTTTAATTAAGTCTGAAATACATTTCAGTCATCAACGTAATGTTTTAAAATACAGAGTGTCCCATCGAAAAGTAGCACATTTCGTCGCCATATATCTCGAAAACTAAAAGAGATATCGGGATGCGCTTGTAAGTTTTTTTTTTGGCACTGTTGCCAAATCTCCAAATATATTAGTACATTTTTTATGGAATACGCTCCTCTTTGGAGTAAAATTACTTGCTTTTATTAAATGGAACACCCTGTGTATTTTGCCATAATCAGAAAGCCTAGTCACTCTACTTTTCAAAAAGATATACATTGTTTGCATTATCTTGAGAATTGGAACCACAAAATTAAATTTGTTAGAGGTACTCTTATTTGGGTTATTAAGAATGAAAAAAATACCTACTTTGTAAAGTTATTTTTAACTTTTGTACACTTATTTTAAATAAAATACCTACCCTATATGATAATTTTATCATTTTAAAATCTCTGATCAAACTTGATGTGGAACTTGACTGCATTAGCTTTTTAAATGAAAAAAGATAGGGAGAAAACAATAATTCTTTAAAAATCGGTAGGAACGAGTTTTGATAACAATAACAACAAAGCACAATGACAGTAATAAAACTAACATATGAAATAATCAAAATAACTGCATAAATAAAAACTACTTGAATAAGTTAGAAAACAATTTGTTTTAACTGCCCCCCATTTACTTCAATATACATTTGTGCATCCTTAGTAGTAAGTGATCAAAAGTGTGTGATCCTTCTAATGTGAACATTTTTATATCTATACTTACTTCAAATATTTGACACAACTGACAATACAGTTTATTATTGTACTTTTGTTTTCCATGGCTACTGTGAAAACGAAGACCAGCTTCACAAACTGTTCAAGTAAGAGGTGCTCCCATTAAACTGAATTTTGTGGCTCCAATTCTGAAGATAATGTAAACAATGTATACCTTTTTGAAAAGTAAAGTGATTCGGATTTCTGATTATGGCAAAATATACAGGGTGTTCCACTTAATATAAGCAAGTAATTTGACTCCAAAGAGGATTGTATTCAATAAAAAATTTACTAATATATTTGGAGATTTGGAAACAGTGCCAAAAAAAATTTACAAAAATCTTAAGTCGTTCTGTTCAAACCGCATGCCGATATCTCTTTTAGTTTTCGAGATATAAGGCGGCGAAATGTGATACTTTTCGATTGGACACCCCGTATTTAAGTATGGTTTTTTATTTAAAAAATTATACTTCTTTAGTAACACATTACATAGTTATTACTGAATGGTAAATTTTAAAAATCCTACAATGAGTTTGAGTATGAGTTTTCTATTTCATAAAATGGCGAATGCGCTAGGGCGAACAATAAATTTCAATGAATTTCGACTAATGGTTACAGTTCTATTGTGTGTGTCCGTTTAAATAGCTTAACATTATATCCTGGCATCTGGAATAAAAAAAATATGACTTTACTCGACAATTAATATCACGCAAATGGTAATTATAGGACCGGCATAATGACATACCTACAATTATGGGAATACCTGATCAGATAACTTCCTACAATTATTATTGGTAGGACTATGCGTGATACATATTTGTATAGTCCTATTTTATATTACTTCTATGGTATTAAAACACATTTATATTAGTCATCGGATACAACATTCTTTCTAATTGGGGAAATGTAGAAACACTTGTCGTAGAATATATTGAAGGAGTATATTGTGTTACTTTAATTACTAACTTAAGTGTGGTAGAGTCTTTCGTACTGTTAAAATACTCATTTTCCCAAGTAAGATGAACTATCGAACCAATAGTTGACCTATTAGTTAAACCCACAACTTAAATTGTCATGTCTTTTAGTTTATTCCTATTTGGTTTCTAAGAAGTCATAATAATCCATTTTTGGTAATTATTTCCTTCTTATGTTGAAAATATTCAGACCAACGACATACTTTCTGCTGAAAAATTGTGAATATGTAATTCTTTTCTGTATGTTTTCTACTTCTCTCAGTAAATGCTACATAAAACGTATGTCACACCGTGATCTCTAGATTTAATAAATATAGATGCCTATATTTAATATTTAACCTGCCAAATAATATTAGGATTAATGAATTTACCTGCTAAAACCTTTTTCGGATATATATACCAAATAAAATTGCATAGCGGGCCACAGATAGTTCATGCAATAATTAAATTTTACCCATCGAGTTGTCGCCTGTAAATGAACGAGTAATGTAAAATTCATCATAACACAGATTTAATATACCAAATTCGAATTTTGAATTCAATCTGATAATTATATCTCACTGGTGAAAAATCATTGGCTGTGAATAGAAATAAATGAAAAATCACCATTTGTCCCATTTAATTAGGCAAAACGTATGACGCATAATTTTTTGCATGCCATGCAATTTCTAAAAATGTCATGAAAATAATAAAATACTTTATTTATTCATGTATAACTCTGCTTGATTTATATTATTACACTATATAGAATATTTGTTACCTATAAACCGTGCACTTCAATTCTAAAGTACATCGAATTCGTTATAAGCCTTGTAGAAGAATATTTTAAAAATTGAAAATTTCTGAAACCAATAAAGGTAAATTTGGTAAGAAATAAGAAGAGAGAGTACTCTTTACTCTGATTTCAAGATTTCGAATCTTTTATTAATTTTTCACAAGAAAAACTTCAAAGAAGAACTATTTGTTAACATAAAAATTTAACATAAAATCTTGGCACTTACGAATTTTGAGGTTAGATATTAAAAACATAATACACATCTACTTATTTTATATTAGTTGTCATTAATGAGTTAAAAAAATTTTAAGATTGTTAATACTACAGAGTATAAAACTTTTTCTAAAATTCTAACAATAATTCTGATTTGAGACAAACATTGAATAGCGATAATAAGGCAATGGACTCATCCAACCCATGTACCAAGCAAAATGGTAAAAGGATTATATTATCCTAGTTAAATGAACTGATCAATTCTAAACTATTCAGAGTAGCTTCTTTTACTCTAAACTACTACACCAACAGAAAAATGAATAATATATACCTAATAATATATATTATTATATTATTGTACCTACTAGATATTTAGTCTACATTTTCAAAAGATTTAGCACCAATGAAAGTTTCTTAATTAATATCAAAATTGTGAAGTTGGGTGAGATACTGAGTAGATTTACTGGAAGTTACAAAAAAATTAATTGGCATTATATGCTTTATTTTAAAAATAATATAATGCCAACTAATTTTATGATGGTAATCAACTTATGAGTTACATTGGAACTAAGAAGAGTTCATGCATGCCTACTTTTATTTTTCTAGTTGCATTAAATTGCTAGTTGGTTTCTGACTATGAATTTCCAATAATTTATTGTTAGATTGTTAAGATAACCTTTAATAAGCCGTAATCAATTTTGCTGGAATTCAGGTCAATATCACCTATCAATGATATCTATTATTTATACTCTTCTAAAATAGGTTAGGTTTATCGCAGATGTTCAGTTAATTTATTACCTATTTCATTCTCTTAGATAAACAATGCATTTTTATACAAATATTGTTTTTTTTTTTCATTTGCCAGTGTCTAGTAGAAAAATCTTCGAGCTTATTTATTTTATTACCTGTTTAAAATTAAAAGTGTACAAACTATTAAAGTTTTTATCTAAGTTCGCTTATGAAGATAAAAACTATTATTAATAGTATAATAAAAAGTATACAGTAGTATGTTTACCTGTCTCATTAACCAATTTGACAAACAAATGTAGAATAATCTATTGCCCGTTAAAATCAAGTGTTGCAGAAGTTTCTTTATTTTTATAATTTGAGTTTATGTTGGAAAAGTTCTTTTAATGCAACGTTTGTAAATATTATTTTTCACTGTGGATGTGATATACCAGACTTCCACTACATTTTAAATATAATGGAAGTATCCACAATGTCCATTAAATTTATTATTTATTAAGTGAAAGAATCGCAGTTTTCGTCGCTAACATTCGACCATTAAAAGCTTAGTAGATTAGAAGATTAGCTAAAAGCCAGAAAATGTGTTGGTTAATAATAAACATCAGTAATTTTGTTTAATGATTACCTACTATTCATCGAAAATAAGAGTACCTACCTGTGAATGGAATGCGTGAGAATAAGTAATAGGAAGTTGGTTAATATAAAAGAATAATTTTTATAACACCTATTTTTGGCTGGTGGTAATGACTAAATCATCAAAAACTGTCGCAAAAAACGGTCAATATAAGTACTTTAATAATATAATATTTTAGATTTTTCGGAGGTCTGAGGCTAGTGCGGGAGAGGGAGCGGCATATTATTATTTCTCGGACCGTGAGGACGCCCAGGATTTACTTACGAAATTAGAACTTTAACTATCATTTAGTCCGAAAATAAGAGAAATCTGGAAGACCTTATTAATTAAAGTGTACAGTAGGTCGTTAGCCATTTATACAATGAGGTTGCAACTAGTTGCATATTAAGAACGCTACCAATTTCATGCGAACAGATAATATAGGAGCAATTAGAAAAAATTGACCGACAGCGAAATCTGATACGCCGTCTTATGTTGGGAACGATTAAAAAAACAATTTCAGACAACAAAGGCCTCAAATTAAAGTGAATCGCAGTAAACACAGTTACCTAATTACAAACGTGTCTAGTATAAAGTAAAGTACATATAAGTAAATAAAAAGTTAAGAATCGTTATTAACAGTAATCAGACAAACAGTAAACATCAATAACTAAACAATTGGTTATTGATTAAACAATAGAATTTGACAGTGCGTAAGTATGTGTTAATGTGAACAACTATTTTAAAACTTGAATTCATGTCAGTGCCACCCTTTGTATATAATATTTTATTATTAAGTTAATGTTTTATGTTTTATATTAAATAATTCTAATTTGGTCACTTTATAGTTCAATAATTTATGGTCTGAAGATGCAGACATGAGACTACGAAACTGGTGAAACCTAAAAACAAAGAAGTTTAGGGATAGCACTTATTATAAAAATTGTATTCTTGTTTACTTCTCATGTAATACCGAAGAATTAAAGTTAAAAGGACCAAAATTCTTCATAAAAAAACTTTGTTTAACTAAAAATTTTATAACTTTTGTTTTATTACCAGCGTTAAGTGTTTTTAAAATTATAAAAACAACCACTTTACAAACGGTATCGGAAGTGAAAACTCTGAAGCATATACTTTAGATATTTTTTAGGAAATGGACAAATAAGAAATTATAAATAAAAGTTATTCTTAGATAAGTTCTAGGTTTAAGCTGTATGTGATGACAGGACATATTTTATCGACGTATCTTCTGTTATCGATGAAACTCGTAGATTTAGCGGCTACACGCTCATTCAGCAGACATGTCGCATATATATTCGGTTTTTGCTGGCATTAGTTGTTGATGAATCGGTTTTTGCGCCTATAATAAAACGAAAATCATTATTCATGACCCCCTGCAGCCAACAACGCTACGAAAGGCGAAAAAGCAATAATTTTCACAGAGACGCTGGCGACGGAACACTGTAGGTAGTGTTATAAATTAAACACAGACGTAGGATCCTTCTGATGTTGCTGCTGCGGTAAAAACAGCTGTGTTGTAGGCTATTCTCGACAGTCTGCTACTTTACGGAATCCACTGTAAGCGGTAAAATATATTTTTTATGCGTTTCGGATTTTACTCTTTTCCTTTCTACAGTGCTCTTATCTAAATTGAATAAGTAGATTTATTGTAGTAATATTTCATTGTTATTGTGATAAATTCCAAGTTCTTGCATTATGTGCGACATCCATTCTCTCTCGTTAATGATGTTCGCTGGCAAAATTTCCATTCAGAGAAAGGCATGTATAGCAATTCTATTTTAAGCGTTTTTCGATTGAGTTTTATTTAGAAAGTATACATATTTTAATAACTAGCCAACGATGTTTGCTTTTAGCCCTTGTTTATATCTGTAAAATATTTCTTTGGTTCCAACTAGCCTTGGCTGTTCACGATCGTAAGGAAAAACATACAGAATATCATAATAAATATTATTGTGCGATACTGAAAACTATGACTAAATATGAACACAGTACATAAAAGCAACAACATAAAAAAAATAGTGCAGTTATAAAAAAAGTATAAAAGCAATGGTTGATGCCAATTTATACATACATTTTGTGAACTTAAATAATTTCTGTTTGATAAGGATGTAAGAAATGCATGCATGAAATAAAATAGAAGCTTTTATTTAATTTATAAGTTTTATTTATTATTAGACTAGGAAATATGAATATAGTTCAGAACCCCTCAAATAGACTATTTAATCTTCGAATATTTCACATTAAATAGTGTTAAAAGAGGTAGGTATATTTAGTATAATAAGTAAGTAAGCAAGTAAATGAAACAAGTATACTCTTTTGAGTAAAATCGGGTAGACAGCTCTGGTCACATCGAACTGTAAAATTTAACAAACTACTAACGCTTTGTGATTTTTCTTAGCAAAAGAAAATTGATTCGTTGCTGTGCGCACTCGTTGGAAAGTCTTTCTCCAACACATTATGCTTATGGCAGACTCATTTGCGGGCATGGGCATATCCTCCTCACTATTTGAACTTGGCTTGAACCATCAAACCTATATCAATGTATTCGTCAGAGGACGGTTTATTCAAATAAACAAAAAACAATAAATAACGTCATAACCGAAGTAACAACGACGTCATAGCTAAAAAATAAAGTAAAATATGCACAATTAAAATTGAAGGCCGACATGTCCGAGGATTTTCCAGGAAACTCTGTAGTCAATGATTTATGAATTTTATTCCATATGTATGTTACACATTGTATATATAATGTATTTATGTTAAATGCATATTCTGTGAAATAGAAAGGGCTTCAATATAATATCAACATATACGTAAACTGCTAATTGCCTAATACATGCACATATAGATCGAAATACATTATGCAGCTTTGCAGAGGAATTTAGTCCCTTTAGTAAACTAATAAACATAATAATGGATTATATACATTTATAACCATCAAAGGGCTTAGTGTGGAATATTTGATGTGTATAAAGTGCCTAATATATCATAACTATCTATTATGTTATAAATTCAATAAGACTGCAACTTTATAATTTAATTTATTCTTCTATAATCCCATAGATAAATCACACATTATATTCACTGTTAAATTATTAACACCAGAAAGCAGGATTTTTTTGTGTGTAATTTTGAAAGCAACAGAGTAACAGTATTTTTTTGTAATTCCTTTGGAATCATTTCAACATCCTTTTTTTGCGTTGACAGCTGAGATTCTATATAGTCTTGGTCTTGATGTGATATCACAGATAGCTGGTTCGATTTCAGGGCGATCCGACAATTTTTATTGAAATTGTTTAAGCGTACATAAATAATGTTTATGATAATAATGTCTTTACCCCTCATTCTAATTACAAGGATTAGTCCGAAACTTCGAGACTTAGAGAGAGAGGGGGTGGCATATTATTATTTCACGGGTCGCATTTGAGCCTCAGGAATGACCTAATCACCATTCAGTGCTGGAATTAGGAAAATATGGAAAACCTGATTAGTTAGGAGACATTAGTCATTATAGTTTCTTGAATATATCTTAGCAATCTACTATTGGGAGATTATGGTACAATAAATATTTACGATATTTTAATGTGAGAGTCTAGCTATAAGTGAGTATAAGATTGTCCCAATAGCTAAAGAGGTAACACTACTCATCCATGCACTGGTGCGCCCACAATGTGGGTAGAGTTTGCGAACTTACTTCGATAATGGATGCACTCATCCACATTATTCTATCGCATCCGTAGATGTGATAGAATAACAACATGCCGGCCCTCTCTCGCAAGAGTCTCTGATTTACATATAATTTCTTGTGAGTGGTAGAAATAGTACATATATTGATAGTATATTATATCAAAGTTTACATCAAGTTATATTCTGTAAACTTTGATTACATTGTCTGTTGAAGATATGCGAATATTTGGAACTATAAAATTATGTTTCGGGTTTTACTGAGATTAAATTTAATTTAATTAAGGTGTAGTAATTTAATTAAATTACTACACCTTCAAACCTTAAATTACAAATGCTCCCATTTATTAATTCTTTTTGCATTATCTTAACAAATTGATACTACAAATTATATATAATTTTACTGTATATTGCACCTATTATTGACAGATATGTTAGTTATACTTTTGTAGTGTAATGGTAACCCGGCTCAATTGTTTTTACTTTGACGTAGAGCATTGTCCTGATATTATTTTAATAGAAAAAAACCGGAACGCAACGAAATATATATGTATCAAATATTTTTATTGGGTATTCTGCCATACTTCTGATTAATATAATAAATATTAAAAAATAATAAAAAGATCAGTCACGGGTTGCTTTTTTTAACCTAGATTTGCGTGGCTAAAATAAAATTCTTACATTAAAGAATCAGAGAAATATTCAAAAAAAAACACAAAATATAGATACCTACACATATATGTTATAACATGAGAAAAATAAAATATAGGTTGTTAAACTATTATAATTAGGTATTTACAGTAGTCAGTAGTACATAATATACAATCTGACGCAGGTATTTTATTAGATATACTACCGGCTGCTAAACCCTCATGAATAACGGCAATTCAAATAAAGGCTCGAAACATTTCCATTTGTATAGTTCTGTGCGGAAAATCTACATAGAAATTTGAAAATAGAAATTTTATACTTATCGGCTCTAGGTCACCAGTGTGACCAACCCTTTGAAAGAACGGTCAACTTCTAAATCCCCAGAGGGATATTAAGAAAGTTTCAAATATTTACGGAGTCATGTTGGCAATAAAAACTATTCCCCTGACAAGGGTCGACATCTGTATTGGAAGGGTAAGATTAAAGTTAATCGCATGATCAGAGAGTAATTGATCTGCATTGTGAAAGTAGAGACTTTATCCCTGTAGCATTACACACATGGCCATACGGATTTGCTACGGCGGCGTCCCGATTATATCGCGCTGAACTTTGGGGAAAAAGGAGGATTAACTGGAGAAGATAACGACAAATCCTGTCCCGTCATTTCCAGGAATCAGGACATCTAATGCTGTCCTTTAGATCACTGCATAGCTTTTTGTTGGAAATAATAATTATATTACAGTTGTATAGAAATTTCCAGTTTCAGTAACTGAAATATTTTGTAGAAATGAGAATTACCTACATATTCCTTTAACAATTTAATTATAGGTCATTTTGGTATGTGCGTGAGTATAAAGAATTACAATAAAATACATGGGATTTTGTTTACCATGCTTCTTTTTTCCATTGGGCCGCATTTCCGCCTCAGAAACGACTTAAGTTGGGAAGTCCTAACTACTATTCAGTGTTTGAATGAGGTAAATCTGGAAAGTCTCATTAGTTAGGGGTTATTAATACCTTATTGACCGATATTAATCTAATTATAGGATCTTTGGTAATTCAAAACATATCATATGAAATATCAATTTAATATACTTACATTTTAATTAGCTCTGCTTTTCTTTTGAAGTGAAAGTGTTTTTATAATATATGGAATAACGAAAAACCTGAAATAAATTTCGATTACCAAATAACTTCTAAATGCTAATGCGACTACAGAGTCGGTCGCTGTGTAATACCGAAGATGTATGCCGCCCCTCCGGCACAAAAATCTTCGACTTTTGGACTAATTATTGAGAGGTTACTATTACTATTATTATAATATTCATGGGAAGACAGAGAGAGAAAACAATATAAATATGTACTAATATATTGCATCACTGACGTAGTTTTCCACATAACACCAAAGCACTATATTGCACTCGACGCCTGTATCGCTAACCAAGTTGGCATCATCTGGAGACAATTAAAACAGTCTTAATCATCTCCAGGTTGTGCCAACTTGGTTGGGGAAACGCGCGTCGAGTGCAGTATAGTGTTTTGGTGTTATGTGGAAAACTACGTCAGTGATATCTTCACACCAAAGGTTTCAACCCCCCTCAAGAGTAATATTGTATATACAAAATATTTGATCTAAAAGTATAAAAAAAAATCTACTTAATTTATTTTATCATATTTATTATATTCTCCTGGAGAAAAAGTACAAGAAAAATATAATGTATTCTAAAGACCATGAGTAATATTTTTAAGATAAACTTCTAAAGTTTACCTTAAAATAAAACACGCTATGAAATGTATTGAACCTAATAAATACTGAGTCGATCCACCATAAATGGTAAAACCCCACCTTTATCCCCCATCTTGGAGCTGTCATGCCGTATATCGATTATAAAAAAGTACTAAACTATGATTTCATATAAGATCTATAAGCATTCTAAATTCTAATTCAATAGCTTAGCAGATATAGCAATACCTTAGCTGCTGTTACAACAGCAGCAGCTTAGCGAAATTAAAATAAGGATTTTTCTCGTAGCAATGCAGCAATTTTCATTATTTTAACTCCATCTAATGTCTATTTTATAACTGGACTGACTGTGTACGCACTCTAAGGCCATTTAAAATAATTTCCCTACTAAAAAAAGTTGTAGATCACACCACATATGCCCCAAAACATGCTTCACAAGATAGTACAGGTTTTATCTGTACCACTATATGTATTGCGTTATTCGATCTCGACACCGCTGGCTTTTGGCCTTGAACGAAATCTCCTAACTTGGTCCCCATACGAACATAAACATTTCCAATGTTAAAACTACACCACTGGCTAAAAATACATCTTGGAAAGCTGCACTTTCTGACGAGTTAAGCACTAGGTATATTACGATTTATTGGCTTATTAGCTTAATAAATTTCCTGTCTCATTTGAAAATATTACCGAAGGCCCAAGGCGACACATTTGCGCCAATTGAACAATTTCATGGCTGAAATCGAATTACCTCTATTGGTGCAACAAATAACGTTCGTTCCATACCACCCCAGGGGTAGAATAAATGGTCGGTGCAATATATTTAAAGGGACATTCATCAATTATTATTTATCAGCCATAAAACAAAAGCTGAAACAGTTTCAGTTATTATTCTTTCCCTGGAAGTTTTCTCTAACACCTCCATCTGTTGCAATCAATTACACTTCTAAAAGTTTTCAAGATTTATAGAAGATTTACAGTCTTACCGATTATGAAAATTTAGTACCTATTTACAAATATCTTGTGGGGCTTCTGTCTTTCCGCAACAGCTATTTAGATAATGTGTAAATGTGTAAATAAATAAATCAATAAGTATATATCATGAGGAGCAAATTATTATTTTTCTTCAAGCGTACAAAATAATAGTTATATTATATTATATAAGACGTATTATAGAAAAGGCCTATAGTTTTAGTAGTAAAGAAATATTCTCATTTTCTTACTAGTACAAAAAGTGAAAGTGTAACCATAACAACGGATTGAAAAAGAGAGTCACGTCCATGACTTCTCAGAACTGTTACTTTGAAATTAAATGTCACGTCAGATCACTTTTTATACAAGCATAAATGTCTGAAGAAATACAGTTTTAGTTTTGAGGCTTAAAGAAAAAAATAGTATATGTTCCTCAGTGTATAAAGCTCTTTATGTGTTTCGCCTAGTTTACACAGCCTTGGCTATCACCTCGGCTGTGGCGAGGGGGGGCAAGTCCTATTTTAAAGCATTGTCGTTCTATGAAGTACCCATAAAAGCTGTGAAATGTCAACAATTCCTTTTTGATAATGATTTCAAAAACTATACACAGTTTGGGGACTTTTACTTATTAAACTTTCCAAATTAAGCAATGAATTAGTGATGTACCTAATCATGTAAAAAATAGGACGCATAATTCTAACCATAAAACTGCACGCACTGAAACAGTATAATTATAAACGTTTTACCCAGTACACAATTTACATATAAACACTAATATAAAATAACTATAAACTAACAAGACACATTTTAAGAAAGAACCTCATACATATAAATAAACGAATTGCAACTTCATTGAGTAACGATGCCCCTTCTTCCTTCTCCTAGTTCTTTGGCCTTCTACTCCTAGTAACATAATATACTATTTTATTTAAAACATCCTCGAAAACAAATATGATGCAGTTTCAACAAAACTTATAAAACCTTCCCCGAATTTTATAATATTTTTACAAAACTTTCAGCTTAAATACCTAATTAAGTATTAGACGCTGCATCTCACATTGATCACATTGCGTTAGAAAATCTTTTACTGTTGTCTGCTACTGTGAATAATAAAAGAAATGTGTACTAATTTAAAAAAAAATAAATATTAATAAAATAATTATAATAAATAATCAATGAAATATTAATTAATACAGGAAAAGAGGTAGGTTTCTTCTAAATTTTGAAATATATTCTGGTTTATTAAAATTTTTAGGTAAAGGTATTGTTATATATCCTGAAGGTTTCAGGAGGATATAAATAAGATAGAAGTAGGACTTTTTCTTAGTTATAAAGTAGGACATTCCAATAATAAGGACTGTAAGATTTTAAGGATTTTATTTCATGAAAATGTTCAATTTAAGTAGGAAGATGCAGGCATTTTTCTATATTACCGAATGTTCTATTTTATATATGAAATGTATTTTATTAAACGCAGAGACCATGTGCTAAATCAGTTCTGCAACTTATTTGTACCACAGTCGTTTCCATTTTTGAAATATTACTAGCATGCACCTGTGACCAAACCTCATACTGTGATAACTGAATACTATAATATATCTAAAACATATATTATAAGTTTTTATATAATTTCTTGTCAAAACAAGGCAAATAATTCACCTTCCAGAATATAACAGTTTTAATAAAATACGTTGTTACAATACAGCATCTGTCATGTAGTGTTCTATAATAATTCAGTTTGTAAGTTTGTTTAATTTAGACTTACCGTGGATAATTTACTGCTAATATCCAAAATAATATATTTTGGTATACCTAAACGTAAAATATATAACATTGTTACGTATCAAAAAAATAACTTTCAATAGCTCTCATCCTTTGCAAAACGAATATATTAGAATAAAATATTTATATTATAATATTCTCTCTCTGTCTTCTCACCAATTTAATACTATACAGTGAGTCCATAAAGTCACGCATAAATTCATTATTTTGAAAATGGTAAAGTTTTTGAAAAATCGCTCGGACCCGTCGATTTTGTTTTCTTTTTACACTTGTTTTACATATATTAAATTTTTTACAGCGCGACCTAATGAAGCTAGGTCGATATAAACTTTAATATTCTAAATGGAACACTTAGTACTGTTTTACATTTGGAAAGAACTCTTTTTAACGAATACGGTCATATAAACTTTTATGGGTCTATCTCTAATAATAAGGGAGAAATGACCAAAAAAGTGTGTGGCTCGGGATCGAGCCAAGACCATAATAGACTTCATTGACAATTTTGGAAAATATATTACACACAACATTTTTCAATGTTCTCAAAAGGAAATTGTTTGTAGGGATGGAACAATCTTATCTAGGGCTCCTTTTACATATTTTAAAACTAAAACATAAAATTCTTTAGTCCCTAGTTTAAAGTAGGTATACATATAGAGTAAATCAATTATACTAATAATTTCCTGTAAACAACTAAACAGCGTGTTGAGTGCACCAAACCGGAAAGGCGGCAAGAAGGCACAGCAGGGAAATAGGTGGAAATGACGATGCTCACGAAAATAAATCAGAAAAAGAAATCAAAAGCAGAGTTAGGCGCCCACACTAAGGAAATTTAGAAATATAGAGTTTTCTGTATTCCTGTCTAAAGAATGTGAGTTTGAGCTCAATATACAGTAATATGAATCCTCTTTTACTTTCTCAATAGAGACAAGATATATATATATATATATATATATATATATATATATATATATATATATATATAAAGGGTTTTTCCATAGGAACGCTCGATGTTTGGCAACAGCGTATGTAGAAGTCGGTAGTCAGACAGGTTGTATCTTTGACGGACGTATTCAGTTAGTCTTTACATTTCATTATGGAACGCTATATGATTCAACAACGCCTCGAAATGGTTAAAACTTATTATCAAAATCAATGTTCTATTCGGCAAACATTTCGTCCTTCAGAGTCCACAATTCGCCGTCTAATAAATAAATTTGAAGCAACGGGGTCGCTGTTAGATCAGACAACGCCTGTACGTCAACGAAACCCAAGATCCGTTGAAAATATTGCTGTAGTCCGGGAAAGTGTGCGTCACAGTCCATAACAATCCATTCCACGTCGTGCTCAAGAACTTGGCCTTTCTTCGACGTCAGTTTGGCGAATCTTGCATAAGGACTTAGGGTTTCACCCTTATAAAGTGCAATTAACCCAAGAACTAAAGCCCAACGATCATAGACAGCCGCTTGCATTCGCTGAGTGGGCGCTAGAGCAGTTGGAGGTTGATCCTAATTTTGGACGAAAAATAATCATGCGATTTAACGCCACTGGATTTTTTTCTCTGGAGCTTTGTGAAATCTCGTGTCTATGCCGACAAACCACAGACGGTTGCCGCCTTAAAGGCCAACATCAGACGCGTCATTGGTGAAATTAAGCCACTTCTATGCGATAACGTCATCGAAAATTGGATCTCCAGGATTCGAGTCACCAGACGAAGCCGCGGCGGACATTTAGCTGATATAATTTTTAAAACATAATGTGCTCACATACGTTTTAAATTAAAAATAAAAACATGTCAGTTTAACTTACACAATTTGTTATATTACATTACAAAGATCGAGCGTTTCTATTGAAAAACCCTTTATATATATATATATATACAGGGTGGGTTTTTGAAAACGAAACAGAGCGAATAACTCTCAGGAAAATTATTTTTTCGAAAAACGCCGAGACAGGTCGATTTTTGATCAAAAGGGGACATCTTTTCCCAATACTTTTGATGCTCCAGTCTCACCCCCCTAGGGAGGGGGGGCAACCCCCCCAAATATCTTAATAAGGAAGGAGAGTTAAATGACACATCATTTGAAAGGTACTTCAATTCTCTACACAACCCTGTATTAGTTTTTTAATTTGACTGGTTAGTTTTGAAGATAAAGGTTGTTAATAAAAAACTACTTTTTACGGTTTTATTTGCAAACTTTTTCTACATCAGCCAATTAAATAGTCAAATTGATGACCTCCAGCCTCCATACAATAGTATAAGTTTTGCACAATGCGATCACGTACGTTTTGCAACATTTCTGGAGTAACTTGGCGGCATTCGTTAATAATGCGTTGGCGTAGATCTTCAAGGGAAGTAGGTGGAGTGGCATAAATTTTGGACTTTAAATGATCCCACAAGAAAAAATCCAAAGGGGACAAATCCGGTGATCGCGCAGGCCACTCTATGACGCCTCTTCTCCCAATCCACTGATTTGCAAACGTACGATCGAGATACTGCCGAACAGGCAAGGCGTAGTGAGGAGGGGCTCCATCCTGTTGGAATATCAACTGGTCTTCTAGATAATTTTCATTATTCTCCATAATGTGTATCAGCTCTGGATAAATGGAGTTTTCCAACAAATCCAGGTACATCTCCCCGGTGAGATTACCTGGTAAGAAAAAAGAACCAACAATGTGGTCACCAAAAATTCCAGCCCATACATTTAATTTTTCCTGATGTTGTGTATGAGTCTCATAAAATATCCTGGGATTAGAATCGGACCAATAACGACAATTGCGACGATTGAAATTGCCATTAACAGTAAATGAACACTCATCCGAGAAGCAGATATTAAAACTTAATTCTGGATTGTTAATAGCTCGTTCACTCATTACTTCACAAAATTGTAGTCGGCGGTCAAAGTCATCTCCATTAAGTTCATGTGCAAGGTGAATCTTATAGGGATGGAATTTATGATGCTTCAAAGTTTTACGAATTTTGTTTCGCCCAAAACCGGATTCAGCTGCCATTTGCCTCGTGCTCGTTCTAGGATTTATAGCAACATGGCCTAGAATAGCTACATCTTCTGCTTCATTTCTTTCGGGGTGTCGCTTTTTATTACTTACAGATCCGGTCTCCTGAAATTTGGTCACTAACTCCAAAATGTACTTCCTGTGAACATTTTTACCCAAGTGTTGCTGATTAAATATTTCTGCTGTCCTATTAGCACTCCGATTATTTGCATAAAAAAGAGCAATTATTTCCACTCTTTCTGGAATCGAATAAACCATAATGTCGACAAACTGTACAGGTAACAATAAAATAATAATTCACTCAATACCCGTTCTGATTGTATTATTTATTATTTCAATTTACTGCGAATAATAAAAGTAAATGTCACTCTGACATAAGGGGTGACACTCATGGACGACTATTGTATGGAGGCTGGAGGTCATCAATTTGAATATTTAATTGGCTGATGTAGAAAAAGTTTGCAAATAAAACCGTAAAAAGTAGTTTTTTATTAACAACCTTTATCTTCAAAACTAACCAGTCAAATTAAAAAACTAATTCAGGGTTGTGTAGAGAATTGAAGTACCTTTCAAGTGATGTGTCATTTAACCCTCCTTCCCTATTAAGATATTGGGGGGGTTGCCCCCCTCCCTAGGGGGGTGAGACTGGAGCATCAAAAGTATGGGCAAAGATGTCCCCTTTTGATCAAAAATCGACCTGTCTCGGCGTTTTTCGAAAAAATAATTTTCCTGAGAGTTATTCGCTCTGTTTCGTTTTCAAAAACCCACCCTGTATATATATATATATATATATATATATATATATATATATATATATATATATATATATATATATATATAGCGACGGTCGCTTTTTCTTTAACAACTTATTTGTTTTGCGTTGTATTTGAAACATATAATCAAAAGTATGTACACTGCCTAACAGCATGTCGATTTATGAATTTTGTTTCTGTTGAAGGTATGTTATTTTCGGAAACAACCCTTGAATAATAATATATATATATAAGTACCACATAAAAAAGGGGTATATAGCAAATTGCTACATTGAATGAAGAATTACAATGAGAAGATAATTAATTATAGCTGGATAATTTTGTTGTATATCATTAACAAGAAATCCGAAACAATGTGTGTAGCTACGTCGTTGTTTCTACTGAGCAACAAAATTTACTCGATGTGTAATTATGGAGAATCATAGAATTGTGTACAATTACAAAATAGTTATTTGCCAGGAAGTATATACAGGGTACTTTACGCTGAATGCCCTATTTAAATATTTTTTTACCAAGCAAAAAAATAACTTGATCCTAAAATGGAAACACATGAAAAAAGTACATTGTGTTCACCTCGCTATTCAATTACAACAATTCAAATATAGTATAATTAGTAACTGGCTTTTTCATTCAGAAAACGAAACTATTTTAGTCCAGATCATAGTATATAAAACAATCAGTAAGGAACTAGCCAAATTCTAGATGAATTGTGTCGAATAGATTTTAATATACCCCTTCTGTCGAACAGTGCGTACTTATGAATGAACGAATGAACGAACGATTATATATTGTCTAGTCACTGGTATTGTTACCTTATTATAATTACTGACACTATATAAGACTATGACAATAGGTAGGAATCTGTATATAACACTTTTATAATATGAAACCAACTCCGATCTACGAATAGACATAGATAATTCTTAGTAATTTCCAGTTTCCATTTATGCTCGAATAATTTTCAGCAGATCAATTGGATCCTCGCATTTCCAGGCTAGATAAAATAACATCTGGACAGGGGACATTACAATGTATCTGTCCGAGCGGTACAATTATTGGAACAGTTTCGTTATACGACAATCAGTTTCTTTTAATTTTTAATACTTAATTATAGTTTCTCTTACTTTATTTAGAAAAGGGCAGTGTCGCGTGGGCTCGAGTTCACCTAATATATGAATAAGTAACATACATTCCTCTAAGAGCAAGTAAGTAATTAAGCACGTCTGTTTTTGGCCCGACGGTGCATTATGAAAATTTCTTTAATGGACTAACTAGATGTCTAAGTAACAAGACCTAGTAAACAAGAGAGTTGTCTGCTTCTACCATAATCTGTATTTTTCAATATACAGTGAGGTTCAAAACTCTGGAACGCCCCAAATCAAAATATTGTTTTTTTGCAAAAACGCTCAGACACGTCAATTTTTGATTCTATTTTTCTGTATTTGTGAGGTGTTAATTTATTTGTACAGTGACGTATCACTGAGGTGCAACAAAAAAATTTTTTTTTTAAAGGCAACCCCAATTTTTTATTCGGAATTCATGAAAAACACATTTTTTTACGTATCTTTGACTAAAACTTTACAGAAACAAACGTTTATAGGGTTACAGAAGAAATTTTTCGATATAAATGCAATGCAATCTATTGAAACAAAATATCAAAAATTAGGTTACTTACAATAATATTACAATTAAATCAAATGCTCAAATTATTGTCCATTGACTGCCTAACAATGAGCTAAACGAGAGATGAATTCATTTTGAACATTATTAATAAAATCAGGCGGAATGTCTTCTATTACTTGCTGAATTCTGTTTTTTAATTCATCAATATTTTCTGGCCTACTCTCATACACTAGACCTTTAACGTAGCCCCATAAAAAATAATCGAGTGGGGTCAGGTCTGGGGAGCGAGCAGGCCACTCTATTGCACCACGTCGACCTATCCACCTATTAGGAAAAACTTCATTTATGTAAGTACGAATACGAAGAGCATAGTGAGGTGGAGCACCATCTTGCTGAAACCATATCTGGTCATCAATTGAATTTGGATCATTCGCATTTGGAAATAAACCAATTAAAGTCGGGAATAACTCCATTCTTAGGAATTCCAAATATCTTTCCCCATTTAAATTTCCATCAAAAAAGTATGGTCCCAAAATTCTGTTTTTTACTATTCCCGCCCAAACATTAACTTTTCTAGGGAATTGCGTGTGGGATTCCTATATCCACCGTGGGTTCTGTGTTGCCCAATAGCGACAATTTTGTCTGTTGACGGACCCATTAAGACAAAAAGTGGCCTCATCAGAAAAAATAATATTTTTTACTGAGATGGTATTGTTATTGCAACGTTCCTGCATGATTTCACAAAATTGTACTCTACGATCAAAATCGTCTTCTGAAAGCTCATGAACCAGTGTTACCTTGTACGGATGATATTTATGTTTCAGTAAAATCCTGCGAACAGAACTTTTACTTATGTCCATGGTTGCGGCAACTTGGCGAGTACAAACATGGGGATTTTCTTGAACTAATAATAAAACGTCAAGTTGAGTATTTTTATCAATCTTGGTACGGCCTGTTCTTGGTAAATCACGAGCGTGACTATATTCTCTGTATTTACTAATAATTTTACTCACTGTTGAACGCACAATTGGTGGTCGATCTTGATGAGTATTATTAAACAGCTCACACACTTCTGTTGCAGTTCTCCTTCTATCCCGGTAACCAACCATCATAAGTATCTCAATCCGTTGTTTCTCCGAAACAGACATTATTAGATGAATAATACGAGATAAACAATAAAATAATAACAATGAAATAATACCAAAATTATGGACTTAAATTTTGCTACTTGTTAAACAAATTAAAATTTTGACATTAGATGAAGCAATGATATTGTTTGGTTTCAATAAATTCCAGAACCTACTCGGTTTAAATTTAGAGAACATTTGTAGGTTTTTTAACTGTAAATTGCATTTATATCGAAACATTTCTTATGTAACCATATAAAGGTTTTTTCTGTAAAGTTTTAGTCAAAGATACGTAAAAAAATGTGTTTTTCATGAATTCCAAATAAAAAATCGGCGTTGCCATTTAAAAAAAAAATTTTTTTGCACCTCAATGATACGTCACTGTACAAATAAATCAATACCTCATAAATACAGAAAAGTAGAATAAAAAATTGACGTGTCTGAGCGTTTTTGCAAAAAAACAGTATTTTGAAAGTTATTCGGGGCGTTCCAGAGTTTTGAACCTCACTGTATGTATGTCAACCTATGTAGTACGAGAATACTTACCTATAAAGTAAAAACCATATTAAACACATTGTAAAATACCTTCAGCTACTTTTAAAATCAAATGGACATCCTGGACGATATGACGTACTTAACTGGTTAGCTTTTAATAATCTCTATCCATCATATTTGTGGTATCATTTGTTATATTTTAACAAATACCTCCGGCTTTAGTTCCGTGTTCCCAAAAATATCACCAATATACTTAGTGTTTCATTATTTATTTAAAAAATACAAAATACCTCATTCCCAAGTCATTAATTTATTATTAATGATATAATAATGTTTCAAGAAAGGATGGACTTGAAGAGTCACTAAAGCAGGACGCGAAATTGGTTTTAAGGACAAGATACCATTGAAAACAATTTCTCGTCTTGTGCAATAGGGATAAGATAAGAAATAAAGCCTACGAGATACTACGAGAAATCCTTATCTTGCGATTTTTTGCCTATAAGTAACGGTAATTTCATCAGTTTTCATATGTTTCTATTAAAAATTGCCCAAATGACAGTTTGATATCGGTACCTAAGAGTCTAATTCAGTATTCTTTTACCTTTCATGTACAGAACAAAAATCTCATTTTTTTACATAAAGTACACACTACACTTTACATCAGTTCATATTAAATAAATATCCTTTATAATGAATAAAAATTGTTAATAAAAACCTTTGTGACTTCTTTATCAATCACATCAACCCCCTCTTTTTAGCTATATTGCTATAACCAAGAACTCATGAGTTTTACTTGGCCACCAAATTTTGCTAATCTAAGAAGATTTTGACAAATCTTTTGAGATAAATCTAATTTGTAATCTTTTCCTATAGTCTGATTGATGGATATACGTGCAAAGTAATATCCCACTGCAATATCTTTCATGAGTAGGTGACTCTTTATCTTAAATAATCTTAAACGCTACAAATCCCTCCGATACGTTAATTAGTTATCTAGCTATTGAACGACAATGAAATTAACAGTTAGGTGCTGTCTAGTGGTGACTGAATCGGTTTAGTTAAAAATAAATGGTAAACGATAATTTAATTAAGGGGTCTAAGTGACTTCGTTACTCTGCAATCAATAGAGTTCCGTGAACAGTTTATTCCTCCATAATTTATTTCTAAAAATAAAAAATTAATACGTTAAATAAGCTTTAATTAATTGACACTTAATACCTAGCAGATTTCACCCATTAACAACTGAGTTATCTATCTAGATGTATCCTGCTTCAACTTCCATCATTCGGTAATTCCGGAAATTCTATATAAAATGTTAAATTATGTGGATATTTCAAATATCCTAGTTTTAACCTAGAGTTTCAATTATACAATGTGTTCCGTTGTAATTATAAGATGTGTTCAGTATTAGTGACATAACCCTAGTAAAATGTTCATGTAGATGTACTGGGCGGTTAAAATCGACCTTTATTATATGAAGATAAGACATTTTCATGTGATGAGGGTCTAGCTAGATTAGAAAAGTTGACGAATTTGTGATAATACTAAAAATGCCAAAAACTAAAAAAATTTATATTAATTTCTTTGAACTCGTATATTTTGTATTATTCTGAATATTTCCAGTTCTTATATTTAATAAATAATGTATAAGAAACATTTTTAAAAATGGTAAAAAAAGTATCATATTTTGAGTAAATTAGCTCAAAGGAATATAAACTTACTTAGTTTCGGTAGTAAAATACTTTTATCAAAAGTATTCAAAGATTAAATTCAATGTGAAGCAATAATCGTTTTAATTCTCCTCCTAACTCTTTACGGTAATACAATTGATAATCATTCTTAATCAGATTCAAGGTAAAACAGAAGCCGGTTCCACAAAAAGACGAAAATGTTGTCACTGCTGTTGTGACTATTTTAGTAGCGTGTCTGCTGGGGAATCCATACTGGGAGAACGATGGCCTACTATAACTATTTGGAAGGAAATCCCCTTCGCCAATAAATTAAAAAAAATTAACAGTGGTCATGACCTGGGGTGGTTTGGGGTTGAGCGGGATTATCGCTCTTTACCCTCCCCATCGCTGTAGGTTTGGAGTGCCTCATAGAGGTGGACCCCATCCTCCACCAACCCCGATCACAAAGTGATAGGTGTGGGCGATTCGTGGGGTCTCCTCCTGTCTTAGCTCTACCCTGCAGGCTGGGTAGGATTTTTTGGCGCCCTTCTGTCTTGTCTGCTTTCTTCTCCTGCATATCTAACACACCGGCACAGTAACTATAATATATAATACTCTTTTATCATTTATGAACATAACAAAATATGTAACATACAACTTTTATTTAGATACATATTATAAATCGCACTGCGAAAATAGGAAACCATTTTCTTGTGCAATATTACTGTAGATAACTTTATACAAGAAGCGTTACCTTGAGATTGACTGACTAACAAATATAATTATGCAAACGCAAAAATTAATGCAACAAAGGATATGGTTTGGTTGCCGTTGAATAATTTGTGTACAAACCAAACCATTCATGAGACTTTAATGCAAATTTGACTAGATATAGTTATGACCCTTATCCAAATTACCAATTAGGTAAACAAACAGGTTAATAATTGCTAAATATTATTGTTTTTTAATAATATAGTTGACGGAACTTGATAATAAAGATGTTTTTTTATTTTGCGACCAATCATTCATAGAAAATAAATCACTGTAATTGTCCAAAAACTTCAAATTATATGTAAGAGAATCTTACTATTTAATTATTGTAATAAGTACAGGTGATGAGCAAATATATTTCTTAATAGCTAGACCAAAATCTATAGGGAAAACTAATTTGCCAAATTATTTTTCACAATTTACAACCTGAGTTTGCACCTTGACAGTGTAATAATTTTTGAGATCTATTAGCATCTTTGAACATATGAAAAATAGATATTTTTATATATATTACATCTACAAATGCTTCAAAATCAAATTTATTTAGTCCAAGAAAATCAAGTAAAAGCCGAAATCCCGTTTGATCCTAGCCTAAAACAGTAATATATTCGTTACTATTTACTAAGTATTTATTTTGATGAGCATACGTCTCAAAGTTTTTTAGATAATTATTATTCTTACTATATTTACACTTGGAACATATTTGTAAGGTCTATCTATGTAAGATTTCGTTAATTCATCTGACACACGATATATGAGAACTAGAGTTGATAATTACCATACGGTATTACGTTACTCAACCAGAACCTCCTAGGGGATATCATACTAACCCGATATATTGTCCCCCGTGACAAAGAAAATCAATTCTGTTATGCATGTATTTGCGTTTAGTCGTAAAATAAAAAAAATAGTTGAACCGTATATTGAAGGATAATGAAATACAATTTTATAAATTTATGGAAAAAACACCATTTATATAATATCGTAATACAAAATTATTACGGTGATATTATGACATTATTTTCAACTGAATTATAATTTCCTATATCATCATTAATTTATGCGCGTTTGCGTATGTCAAAATTCAGAAACATGCCTGAAAGTGAATATATACAGGGCGTCTCGCGCTGACGCGCCATTAGAAGTATCTGGAGAACCCATTAAGCTGTTAATTTGAAATTTGAGGTGAAGGCAAAGTGGGCCATGATCTACTTGATGAAAATATTTTGCAGTTTCTACCACTTTTGGTTATACCGGAAGTCGACATTAACTTCGTTATTTTAAATGGGATACCCTATATATTATATCATTTCCGGATTCTATGTAAAATTCTAAACACATTTCATGTAGGATGTCCTATACCTAACTGTTTTTGAAATATTGACAGGTGAATATTGACATTTTTCAACTTTGACACCCTGTAAAATCTAAACTGTTTGAGATCAAGCAAAACGGTTTGGACATTCCTATCTTAACTTTTCCAGAAGCTATCGTTTGCCACTAATTTCAGATTTTCTAGATATTAAAAATGTTCAATTAAATGTAATCTCTTGGTTATATCTCTATTTAAAAATCGTGTTTTTCACATTTCTGAAAATTCATAACTTACGTAGCATTGGTCATCAATATTTCTATCATAATAAGGTATTACTAATAGAGCTCACTAATGATTTGTAATGGCCTTTCTTTAATAAAAATAATACGGTGAGAAATATAAGCACGAATTTTATTTTTTGCATTGCGAAAATGCGTTTTTTCTCAGAGACGAACATTTTGCCTTACAAAACGAAAGAACAATTTATTTTCTGAATTAAACAATTACGGAAAATAGATAAAACGGTTAATATATTGACTTCCATATCCATACAATAGTAAGATAAAGTATTATTCTTTAATCAGAATAATACTGTGAGAAATATAAACATGAATTTTATTTTTTGCATTGTGCAAATGCGTTTTTTCTCAGAGACGAACATTTTGCCTTACAAAACGAAAGAACAATTTATTTTCTCAATTAAACAATTACGGAAAATAGATAAAACGGTTAATATATTGACTTCCATATCCTGACATAGTAAAACATTATTGCAACCACTACAATAATTGTTCCTGCCTCTCCAACAAGAAGTAACTAGCGAAACATTTACCAGACCGTGAAGTCATACCGATACTAATTGGAATACTGCAGGATTTGGTTAGCCAAGCAGCAGGAATATATTCAATAGGGACTTGTGGCAAGGCAAAGAAGAGAATCATAAAATTTTGCTGCCTGCTTCTAATTTTAATAGCTCTCTTGGAGTATATAAAAAACTATTTTTGATTATTAAGAGTGTCTCACATTATAATAGATTACCAGCTCAAAAATATGACGTATTTAGTGAGATGCTGTATATATATCTATTTACATTTTTCATAATTTTCCTATATACAATATTTTATTAATAAAAAAATTGTCGAGATATCCGGTAACTTATTTTCTTGATAAATCTATCGCTGCTACAGTAATGTATGAAAATAATGTACCATAAGTGTCGTATAAAAAGAAATTCTTGCTTATGGATATTTTTTTATGCAGATGCCATTATAGCAATGACCTCTATTATCTTTGAGGAAGACAAAGTAGTTGTTGTTTTCGGTATCTCCTCCAAATAAAAATATATATCCAAAATAGTTTTATGTATGTGTATTACCTATAATACATATTAAATATGTTTTACCAAAAATTAGTCTCTGTCACTGATTCTACAGAATACGAAAAAAGGCATTCGAGAAATGCAGTTCCTTAAAGATAACGAAAAAATTAGTTGAGGCGACTACTTATTTCCATGTGTAGTGTATTTTATTCTCAAATCTATTCAATCATAAAATTCTCCTCTTGTGTACGTCTGAATTTAACCCTTTCTTATTTCCATCCAGCTGCTGATGTTTATTTTCAAATGGGGACGATAAAACATGTATGGAAATCCAATAGGTTTTTGCTTAATCTTCCTTTATACATCATTACACAGACAACAGTCCATCAAATTTGTATTTATATGTACCTATTTTGAATTATATCTTTAAAACCCGTTTTATGTATTGACTGAGTTTTTAATAATGTGTAAACTATGTATTACGAATGCGTGGAAGAAGCGTCAGGAAAAAAGTTAATTTTGTTTTTGAAGAAGAAAAGCGGAGGCTCTGCCTTCGATAATCTATACGAATAACCTGAAGTATTGAGCAAATGGTTTCAGTATTTGAGAATATTCCTTCAGCTTCCGAAGAAACTTATAATGCCTTACTTAAACTTGAGAGAGTAAACATACAATGTAAACTCGATTACAAACTGAGAGTTTCTTAAAAAATCTCTGCAGTATAAATACATATTTTTTATATGTCTAGATATATAAAGTTTACGCTGCGTGGCTGGGACTACTTTCATTATTTTTATTTTGATGGAGTTTTAGGCTATTTTTACTTACCTTGTTTGAGTCTCCAAAGACTCGAAATGGTTTTTGGTTATATAAGAAGCATGAAAAAGAAACTTCAAGTCACACAAAACAGAAGCGACAGAAAATAAATATGTTTATTATTTGCTAAACTCTAAAAGCGCGATTATACGATAATGGAATAAAATCAATATTTTCTTTGACATATTATACCCCTTATTTGGTAAAAATTAAGTAATACTCATTGTTTCTACAGAAGAGTGTATTACAGTTTTTAATAGGAACATAAGAATATACAGAGCTAAGCAAAGCTACAGCATATAGGTGTTCATTATATCCCCAAATAGGAATTTTGAGATACCCCATTACATTAAGGCTAAGACACAAGTCCATCATGGATAATTACGTAGTTTCTGAGTATTTCTACTTGTAAAGGTTATACTAACTTAAATTTATTTGTGCTGTAGCTTTCTGATACTAAATAATTGTGTTGGGAATACGCTATGGGAAAAATAGTAAGAATTTTACTTGAATATTAAAACATTTTAGTTGCCGTTTTCGTTTTTTTATTATTCGACAAATGCCTTTCCACAAAAATATTTTTCATGTTTAAAAAAGTAAGGTGCTCTATTTAAAAGAGTGTAGTAATAGTTATTTAAGCAACAAGTGGAAAAAGTAAGTGTTTATTGCACGTGATATGAAATTGTCCAACGAGGCCGTGAGGCCGAGTTGGACAACACGTCAAGTTCAATAAACACTTTTTGTACGAGTTGCATACAATATTTTTTCAGCGTTTTCATTCAAAAACCAAAAAATGTTTTATTTAGGTGGCCCCCAAGTGCAACGTCGATATGGCGTTTATGTTTGTCATGATCACAAAACGCTGTAGTAGAATGACAGATGAGTGCAATAAAATTTTTATTGCACTGGTGCAATAAAGAACCAGTTTTTTCACTAAATATAGTTCAATAAAGTTTTGTTTTTTGCATGAACGTAGAAAAAGAGTATTGTGTATATAATTTTTAATCGACCTCTGTGGCTTAAAGTTCTTTGCTTTTCACACATCACTCTTATGTACTAATCTAGAAGCTACAACTAATTTATGTTAATATTATAATATTTAATTTAAATACTCATACTTTTTCAAATATATTTGATATGAAAATCAGAAGACGTATGTTGATGTAACTCGTTTGTTGTATAATTACTAATACATCAACTAAAAATATTATCAGTGGATTTTTTTGGTTGGAGATGCTACTGAAATCATATGGACAATTTAAGATTTACCAGCAAAGTAGTAAATGGATTTTTTATGTAGGTTTTACTTTTGAAATATTAATTTTTAAGTACCTACATTTTATAAATAAATATAATTATATGAATAATTCATTTGAATTTAGAAATATGCTATTTTCAAGTACATGTACATTATAAATTTAAATACTATTCTTCTACAAACATTTTAAAATATATGGCCAGTCGCAACCCATTACTGAAAAGGGTTTTTGCGATTTTGGACGTTGCAAAATCAATGTCATAATTGTCCTTGGACCAAAGATTATAAGAATATATCTCTGATTCTTTTACAAGAATATTTTGTAAGTTTTGGGGGAATATTTTGTGTTATGATTTATAAATTAAAACTAAATAAGACTTCTCAATAATCTGCTCAACTGAAAATAAATCATTTGATGTAGCTTTATTACAAGGATTATTCAAGGATTATTTTCATAATTTTTTTTTACAATGATAAGTACCTATTAGTTAAATAATTATCTATCCATTTTAATGCTGTCGCTTTCCCTCCATGCATTCTAAGTTTATCTGAATTCTTGAATGATCAATTGTCTCAAAAGCACGTTGAATATCAACAAAAACACTTAAAATCACTTTACCTTCCTCCATATTTTTTCTCCCATTAACACACATGCACTAATTGCAAAGTAAATTGACATCAATGTTTGTTTTCGAAATCCCGACTGTCAACTATATCAGATTATTACTTCCAAAATATTTCCTAAACTGTTTACACTCCACAATTTTGGTTTTTTTTTTCTATTACCGGTATAAAGTTGATTGGTCTATAGTCAACTGGCTGAGTAGTAAATCTGATTTTAGGTACTAGAATTATTACACCATCTTTAGTTCTGTAGGAACTACACCAGTGGTCAAAGATGTATTAACAATATGGATGAAGTAAATGATAGGCAACTACACCAAATATCTCCTTAATCAATTTTATTGTCACATCTTCATCAGAAGTCGACATATTTTTTAAATCCAGGACAACCCTTCTAAGTTGGTTTAAAGCATTACTTATACTTGTGCCTTTCACTCTTTCTATGCTATACACAATACTTTTTAGATTGTCCGAATAAAACAATTCCTTATTAAGTTCCATAAGTTCCTTATGGTTTTAAACACAGGTGTACTATTTTATCAATATTTAATATGAGACGAACTGTTCCACGATCTGCTAAATTTGATGGCTGTAAAGAGTAATTGTTTGCACAAATATGGTCCATTAACGATTTAGATTTATTTCTAAGAAGGATTATATTATTTATAAAATAGTTTTCATACCATTCGGGACGTTTTTAAAGTTTTTGATGTCATAAAAATGTATTTTATATGTAGCTTTATATGATGCTTAAGCATTCTATGCGAATTTTATTATGGGGCTGTGTTGAATACACGCGGAAAAGAAATACAAAAGTACCCGAATTGGACCGCAGATATTCCCTCTCACACTCCTACATTATTTACTATACCATAAATCTTATCTCGCATGTACATACGATGGGAAAGTTAGCACGACTTTAGGGAATTGTAGAATTTATAAATCATAAAAAAATCTAAAGTTTTTGCAGCCGCAACCAGCCAACTTGCGCTGTTCATGCCTTCACCAGACTAGATGTAGCTGGATTAAGTACGAAATTCAATTTTCTTTTTTGACAGTTATAAACTTTTCGGAATGTATGAATAAATTTCTTGTGTAGTAGCTACAACCGGAGGCCCATTATAAGTTTGTATTCAAGGTTCCCGATGATGTATCATTTCAAACAACTTGAAAAGTTTTCGTATTCAACAGATATACCCAGTTCACTTATGTTTTTTTGTATGATGTATAGTGTTCTGTTGACAATGATATTTATTTTACGTTCTATCAAGGAGGGTAAGTTCTTATCATTCTGTGTAGCCTCTTACATCCTTCTTTATATGCTTCCCTTATTTGTAATGTTTAATTTAAACAAAACAGACACTGGGATACTGGATCTACTGGAGCACGCATAAATTTGATTCTAAAATTCCCGCATGGATAAGTAAAATAGTTTTTGGATTTATAATATTTATATAATATTCTTAATTTCTTACATACAAATTTACAGTAGCACTGAATAATATGCACATCTGCATTTAAAAACCAAAATTATTAAAATTTTCTCATCATTGCCTATTGTTAATAAAACTGGAATGTCTTAAACTTTTATACATATTACCAGTGTTTATAAATGAGCCCAAATGGGCAGTTTGGGATGTAGAGCAATAACAGGTTTTCAATCATACCCAAATAACTAAATTAATTCTTGATTTAGTTGGACACCACTGTATTTCGTTCAACATTGTTTGTTTCAACTACATAGAAAATAGAGATCTGCGTTCAAACGAGCAGGCAGTAAGTGAACTCTTACAGAATATAAAGCTAAAAATTTATTTGAAGGTACCTTATGGGTGAGTAAATACAATTTTATAGGCTTCAACTTATGCGTGATGGTGGGCAGCCGCCATTGACTGCCATCTTGGAAGTAATAAGAAAAATATTTCCGCCAATAATTTTTATTTTAAGATTAAATCACAAAACCAATTAAATGAATTATCAAAAATGTGTGAAAAATGCCAGGAAAGAACCATGTTTCAAGTACTTGTTAAGTAATTGTCATCTAATTGTTAAATTTATTTTCTATAAGGTTTAATATAATTTTCATACCTTAAAAACCGATATTTTGAGCAGTTTAGTTGGCTAATCTGGATGTTCCAGGTTCATTTGGTTGAGTATTATAATCCTCATCCTGCGGCATTTTTGTATCTCCGACAGAAAATTCTTGTATTTTAGTAAACTCTTTGTATTCTTCCTCATCAACTAGCATGGAAGGTGGTCTGTTGCTGCATGCTTCAGCATTGCATTTTCTTATCTGAAATGAAAAAAAAAATTATCGAATTCAAAATTCATGTATAATGAATTCATACTACTCTTATAAATTCTATAATAATATGTTTTAAACGTTTTAACATAATTTGGGCTATTTTATTTATCTATAAACTAGTGGTATTGGCGCCTTCGCCAGTTTTTAATAATACCTATATATGCCAAATATATTTTTATATACCTATAAGTATATAAGTACATAAAATTAATGTTAATGTTTCATAAGTACATAAAATTTATATAAAACGATAATACTTTATTTTAAAAATGTTTGAACAAACACCAATTCTTCCAACACAAATAATTTTTTTACTGTAGAACATGTAATGAAATTAAACGGATTGTGACCACCTTTATACTGATTTTTGTATACAGGGTGAATTGTAAATTATATAGGATATAAATATATTGTGTGCTCGATTTTGGTGAATATATATAAAAAAATCTAAATCTCTTCATATCTTTTCATGTTTAAGATATGGCAATTCGGAGAAATTGTCACTTTTGGTAGTTCCTTAATTTTATCTATACTATCGCGGTACATGGAAGTCTCTCGGCGACAGTCACATCTTTGAGCACAGTCAATTTTACAGTTACAAAGAACCAAATTCAATAAATTTGGCCGTAGAGCTAATTCATACTTTAAACATGATTCCAGTTCTTTGTCAGTCTTCACGGTAGAAACTATTCAATGAAAGAGTTGGTTGAAATTGATGTTGATTGATGATTGATGATTGTCGATGATTGTGAACCTACAGCAAACACAGGAATGCCTAGAAAAAAATGCTGGACAGCTGTTTTCATCAGTTAAGTCTTATGAGCGTCATCCAGGATGATACTCGATGGATGTGATATTAATTTACGCCAAAATTAGAATGTAATGGAAAAACACAATAAAGTTTTACTTATATAAGTATTTATAAAACATAAATATCCGTCATAATGAACGATGAATGAATGAAATATACGAGGGATGGTGCACGTTATTGTAATATACTATAGTGCACTAGCACTACCTATATACTAATAATATACATAGAACGTGTAAACGGTTCTTCTATTCCATCCATTATTACACACATCATGATTTGAAAGACTGAAATAGTGCGGATGAGACCTGATAGTACGAAATAGGTGTCCATAATTTTGATGTACGTATCTTAATATTCATGTAGGTGAAGGTTCCTGAACACTTCATCTGTAGGTATAAGTAATAACCCTGAGTAATATATTTTATATTGACATCTAAGCGAAGCAGTTTCAAGGAAATGAAATATGCCTGTTGCGCCTGTTTTGGAACTCTAAGTATAATCTGAATAAGACCAGGTGTTGTGAATTCACATACTGCCATGGAAAATGTTGTTCACGTAAGCTGTGGCCCAATGATTTTCCAAGAATATTATTTGACATTCATGAAATACACGTATGGAAATCTCTTATGAGAAATATTTTACGGATAAATTAAATTTATGGAAGCTTATTGAAATTCATGAGTAGTTATTCTTTGGGTTCTAAATAAAATCCAATTCGACTGTATTAAGTGTTCAGAAACATAAAAGCTGAAGCTGCTCGTATAAGAGCGAGCTACTTTATAAAATGGTCTATTTATGTCAAATAAAAAGGTAAATTTAAGCCAGGCTACAATGAAAATATTCGTAAAAGGAAAGATGTGTATGTAAGAATTTGTTTTTCTACGAAGTATTTTAAACTGGATTTCAAAATATTTAACCAGTAGTCACTATGCAAATCAGACTTCTTTAGAACAGTTGAAGTAATGAATGACACATCCATTAAAAGTAGTGTAGCTCGTATACAACTTTACTCGTATACAATGTTATGGTGGAGCAATTTGGTTACTCACCCCCTTTCCATTTTATCACCTCCTCTCTCGTCTTTATTTTTCAAGATATACCAGCGAAACTTTGGAAGTGAACAAAACTACATTTAAACAAAGGTAATCTCGACTTTCTAAGATTAATCGAGAACGCCCTGTATATTTGTACATATTGGAATCTCTAATAGTAAGAGATCTATGACCAAAGTAATGTGCCATTCGAGTAATGTGATAATATGAGAGACGATTAATTTAATACATTTCATAGTGCATTATTTCGGTCATATCTTCGCTAGATTTGTTAAATTTTATACCAGCAGTGTCAGAGGACTTCTTAATCAATTTTTAGGTAGCCGTATCAATTAAACGAGTTCCTTATAAAGTCATTAGCATTTCTCAGTAAATTGGATATTTATTATGTCACTAATTTAATTTAATGTAAAATCATTATTTCTAGCTATTAGGTAACCTTGAAAAAGTCCGAAAACTCGGACGAAACGTAGGATATTTGTCCACGTATCTGGCTGAAAGTCCTCTTTCTTGCTCTTCATTTAAGAAATAAATTCTATTTTAACAGCCAACAATGTTGCCAATATCATATGTAAATTTATATTTTTACTGAGTAGCTAATAACTATTTCATTATCAATTTTCACAATCATCCTATTACCTAATACCTACTATAATAGTATTAAGCTGGCTTTTGGAAAAGAAAGTTAGATTCAATTTCCTTTAACAGATCATTCGCATTAACAATCCAGTGTCTAAATATTATTATATTTTGAAAACTGTACACAGTAAGAAAAGACAAATGGTAAAATTACTAAGTGGTAATCGTAATTTGTGCAGTGTTATTTTTAACACGAACTGGGTGGTATAATAACTAAACCTTTAAAACTCATATTACACGAATTATATACCCGTCAAGTTTGTAGAAGTACTCATAAATTGTAGTAAAATTTACAAAACCCTGTGTTAAAAATTAATCAATCCGCCATAAATACGGAATAATTTCACGGTGAATAATTAACTATTACACATTACCTAGTAAAATCTGCTGTGTTAAATTTCTTTTATGTAATGTAATAATACACTGATATGTCTAACACTGCCAAGTGTGGACTATATACACACTGATGAGTGTGGATTCAGTGTTAAAATTACTCGTTTTTTTACTATGTAGATATTATTCATTGTCTATTAACTCAGTTCACACCCAGTATATTGTTTACTGCCTCTGAAAAATTTTAAGAAGCGCATTTGTAAAATATTAGAAATCCTGCTTTATTTCATTATTTTATTTCATTTATATCATCATTTATATTTATTTATACACCACGGAGTTCCATATATATTTTTCATAACACTTTTCCTTCTAATAAAGCAGTCTGTGAAAAAATGCAGTTGTTAAGGATTATATGGTATACCCTACAGAAGACACAATTTTCTCAACGTTGAAACCACGACTAAAAGGAAAATACGTTTCTCGGAGCTTAGAGCGTCTCGCTTATTATTCTAGACTTTATTAAATATGGTTTAAGAAATGTCTACTCTACATTACTTGGTTTCATAAATCCCGACGGTCTGTTGCGCGCTGATACAGTTTAATTAGTATTATTAAAACCGTTTATATCCTCCACTTTACAGTAACTTACTGCTTCTAATATTACCAAGGGAGTAAAGTGAGTGTTAGTTAGTTTAGACCAGGTATGAGTTGGGATACAATCATGTAGGGGTCTAAAACACACTTTGGAGGTCTGGTGCATAAGACATTTTTTACACAAACGGCTGTAAAACATTGTTCTCGTCTCGTTTCTATAATATATTGTTATGTAATATTATAATGTGTGCATTCAATTTTATTTATGTAAGCACTCTGGCAAGAGTACACTCATACATTATTTCTTATATAAACAAGTATAACTTTTACTGGACTCGTAAAACAATAAACAATACAACTTTATGATACAGTAGACAGTTTGATTTACTACAAATTTGGATATTAACTTATTATTTATATTGGTATTTGGTTTTATGATGCCTTTAAATATCACAGGAATGAATATCCGTTTTATTTCATGTTCGCAGGTCCAAAAATATTATTTTCTTTGCGTTAGTGTAAGTCTGAAATTTGAGTCCCAGGCCATTCCGCCCACGATGTGAATGAAGCACCCGACTCTCTACCCAGGGAGTGTGCTGCTTCTGCATTCGTCGGACGAGAACCGCTGTTTGGTATATCCTCGAGTAGTGCCAAAGCAACTCTCTTGACCTGGGATGAGGGGCAAGTCTTCCAGTCCTGACAAGAACTACCAAGATTAGTTCCTTCGAAGGCGTTCATAATAAACCTATCCAAAACAACACCTAAACAACTTTTAGAGTTAAACAAGTTGCACATACGAACTTTAATGAGCCTAAATAGTGGGCACTGCCGTTTAAAATATCATCATTACAACAAATTCGCCCTATAGCAGGAGATGCTGCGAGCCGCTTGTGCTTAGATGATGAAGCATGAAACGGCAGAACACATACACAGTAAAAAAAGACAAATGGTAAAATTACTAAATGGTAATCGTAATTTACTGCAGTGTTATTTTTTAACACGAACTGGGTAGTATAATAACTAAACCTTTAGAACTCATATTACACGAACGATATACCCGCCAAGTTTGTAGAAGTACTCATAAATTGTAGTAAAATTTACAAAACCCTGTGTTAAAAATGAATCAATTCGCCATAAAATCGGAATAATTACACGGTGAATAATTAACTATTACACATTACCTTGTAAAATCTACTGTGTTAAATTACTTTTAATGTAATGTAATAATACACCGATATGTCTAACACTGCCAAGTGTGGACTATATACACACTGATGAGTGTGGATTCAGTGTTAAAATCAGTCGGATTTTTTTACTGTGTATGGGGAAAGAATCAGATACTCAATATTTGGCAAAGGACAACTCCTGCCAGAGGATCTGAATAAGTTCTCACCCAATAAGGTGATCAACTTCATTAAGAAGCTAGACCTGTTGCTGAAAAGGCTAGACCTGTTGGGTGAAATATAAGTAGGTGAGCCACAATAGACACTATATTCGCGGTAGAGGGTTTGGTTTTCGACCCACTCACTTTTGAACCTAACCTAACCTAATCTAGTATAAATTAGCTATTTAATAGTTGACATAGATGTGATGTATGTTTCACCTTCGAAGATGTTTAAAAATTCTTCGATTTCGGGCAAGTACTTACCTATAGGGATTATCAATCCCTATAGGTATTAGGTATTAGGGATTATCAATTATTTACCACACCACTGGCAACTACATTTTTGTGAGCTGCAAGTCGTTTTCGTACGAGGTACTTTAGAAAATCAAATTGAATCTACTCTTAAATAATTTGCTTTCCAACTATATATCATTCATGCTCCATATTGTATTCTATGGTAGTCAATGTTCAATAATTATTCATTACAGTACATTAACATTATTGCTTCTCGAAATTACGAGTATATTCATGCTTCTCAAAAAATATTATTTCAAATATTCTATTCGGTTCAAATACAAAAGACAGATTAAAGTATGTAACATTGTTTAAACCTAATATCTTCGTAGGTAGTTTCCAAAAATCGAGAAATATATATTGTGTGCTATTTTGCTAGGGGTGAAATATATACAGCCTATCTTGATTTTGTAGCTCGTAAAGTATTTATATCTATACACGTAAATATATTGCGTTATATGTAAAAAGTTGATTGTTTTTATATTAATGCAGTTTTAACAAACTGAATAGGGTTCTGATATAAAACTGCATCGTAATAATATCACCAAAAAATTCTATATACTATACTGTAAAATATATCTCAAATCTATTTCGACTATTAAATTCATAAAAAAAAAATTCAAAATGGAGCGGTATATACTGGGTGACTTCGTATAAACTAACACTCTCTGTAAATTTTAAATTTTTTATTTTATCGTACGGGATAAATAAAAAACTGATATACAGGCGAAATGTTTCCTTTCGAACTCTGCAGTGTAATTTCCGGTACCTTTGCATATACACGGGGGGGGGGGGGGGGGGCGACAAAAGTATGTATTTTTTTAATGGAATGCCCTGTATATTTTTGACAAAAATATTCACGGCATTCCATAAAAAACATATACTTTTTGTCATCCCCGTATATATGCAGAGTTACGGGAAATTACACTGCAGATTTGAAAAGAAAAAATTTCATCTGTATGTCAGTTTCTTTATTTTTCCCGTACGATAAAAAATTTAAAAGTTACGGGGGGGTGCTAGTTTACACGAACTAGCGTAATGGAAATTATTAATAAAATTACGGTAACTTTTCAAGAACCTAAAGCCTGTACTGTATCCCTAGATCACACAAAATTAGTTCTGATTGCGCTTTTGAAAAATTACTCTTTTGCAGATAACTTGACCATGTGTATATGTTTAAAGTAAAAGTTCAACCATAATATATACATATTACTGATTAAATCAATTCTACAAGTAGTTTTCCTAAATACAATAACTTAAATAGATAATTAAATTTACCTATGTAATACATATAATAAACGGTATTTCATACTTATAAATTCTTATTAATGCACGGATGGTATTGATTTTAAAACATAACTCGCAGAAACAAACATCAAAATGTCTTTTTCTCGGAAGTCGTTTTGTATTTGAATACATATTTCATTTGTGGCTTCCAACAAAGATCATCTTCATCATGTCGTCTTTAGAATTGGTTATAAAACTGTTCAATTAATATTTATGTTCAAAAGTATTTATATTAACAGTGTTTATTTTAGCTTTTCAATTAATTTTAATTCAAATTATCGCAATAATATTTCTACGGTGTCTACGCAAGGACAAAAAGTATGTTTGTACCTTTGTTTGTTATGTCACTTCAAATTAAATTGTCAGATAGTTGATAGTTGTGAAACTATAAATGACATATGTTGGGCAATACAATGAAAACCGACGTATGGTAAAAAATGTTGATTAAGAATTACGTTATTTTACGGCACTTGATAAGTTCAATTGCACTTCTAGAAAAACTTCAACATATACAATTAATTAAGGTAATACGTAATTAAAACGTATACAAAAATGAAGACACGGATGCAGGGGAAACATGAATTTTTTGAATGTTCAACAGAGCATTTTATTTGACACATTTAAGAACAGCTTTTATGGCATGTATTGGCAACCTTCTCACAATAATCATATTGAATTCTATATATATCTCACTATATATGTAGATTATTTCTCAGAACAATATATGATAGTGTGAGAGAGTAACATACTGTCCGACAATATCTATTAACCATAGTCATGACCTGGGATCGTGTAGGCCTGGACTACCTCGAAGAGGTGGACCGCATCCTTTACGAACCCCGATCACAAAAGTGATAGATGTCGGCGATTTGAGGGGTCTCTTCCTGTCCTGGCTCTACCCTGCAACCTAGGTAGGATCTTCCGACCCTCTTATGTCTTGTGTTCTTTCTTCGCCTGCAGGTCTAACCCACCGGGAGTAGTCTGTCTCGGACGAGGGTGGTAAGTGCCGCTCCCGTCCTTGCAGCGGTTGTAGCTTCGAGGGAGGTCTGGGGTCGTTTTTTTAAGCTCGTTATCAAACATACTGCAGAAACAGAAAATTAACCCCTGATTTAAACTGCAGGGCCTGCCATAGGGCGCCGAAGACAGTTATCCATCTGCTCTCCGCTTGTCCGGCATATTTAATCTCGGCCTATACCCATAGACATAACGCGCCGTTACGAGTGCCTTACTACTTTCCACAGCACTTGTACGAGACAGGCGAAATACTAGTGCTGCCATATTGCTGTAGCCAGTGCTCCGAGGGATCTTCAAGCTGAAAGAATGCAGAAAGCGGTCATTCTGGGCTCATTATGTCTACTCAGGTCACGAATGTGAGGAATAGCTACTGATAACACCAGCGGCCGACCCTGAGAATCGGAGCTAGGGAACCGGTCGACTAGATTAAAAGAAAAAAACAAGAATAATAATAATAATCTCTACCCCTCATTCTAATCATAATGGTTAGCCCGACAGTCTCAGACTTGTATAGAGGAGGAGGGGGCATATTATTATATCGTGGGCTGCATTTGAGTCTCAGAAGCGACGAGGGAATGGAGGAAATCTGGAAAACTGAATTAACTAGGGGACATCATTAGCTAGGGACAGATAGATAATAATAATAATAATAATAGAATAATAAATCTCTATCCCTCATTCTCATCTTAATGATGAGCCCGGAAGTCACAGACTTGACTGAGGGAGCGGCATATTATTATTTTGCTGACCGCGTGTGCGAGATAGGGGGATAGACCATATTCCTCGCAATTGATCAAAATGTGGAAAAGTGTAACCACATTTAGATACAAAAATAGCTGCCTTCTCGTCATTCTAATAAGCTTCCGTCATTAGCACTTGTTTAACGCACACATCCGATGAATTTTGAATTTCTAATTATATACTATTAGGTATCATGAAATAAATATTCTTTCTGAAATGTAGTTTATTGAGAATTTTGTGCAGAACCTGCCTTATTTTAACTTACACCTTAACTAGATTATTAATAAAGTCCCTGAACGGATATCCGCTAAATAGTTTTAGAGTTTATACACTTCGTATATTGCACCTTTTGACACGTATAACTATTTAACTAGGTAAAGATTTATAACATGTTCGTAATTCGAATCTAGCTCGGTATATGACTTTGCAGCCGTACGGGAATACCGACTCATTGTTCCTGCGATTATTAAAACCATTACTCTCCCGCCTAGTCATAGGCGGCCGGTTTCCTACATATCATTTGTCACTCGGCTGGCTTGATGCAACATTCCCATGCCACAATGTGCTTTTTCTATCGGTGAAGGAATGGCTTTTAATATCTGTAAGAAGTTACATATCACTTGTGCTTCTTAATGAAAAACCGTAATTCTTTCGCACTTTTGATTTATTACCCGTTTTTATACAGATTCGATTAATATCGGAAGGGAATTTCTTTCATAACTAGGAAATTGATATAGAAACTGTGATTGCAATAAATTAATTAAACGTATATAATACTGATATGACACGAAGCTTTGATCATTTTGTTGGTCGTTTCAGTATTTATAATTTACGCATGCTAACATTCTAATTCAAAAACCGAATTTTAAGGTTATATACTTAGCTAGAATACCCAGTAGGTTCCCAATCTTTTAACATTTGTTTAAAGATTGTTATATTTTAACTTCTGTGTCCGTATTTATTTTAGAATTTTTTATGTTTTTAAAAATAAAACTTTGCTACTAATGTACAGGGTCATTGGTTATATTTTAGCCACCCACCTAGAGGTTCTCCCTTTAATCTGAGAAAAAAAAGTTAAATACAAAACTTGTAGGAAATCAAGTGTAATTTATTCCAGAATGTAAAATCTTTATATAGGGTGTTTCAAAAACGCGTGACATAACAAACTTGCATTTTTTTAAATGGAATACCCTGTATATTATTAAGTTTTCCGATTCCACGCAAAATTCTACGACTTTCTCATATACTATACCCTATGTCTAAATTTAACCGTTTTCTAATAAATGATGGTTAAAGATATAAAACATAGGTACCTAAAGATAAAGGAAATGATAATAAAATAATTCGGAATTAAAAAACCAAAATGTTTGACAATGCATATGACAGATATCGGTTTTTTGTTTTCATGGCTAACTAGGAATAGTAAGCACGCGTCCCTCAGATCAATTAAATTATTACAAAATTATGGTAGGTATATCTTTCACCATTATTTATGAAAAAACGGTTAACTTTAGATATAGGGTATGGTATATGAAAAAGTCGTAGAATTTTGCGTGGAATCGGAAAACTTAATAATATACAGGGTATTCCATTTAAAAAAATGCAAGTTTGTTATGTCACGCGTTTTTGAAACACCCTATATAAAGATTTTACATTCTGGAATAAACTACACTTGATTTCCTACAACTTTTGTATTTAACTTTTTTTCCTCAGATTAAAGGTAGAACCCCTAGGTGGGTGGTTAAAATATAACCAATGACGCTGTACATGTCGTCACTATACATTATACATATTTTTACCTTCTTTTAGTATAAAATATTGGCTAACTCACAAGACTAACTTGCTAACTTCAGGCAAGAAGTTTATGCTATGCTCATTCAAAAATTTATATTCGTTTTATAATTTGGATGTCTAATTTAGTTCTGTAAAATTGACAACGCACTTTTGAAAAATTACCATTTTTATAGTAGGCTATTAATCAAGGTGTTGTCTGAAAACAGTCTGTCAAGAATAAATTTATTAGTCAAGTCTGTATTTTGACATCTGTCAGAAAAGTGTCACACTTCAGATTACTTATTTTATTAATTATCGTTTACGAATTTGTTTTACTAATCTTTTACAAAATCATTAATATGTAATTTCAAAGGTCTACATCTAATAATATTAGAGGTAGACAAAGGAGTGTGCAGTAATAGTAACGGGTTAGAGAAATAATTACTAGTTTATGGATAAGCGAAAAGTCTTCGTGTGATGTATTGTTATTATTGCACTGGTTTGGACATATACCTTTCTTTTTTTTTAACATAAATACACAAACCCCTTTATCAACATATTCGTGAGTAATAATCTATACAAATATGAAATAAAGTATGAAGCATTCCATTTAAAACATTCAGTGACATTCGTGATGGTGTAATGCACGTGACATGAAGAAAGACATGACTGTCGAAGTTACCAGACCCAATGTTCACGTATTGTGGAAATATTTTGACAAATTATATCAAAACAAGGACTTACCAAATGTTATCCAGTTCTGTGGTTTATACTGATTGTATATGATTACTTTTATGCTAAGTAATATAATAAGATTAATTTTTGTAAGCGTGTTTAGAAATGACTACCAAATTTTGTCGTCATACGTCTTATGGTATCTTTATAGTCAATAGTGTAATTACACAAAATATATACTTATGAAGTAAACGGATAGATGTCCTGGAACACAGGAGAGCCTGGAATATGAATATATATTATTCCTATTCCCTGACAGATATTCGTTGTTTCTCGATGAATATAAATGATGCTATGATTGACTTTCTCCATCTCGGTCTCATCTTCACACCAATGATTTGCTATGCATAATAAATTTTTTTGTACATATAAAATAACATATATTTCCAAATATGGTACCGTAAGTGGAAATAATTTATATTAAGTTTGAATAAAATTTTATAATATTAAATAATAAAAAAGGTAGGTAAAAATGTTAAACAGAAAGTGAAGAACATTGGCCAGAATATATAATAACAATAGATATAAATAAATAGTGTGGGTGCAAATAGTACAGAAAGTAGGTAGTTGTTTACGACATTGTTTTAAATGATGGATTACTCCTTTATATAGTTACGTTACTGGTACAAAGGAAATAGAATCTTCAGTGGGTTGTAATATTTGGAAAATTTCGTTAATAATATATTTTTAATAGTTTATTTTTCTTGGCTGAACACGTTAAAATAAATTTGTTAACGAAGAATTGTCTCTTATAATGACAATCTTTAGAAATTTTAACTATGTACTTGCAATAATTTTAAAGCAGGTACTGAATTGTATGGTAACAGCAGTTCGTAAACTGTATTTACCTCATAATTGCCAAATGAACAAGGTCAGTTGAAATAGGGATAAATCAATCCACTTTGGATTCTCTAGAGCTTATATTCGTTAATTCAAAATCCTGTTGATTCAATCTAATTCCACAATTTACTAGTGGCAACGTTACTAAATTACATACCTTAAACTGTTAGTGCTTTGACAAAGGTTCTGACGCTAACTTTACATGTATCATGGCGATATTGTGAATGTTGTACTCCCTAGAGTTGCGAACTTCAGCCTGATGCAAAGTGCCTAACGTGTTCAAATAAATACGCTACAAATACTATTGGCAGTATGAATTATGTCCTATTTCGAAGGTTTCGAATTAAGATTGACTGACAACTTGGTACATATTATAACTTATACGTATCATAAATAATTTAAATTATAATGCAATATATAGCTAAGCTGATAAGTTGTAGAAAATAGCTAAAATTGTATTATATCTGGACGTTGGAATTAAACGTTGGCCATACATGGAAACTTTTAAAAAATCTCTTTAAATGCCCTCAATTGGACTTAACACCCAAGAACAATTTCTATCCAATTGTCGGCAGGACAGAAATAGTGAAAATATTAGTTAGAACATCATTATCTTGAAATTCTTGATCTAATCTCAGATCTAGCAACATTTAATCGTAACACATTTATCGAGAGAACAAATAGTAACATTTTTTAACCAAATATATTTTCAAGGTCATAAATAGCGTCCATGCTGATAAAGTAATCAATCATAATTCACTTTTTAACACTACCTTGTAAATATATTGCCATTCTAAATATGAACAGTTTCCGACATATTTCTATTTATTTGAAAATGCCTAACACTTCTGGAGTTACTTTAAAAAAACATGTTCTCTCTTTCTATTGTAAAGTTTGAACTATAATTTTTGTATCATATAGACTTCTAATACAATACCTACTCTTGAAAATGTTTAATGGAGGAAAAGGGTGTGTAAAATTTACCGTCAAACAACTATTTTTGAAGATGTGCAACTCAAATTTTTCAAATGGAACTGAAAGAAAAGTTTAATGTTCCTATTTTTCCAAATAAAATTTAAAGCGATTAAATACATAATTTTAATAACTCTCGTAACTATACAGGGTTTTTCAACGAACAGTAGCCACCCTTAATAACTCAGAAACGGAGGGTAGCAGAAAAATTTCCAAAAACAGGTCGATTTTTATTTCAAGGGGCACACATTTCCATATTACTGAAATTTTTACAGGGTGTCCCAAAAAAGAGATATTTACCACAACTTAGATTTTTTAAATGGAACACCCTGTGCATTTTTACAGATTTGGATAGAACGTTGTCTAACGAATACGTTGATATAAAGTTTGATGGATCTATCTCTAATAGTGAGGGAGATATATCTTAAAGAATGTTCCATAAGCATAATGGGTTAGAAAGAGAATATCGATTCATTGCTTTAGGCTACAGCCGTTACAAAGTCTTTCTCTAACACATTGCTCTTATGGAACACTATTTGAGGTATATCTCACTCACTATTAGAGCTAGATCCATCAAACCCTATATCAACGTATTCGTTAGAGAACGTTCTATCCAAATCTGTAAAAATACACAGGGTGTTCCATTTAAAAAATCTAAGTTGTGGTAAATATCTCTTTTTTGGGACACCCTGTAAAAATTTCAGTAATATGAAAATGTGTCCCCCTTGAAATAAAAATCGACCTGTTTTTGGAAATTTTTCTGCTACCCTCCATTTCTGAGTTATTAAGGGTGGCTACTTTTCGTTGAAAAACCCTGTATATAATATGTTATTGCCCAATTTCGTGTTCATTAGCTTTATTAAGTTTTTGCTATAAATTATATTATTTTTTTAATCATTTGTGTGATCGTCAATATATTTAACTTCAAATTATGTTTTCCTAACATTTTTTATATTCATAAGTTTAAATTTAATTAAAGTATCTGCTCCGTTGTGCAAGTTAAATATTCTATTATTTGTTCTTGTAGTTGTAGCAAAAATTGATGCATTGGGTGGGATGAAAGTAAGGGGTACACTTTAAAGTCTTTATATAATTTTAAGAAATAAAGCAAGCAAATGGAATCTAGTTGCTTCAATAATTGGATTTAACTGTATCTATGGAAAACAAAAGAGATGTCGTGTCAACTGCTGATACAAGTGTTAAACGTAATCATTGCAATTTAGGGAATTGTTCTCAAAATAAAACTCACGTAAACGTAAATTAAAACGATTTAAACTTTAATTACATGGATCTACAAACAAGAATTGGTTTACTAAAAAATTTGGTGTTTTGAACACGACCAACAATGCGGGAAGAATATTAAAAGACACTATTAGGAAGCAAATTGCTGCAATTCAACCAGAAATGCTGAGTCATGCTGTGTATAGTTTTTATCGTCTCACTTGAAACTGCATAAAGTATTCTGACAAACGACACACGTGCGTAAACAAAGAGGCCGCCGTCGAGGTACAGGTGTTTCTTTTGTCTGAATTTTTATTGCAGTTTTAATTTACAGTTTCAATTTACATTATATAGACTATACCTACAATTATTATTTGGTGGAACGGTTAGTGATTGTACATCAGCAAAAAGCAAAATGTTAACGATATATCGCAGATTTGCGTTAACCACTGTTGGACATAAGAAATCCGATTGTTTAAGCAATCGAATTTTTTCACATCCGATTATTAACTTAATTTGTTAAAAATACATAATAAGCTGAAATATATCCGTTACTTTATGATAATCTTATATTGAACACACAACCTGATGGTAGTAAGATAAAATATTTTATAGTATTTGCAGCATAAATTTTGTTATAACCTGGAAACCTTTATAGATAGACAATAAGAGAAGATGATGTACTATTCATTGCAGAATTTTGTTACATGTTTAGGTAATGGTTAAAAAATATATTGGCATTTGTATCAGTAAATTCTTATGTTCAATAAATATTAATAACTTTGAATGTACGTTTGCGAATGTATTGAATATATATGTAGACATTCGGAAAGTTTAGTACTAGGAGGACCCATACTCCAAAAATTACGTCTATGCTTTATACATTATCGAATTATGGATTTTTTAAGTATGCTTTTTGGATGGAAGAATATTTGCAAACTATTCATAAAAAGCGAAGGAATTAAAAAATAAATAATTATTAGAACTGATGGTCGGTAAATTTCCAATAAATCTATATAATTATGCCTACAGTATATCATATTAAATATATTTAAGCCGCGTGTATTGACAAAAAAGTTAGTATGAGGTTGGTTTGAAGTTGAGCAAGTGAAACGGATGGCTAAATCTCAATTTTTTCTTTCCTAAACTATATATTTTTATACAGACAGTTTAAAGCAACATTTTCATTCTTCAAACGAAGTCCTTTTTGTTTATTTTCGAAAAGATTCAGCAATAATCTTGCTTTCCACTTAACAACAAAATTAATATGAACTTTAGATAGAACCATAACTTGAGACAGAAGATCTCACAAATTTGTCACAAATTTTCAAAATTATATTGTGGTAAGAAGTCGAAATACTTAATAAGCGGCTTATATAAAAACCCCATTGTATCATATTCTCATAGGAAAAGGATATTATCGTTACTGTACTGTAACTGTTCAGTTCACGTTCACATCTTATCTGGAAACTTCTGCTGTCCTGAGCTTTACTGTCAAGTTTGGTCAGGCCGAACCAATTTAATTTGCACCACTTTGTGAACTGAACTCAATCAAGTCAAAGCTTCACTACTTTAATGTTTAGATGCTGGATGCATTTCAACACGCTTCAGTCAGTTAAATCAATTTTCGACAGCTAAGTTTTAACATACACGTAGTAATAAAATTTGCATTAAAACTATTTTCACACCTTATTGATATACTAAATTAATTTGGATCTGTCTAAGTGTTTCAAATTATGTTGATTTTTAAATCTTGCAAAAACTGCTCTCGGGAAAATTTTATGTCTGCGTGTCTGATTTTTATGCATTTGCTTTAAAAACCATCTCTTTTTAGTGCAAAGAAAAATTGAGTTTACTTATTGCTTCAATTCACAAGCACCTTATTTGTGCTTAATTATTTGATATTTTAGGCAGCTCTTTTTTCTTTCTAGTGAGTTAAGCTTGATAACTATGATAACTTCTAACTATGTTATGCAGAAGGCCTCGGATAATAAAGTCAACTATCGTACATGTTACAATAGGTAGTTAAGTCAAGGGGCGCTATTTTTATAAAATATTCATTATACAAAATGAACAGGTGTCACGGTAGGTACTAAATATTTCGTTTAATTATGTTTTTAATAAATAATGAGACGTAAGTGGTAATACTAAAGTATTTATTGAAACCATGTCAGATCATATGATTTATATTGCTTTTTAAGTAGTAATTATACTAATTCATGAAATTAGTAATAAGGCAGTCGCTTAGCTATTATTCTGATAATTTTTTTTTAATATTGAACATCTCCATATCTTTACATACATCAAATAATCAATCACAATAATCTTCGTATGTAATTACTTATAGAATTATCGAACATAGAATCTATATTATAGAATATTATTACATAGGGAAAAAATTAAAGCCACGTAGCTCATTTATGAAGTTGTGTGTATCATTAAAATGAAATTTTGAAAATAAATAATAATAACTAGAAATGGGAGAATTTCGTTCCCATTTCTAGTACTACCGGGGGTCCAGGCCTACAGCATGGGATCACCCTTCGGGTGACAAAAGCATCTAGAATAATATTATTTTAAAGAAAATACATATTAAAGAAATTTTGTATCTGGAATGGTGATGTAGTTATGCTAAACGATTTTTTTAAATATTTTGATGAATTGTAAGGGTGCTCTATTGTTGATGGTAAAACATCATAATTTTTTAAGTGCTGAAAGTAGAATTTATTTTTCAGTAAACATTATTATCAATTTTATCAATGGGATCAAAAATGTTGTAGATATTTACTTTTGTAAGCTGAAATGAATAATTTAACGTACTGTCAAAATGAACGAATTAATTCCAAACTATACGTGCAGAAAGAATAAAAGCTACGGATAATGAAATAGAATAACTAAACACTAATACTAATAAATAATTAGAATTAAAAATTAAAAAAAAAATTGCCTCCAGCGTGACTCGAACTCTCGAAATCAGCATTATCACATTTTGAATTCTACGACTTTCCCATTGCGCTATCCCACCTGTTGACAAAAGTTTACCCTGACACGTTTAATTACGTACTGTACGTGTCAACCTGGAAAAATAATGTTTACCGATTTTCTAATTGGAAAAGGATTTCGCTTCAGTATTTTGGTAATCAGAAGTGTTTGGCAGTCCGTACTATTGATTCCGTTAGCAATATTTCTCGTAGGAAAATAACCTATCTACGTTCAATTTTAAATATATTCAGATCATACTTTCTCATATACCTATCGATCGCATAAGTTTCCGATTTTCCGACCATACCGGATCACTGATGTAAAACGTATCGGGCGATGCTTAATTGCATTATTCAATAGATAGCACGTTCCGTGTTTTTGATAGATATCAGATCTATGACTTGACATAAAACTAAGCAACGCAATTCCGGTTAATACCTGGATGGGTGAATCTAAGCATGCAGTGAAGGCCTGGAAAGATTGCAACCATATAGATGCTTGTCTTGCTAGTGGATTATCCGTTAGTGAATTTATAGAAGTTATACAAAGTCAAAGGAGATTTCTGTAGAAGGCTTATCATTCCTCAGATATGATTTGCCAAGCCGTTTTCGTTTTCAGAAATGTGGAACTCCTATTTACCGAAGAAAATAATATTGGATCTACGTATTTCTTTCATGGTATCTATATGTGCTAACAATATTTTATGATTAATTACACCATTTCACATTGTAGGCTCAGCCAAAGTCAAAGGAGATTTCTGTAGAACGCTTCTCATTCTTTAGATATGATTTAACGAAGCAGTTTTCGTTCTCAGAAATGTGGAACTGCTTATTTACCGAGAAAAATAATGTTGCATCTACGTATTTATTCCATGGTACATACATGTGCTAACAATATTTTATGATTAATTACACCATTTAATATTGTAACAAAAAACAGACATGTTTCAATAATTTTGTTATCATTTAAAATATATCTATAAACAAATATTCATATTAATATATTATACCACTTTTTAAGACAATTTAAACTAGAGTGTGTCCTTGCATTTTACAATTTATAAAGCAAGGTTAAGTTTTGAAAAAATTTAATCTTGGTCAATAACTGTCACTAAATTACATTTATGAAGTATTACACTTTTATTGGGATTTTGAACATGCAAGTAATTTAGTGTAGATATTACCTATCCTTTTTAAGTTCGTAAAATACATGTCACAATTAAACGATAAGATCAAGATAATTCATGAACATGCATAAAAAATGTGTGTCATTGTATATATTTTACATTTACTTGATGAAAATTAAATAATAAATCAACTAATTATGGTGACCTCCATTGATCATGCTTAGAAGACATATGCGAATATAGACCTCTTTTTATTAATTTAGCATGATTTAATTATATTAAAGATAAATTATTTTTATAATTTTAATTGTCAGTACAATATGACCACAAAATAACATATATACAGGGTGTTAGTTAAACATGCGGCAAAAATTTAAGAGGTTATTCCTTGGACTATTCTAAGGATATTTTGTCCTTTGATGATTTTTGAAAAAGCGCTTTGTTGCGAAGATATAGGGCGAAACAAATTTTCAATAAATAACAATTTATTACTAAAAATTACATGTAACATTCCATGTAACATGTAACATTCCAAACAGTCCAATTACTTACAGTCAAAGTATTTGCAATTCTTCGACATTTTAGGAATAGGGTTCATTACAGAAAGTGACCCTTAAATTTGATGTAGAATCCAAATTTGAAGAAATATGCAGGTGTTCCATTTAAATTAAGCAAGTTAGTATCTACTTTCGGTACAACCGGAAGCCATGGAACTGCCAAAATATGTTACTTGCCGAGAACATCCTATATTTATTACACGTACAGAATTTTAGAAAAATCGTGTCACTAGTTTCTGAAAATATATAGATCGTGTAAGCTCCTGGCTGGACACACTGTATTACTTATTTACATTATTTATTATTTACTATTTATATATTACTTTATGTACACATATTTACATGAACACTTTCACTATTATTACTATTATTATTTCATATTGTTATTACTAATTACTTATAGTCATGTAATCATCTTTTGCAATAGTCAGTAAAAAGTGTAATTTTAAAACTACTGTGGGTAAATGATGTCTGTGTGTTTTATTTAAGGTTGTAAATGGGTTCGTTCGATAAATATACTCTTCATTCGAGTTTTATTGCTATGGTATGGAGTCCACAAAAGGTAAACTTCTTTAAATGGTTCTCTTGAGCTACGAGAACGACCCAACTTTATACAACCATATTTCATAAACTTTTTCCACTTTTCGCAAATAGCGCCCTACATTTCAGAACAAATGATTACTGAACTATAGTTCCCAGCGAAATGCGAGACGCTTTTATTAAAAGCGGGTTTAAAAATGGTAGTATGAATTTTTATGCGTTGTGCACAACAGTGGGATGGAAAGAAAATGCATTATTGTATTAGCTTTGTATATATATTTGTATTTTAGTATGTTTATACCGGGACAACAAAAAACACAATTTTATGTTGCTTTGTCACTGTTTGTCTCTAAAGGACTAACTATTTTAGAATGACTAGTCAAGGAAAACATTATTGTTCAAAACATACGTATAATTGTAACTCAAATTGTTGTTGAAAAAAATCAGTAAACTATAGAATTACAAATAGAGGAACCCGAATAAAATTAAATATTTTAGTCAAAATTTTTTTATTTTTGCCCAAAGTAATCAAGACAAGTTTCTGTTTTGAATACGTTTTTATAATTATTTTTACTTAGAAATAATTAAAAATATAATTTATTACTTATATAAGTTGAGTTAAGAAAAAACACTGATGCAAAGTTTTATAGCTAATTTATAGAATACTTACCGCCTTTATTAGATATTATACAAGGGGTATGATTACGGTAAACTTTAAAAGTTTGCCTTGATACTACAGGAGTAGTCTCAGGAGTTTTTGTTGTAAATAGGTACTTCTTGTTTAGTCTTTTTATTATATTTTAGGAAAAAGAGAATTGCGAAGAGTAAGTTTTCATTCTGTTATACACTTCTATTTATATATTTCAGTACATTTGCCTACTACAAATAAAATAAAATAATATAAAATTATTTAAAAAAGTTCACACGTTCGAATGAATATGATGGGCGAACAGATTTTTATTTGACAGAAATTCCAGAAATTTCAATTCCAAACGTTTGTATAAATTTAAAGTGGTATGTTGCGTACCATCAGTTTTCATTTATTCGCGATTGTGTCATTTGAGAAACACTTTAGCAGATATATGCAAAAATTAATGAAAGTGTGGTTTATCCATATACCTAAAGCTTTTATCGCAAATCAAAATACTTTTTATACAAATACTAATTTAAATGAGGCCTTTGATTAAAAATCTAATTTTTACATAATTTTCAGTCAAACGGGAAGCTTAAAGTACTTAAACTATATGCCACTAAATCCCTTTTTCCTCAAAACGAATTCTTTAAATTTAATTTATTTGATATAAATATAATATAAAGTTACAGGATATGCGCCACTATATAATCACACGGTGTACTTATACATTTATAATTTCATTCGAAATTGTGGTATTCATTATTTGATTAATATTATTTCTTAACATATATTCAGAAGGTACTTGTAATAAAAAAGATCTGTTTAGAAATAATATAAGTAGTCAATTTCTTAAATGTACTTTATACTCTATATGAGTTTTAATCATCTCCAGATGATGCCAGCTTGACGTCAGTGATATTTTCTCACCAAAGCTTCCAGCCCCCTTCAAGGATACTCTTTATATTTATGTTTTTCAAATACCTATATCAGA